>OZ010797.1:259166352-259897352 GCA_963932465.1 Maratus speciosus
AAATCTCTAGATGAAGCAGATTTTTAGTGATTTCCCAGAGAGACGCATAAAAAATGGGTTGTTGAAAGAGATTAATTATAAAAATGTGTAAGAAATTATCTGTAATAAGGACACAGATGAGGCAGATGACACAATTTTTAAAATTTTCCACTATGTAATGGAGATAAGGTAGATGCTGAATGAAAATGACAACAAAATTAAAAGAAAACTGATTTTTGACATAATTTTTATACACTTGGTTGATATTAAGGTTAATAAACACTTTTTTAACCTTTACACGGTTCCTTGGACAGCATCTGTCTGGCTGTAGCATGTATTCTCGGACAGCTGCTGTCCGAGCACTCGTGTAAATGTTAAAATAAAATCATAAGACGAATTGCAATATTACACCTTGATTGAATCGCAAACTACACAGTATGCACTTTTTGAATTCACCTACCCCTACGAAGTATAGATTCTCCTATTTCAAACAAAGGGACGTATTTGAATGAATAGAACGGCAGTTAATGAACATTTCCCTGATGAAGGCTGTGGTTGCAGACCGAAAGTACTCTTATATATTCTCACCTTTTAAGTAAACGATGAACGTTTAAAGTTCATATTATGAAGTTTGCATTTTTTTCCCTATATATAAAAAAAAAACTTTACAAGTATCGATTCTCTGACTTTCGTAAGTATGAGTGTGTATCCCTAATCTGGTTTTAGTGGTTATTTTAGTATGGTTTTTGTTAATTAGCTCTTTGTGACGAGTGATGACGGGCATGACGAGTATCTAAGCGCTGGCAAGTGTCAGGAAAGGTAGATTAGATGCATTTCAATCCACGAGGCACCATGTTCATGTAGCGTGTCGGTTTCTAAAATAGCGTTGCCATTGGGCTACTTTTTTTTAAATTCAGATTTCTTGATTGCCACCACTTTTTTGAAACGGTAAAATTACCTTTGTTTTCGCCTTAAATAATGTGTCATTAAATAAGGCGCATTTCACCATTTCAAAAAAGTGGTGCCAATCAAGAATCTGAATTTTAAAAAAGTAACCCATCTGGCTACTTTTTTAAACTGTTCTAAAACGTGTTTTGGCAAGAGTTTGAAATTGAGTAGGGGAGACCGAGCTAATAGGCGCAGTTTTTAGTTATTGATTTTTATTAACTTTTTGTTTAAGATTTTTAACAAGATTTAACTGCACTTTTAAAGCAAAGCCATTTGGCTATAAATACTCGGAGTTCTGAGTTCGTAGCTGGTATAGTGCTATGTAAAGTTTAAATGAGTGCCATTCCCTTGATATTGGATATTTTTTGACCCGACCTTCGAAAGGCACATTGCTAAATTCAGAGCTTTCCAACAAACCATTATAGTCCAGGCAATAGAGACCGTATAGGGGCTCTACCTAGCAAAATTGATGGTAGTTCTGGAAAAAGGCTTACTATATGTTTTTTGGGTCGCTGAATCCGAATTTTTAACTTCCCACCAAAATTTCCTCCGGCAACCCCCCCAAATTTTGGTAAAATGCCCCTAAAAAAGGTTTTTATTAGAAAAATCAATTTTTTTATAGTTTTAGAGAAAAAGTATATAGAAATTCAGAAAGTAGACAAAATTTCCAACAAATTAGATATATGACATTATGACTTAGGATGAAGGGGAAGGGGGGATCTGCCTCGGAACATTCGCGCGGTACTGCGTAAACTAAGTTGGGCAATTCCACTTAACCACTCACACGTTTACATTCGCCCTCCCATCTCCCCTCGGAATTTTCTCTATAAGGTTTACTTTAAGATTTTTGGGTCGCTGAATCCGAATTTTTAACTTTCCCCCAAAAATCCCCCCCCCACCACCGAACCCCCCCCCCCCCCAAATAGTTGTTTTTAACTTAAATTTCTTATTGTTTTAGGGGAAAAGCATTACGAAATTCAGAAACTAGACAAAATTTGCAACAAATAGGAGATATGACATTATGAATTAGGATGAACGGGGAGGGTGAGGGCTGCCTCTGAACATGCACTGCGGCGCTACGTGCACTAAATTATGAAATCCAGGCAATAGGGGATTTTATCTGGCAAAATTAATACTAGTCCTGGATTTCGACTCACTTTATGTTTTTTGGGTCGCTGAATCCGAATTTGTAACTTCCCACCAAAATTTCACCCGGCAACCCCCCAGAAATTGATTTTTTGAAAAAATATGGTTTTTGAGAAAAGCGCGTGGGGAATGTTCCGAGGCAGCCCCCTCTCTCCCCGTTTATCCTACGTCATAATGTCATCTATCCTATTTCTTGCAAATTTTGTCTAGTTTCTGAATTTCGTAATGCTTTTCCCCTAAAACAATAAGAAATGTAAGTTAAAAACAACTATTTGAGGGGTTTTCGGATGGGGAGAATTTTGGGGGTAAGTTAAAAATTGGGATTCAGCGACCCAAAAAACTTAAAGTAAACCGTATAGAGAAAGTTCGGAGGGAAGATGGAAGGGCTAATGTAAACGTGTGAGTGGTTAAGTGGAAATGCGCAACTTAGTCCACGTAGCATTGCGGCGCATATTCCGAGGCAGATCCCCCCTTCCCCTTCATCCTAAGTCATAATGTCATACATCTAATTTGGTGCAAATTTTTTCTACTTTCCGAATTTCTAGCTACTTTTCCCCTAAAACAACAAAAAAATGGAATTTTTTAATAAAAACCTTTTTTGGGGTTCTTTTTACCAAAATTTGGGGGATTGCCGGGGGAAATGTTGGTGGGAAGTTACAAATTCGGATTCAGAGACCAAAAAAACATCTAGAAAGACGATTTCCAGTACCACCATTAATTTTGCTAGGTAGAGTCCCTATACGGTCTCTATTGCCTGTACTATAAGATTGGGTCTTAAAAGTAGAATGCTTTAGCGGACGCAAATGACGTCCTTTTATATAAAAAAGCGTATGTTTTAATTCTTATTAATTATAGAAAGCTGAAATATGTTTTGCAGAAGTGCACCATTTTCACCCCAGCTGCTTTGAAATTCTTCACAGGTGAAAATGCTCCACATAATCGAAATCATACACTCATAAAACGCAATGTTTTACAAAAAATTACTGTGTGTTTATAGAAGAGCAGTGACATACAGCGTTCTTGCTCAGATCGCAGGATTCTCGCCTGGATAAATTCGCATCGCCGTATTAGACAAATAAACAAAGAAGATAATGGCAATAATTCTAGGTTTCAAATATTGTTAGTTTTCCCAAATTTTTGTCCAAAATTCTATTGACTAATAAAATTTTATTGCTATCCTTCAAGACATTCTACTATAAATTTTATGAAAATAACATAATTTGCTTAATTTAATTTTTCATAATTTATGTATTATAACATTTAAAACACAGGGCTGTTTTTTAGTCATCTGCCCTAAACTTTCTGCTGAACTAATTTTTTTAATATATATATTTTTTTAAACTGAAAGCTGTTTATTTGTAGATGTTTCCGCGCTGCCTGTTTTTTTTTAAATATCCCCATTTTTATATTTTAATTTTAAAATTATTTTATGAATTTTCTTCATAATGTTGGTAATTATATAGCTTTCATTATTGTAGAGAAGAGAGAAAATGGGTTTTTTTTACATTTATTCATACCATTTTCTGATAAAAATTCTAAACTGTTAATACAAATTGTAGTATGCAAAAGTATGTTAGTGGTGCATTGTAGAATTGTAGTATGTTAGTGGTGCAAAATCCCATCAGGCACATAATATTTAGAACGGAAAATGACGTACTGCTTTTGAAAACACGCATTTTTCCTCATAAAGTTTTCATATTTTTTTACTTCTGCATATGTACTGATATGTTTCAGGCACTAAGGGAAATTCTTAAGTAAGTGAAAATGACGTCACATTTAAAAGAAAACGATCATTTTTTTATATAAAAATAAACATTTTTACAATGCGTCTAAAAAACATAAAGTATGTCAATTTTTAGTCTACGGTACTGAGATTAGAATCTCGAGTTAAGAGTGCGACTGTTCACATGCAAAGATATTGCTGACAAACGTGACTTCAAGTTTTCAGTTAAAATTATTTTAAAATGATAAAATTAAAATACTATTTATTTTTAAATGGTGAATACGGATATGAGACGTGCGTATGTAAATTTTAAGAGGATGGTAATTATGCCAGGTTTAGATTTCATGGGGAAAAAGTTCTATGATTGTGTTAAAGTGGAATAAATTTTGCTGTTTTTCATTCCGGAATTCCAAGCATAAGAGCTTCAATATATAATTTCATCATAATAACTGATCTTTATTACATTTTACGGATTACGTATCTATATCACAAAGAACAAACGTATCTGTGCATAACGCAGACGTCATTTTGCGTTCGGCAACATTTCACGATCAAATATCGATTTGAAATTTTTCGTTACTGCAATTTTTAAATCTTATGACCACTGTATATTCAAAATTTTTAGAACGTCGTATAAGGAGAAAATATACTCTTAAATTAAATTTGTTGTAAAAACTGTATCTTAATTGGCTGATTTATTATGTTCTTTAAAACAATCTTAAGTATGTTTTTTTTATAATTTAACTTATCACGTGCCGGCTTCAATACATAATAATAATTATGAACATTTGCACATAATGTTTGCACACATTTGTTGCACATAAAGCAACAAAAATTGTTCAGAATTTTTTCCTGACTAATTTTCCATAACGAAATTAATACTTCCTTTATAAATAAACTAGCCAACCCCGCGGCTTTGCTCGCGTAATATTTCAAATATGCCAAGTGATATTTATATGTCTAATTTTTATTAAAAGGTACTAACTAAATTTTTATTTTATTAAAAGGTAATATTTTATTTTATTAAAAGGTACTTATTACTTTTAGGAATAATTAAAAAATTACTATTTAAAACACAGTTTGACTAAACATCATTATTACCCTGCATTAGGCAGAAATGAGACATAAATTAATAAAACGAAATAAAACTAAATAAATGATAATTTAGAAAATATTTTGAAACTTTTATGCTCAATTAATACGGTCATTTCCGTATTCATTTGAAGTATTGAATTTTTTAGAAACCATCTTCTTACATCTTAAAATTAACCATCATGTCAAATTCCATGTCGTACCACCTCTCTCAACATAAAGGGCTATGTTGAAATAGGAACTGTCACCATTAATTTGCCAACATTAATTTTGAAAACGGTTTTGTTATTTCCTAATAATCCTCAGAAACGAAAGCTTTTAAAGGCCTTTTTTAGAACGTTTGTTGTTCCTGTGAACCCCAGGTGGTAGAATCATCGGCATAAAATATAGCCTGTGTAGGATCAGAGACTGTTACCATTGATTCGCAACTATTACTTTTATAATCTGTTTATATTCCCTGAAATTGCATAAAAATCGTAATTTAGGACTTTTTTAGAATGCTTTTCGCACCTCCCCTTCGCTTCTCCCCTTTTTAATTCGAATTTATTTTCGACAGTCCTTCGAGGGCATTTATATTTTATAAGTAACTACCATGCCAATTTTAAAGTTTCTAGCTTTTTCGGTATCACAGTAATCGCAATTTAGAAAGTTTTTTGCTCCTGCAACCCTCTGGTGGTAATGGCACAGACATAAAATACAGCTTATGTTTGAGCAGGTTCTATCGCCAACAATTTGTCACCATTATTTTTTAAATCGGTTTGGTATTTGATAAGACTTGTATAAAAATTGTAATTTAGAACGCTTTTCGTTCACTTAATCTTTTTAAGTTTGGAATTTTCTTTCGACTGTTCTTAGAAAGCAGTTGCATCTTCTAAGAAAATACCATGCCATATTTCAAAGTGTTAGACACCTCAGTTGTGCAAAAAATGCAAATTAGAACCTGTTTTGCTCTTGCGACCCCCAGATGGTAGTGATAGCAACATAAAATATAGCTTATGTTGGAACAGGGACTGTCACCATAGCATAGCTGCCAACTTGTACGGATTTTTCTTACCACTAAAATTTAATAGAAAAGTTTGATTTATTTAAACGTTAAATCTGCTTGAATTTGGGTAATTCAATTAGTTAAAATTCACTGTAAAATTTTAGTGGTATGAAAAATCCGTACAAGTTGGCCGCTATGACATTGATTTGCAACCGTTACTTTTGAAATAGGTTTGGTATTTCCTGAGCTTGAGTAGAAATCGCAATTTAGAACGTTTTTAGAACGCTTTTCGGGTATTTTCACACCTTTTAAAATTTCCAATTTTTTCGAAACTGTTCTTAAAGATCATATATATGTAATAAATATGCACCTTGGCTAATTTCAAGCAGCTAGCTCCTACCGATCACAAAAATCGAAATTTAGAAAGTTTTTTTTTTTTTTTTTTTTTTTTTTTTTCTCCTGCAACCTTTAGGTGATAATGAGAACCGACATGTTAAAGCAGAGGCTGTCAGCATCAATTTCCTACCATTACTTTTGAAATCGGTTTGATTCTTCCTGAGATATTGCTGAAATATCGGCATTTAGAGCGTTTTTAGAACGATTTTCGTGCATTTTCACCCCTTTTAAATTTCAAAATTTTAAAGAAATGTTCTTAGAGATCATTTATATCTAATAAATATGCACCATGCAAAATTTCATGAGTCTAGGTTCTTCCATAATTCAAAAATCGCATTTTTAGAACGTTTTTTGCTCCCGCATCTCTTCTGGGGTAGTGGAAACGGATATAAAACATAGCCTATCTTGGAGCAAGAGCTGTCACCATCATTTTTACACCATTACACTTGAAATTGATTCAGTACTTGCTGAGATCGCATAGAAATAGCAATTTAGAACGTTTTGTACAACGCTTTTTGCGCATTTTAACCCCCTTTTAAATTTCGATTTTATAGGAAATATCCTTAGACATCACTGATATCTTATAACTAACTACCAATCCAAATTTCATGATTCTAGGCCCTTCCGTAACCCCAAAACCGCAATTTAGAACGTTTTTTTCTCCTGCACCCCGTTTGGGGTAGCAGTGCCGACATGAAACATAACCTATGTTGGAGCAAGGCTTGTCATCATCATTTTGACGCCATTATTTTTTAAATCGGTTTGGTATTTCCTGAGATTGTGTAGAAACCACCATTCAGAACGTTTTTTAGAACGCTTTTCGCGCATTTTCACCCCTTTTAAATTTCGAATTGCTTAAGAACTGTTCTTAGAAATCTTTTATATCTAATAAATAGCTAATATTACAAATTTCATATTTCTAGGGCCTTCAGTAACGCAAAAATCGCATTTTTAGAACGTTTTTTGCTCCTGCACCCCCTTTGGGGTAGTGTCGCCGACATAAAATATAGCCTATCTTTGAGCAAGGGTTGTCACCATCATTTTGACACCATTATTTTTTTAAATCGGTTTGGTATTTCCTGAGATTGTGTAGAAACCACCATTTAGAAAGCTTTTTGTGCATTTTCACCCCTTTTAAATTTAGAATTGTTTAAGAACTGTTCTTAGACATCATTCATATCTAATAAGTAGCTAATATTTCAAATTCCATATTTCTAGGCCCTTCAGTAACATAAAAATCGTATTTTTAGAACGTTTTTTGCTCATGCACCCCCTTTGGGGTAGTGGCACTGACATAAAATATAGCCTATGTTCTAAGTAGGACTAACACCATCATTTTGATACTATTACTTTTGAAATCGGTTCGGTAGCCCCAGAGATTACCTCTAACATACAAACAATTTTTACTTCTTTATATCATAACTAGCAGGCTATGCCCGCTGCGCTGGTCAATATTTCGAAATGAACCTTGGATTAAACAAAATGGTGAATTTGAACTTGTATTTTAAATAATATGGACCTTCAGCTGGACCTTGCTCATTGCTGAAAACGATGCGAACGCCATTGTGATATAATATTATCTTAAACGTTGGACAAAATTTACCTATTAAGAAGTAATTCTTTTAGTTGATTATTAACAGTGCATTTTTGGTAAGGTAATGAGACCGTAATGACAACAGGAATTAATAGCTCTATAACTAATCGACATATAATGAAATGTTATATACCAACACCATTCCTGAAAAGCCATGTAACAGTGCCACTTGCTTCAAAATATGTTCTGTAGATTTTTTTAAAAAAGGCTAAACTTTCATAATCAGGTTCACTTAATTTTTTAAGATTTTCTGTTGCTCTATAACTAAGTAACGTTGAACAATATGTATAGACTAAAACCTTTCCAAAATTATTACCTAACTAATTGTGGTATATCCTATCATAGTATTATAAACAATCGGAATGAAATCCAAATTTCCGTTTGAAATATATAGTAGATGATGATGATGCGATTTTGTGTAATATAATTCGTCATGAAATTTTCGCTTCAAACATAAACGATGCTTTCAACATTATAGCTAATACACCAATATGTGCAGTATCCGATGATGGAAGGTTAAATTGGATTCTTATGAGCAACTACCCAAAGAAAAGTGAATATGCGCTTTTGTGATACTTTATGTTAGCCGGGCGAGGTAATAAATCAACAGAGATTGTTTTCACACCACATTTTTATTTTATTATTTTCATTTGAAATACAACCTTTTCACCCATTTAATTTAAAATGCATGCCTTACACTAATTTCCTTTAAAAAACTGAAAAGATAAACAATAACAGAAAATAATTCCATAATTAAAAACAAAGAATTATTTTTAATTTACATACGCAAAATGTAACTACTACTACTGGCAATTTTAAAAATGCTATTGGCGAGATATGCGCACGGCAGTTATAAATGTACCCATTTTTTCTTCTTATCGAGGAGCAAATTGTAAATTGCCAAATATTATTTCAATTCCAATTTCTTTCATTGAAAATAATTTTTAAGTCGTTACAAACATTGCTTTCATATTTAAATACTTTCGTTGGTCTTGGTACTACTGAGTTATCCCGTCGACCAATTTCGCCAAATTATATAAATTGCCAAATTATACTAATTGACATAATTTTTATTTTAAATAACGAAAGAACAAATAAATTAGTGTAACATTAATAAAAATACAAATAAAACGTCGAAATAAAAGTCGCTTGGTGACGTAACATGTGTAACTTGCTTAAAGTCAGGTGAATTTGACATTTATGATCAACCATTATTGACATTTAATCTTATAGTTGGCGATAGATTTTTGGTCGACGGAATATCTAAGTAGTACCTTTTAGTTTTATAATGATAACTTCTTAGTAAATTTGTCCCTTTTATTTTATATAAGATCACATTTTTTTTCTTTTTTGGTACTACTTAGTTATCCCGTCGACCAAAAAACTATCGCCAAATTATATGATTAAATGTCAATAATGGTTGATCGTAAATGTCACATTCACCTGACTTTAAGGCAGTTAAGCATGTTTACGTCATCAAGTTATTTTTATTTCGACGTCTTATTTGTATTTTTATTAATGATATACTAATTTATTTGTTCATTCGTTAGTTAAAATACAAATTATATCAATTAATATAATTTGGCGAGTGATTTGTCGGTTTATATAATTTGGCGAAATTGGTCAACAGGATAACTAAGTAGTACCATTTTTTTATTAAGACGCTCGTATTTTTTTTTTTAACTCATAGCGCCGTTTTTATTCTTTAGCCAAAAGTGTTAATTTGAATTTTTTCCGTTGCTAGAGTAACGGGTGTAATGTTAAATATTTTGAGGTTTAGATGCCAAAGACACCGCCAAATTAGAAAAATATGAAAACTTTCATGAACTGTTGGACTTATAATAATTTACTTGGCACCATTCGATTCAGCATACGAAAATACATTAAATTATGCTATCATTTGATGCATAATTATAATATCAGATTTTTAAGGAATTTTTTCCTTCCCCTTGCAAAAACGATGTTAGGGGTGATACGTTAGAAGATCCTTTCTTAGCGGCAGTCTAATATCATAAGAAGTATTTTTACTACGATTTTCAAGATTTTAGGTTCAGTAGTTTGCGCTGTGCGTTAATTACTCCCTTAATCCAGACTTTATTTTATATATACTATATAGAAACGCCGTTTGGTGATGACTTGATGATCGAAAATTAGTCCAATATCATTTGAAATATTACATAACAGGGGAGAAAATACGAAGAAAGACGAAGAAGAAATGACGATTTACAAAAGACTTGTAATTTTTTTTTTCCAAAATGGTGAATTTTTCGATAATAATAACGCATGATTGTATAAATTTCCTTAAAAATTATCTTCATTTCGAAGTTTGAATTTTCCTATAAATGAAATTGGCGATATGACTTAAGAAAAAATGAAATAAGCAATAGATAATATTTGCTTTAAAAAAATTAGTAATATTCGTTGATCTGAGTTCGAGTTTATAAATATTATGCTTTCGGAATTATGGTAAAAAACATTTTTTAAAAGAATGAAATTATTTTACAATATGTATGTGTGGCAGAAATTCGCACTAGAATTTAAGTATTTGATTCCATTATTAAAATATTAACTGATATACATATAAGTTACAATTGAATATAAAAATGTACTCAAAAAATGATCTCGTTCACTTAAAAAAACACCATTTGTGAGAATATCCTCAAGCTAATGTCAGGCTTATGCATTTTTGGCTTAAAATCACATTGTTTGGCAAAAAAAGTAAAAAAAAAAAAAATCGTAACTAAACAAATAATAATTAAACATGTGACTTACAATTACATCTGCTTGTTTTTTCTTTAAATCAAATGATGGGGCAATTATATAAAAAGAAAAAGAAAAGAACAAAAAGAAAAAAAAAGTCATTAAAAATTCATCTAATCAAATTTTCAGATTCATTTCTATAATCTAAAGCAAGCGATAAAGAGCCAAATATTGCTTATCAATTCTAATCTTTCTCATTAAATTAATTTTTAAGCATTACAAATATTTCTTTCAGGTTTAAATTAAATTACAAATATTTCTTTTATGTTAAAATTAAATATTTTCGTTTTTTTTTTTTTTTAACATTATCCCTCATTTAAATGGATCTTTCTTTTTCTTTTTTACAATTAAATATCAGTAATTATTTTCTAACTTATACAGCGATTTCAATTCATTTGTCGCCAAAGAAATATCCTCTGGCAACCTTTTCTTTCAAAATAGCAGTAAAATACGAAATTTATTATCAAAAATCATAGCTGTTCCTGTATATTTTCTCCTAAACCACCCCGGAAATATTTCCTATCGAATGATACAATTTGGAAAAAAATCCACCGGGTAGTTTTTGAAAACACTCGACCGGAACTTTTAGAGCTTACTGCTTTATAATATATATGACAATATATATGATATGATATGATATATATATACCTTGTTCAAATTTTCAATCGTTAATAAAATACTTATTATTCATCCTATCAAGTTGAAATAAAATTTTTTAAACTTGTACTGGATGACAATTGATGTTAATACAGTTTTTCCAAACATTAATTCATTAATTAAATTTTAATTAATTAATTTTAGTTTTACATGGGAGGCAAAATGGCGGCCATTGGTTATTGAAGCATTTAATGCACATTCATTTCTATAAGGAGAGTTTCCATAGGGGGACCCTGTTATGTCGCCAAATACCGCCAAGTTTGTCGCCAACTTGGCAATATACCGCCAAATTTGGCGACCAAAATGATTCGCAAAAAGTGACGCCAACTTGGCGATATCTCTAATATTTCGCCAAATTCCCATAGACTTCCATTGTAAACCTACTTGCTTATAGAAAATCAACAAATTGAGATATTTTAATGCAACAAAAACTAATATTAGCTTAAGGGATTATATTAAATTTTTCTTTGATGACCTAAGTAGGAATTGACTTTAAATAGAAAATTTTTATATTACTTGTTTATTAGAACAACACTTTTTGGAATAATTCAAAAATTACAAATTAAGCCACAGTTTGACTAAACTTCATTATAAAAGTGCAACAGACAGAAATGAGATTTTAATTAATAAGAACTAAAATTAATTCCAAATAAATGATAATTTAGAAAGTGTTTTGAGACTTTTATGCTCATTTCAGTAATATTCATTTGAAGTTTTGAATTTTTTAGAAACCATCTTAACACATTTACATCTTAAAATTAACCATCACGTCAAATTCGAAGTTTCTTGTCTAACAGTCTACCACCGCTCTGGTGTTAGTGGCACCAACATAAAATACCGAAACAGAGTTGAAATAGAATGTCTCTAAAAATGTTGAAACAGAGACTTTCAACATTAATTTGCCAACATTAACCTTGACATCGGTTGGTATTTCCTAATATTCTATAGAAAACGGAATTTAGATGTTTTTAAAGGCTTTCTTGTTGTTCCTGCCAACCAGGTGGTACTGACACCGGCATAAAATATAGCCCGTATAGGATCAGGGACTATCACTCTTGATTCGCTACCAATGACTTCTGTAATCGGTTTATTATTTCCTGAGATTCCATAGAAATCATAATTTAGGACTCTTTTAGAATGCTTTTCGCTCCTTCCCTTCGCTTCAACACTTTTTAATTTAGAATTTGTATACGACTGTTCTTAGAGGACATTCATATTTTATAAGTAACTACCGTGCTATATTTAAAGTTTCTATCCTCTTCACTACCGCAGAAATCGCAATTTAGAAATTTTTTTGCTCCTGCAACTCTCTAGGGGTTGTGGCACCGACATAAAATATAGCTTAAATATTTGAGCATGTTCTATCACCGTCAATTTGCAACCATTATGTTTGAAATCGGTTTCGTATTTCATACGATTGCATAACAATCGTAATTTAGAACTCTTATAGAACACCTTTCGCTCACTTCATCCTTTTAAATTTGGAAATTTCTTCCGACAATTCTTAGAAAGCATTTGCATCTTTGAAGTAATTACCATTCCAAATTTAAAATGTTACCCCCTCTTTAAAACAATAAACGCAATTTAAAACATTTTTTGCTCCTGTAATCCCTGGTGGTAGTGACATCAACGTAAAATATAGTCTATGTTGGAGCGGAGACTGTCACTATCAATTTGAAATCATTACTTCTGAAATCGGTTTATACTTCCTGAGATTGCATAGAAATGGCCATTCAGAACGTTTTTTAGAAATCTTTTCGCACATTTTCACCTCTTTAAAATTTCGAATATTTTAAGAAATGTTCTTAGAGATCATTTATATCTTATCAGTAACTACCATTCTAAATTTCATGCTTCTAGGCCCTTCAGTTACACGAAAATCGCATTTTCGAACATTTTTTGCTCCTGCACCCCCTTTGGGGGTAATGCCACCGACATAAAATGTAGCCTATGTTTGAGCAAGGGTTGTCACCATCATTTTAACACCATTATTTTTTAAATCCGTTTGGTACTTCCTGAGATTGCGAAAAAAATCGGCATTTAGAACGTTTTTTAGAACGCTTTTTGCGCATTTTAACAGCTTTTAAATATAGAATTTTTTAAGAAATGATCTTAGCGGTCATTTATATCTAATAAGTAACTACCATGCAAAAATTCCATGTATCTGAGCCCTCCAGTAACACAAAAATCGCAATTTCGAACGTTTTTTTGCTCCTGCACCCTCTTTAGGGGTAGTGGCACCGAAATAAAATGTAGCCTATGTTGGAGCAAGGATTATCACCATCATTTTGACACCATTATTCTAGAAATCTGTTTGGTACTTCTTGAGATTGCATAAAAATCGCCATTTAGAATGCTTTTTAGAAAGCTCTGTTGCGCATTTTCACCCCTTTTAAATTTCGAATTTTTTAAGAAATGTTCTTAGAGATCATTTATATCTAATAAGTAACCACCATGCCAAATTCCATATATCTGGACCCTTCATTAACACAAAAATCGCAATTTCGAACGTTTTTTTGCTCCTACACCCCCTTTAGGGTTAGTGGCACCGACATAAAATGTAGCCTATGTTGGAGCAAGAGTTGTCACCATCATTTTGACACCATTATTTTTGAAATCGGTTTGGTACTTCTTGAGATGGCGTAATATTCCCCATTTAGAACGTTTTTTAGAACGCTTTTCGCGCATTTTCACCCATTTTAAGTTTCGAACTTTTTAAGAAATGTCCTTAGAGATCATTAGTATCTTATAAGTAACTACCATTCCAAATTTCATGTTTCCAGGCCCTTTAGTAACACAAAAATCGCATTTTTAGAACGTTTTTTCCTCCTGTACCCCCATTTGGCCAGTGGCACGGACATAAGATATAGCCTATGTTCTAAGTTGGACCAACACCATCATTTTGAGACCATTACTTTTGGAATCGGTTCTGTAGTTCCAGAGCTTACCTCCTACAAATAAACAATTTTTACCTCTTTATAATAGAGTATAGATATAGATAGATATAGATATAGATATTAGTATAGATAAAAGAATAATATAAAGAGAAATACTAATTCAACATATTTGCAATCGAACAATTAAAATTTTTAGACGGCCAAATAGGGGGAAAAATCTTTCAAATGGTATTTGTTTGCAAAGTGCATCTCAGTTTATTGATTATCTATGGATTTAAAAATAATTTTTAAGTATGAAATATTTTTTAATTTATCTCTATCGCGTCGAGCTCGAGTACGAAAGATTAATTCTTTTGCCTTTAAAACAACACAAAGAGTTCTTCATTTTTTTACGGCTAATTTTTCATAAAAAAAATTAAAACGTCCTCTATGAATAAATAAATAAAATAATATAAATAAACACAAATTTAACAAACGTGTAATTGAACTACGCGCTTAAAGCTCTGAAATTATCAGAATATAAAAAGATGCCGTAAGTAGCAAAATGTTTGGCTAATAGCTCTTAGCATACGGCTAATACAAAAAAAATCGCTTTTAATAAATTTCTAAACATTATTTGATTGTATAATTTATATTTTTCATATGAAAAATGCTTTTTTATTGTTAGTGGGCAACCTAAAAAATATATTGCAGTTAAAAAAATACTCGTTTTGAATTTTAAAATTTGGTTTTCACCTATCTGCAAACCGGGAAGCCCGGGTAAGATACCCTAGTTTTATCAGTGATGAATTAAAAAAATCAGCAAAAGCTAATTAAACTTCAACGAATATAAAAACCTCCACCTAGACCATTTTCGATTTCGCAGTATTACAGAATAATCTTGAACATTTTACCTTTAGTACTTTGAATGTGTTTAGGACTTCCACTTGTCCATTTTTTGAAAACAAGTATTTTGTAAGGAAAGAATTCGTGGTAGTTTATTGCAACAATTCCAACGTAAACGTCCTTTGAAGTAAATTTGTACGAATCTTATAAAGAAGGTTAATGTTTGAAAAAAAGTAGTGTTAAAAAAAACTAGTCGTTGGGGGCCACCGTAATACTTACCCATCATGTATATAGACAATATAAAATATGAAAATAAAACATGTGGTATTTGCTAAGCATTGTACCATGTTACTTTTATTCATAATTTAATTTATTTGGACTTCCTTAAATATAATTAATATAATCCCTTAAGCTAATATTACTTTTTGTTGCATTAAAATATCTCAATTTGTTGATTTTCTGTAAGCAAGTAAGCGCTATTGGTTTACAATGGAAGTCTATGGGAATTTGGCGAAATATTAGAGTTACCGCCAATTTGGCGTCACTTTTGGCTGCCGAATTTGGTGATATACCGCCAATTTGGCGACAAACTTGGCGGTATTTGGCGACAGAACAGGGTCCCCCCTATGGTAAACCCCCTTATAGGTATGGCGAGGCATTAAATGTTTGACATTTACTATAAGCCATTATTGGCTTTTAATCTTATAGTTTGGCTATAGTTTTTTGGTCGGCGGGATAATCGAGTAGTACCGAATTGCGTAAAAGAAACATCATTATAACTCGAAAAATTATAATCCTATTAACTAACAGTTTACTGCGTAGGATTAAGCGTCTCATTTCCAATTAAAATATATCTTTGAATTGAAGTTTGAATGAAATACAGGGTCATGAAAAATCGAAGAATGTGAAAAATAAAATTACAAATATCTCGGCAACTAATTATCCGATCGAGTTCATTCATGATGCAAAATTTATGTTTTTTATTGTCTTTTATATTCACTCCTTCAAATAAACAATTTTGAAAATTTTTGTATACCTTTTATCAGAACGAATAATCCAAGAGTCCGAAAAAAATAGTTCCGGTTAATCGAGGTTACTGTTATTCAATAGGCTTATACCCATTATTACTCCCTAAGTACACACGGAATTTCAAGTCTCTATCTCAATTTGTTCGGGAGATAGGGCGTTTACAGATACACACACATACAGACGGACGGACAATTTTTTTTTTCTAAAAATATGTTTTTCGGAATCTCCAGTGTCTGAAACGTGTAAATCTGTCAAAAATATTTCGATTTTTAAAACGATTACAAGATTTACCCTATACTACGTATGATGGGTAAGTAAAAACGGAATGAGGGCGAACTCCGTGCGTTACAACTTGGTAATGTGCAGGATTATTTTTGTTATATTACTGTAATATTTCAACGGGACATTTTATATTCTTTATTTACAGATGAAGAAGTTTTATATGAAGTGAACAGATTCTGCACCAGTAGTTGTCGAGATGCATGCTAGTAAGTTACAAAATTATTAATTATAAACGATTTTAAAAAGTCGAATAAATAATAAAATAACTTTATTTTTATTTAACACCAGTTTTTAATTGATAATAATAAACAACAAACAACAGCAGAAATTGAATAACAGAAATGGAATGATAAAAATTTATATAACTTAGGCAAAATCTTCAGGTCTCAAATGCCTTAAGTTTCATAAATAAAATGTGTGGTTTCATCTTCATATTAGCCATAAATTAGCTAAAGAATATGAATTTGGGACTACCACACACATAAAACCGAGAAATAAACCATTGAACACCAATTAAATTCAAAATGAAACAAGATTAAAAAGGATAGAGGAAAAAAAATTACCAAAATAAAATCCATACTGTCATAACATTAGGTACAACAAATACACTCATTATGTATTAGAAATCAATATGATATTGTCCTGAGTAAGCTAAAATTTAAATACAAGTTAATCGTTAACTTTATTATATATTAATGAATCTGAATAAATTTAATATGAATTGATATATATATAAATATAACTACACCATTATACATATAAAAGTATCGAATCAACATCCATTATAAAATGTGTATTAGCAACGTAGTTATAAATCAAAAAAAAAATTTTAATATAAATTAACCATTGCCTATTATAAATGCTGTGCTGTTATTATTTTTTTTAAAATAAGAATAAATGTGGATTTATAATTTGCAAATTTGCAATAATTCTACATAATTCATTTCAATAATCTCGGACAGATGGCAGCACTATGTATTTCTACTTAATATTAATTTAGAAAGAGAAGGGGCAAGAAAGGAAAACAATTTATAACTTGAAGCACAATCTGTAGAGGGCAGCACTTTAATATTATCATATTCTGTTCTGTTAAAATATTGTTGCCAAATTATATTATTTTCTTCATTCCTAAGTATCAATTTAGTATCGCTCCTTCTTCTGTCCTATTTTGTAATGGAGTTACTCTAGGATCCTTTAATTAGCATATAAAATAATTTATAAGGTTTAGATTAATTACGATAATTTTTAATTATTTTATTTATATCATTAATAATATTATTTACATGGTGTGATGATTTTCAACGGTTAGCATTCGCTTTTAACTTTGACCCATTAATAAGGTGGGATTTTTGCTGTGATTTACGGGATGCATGATTGCGATCCAGATATGGTGTTTAAAAATTCTAGTGCTGAGTAAGTTTTTAACTCACATGTTCCATTTTTATTTTTATTGCGCATGATATTGTTCTGGCCGGGTCTTACATCGGTCAATTATGTATTTCTTTTATTTTTTATGGTGTGGTTAATTGGGCAATGAAAGAGATAAGCTTTTAAGCTAGTAGCTTATTATTTCTTCCTCAGAAGTTAACAGCTTTTTACTAACGATTTCGTAATATTGCCCTAGAAAACGAGTTACGAATCATTGGTTCCAATTTTATTCATGATTGTTCTTTTGTTTTAAGATCCTTTTGTGTTTTTTCTTTTTGAATTAAGGTTTTTAAATTTTGAGAACATACATTTCGTGCAAAGGATTTGTTGATGCTGACATTAATTCATTATTTCAGGTCTTATTTCATTGGTTAAATAGTTTCAGTTACAAATTGTTTTACAAATTATTTTAAATATTTATGATTTCCTACACATATATTTAATTATTTACTGGTTCTTTATATGATTTTGAATCCTGTTGATTTTCCGTTCGCCAATTTTGAAAGTTTTAATTTTTTAATACTTCATATATTGGTGATTAGGATATTGGTATATTAAAGTAGAAACAATTCATTAATGATTCGTTAAATAATTAATAGTTCATCCAGCTTTATTATGTATAATATCAGTGTAATGTATTGATACTTAATTTTTTAATTTTTATTTTTTTAAAAAGATGATGAATTGTAATATTATATAATGGTTATATACATACTTGCCAACATTCAACTAAACTTCCGTAATATGTGAGTTAAGATAACCCAGGTTATACGCGTTACTAACCAGAAAATTTATTTGATGTATCATTAAATATTTAAAATCACGTTTCTCTATGAAATCTATTTGAATTAATTTCATTAGTAAATTTGTGGTTCGAAACATGTTTAACCTGGGTCAATTTACACTCACATTACGGAAGTTTAAGGGAAAGTTGGCAAGTATGTTATATATATATATGTGTGTATGTGTGTGTGTGTGTAGGTTGATGATATAGAAAAAGTTAATTTATTGGATAATTCGAATGACTAGACGTTGAAATAACAACACATGAACTTTAATATCATTCTATAAAGGTAATTTTACAACGCTTCATTGGTAGCTTCTTCGAATTCATTACATTTATCACTTAAAACCTATAATATACTTTCTTTCGAACAATCCGATTAGGCCTAACAGTGCCTTCCTTGGCCTTTCATATGCCGATGCTTCATGAACAATATAATTTTATAGGCTACTAGGGGGTCTCCCTCCCCACCTGCTCGCTACGCTCACCAACACCCCACGTATTCACTTCGTGATTCCATTCGGTATCGCGAATAATACCTATTTTCTAGCCAACCCCAAGTGTAATTGTTTCGCGTTTCCATTCTGGATCGTTTCGCGGTCCCTTAAGCGACTCCTTATTTTCTATGCATTCAATTTTTAGATTCCACTTGGTAAAAACGTGCTCGTCGCTAATTTGTAGTTACAGTAAAAAATCTTATCGTATAAATCTCCTCCCCTCTGAAATTTTCGCTTCTCCGCCAACACATAGGTCTAATATTATACATATAGAGTTACGAATACTGTAAATAGTTAGTGTTTGTGCTTAAAAATAATGTAAATAGTTCAATTAAGCTCTATTCATAAGCTAATATTAGTTTTTGTTGCATTGAAATATCTCAATTTGTTGATTTTCTGCAAGCAAGTAAACCCAATTGTATTTCAATGGGAGTCTATGGAAATTTGGCGAAATACTGGAAATAGCGGCAAGTTGGCGACAAGTTTGGCGACGTTTGGTGACAGAGCCGGGTCCCCTCCCCCCTTATATTGTCAGAAAGCTCTGACCAATCAGATGCGTTTCGCGGTATCTACGCAGATTTTCATTGTTCCATTTCCAAAGCATTACTTTTTTTTATATATAGAAGGAAATCTTTTCTAATTTTGAATATCTCCAAACCTTGATCTCGTGATCGTGAATTTTCATAACTCATCGATAATAAAAATTCCAGAGCGCCAGTTAATTTGCTGATCACGCACGTCATAGAGAAAATAAACTGTGTTTAAATTAAAATCCTATATATATACAGGGTGTTTCGTAGAAGATGGGCAAAACTTTAAGAGATGATAGTACACATTCAAACAAAAACTTTCATCAAAGAATACATAGTCGAAATCAAAACAGAAAGGTGCTAGCGGGTGCCGAAAATGGTGCTGTTATACGAGGCAAAAACCCACAAAGAATGATTAACCCTTAACCCGAAACATGAAAATCCCGTGCACAGACAGAACACTTAATAATTTACCAAATAGCGAACTTAAGCATTTAATCTTTAATAGTAATGCATTAACAGGACTAATTTTTTTAATATAACAGCATAAAAATAAGTTTTGAATGTCGGAGAGAGAAAATATTAAGGGCAGATATGTAGACGCAAACATCTCTCGTTTCCTGTTAAGGGTTAAGTACCAAAATCAAGTTATTAAACAGCTCTCGTGCAATCGTTGAGCTTCTGATCCATTTCCATTTGCACTGTCTTATATAAAATGCATATCAGCCTTTTCCCAATTAGTGGAGGTTCTGCTCTCGAAGCTGGTAGACGGGAGGTGTTGGGTTCGAACCCAATCGCGCCCGTCGACCTAATCGTTTCGGAGTTTTCGTGGTTTTCTTCGAAGTCTTGGATTTCCATGCGTAAATACGGGTTAGGTTCCCTTAGAAAGACCCCCACGGAGGGCACTCCCCCTAGGACCTATATCCCTCGAGTAGATAATCGGCCGACAAAAATCAACCCAACCCAACCCAATTAGTGAAAGGTAACATCTTTCGATACGTTCCTACCACGATTGACAGTTGCACATTCGGATCAGAGGCTTTTATGTATTAATCGATGCGAAATTTTGGTTACGCGTTTTCTTGTTCCCCATATCACATTTGCATGCTATTAGTGTCGTTCTTTTTCCGATAATACGCAACAAAAATGGAGCTTTAACGTTTGCATGGACCAAGTTTCAAAATGCGCCAGGACCTTTGCGTTTTATTTCGACCATGCATTCTTTGATAAAAGTTATTTGTTTGGATGCATACTGTCACCTCTCAAAGTTTCGCCCCTCTTTTATGACATACCCATGTATATATATCGGCCGGCTCCCGATAACATGGTAGGGAGTGGATTGTCAGAAAATAACCATGATTATGCGAGTTTTGGGAGATTGGAGGACTGTGAATATTAAACGAAAGGAGTTGAGAGTGTGGAAAAGTGGGGGAGCGTGAGCGATGGCAAAAAAGATATTTTGCAATAAAAAAATTAAATAATTGCGGTAAAACTAATCTAACAAAAACATAGCTGTGAAAAAAGGCAGCCAAGTTCTGTAAAGACAATGGCAAGAAAAGAAGTGATATCTAAGTGGGTGCCAAGTTCAAATAAAATTCACTCAAACTTACCTACTGAAGTATTATAGCATTTTTTTAAATTGTTTAGAAATAAAAATTATTGATAGCATATTAATAATAAATCTAGAACTTGGCAAGTTTTTACCTACAAGCCATTTATTTTTATTAATGACATTATTATATCTAAACTTGTTATTTCATGTTTGGAAACCTTCATTTGAGTGAGCTCCTTCCCCTTGAAGGATGGTGGGATAAAATATATCCTACCTAATTTTAACTGCAAAACGCCACATTGACACTAGAATTCAGGACTAAAAAGTTTAATTTTATTAAATACGTGAAATGAAGCTTTTACCCATTTTGAAATAAATTTGTTTTTAAATTCTGGTGTGATTGAATCATTTCAGCATGTCACGAATAAAAGCTCTTTGCCCCTGCAGGGTTAAACGGGTGCAGTCTCTAGAGGGATGACCAAGAACAAGCGTAAAGGTATCTGTCTCTTTCTCAGGCCTTTTAGTCTGTTTGCATTGAGGTTTCCGAAGGGTGGGTGCTAGAGTGATAACCAAAGACGAGCGGGAATGTATTTGTGTATTTATTGGTTTATCAAACCTTTAATATGAGTCATTTGTTTATAATAATAACTGTATTAATTTTTTTATAATGACATTGTTGTTAATATTAACATCATCATTTTATTAAGACATGAAATTGATAGGCATAACATTTATCAAAAACTTGCCAAGTTCTAGATTTATTATTAATATGCTATCAATAATTTTTATTTCTAAACAATTTAAAAAATGCTATAATACTTCAGTAGGTAAGTTTGAGTGAATTTTATTTGAACTTGGCACCCACTTAGATATCACTTCTTTTCTTGCCATTGTCTTTACAGAACTTGGCTCCCTTTTTTCACAGCTATGTTTTTGTTAGATATCATTACTTTTTGTAAAGTTACAATATATTTAGACACTTTACTTAATGCTTTTTAATGTGTTTACATGAGACTATTTTATTCACCAAGCAGCATTCAATTTTAATTTAAATTTCCCACAGCAAACTATTTGGCTGTCAATTTGCGGCAGAAATCTATATTTTAACCCTTAAATGCCGGGTGTTGCTTTTCGGCAACATACCAAATTTAGGCTTCTAAAATACTATTGGAATAATATTGAAGCTATAATGCCTAATGTTGCCAATTAAATACATTCTGAAAATATTATTAAAACTATTTTCAACATGTAGATGGCAACACTTGTGCTGTTTAAGTATAAAGATAGATTTATTATTTCAATGGTTGCTACTCGTTCGTTTTGTTTTGTTTGTATGCTTGCGAAATACCCTATTTTGTTTTGCTGTGAGCAAGTAAAATTTATTGCTTATTATAGTTCCTAAAATTATTGTATGTTTAATATTATAGAATTTTATCAACGGAAATTATTTTTTCGATTAAAGACCAGTATTGCCGATTAGTAAAAACTGTTTTTTAGCCATAAATCACACTAAAAACAAACTATGATTTTTTAAAGTATTTTTCCCATGATTTATTTAAAAAATGAAATCCGAAAAACATTTTTACAATGAATTTTGAAAATTCAGGCATTTAAGGGTTAATACTGCTACACTATATGCATGTTTTGAAACGAAATGTATTGATTCGAAATTTTTATTGTTTCTGAAACAACAATTCCTATTAAATTCCTATATTAAATTTTCCTATTAAAATTTCCAATTAAATATCCTATAGCTGGGCCTGCTTTTTTGTACTGAAAGTGAAAAATAAAGTTATGTGCTTATGCCACACTATGTATCATTCATCCATGGGTGCGGGCAAAGAGGCAGTGCAGAGGAAGGACATTGCCCCTCCCTGGATTTTCAAATTTAATTAACTAAATAAACTTTTCTCTGATGATTTTGAAAATAACAAGTGGGTAAGTGTGATCACAGATCGCACTGAGGGTTTCGTTTAATATTCCTTTCAAAACACTTTATCCTTTTGAAAAATCTGTTAGTTCCACATTTCGCAACCAGGGGCGCACTCTATTCTAAACAAACCTCTATCCGAACGAAACTCCGTTTTACATACTATCCGTAGATATATTAGTCGAGGGGATTGAGCCCATAGCACTCGAGATAAGTAGGCGCCTCTGGCGATAAGAAGTGGAACTAAAATATGTAAGACTATGGTGCATAATATGAAAGAATGGTCAAAGGGGTGTCGGCAAAAGTTGGAAAAGTGCTCCCCGGGTGAAAAGGGCGGAGGTTAGAAAAATTGCTTAAAATACACAAGTATAGCCCGGAGGAGTAAATAATATAAGACTTTTTGAAAATTTTATGATTTGTCGTGTGGTCTGACGTATTCAGCTATACGTATGCAAAAAGTCATGTCTCCAACTTAATTAGGGACTCCTATAGAAAGAATTGCTTAAAATGCATATGTGGTAGCTCAAAGGATTAAGCATAAGACTTTTCAAGATTTTATGATTTGTCGCGTAGCCTCAGGTGTTCTGCTATAAGTATGCAAAATTTCAAATCTGCAATTTAATAAGGGGCTCAGTTAGAAAGAATTGCTTAAAATACGCATGCGGAAGCCCAAAGGGTTAAATGCACGACTTTTTCAAAATTTTATGATTTCTCGTTTGATGTGAGGTGTTCAGCTATAAGTATGCAAAATTTCACGCCTCCAACGTAATTAGGGTTCACTTAGAAAGAATTGTTTAAAACACACATGTGGGAGCGCAAAAGGTTAAATGTACGACTTTTTCAAAATTTTATGATTTGTCGTTTGATGTGAGGTGTTAAGCTATAAGTATGTACAGTTTCACGCCTCCAACCTAATTAGGGGCTCACTTAGAAAGGATTGTTTAAAATACTCATATGAGACGCCAAAGGGTTAAATTTACAACTTTTTCACAATTTTATGATTTGTCATTTGATGTGAGGTGTTCAGCTGTAAATATACAAAATTTCTCGCCTCCAACATGTATAGTTTCTGAGAACGGGCTCTGTGACGGACAGAATATCTCAATTTGTTGATTTTCTGTAAGCAAGTAAACCCAGATAAACCCCCAGTAAGTAGATAGGTTTACAATGGAAGTCTATGGGAATTTGGCGAAATATTAGAGATATCGCCAAGGTGGCGTCATTTTTGGCGACTAATTTTGGTCGCCAAATTTGGCGATATATCGCCATGTTGGCGAGAAACTTGGCGGTATTTGGCGACATAACAGCGTCTCCTCCAACGGCAAATTAAAATTTCGCCTAATAGACGCAATGGTAAAGTAAAAATGGGCACCCCAAGGTGGGTAATTCATCGATTTTCACAATTTTTTTATTTTTTTCCTTAGTTTTATAGTGTAAACGAACTTCGCACCAAATTTGAAGTCTGTAGCTGCAGTAGATATACGAGATCTTTTTGATGAGTGAGTCAGTCAGTCAGTCAGTCAGTCAGTGGTAAAATTATCGATTATCAGACATTTTCAAATGTCATTATCTCGGAAACTAATTATGCGTTATTTATAAAATTTTGAATTTTAGGTAATTAGGGTGGCCTTACTATACATTTCGTATAACAAGTACGTAGGTCTCATAGATTTTCAGTTGCAGAGCATTGAAATTTGATGAAAACAGCTCGAAATGGTTCGTGTAAATAACACACGGCTATGTCAGGCGAACTTGGCTGACACACTGCCGTGTGTCTAGATAAAAATTGTAATTTGAATTAAGTTTCTTTAAATTTGGATTTCGGCGGTAATGATGGTGAAAATTACGTTAGGTATAACACTAGGTACTTATACAACAGAATCACATAATTAAGAGTACTAGAAATGGTAATATAAATATCAAACTTAAATATTCCAAAACTAGATATTTTTGCAACAGAAATTATCATTATGATAAGACTATTACTATATTAAATTTTGAAAAATGTACAGATAAACGATGTAAGTTATGTAGCTGTGCAGAAAACGTGGAAAATGGGTTTAAGCAAAATAATAAAAAACTAGATGGAACCCATCAAAGCTTGACGTCAAACAACTTGATAGTAACATATTTAAAAAAACGGTACTACTTGGTTATCCCGTCGACCAAAAATCTAACGCCAAACTATAAGATTAAATGCCAATAATGATTGATCATAAATGTCACATTCACTTGACTTTAAGCAAGTTTCACGTGTTTACGTCATCAAGTGATTTTTATTTCGACCTTTAATTTGTATTTTTATTAATGTTATATTAATTTATTTGTTCTTTCGTTGTTTAAAATAAAAATTACGTCAACATGTATAATTTGGCGAGTGGTTTGGCGATTTATATAATTTGGCGAAATTGGTCGACGGAATAACTAAGTAGAACCAAAACAACTTCATGACAACTTTAAAATGCTATAAGTTTTTAGAGAATAATTCTTAGGAAAAATTCAAATAAGTAGGAATTGTTCTAAATAGGATCATAAAAATCTGAATTTACTAAAATCATGATCAGTTCGGTAGGTGGAAAAGCACGCATGCCCCAAAGTCAGACAATGACAATCATGCGTGACTTTTTTTTTAGCATTTTGTTTGGAGAAAAAAAAAACTTTAACTTGCATCCAATAAAATCTTTCTAACCTTCTGTAATCGGTTCCATTATGAGTGTTGACGTTAAACATTAGAACTGCTTGCAACGATACTTTTACAAATGTACCAGACACATTTACAAAATAATGTTAATTACCCACCAAGTTACGTTCCATTAAATAATGTCAAATGTCTGGTGACACAATTATAGATTTTTTACCAACAAAACTCCGCACATTAAATAGGACTAACAATGATAAATAAAGTTAGTTATGCAAAATTTTCAGCAATATGCTGTTGATGAATACTTAAACAGAAGATTTCCTTTGCATTTTTATAATGAGCATAGAAACACGAACAAACAAACAGGCTATCTATTTCCTCTATACTGATGTTAAATACATCTCCAGTCTGTTGAATAAGTAAACCCGATAATGAAAACACTTGTTAATTTGTCACTGAGTTTAGCTGGTAGGGTATACGTTCAAAGATTTGCCTTATTAAGAAAATTCCAAATTTTATCTAATGATAATTTCAGATACTTTTTCTCTTCTCTAATTTGAAAAGTTATATCGAAAAATATTGTTCCATTTGCCACCATTAGCATTACAAAGTTTTTCCCCCTACATTGAAAATATTGCTGTTTTGGTGATAGTAAAATAACTGGAGATGAAAAATATATAATAATAAATCTTCTTTTGTTCGTTTGCTTTATAACGAAAAACCATAATTTTAATAATTGCTAACTAGAAAATCTCTCTGACTTCCTGTAACCATATTCACCGTCCTAAATGTCATTGAAAGATAATTAATTTTCCAATAAAGTTGCAAATACGCTAATTGCTGGGAGACCCGATTATGGAATATTATCCTAAAATATTTAACAAAACCTGCATAAATCAATGCAAATTATGCAGCAAAAACGAAAAGGAAATGACGAAATATGAAAAATATAAAAAACATGATTCAGTAAGCAACTTTCGCTGTTCAAAATATTGGCTTTTTTCATAATAGTAACGCATTATTGCATAAATCGTCTTAATAATAATCTAATAATCTTTAGTTCCTAACTTTTGAAGCAATGGACGTTTCTATAAGTAAAATTGGCAATATTTTTAATGTATTAAAAAATAATAGAATGCACAATATTCGCTGATCTGAATTCCAGGCTTTAAAAATCATATGCTTGGGACATCAAACCAACGTTTTTTTTTACAGTAAAGTATGGTAAAAAAAAAAAAAAAATGTTTAAAATGTCTGAAATTAAATGAATTTACCATATGTATGTGAGAAGAAGGGGCATTTACTCTAAAATTTAAATACTTCACTCAACAATCATAATGTTAACTGCTTTTTATGTAATTTACATATGAATATAAAATTTACTTTAATGTGCTCGTATACTTAAAAAACAACATTATTACAAACATTGCTCGGTCTTATGTCACTCTTCTGCCTTTTTGGCTTAAAATTGCATTGTTTGGCAACAAAGATAATAAACAAATAGAATGTAACTCGGGGCCTCCGTGGCAGAGTGGTTAAGGCACCACGCTGCTAATCGCTTGAGAACGTAGGAGGCTTGTCGGGTTCGACTGCCGCTGGCTCCGTTGTACACTCTTTGTGGAGACCCCGTCTGTATATCTCTGGTGTTTTGGATTTCCTTGTGCTATCTCGTCCTTGTATGTTGACAAATTTGTGATGTAAAAATTGTGTAATTATTTCTGTGTATAAAATAAAAGGATCATTTGAGGCGACAGCCATTGTAGCTATAGGCCCCAAAGCAATTCCCACCTCGGTGGTCTTCAAAGTTCAAAGAATGTAGCTCACAAGTATATCCCTTTTTACAATTACTTTTGCAAGATTTTTTTGTAAGACATATATATATAATATATATAAATATTTTATATATATATTTATATTATTATTTTATTATTATTATATACTAACAAATTATTTGTGTTCGCATTTAAAAATAGATAAATAGCTCTTCTTTATATTAAACAAATTGCATAAATATAGAAAAAAATGCTTGTATATATATAAAAAGTAAATAGGTTGCCAGCAAATATTCATGAAAAATTCACTTCACTCGCTAAGGCCATTTTCTCTATCTCGCCAAACCCATACAATCATATGAAAAAACTGGTGGAACCAGGAAGAAAAGTAAAGCTCGATCTAAAAAAGTTACAGTAAGAAAATGGCAAATAATTTCAGTCTAAAAGAATTCATCGAAAAGTAATGGAACCAGATTTATTGTAAAGTTCATAAAGACATTTTAATTTGAAGGTTCTGGTCGAAAAGAAAAAGAAAGTTGGAGAAACAAACCGACATATTCCCATAGTAAAGTATGGTGAGAATTTTTTTTTAATGTCTAAAATTAATTTATAAATTATCTTACAATATGTGTATGCGTGTGAGGGAGACATTTATACTAAAATTAAAATATTTAACTCCACTTTTAAAATGCTGATTGCGATTTATATAATTTACATTTGAATATCGTATGCTTGCAAAATCACTTTTATTGTAAACATAGCTTGGACCTATATTACGGTCTTTTGGCTTAAAATTAAATTGTTTGGCAACAAAGGTGAACTCAAAATCGTAAGTAAACATATAGCATGTAAATCATAAGTACCGTCATTTTACAATTACACCTGCTAGTTTTGTCTGTAAGCCACATGATGGAGGAGTTAGAAATAAAAAAGAACAAATCAAAACAAAATTGTTACTCACAAGGAAGGTCTCCTTAAAGAGCGTACTCAAAATATTAAAAAAAAAAAAATCCTTATAAAACTACTCATGTATGTAATAAAATATCAGTCAAATTTGGCGACGGAATCTCAGTAAAAATCTGAAAAAAGAAACATTTTCGAGTATTTGGCGCAAAAAGACGAAAGCTCCGCGCTATTTGGCCAGCCAACACAGTTTCTGGCCAATTGCAAGAGATTTAAATGAATTTGGAAATTGCTTTTTAAATAACTGTTTAAATGCCTAATACTCAATGAATTTAAACTTAAACGAAGGATTAGTTTATTAGTTATTACTTTAAGCGTATATATTATATACAAATGGCGTGTTTCAGTACATATTTAATTTTACATAGCTTTACAAGCTAGATAAATTGTAAGGGTATTACTTGATTATCCTGTCGAATAATTATTTTGCCAAATTATATAAATTGCCAAACTACTCGCCAAATTATACAAATTGACATAATTTTTATTTTAAACAACGAAAGAATAAATAAATTTGTAAATATTAATAAAACTACAAATAAAACGTCGAATTAAAAATCACTTGATGACGCAACAAACACGTGTAACGTGTTTAATGTCAAGTGAATGTAAAATTTACGATCAGCCATTGACATTTAATGTTATAGTTTGACAATGGTTTTTGGTCGCAGGATAATCAAGTAGTACCTTTTCAAGTTTGTTTTAAAAATAACTGGTTAATTAAAAATGCTATCATTAAACATTTTTATAGAAAGTCGTTGTTTCCATGGCAACAAAACCTTTCACTTCTTGTATCTGACACTAAGAATATCGAAGTCCAATTGCCATTGTTCAGAATAGGACATTAATTTTGAGTTTGAAACAATTTTAATAAACTTAAATTTTGCTTTAAACCGTATAATTACGATCGTAAAATTTTAATATATACGCATATAAAGGTATATGACAAAACTGTAATAATAAAAATGTATTTAAGTTAAATTTAATTTAACTAACTCGTATGAAGAGTAGAAAAAGTTTTTATTTATAAAATATTTATCATAAAAAAGTATCATTCAAAATTTTGTTGTGTCGTCAATTAGCGTTAAATCGCCAAGAAAATGAAATTTTCATTATTCTTTTACAAATGATAAATCGCAAATTCACTGAAATTTTTCTTTATAAAATATATATCCCCATTAAAAGAATATTCTGTAGTTTTTCCAAATATTTCTGAGCATGCGCTTGTGGAGACTTTTCTTGATATCTGTATCTAACCTATATATATAAAATCCTAATGAAACGAATTTATGAAACGGAAGTATGAATCGACTGATTAAACAACTGATTATGTTTCAAGCGATTTCTCCTAAAATATGGAATACTTTGCAATGAAATTAACACCAAAAATCAGCATTGATCCGCAGATCTCAAAACTGGTATTAGAATTTTTAAATTCGAATTAGTTTTCTAAATATTAATTTTTTTCTAATTTTATATACATTTTTCTAATGATGGCAACTCAAATTTTAATCAAACAGATATATTTTTTTCATATTTCAGAAAAGGTTGACATGGTAACCCGGCTATTGTTGTTTATTTGATAATAAATGTTTATTTACTTTTATTTCCTTTTATAAATTATATAAATTATTTTGTAAATAATAGAAAATAATTAAAAAATTAACACTTAGTTATTCCGTCGGAATACTTAGTTATTCCGTCGACCAATTTCGCCAAATTATATAAATCACCAAAACACTAGCCAAATTATACAAATTGACATAATTTTTATTTTAAATATCGAAAGAACAAATAAATTAGTATAACATTAATATATATACAAATAAAAAGTCGAAATAAAAATCACTTGATGACGTAAACACGTGTAACTTGCTTAAAGTCAAGTGAATGTGACATTTACGATCAACCATTATTGGCATATAATCTTTTAGTTTGGCGATAGATTTTTGGTCGACGGGATAACTAAGTAATACCAAAAATGCACATGTAACTGGTATTTGAAAACGAGGTTTTCGCCAAATTTTCGTAAAAAAAAAGAAAAAAATCACGACAAGCCTGCTGTGCGTATAGGACATCTGGCCGAATATTACCACTCGAAAAAAATGCTAACTGGAGAGTTGAAAAAAAAGCTATTGGCGAGATTTGCATCCAGCTAGCGTAACAGTACCAAGAATTCTTTGCAACCATGGGAAATTTTATGTAGTTTTATTCGAAAAAAAAATTGATTTTTAAATCAAAATGGAAAACTTACGGTCCCATATTGGCGCGATTTTTTTCTGACGCTAATGTCATATACGGAACTGGTACATAACTGGCGCCAAAGTATCGTTATTTTACTTGATATGGTAAGCCCGATGTTGTTGTTTATACTGTTGATGCGTTCCCCAAATTGGCGTCTTTAAAAAATCGCGCCAATATGGGACGTATATGACATATGTGCCAAACTTTCATATGAACGGCGAAGAGATCAGACCGTATTTGTTTATGGCAGTTGAGGATTTGAACTATTACTAGCAGGAATGACCGAGCTAAACTCGGTCAAAATTAGCTTTCTGTTCATCTCGATATATTTTCCCACTGAATCATTCTTGCTGTTTTAGATGCAATTAGCTTGACCATGAAACATAGTGACCCAAAATGACCCACTTATCGAGTTTTTTCGAACATCCGACCTATCACAATGCTCTTCTCGAGCCTGAAAACGATGGAATACAAAATTTAGTGAAAATCGTTAGTCGTTTTCTAGTTAAAATAAGCTTGATCCACGTTGATTAAAAAAACCACTAACCGAAATTCATCGACAGATGTGAGCTATTTCAATGGTCTTTTTGTACGGTGAAACGGTATAAAAAAAAAAATTGCCAAAATTGTTTGAATCTTTTTGAGATGCCGTTAGCTTGACCCCGACCCATTATCACCTAAATGACCCACTAATAGAATTTTATTGAGCATGCGACCCAGCCCACTGTTTTTATCTTGTCCAGAAACGGGTTAGTACAAAGTTTTGTCAAAACCTTTTGAGCGATTTTTTAGATACAGTTAGCTTGATCCTGATCCATTAGAACCCAAAATGACCCATTGATTGAATTTTCTTGAACATGCAACCGTGCACAATGCTCTTATCATGCCCGGAAACGGTATTATACAAATTATGTCAAAATGTTTTAAAGCGCTTTTTAAATACAATTAGCTTGACCCTGATCCATTGTGATCCAAAATGACCCACTAATCGAATTTTCTTGAACATGCGACCTAGCTCAATGGTCTTCTCGAGCCCGAAAACGATAGAGTACAAAATTTAGTCGAAATCGTTTAAGCCGTTTTTTAGATATAATTAGCTGGACGACACATTGTGAGCCAAAATGACCCACTAATCGAATTTTCTCGAACATGTGACTTAGCCCAATTCTCTTCTCATGCCCAGAAATGGTATACGTAATATAAAATTTGATCAAAATGTTTTGAGCATGTTTTTACATTCAATTAGCTTGACCCTAGCCCATTGTGACCCAAAATGACACACTAATTGAATTTTCTCGAGCATGTGACTTAGCCCAATGGTCCTCTCATGAACAGAAACTGCCGTATATTAAAAAATTTCGTGAAAACGTCTTGAGCCATTTTTTTAGATATAATTAGCTTGACCCTGACCCATAATGACCCACAAATCAAATTTTCTCGAACACGTGACCCATCCCAATGGCCTTTTCGTGCCCGAAAACGATAGATTACAGAAAATCGTCAAATCGTAGTGCCGTGTTATCTAGATAAACTTAGCTAGACCCACGGTGAATGACCCACTAATCGAATTTTCTTGAACACGTTACCCATCCCAATGGTTTTTCGTGCCCGAAAATGGTTAGATACAAAATTTAGTCAAAATCGATTGAGCCGTTCTCTAGTTATAATTAGCTTAACCCTGACCCATTATGACCCAAAATGACCCACTAATCGAATTTTCTCGAACACGAGACCCATCCCAATGGTTAGGGTGCAAAATTTCGTCAAAATCGTTAGAGCCGTTATCTAGATAAACTTAGCTTGACCCACTGTGACCCAAAAATGACCCACTAATCGAATTTCCTCGAACATGGGGCTTAACTCAATGGACTTCTCGTAATCCAAAACTGTAGAATATAGAGTTTAGTGAAAATCGTTAGAGCCGTTTTTTAGATAAAAATAGCTTGACCCACAGTGACCCAAAAATGGCCTACTAATCGAATTTTCTCGAACACGTGACCCATCCCAATGGTCTTTTCGTGCCCGAAAATGGTTAGATACTATCTTCGCATTACAGCTGAGTAAATACAGTCAAAAAATGTTATAAATTATTTGAACACAAAGTACTGTTTAACATTTATATTTAAAATGTGAATTATATAAAAGTGGAAGAGTTTTAATTAAATTAAAATAACGTCATATTCACTGCGATTTCTTTTTATACCAATTGCAATCATGTAACTGTGAACCTGAAAAAACCTTGACAACTGATTCTCATAGAAAAATAAACCTCTTGTTTTCATCCAATGAAAATCTTAACAATCTTCTATAATCGGGTGCACAACAAAGTTTGACGTCAAACATTAGAAGTGTTTGCAACTGTATGATTACAAATGTACCAGAGTTAAGTATAAAACAAAGGTAATTATGCGCCAAACTACATTCCATTAAATAATGTCAAATTGCTGTTGACTCAACTATAGATCTTTCATCAAAAATCACTCTTTGAGAATATAAATGAAGTCAGTTATACAAAACTTTATAACCTAGTGGTGGTGGGGGGGGGGGGAAGACATTTGCACTAAAATTTAAATATGCGACTCCACTTTTATAATGTTAACTGCCATTTATATAATTTACATTCGAATATAAAATATTGCTCCAAAAGTGTTGTCTTACACTTGAAAAATCACCTATAATGTAAACATCAATGGGTCCGATGTCACGTTTACGCCTTTTTGGATTAAAATAAAGTTATTTGGCGACAAAAGTAAAATCAAAATCGTAAATAAACAAACATGTAACTCATAGGAATTGTCATTTTTATAATTATATCTGCTAGTTTTTTCTGTAAAAGTTAGATAATATAAAAAAAATTAAACAAAAAAAATTGTTACACACAAGGAAGTTTTCATTAAAGTGCATACTCAAAATATTTCGAAAAAGAGAACACTAATAAAATTACTCATGTACGTAAAAAAGATCATTCAAATGTAGCAGCAGAATCCCAGTAGAAAATCTTTAAATAAATATATTTTTGAGAATTTGATGCGAAAAGCCGAGAACCTCACTCTATTTCACGAACCAATACATTTCCTGGCCAAATGCAAGAGATTGAAATGCATTTTCTAATTTCTTGTTAAATAAGTATTTAAATGCATAATACTCAATTTAAATTTAAACGGTGGATTATTTTATTATTTTTTCTGTAAGCTTATATAATGTATACAAATTGCGTGTTGCTGTAGTTACCTAATTTTGTACGGTGTCACTAGCTGGATATATTTTAAGTGTATTTTGAATAAAAATGCTATCATTAAACATTTCGATATTAAATCGTTGTTTCCATGGCAACAGTACTTTTCTCTTATTGTCTCTGAAACTAACAATATCAAAGTCAAATTAACAGTGCTCAGAATCGGACCTTAATTTTGAGTTTGAAACAATTTTAATCCATTTAATTTTTTTTCTAAACAGCATAATTACAATCGTTAAATTTCATTATATACACGCATAAGTATATATGACAAAATTGCAGTTATAAAAATATGCCTTTATTTAAGATAAACTTACTTAAACTAACTTCATATGGAGAGTTTAAAAAGCTTTTCTTAAAGAATATTTATCATAGTATTACTCAAAATTGTATTGTGCCGCCAACCAGCGTTTTATCGCAAAAAAATGAAATTTTCACTATTTTTACGAACGGTAAATCGAAGTTCTGCCAATTTTTTATGAACATATATATGCTTATGAGAAGAGTATTCAATAATTTTTTCAAATGTTTCTGAGCACGCGTTTATGGAGAACTTCCTTGATAGTATGTTATCAATTTTTAGATACATTTTTATTAACCTGGTGCAAAAGATAAATCGCCAAATCTTATTTCAACTGCGAAATTTTTTAAGCATTACGAACATTCCCTTTCATGTTTAAATTAAATATTTTCTTTTTTTAATATTAGCACTCGTTGAAACTGATTTCTTTTTTTCCCCTTTCTTTATAATTTTAAGTAAAATTACTAAGTTTTTTCTTTTATTTTTCAAGGTGCAATAGACGTTTCAATTTTTTTTTATAAACGATAGAGTTCGCCAAGAAATAAAACGGTAACCTTATAGTTCAAAATAACAGAACTTTCCATCATCATTCTATAACTAATCTATGCAGAACGATGTGTTATAAACTAAAACCTTCCCTGAAATAATATCTGTCTAACAGTGCAAGCTGCATCAAAATCCATTCAGTAAAACTCGAATTATAAAAAGCTGGGATAAATTTTCAGTTTGTATTTTATATATATAAGTAGAAGTAGATTAAAATTAAACACTGTGATTTGTGTGCAAGTAAGTTATTACATATTTTACTGTATTTACTCTGATGGAATCCAAAAATAGAAACCTATAGTAAACCCTCCGAAAGGAGACGTATATTACGAAATAAAATGTAACATACAGAGAGATTGTATTTTAGATATCAGAACTACACATAGCATTACGATGAGAAAGCCGGTGTTCAAGAACTAACAAACGAAACTGAAAAATCCAAACATTATTTAAGTTCAATGGCCAGTCTTACAGTTATTGTAATTCTCTCATTTTTTAACACTTTCCAAACTAGCTGAAAAATGTTATTGACTTCGGTTTGTCTGTCCATCTGTCCGCGCTCTAACTCTCGTAAACATACTCGGATTGTACTGAAATTTTTGGATGTTGTTTACGTTTACCATAGCATATAGTTCCCTATTTCAAATGAAGTTTGTAACATGTTTAGTTCATTTACAGGGACAGTGAAAAGTATTCCATTACATTACAGCCAATGGAAAAAAATCGTTTCAAATTATTTTTAATGGTATTACACGATTTCAAACACAAGAAAACTGATATGCATTTAGGAAGTACACTGAAATATGCATTCTGTAGCATATGTGGTGCAAAGAATAGTTATTATTCATTTACAGGGTCACACAAAAGAATTCCCTTACATAATGATTAGGGTTGGAGGGATTTGTTTGCGGCGTATTTTAATTATGGTAAACTATTTCATATATAAGGAAATTAATATACGTCGCTGAAGTTTACTATAACTTATTTGATGTATAATACGAAGTGCATAGCATTTACAGGGACACACAAAATATTTCAGATACCATATTGTATCCGAAGTATTGTACTTTAGCGATGATTGCTGGAAATGCATTTTTAATTATGATATGCACTTTTATGTTTCACTATATTTATGCATAATATATAGTGTGTATAAATGCTATAATTCTATATTATGCATACTATATAGTGTGTATAAATGCTATAATTAATAAACAGGGCTGCGCAAAAGAATTCGTAAGGGTTACTGGGTATGAGCGCAAATTACTTAAAGGTGGATTTTAAATGAGTTATGCATTTTTACGCTGAACTGCATTTAGCTTACTAAGAAATGTTTGTAGAATATAGATAAAATGATATACAGGGCCACGCAAGGAATTGGATACATGGCCGTCTATAAATGATAATTTCTGGAAATGTCATTTCAGTAGTTTTAAGAGTGTTTTAGTTTGAATTAAATTTTAGCTAAATAGTGGCGTGTAACAAGTGTTGTATAAAAGTATTCAAGTATGTTTCCATCTATTAAAAAAAATTGCTGAAAGAGAAATTGCCGCGGGTTATGCGTTTTATTGCTAAATTAAATTTTCCAATTATACAGTATATATATCAACCTATAGGACAAATACAGGGCTGTTCAAAAGAATTGGAATACATACTGGGCTATGAGCGGTAACTGATGAAATCAGTTTTTCAAATGTTTTATGCGTTTTATAAAATGTTTTCTTAGTTATCCTATTTACCTTATTACCCTAAATAACGAAGTTTTATGAAAGCATTTAAGAAGTGTTGGAATGTGTTTCATAATCGATGCTTAACGCATGATTTTTCTTTCTTGATTAATAGTGTTGTGACTAGAGAATAATCATAACGGTCACATTTCCCTCCCAAACTCTACTATAATGACCTAATATAAAGGAGTTGTTTCTTAATAGCCCTAATTTTGTCTAACGCATTAGAAAATATAATAGTTCAATGACATTGGCATTGTATTCAGCAAATACAGAATGACTTTCCGGGAGAAGATATATATTACACTAGGACTTCCCTCAGAGGGATTAGTCTGAGCGATATTGCTGAGAACATAGATTTAATAATAACATGTGGAAGTAAAGAAAATGAGATATTATCTTTAATTGTCCATATACTGCGATAAATTGAAATGATGAAAATAAACGAATCGTAGAATTACAAAATCTTACATATAAATTCGTATATACTGTTTAAAAAATGGGAAAGCAAACCATGCATGGATATAAAATTGAAAGTGCGCAATATATTAAAAGTAAAATAGAAAATGAAACACTAAATTATCTTATATCGAAATTTTAACTGTATAAAATTATGTCAAGAGCATAATCAGACGCTCCGCACCAATTTGAGCAACTTTAAATGACAAATATATGATGTTTAAAAAGAATGGACAATACTTTATATGGTGTGTGCTCCCCCGGAATAGTTAATATTGTACAATATCTGTTTTCCACGGATACAATGAGGTGGTCGATAAGAGATAAGGAATTCTCTCTTCAAAATCTGATATAGTATCAAACTACCGAACACATTAACAGTGGCATGCAATGCGTCATTAGAGTGTGTTTTAGGTATGCTTGATCGGATTTAAATGATGAGTGTATGCTGGCCACTACATACGCTGTAATGTTTTGTTTTCAAACATATTCTGCACAAGTTGATCTGTACTTAGCATGTATTAAATAAAAGAAAACGGCAATGATTGCAACATAAAGTATGACACAAGATCTGAATATATCGTCTGCATAACCTTTGAGCTGTCAAAGTGTCTTTTGAATTAATTCACAAATCCATACATATTTTTTCAGCAAATCATGCAAGCTAAAATACGCCAATATGAACCCGATTATGAAATTTCACCAGAATAAGTTAATATATTAAAAAATCTACTAATGACAATTTAGAATATGACATTATGATAAAGTATCTTGAAAAATGAATTAGAAAAAAAATTCATATCACATTTAAAACGGCACTTCCCTCTGTTAGTGGCCTTAGCGAGAGAGAGAAAAGTCTAGAGAAGGAACACTTTAACAAGTAACTTTCGGGCAACCTACTCACTGTTTCATACAGGTCTTTATTCAATATTTACACAATTTATTTAATTCTAGGTGGACATATATCAGTTTTGTTGCATTTAAAAGGCATGCTTTCTGTAGGAAATGTAGCATTATGAAATATTTAAAGTTGCTATACCTAATAATTCCAAATTAATGGTAATTGAAATCGCTTTCCGTTCATTTCATCTTTTTAAATTTTAATTTTTTTAGAAACCATTCATAGAGACAATCTTATATTTTAAAACTAACCCGAAGCAAAGTTTCAAGTTTTTGGGCTCAGCAGTAACACAGAAATTGAAAATATTCGAAAGTTTTTTGTTTCTGCAGTGTTTTATATAGTGACATTTTTAGAAATTATTCTATTGCGACAATTTACGTCATGATAAATACAACCATGTCAATTTTCATGTTTATATTCCTAACAATTCCATGTACTTCGTTACTTAGATCATCTTTAGATATTTTTCCGCTTTGTTTAGTCTTTCGATTATTTAGAATTCGTTCTACAACGAGCATTTACATCTTATAAATTACTGCCATGCCAAAGTTCTAGTTTTTAACCCCAACAGTATCCCAGAAATTTCAGTATTCCAAATAAATAATAATTTATAATTTTTTTACGTTTATCTGTCAAATTGAATTTTCGAACCTTTTAGAGAGCGTTCATAATTAGCATTTGCATCTTAAAAGTAACCACCACACCGAATTTAAAGTTTCTAACCCAATCAATATCACAGAAATCGCAATTTTAAACCTTTTTTGCTTCTGCAGCGATGTAGGTTGTTGCACTGACATAAAATAGTCTTTTTTCGGAGCAGAGATGGCCACCAACATTTTTTTTTAAGTTGGCTATGTAGTTTCAGAGATAACACCTCACAAACGTACAAACATTAATAATATTGTACACTTTATAATATTATAACGCTTTATAATATTAGCATTAGATGTACAGATACAAAAGCTATTTATCTGTTACAAACTATAGTGCTCGGCGTTGGCCAGAATTTGAAGGATGTTTGTTCTGAAAAATCAATTTCAAAATTTAACATACAACATAAAACAAATAAAAAAAAGCAGTCGAAGTGTTGTACGCATGAATCAAATGAAAACGCTATATAAAAATGTATAAATGCATATGACAGACGCAAAAGAATACAGCTATAAATGAACTTATTTAAATTTATAATTGGAGCAATAATGTTAAAATACGGCAATATTTCCATAATCGGGTTTTTACCATGCTTCAATACGTTTTTTCACACTCATATGACATTATACTATATAGACCACGGTCTTTATATTTCCAATATGGCGTAATATTTTCCTCTTTCACGTGTAAACCTTGAAACAGAAAAGTTATGAAGTTATATTCACTTTCATTTAAATTCGTCAAACTATTTATTTCATTTTCCTTTTTCATGTGAATATCTTGCAATGGAAAAGTTATGACGTAATATTCACCTTTTTTTTTTAAATTCGGCAAACTATTTATTTCATTTTCATTTTTCACGTGGAAATCTTGCAGTAGAAAATTAATTGTTGTAGTAAGAATTTTATTGTGTATTTTAATTGTTGGCAACTGCTATAACGAAAAATGTTTAAATTTGATAAGAAATTGCTGTTAAATTGGTGCTTTTTATTAATTAAAAATTAACTATAAATTATTTCGATTCTGGATTACTTTAGCTGTCTCGGCTGTGTTTTAATACACATGTTGTACGTATCTTTTCACAGCTTTCGGTTCCAAACTGTCGATTTGCATAGAATTACAAACAGACTGATAGACAAATCTTCATTTTTATGTATTAGATTATATACAAACATAAATAACTTATCTAATCCTTGTTAGCAGATGCATTTTTAAATATGTATATACCGGGTATATTTTTTACTATTTTAACTTCATTTTTAGGTGCGTTCATAATTATATAAATACGTAGCACCTATAATCGTCGTTCAGTCCGTCCGTCTGTCCGTCCGTCTGTCCGTCCGTCTGTCTGTCCGCACGTAACAGAGCAAAAACTACCCAACCGAATGGTCTGAAATTTCAAATATATGATTGTTGCAAAATTTTGTCGAGCCATTTCAAATTTTATGAAAATCGGATGTATAGTTTAATTACAGGGACAGTCAAAAGTTTTTTTTTACATTATGGCCAATGGGAAAAATTATTGCAAGTGGATTTTAATGATATTAGAGCCTTCCGAATGATCTGAAATTTTAAAGATATAATTGTTGCAAAATTTTGTCGAGCCATTTCAAATTTTAGGAAAATTGGATGTATAGTTTAATTACAGGGACAGTCAAATTTATTCTTTACATTACGGCCAATGGGAAAAATTATTGCAAGTGCATTTTATTGATATTACAGCCTTCCGAATGGTCTTAAATTTTAAAGATATAATTGTTGCAAAATTTTGTTGAGCTATTTCAAATTTTAGGAAAATCGGATGTATAGTTTAATTACAGGGACAGTCAAAAGTGTTCCGAAAAAATTATTGGAAGTGCATTTTAATGATGTATCAGACTATGCACTTTATGAAGTGCAAAAACTTATACATTCAGTACAATATGGGGTGCAAAAAATAATTATAAAACTAGTTATAGTACGAACGCACCTCATTTGCCACGTTTGACGAGCAATTTCCAACTTGTTTCTTTTCTTGTATTGGATGGCCATCTTTCCTTCAAGCCGAGGAGAGATGGCCATTTGCCATTTTAATTTCAGTTTTGTTTCTTACTTTTTGTTCTCGGTAAATGAATTATTTTTGTCCAAAATATGATGAGTATATGTATAAGAATTTTAAATATTCATAAATAATTCTTGTATTTGCATTCTAAGAATTTTTATTTAAATCTTTAAAAGCTATGGCCATCTATTCTAGAGTTACCCTATATTATTTTTTCAGACTGATTTAATTGCTATTTATTTATTTTTTTCGTTTTTGATGCTTGTGCACTTTTATATATTTGTAATATATATATACTTATTTATTTATTTATATATTTCAGCGAACATAGTTACCATCTTACTTCGGATATTATTTTCGATCTGGAATCATGGGTATGTAATAGTATACTTTTTATGAACATCTAAATTAAATACATATTATGTTAATTAATTTCCTTTTATTGAAAGCTATTCTGTAGTGGTAACGTTTTTTTAGAACTAAAAATATCCAGATAAGCACTCATTTATTCATTGATGAAAAGCATCTGTACTAATAAAAGAATGTTTCGCTCTGTCTGATTCTGTGCGATGGATAGCAAAGTCTGCGGCACGTACGAGGTTCAAAATTTTTGAGAGGATAACCGAAGGCCTGTCCTGGTGCACTTGAGTTTCAGAATTTTAAATTTTTAATAAGTAGTTGAGAAAATAATTAAAACCCCCAAATTATAAGAATGGAAATACATTCATAATTCAAAAAAAGCATAAATTTTTATCAAACCACAGACAATTTCTTCGAAATCTCGAAGAGAGGTGGAGGTGTTAATAGAATTACAGCACTGCTAGGGCGATGAATGTACTGGGTCTTTATAAAAAGGTCTTTATCTTAAAGTCTACTGGGCCTAAAAACTCGATAACTGCACAGCCACACCCAAAAATATCCCCTTTCAGAAATTCTATAAATTATTCCGGTACGGATTCGGGAAGTAAAAAAATCCACGAAAAATCGATTTATAAAAAATCTTTTTATTTCCGTCGGAAGAAAGGTTCGGAATCTCTCCCATGGACGCCAAGTGTTCATTGCCAACCGACGCCTTCAAATTGTGGACATTTTCGACCGAATATAAAATTTACAGAATAATACATTTATAGATTTCAATTTTATGTATCCAGATGTAGAATTTTTCGCTGATTTCAGATATGTAAATTTATGCAATTAGTCAGATATGTAAATTAGTCAAAATTAAACATAGAGTATGAATTTTTCTTTAGAATAATATTTTAAAGAAATGCATAAAAATTGAGTAAATGCTTTTAAAATTGCCTTAGAGTCCCAATAAAAACATGAGGGTGTTGGTCTTAGAAGAATAGTCCAAGACTCAATTTTAAAATTATACACTGAGAAGGTGAGAAAATTTGGGATGAAAAATGCATGCGCACAAAAAATTGAAGGGCACTGGATTGTACCCTACGGGACCATAAGGGGTCCCAGGGTCTTATGTGGAATGTAGGAACTTGAGAATGACTAAATGGTAAAAGGATACCAAAAATGAAGCTGGATTAAGAGGGGGCAATTTAATAACAATTTCTGGTGCAAAAATTTAAAGGGGACCTGTGCCAGGCCAGGGACTTCACTGGCATATAATTGGGTATAAAGATATTTTAAGTAGTTATTAAAGTAATCGGAAGACGCTAGAACTATGCTAAAGAAAAATGCAAGGAATTCAGATCATTTTTTAAAAAGCTACACCAAGGGCCCCAAGAAGGCGATTAATATTCAAAATTGGTGGTAGCTGAAGTCTGAGAATTTTGTTTCTCATTCATGTAGTAGTTGGAGGACATAAGATGTTGTTAGAAAAAAAAAGCTAGTGAATCGGACCATTTTTAAGGAAGCTATAATAGGGGGTCCAAAAGGGGCCAACTGATAGTTAAAAACAGGGCTCTAACATGAAAACATGTTAAAATGTCTTATTACTTAACGCTTTAGATCACAATTAGTCAACATTAAGCACAGGGTATGAATTATTCGTTAGAATAATATTTCACCGAAATGCATAAAAAATGAAGAAATGCTTTAAAAAAGACCCCAGGATCCCAATAAAAATATGCGGTGTTGGTCATGGAAGAAGAATCCAAGACTCAACTTTAAAATTATGAACTGAGATGGTGAGAAAATTAGGTGGTGAAATATGCATGGCGCTCAAAAATTTCAAGGGCCCTGGACAGGGCCCCAGTTGAGCATAGAAGGCCCCAGGGTCTTAACTAGAATGTAGGAACGTGAGAATAACTAAATGGAAAAAGGGTTCCAAAAATGAAGATTGAATTAAGGGGGGGGGGGGATTTAATAACAATTTATGGTACAAAAACTTCAAAGGGCCAGGGACTTAACTGGCATGTAGTAGAGTATAAAGATATTTTTAGTAGTTATTTAAGTAATCGGAGGACGCTAGAACTATGGTAAAGAAAATTGCAAGCAATTCGGATCATTTTTAAAGAAGCTGCACCAAGGGCCCCAAGAAGGCGGTAAATATTCAAAATTGGTGTTACTTGAAGTCTGAGAAATTCTCTTTGTCGTTCATGTAGTAGCTGGAGAACCTAAGAAGTTGTTAAAAATAAAAAGCTAGTAAAACTGATTATTTTTAAGGGAGCTATAATAGGAGGTCTAAAAGGGACCATCTGACAGTTAAAAACGGTGCCCTAACATAAAAACATGTTAAAATGTCTTAGTACTTAGCGCTTTATATCTTTAATTAGTCAAAATTACGCATAGAGTATGAATTATTCGTTGGAATAATATTTTAAAGAAGTGCACAAAACATTGGGTAAATGTTTTAAAAAGGGCTCTATGGCCCCAACAAAAATATGAGGCTGTTGGTCGAGGAAGAAGAGTCCAAAACTCAACTTTAAAATTGTGCATTGAGAAGGTGAGAAAATAAGGGTGTGATAAATGCTTGGCTCACAAAAAGTTTAAGGGGCCCTGGAACGGGCCCTACGGTTTCCTAGGGAGCCCCAGTGCATTATATGGAATGTAGAAACATGAGACTAACTAAATGGGAAAAGGATCCCAAAAATGAAGATTGGATTAAAAGGAAGCAATTTATTAACAATTTATTTGCACAAAAACTTCAAAAGGATCTGCAGCGGGCCCCAAAGGTCCAGGGTGATAACTCGAAAGTAGAAAGGCCAGAGTAACTAAATGGAGAAAGGTCCCCCAAAATGAAGAATATTGGGTAAAAAGGGTACAGGTTATTAACAATTTAGAGCATAAAAACTTAAAGGCGCCCAGTGGGGCCGGCAGTTAAAAAATTAAAAATCTGAGCCTCAGGTGCATCAGGCCCTGTCTTGGACTACCCTCACCTTAATTTTCAGATTCTACAAGCGGTAGATTTTGCTATCCATCGCACACAGACAGACGGACAGAGCGATGTTTTCTTTTAATAGTATAGATTGCTTTTAAAGATATGAACTTTTAAAAATAAACGGAATAGCTTAAATTAAATTATTAATTTTCAGTTAAATAAATTTAGCCGGATCAATTATTAAGTACAGTGACCTCTCACTTATACGACTCTCAGTTGTACGACTCGGTTATACGCCGAATTCTCTTGGTCTCGTCCGCGTTTAATGGGAAATAATACTAAAATTCTCTCAGTTATACGACTGCTTCTCTCACTTATACGACGCTTTTAACTGTTTAGGCGATTTTACATTTCTCATTCAAGAAGAATTCATTTTTATAATCTTTAAAGGACAAATCATTCACGTATTTTTACCTTTATCCTTTCACTATTCCTAAAGTATTTATCAATAATGAATAACATTTGTTATCTACCTTCGTGTGTTATTAACGATGAAATCTGTGGAGGGAAAGTAGCTGTATGGAATTCCCTTGTGCCTGCGATTAACAAAAGCCAAATGACCACCTGCAGATCACTCGTCCAGTCAAATTAGGTTAAAAAAGGGCCTAAAGTGGAAAATTCTGGTGTAATTGTTTTTAGTGTATTACTTTATGTTTTCGGGGGTGCTGAACACTAATCTGAAGTTGTCAACAAAATTTCTCTCGGCAAATATGAAAAATCGTGAAAAAACCACTAAAAATCGCAGATTTTTTAGGTTTTTGGCTTAGGACTTGCAAAGTAAACTTTTTACGCACAAGGTGACCTTATATTAAAATACAGACGAGAATATTACCTACAATTTATGTTCTTATCATTTTTATTGTGCGACATATGGCTTCCGTAGAGGCATTGAAAAATCGGCGAAAACCAGTAATCTTGGAAAATCGCAAAAAAGATATTCTTAACCTTTAAATTCATAACACTAAAAGTAAGCATTTCACTGTAAACATTTGCGGACGTACTCATTCATTATTAGGTTAAATATTATTATCATGTAGGTGTACATTGTGACCTCGAAAATCCGGCATTCAGAGATCCGACAACTTAAAAAAATCCCCCCTTCCTTTTTTTTTCATTTCCAACTTACGGGAAGAGCAAAAATAGGAATTATTTTCGAATTAAAAACCGAGGTAAAAACGATGCATTAGCGGACAGCGAGATCGCTTACGCTGTGCTAAATAGAATCCTCGATAACACTGGTTGCAGCTCAGAGGAACGAGGACCTAGCAGAAGATAAGTTCTCACCGAAAAAATGCATAAATTTGACCGGAAAATTAACGTCATCTTCAAAGAAATAAGATTGTATTTCCGAAATCGATATTCGTCACTTGTATAAAATCCAAGAAAGAAGATAGTTACTTGACATTGATGCTTGACAAATTACATGAGAAGAAATGACTGCACTACTTATCAATTTTTTCTTTAACATATAAAATATCAACTAAAGTAAGTTTTTTAAACATTCAATTTTCTCTTTTTCTCAAGTTAATATCATTTGGGTATGTATTAAATTACGAATAAATGTCACTATCAAGAAAATCGTAAGTACTTTTGATATTTATTTCAGAAATCTGTAATTTTCAAAAATCAGTTACAAATTTGCAGTACCTGACATTCACACAAAACAGGCACGAGAGGATGCGGATACACTTATTGTCAACACAGCAAGGGACCTTGCACTACAACATAACTCTGTAGTTATTGTGGGTGAAGACGTCTATTTGCTAGTTATCATGATTTGTCGCTGTAGGGGTATACATTCAAATGCATACTTTCTAAAGCCAGGCCAAGGGACAGTTTCACACAACATATTGTTTGTGCATGCTATGGGAAGCTGTGATACTACTTCAGCCTTGTTCAAAGTAGGAAAGATGAAGTTTCTTCAGACTCTCAAAAAAAACCCTGCATTAACTAATACCATTGAGGTTTTTAAAGACCCTATGGCAGATGCTGATCCAGTTATTGATGCTAGCAATCGGTTTTAGGTCTCATTATATAAATTTGCTGACAAGGAATCCATGTCATTAAACAAATTGAGGTATTTTTGTTACCTTAGGTCTGCATACAAGACATCGATCCATTTGGCGTCCTTATCTCCTACTGAGTATGCAGTTCGGCAACATTCCTTTAGGGTATATTTTGAAGTTCAACAATGGCTTGGGAATGAAAAAGATCGTGGGTTGAGAGAATGGAGTTGAAAGAATGAGGTTGGAAGAAAATGAAAGATGGTGTGGAGCCAATAACCTCGCTACGGCCATCAGCACCTCAAGCCGTTTTGAAACATATTTCTTGCGAATGCAAGAAGACCTGCCAGAAAAACTGTGAGTGCAAAAAAGCAGGCCTCTAGTGCACCAATATGTATGTGAACTGCGAAAGCAGTTGCAATAACGTGCCTCTTACTGAAATCGAGGAAGACGAGGATGATCCGGAATTCCCTGAAGTACTTGAAGGTAAATATGCATAAATAATTCTATTTCACCTTTACTTTTTCACTGATGTTTTAATTTTTGTGATCAAAATATTTATCTTAATGCAGTGGTATAACTACTCAATTTTCAAACAATTAGAGACAAATCCTAAATTATTTTTTTAAACGGTGGTTCATAATATAACAGGCTAATATGTTTCCTAAACTAAGGTCCAAAAATAACCTATTCTTGACTTGAGTTATAAAAGAAGGGTAACAAAAGGAAGATATAAAATCATGTTATGATAAAATGTTGCATGAATAATTACTTAATTAATTAATTACAATTAGTTCCATCGTTTTTAAAAATACTATGTGCACCAGAACTGCTCAGAAGCCTAAGCTTCGACCCTGGGATGTTTGCAGCCTTCGCCTACGGCTGGGGCAGCAATCTTCTCCCTCGGGACGAAAACGGCTCTTTCGCGCCCAGGTGCTTAAATAAATATTATATTAAATTATTTTTTTAGGTGTAGAAGAATTGGAAGGCTTGCCTGCAATCATGCAACCTTTGGCCAAGAGGGTTCGGTTTGACTAATGTGTGTCATTTAAAGTCAATAATCATTTAATAATATGTGTTGTAGAAAAAAAATACTTACCTACCTATTTTATTATACTGTATAACATTAAACACTAACCGATCATTAATCACTTTTTATCTTTTTGTTGTATCTATAAAACCTAACGTTAACATTTCACATATCTGTGCATTGTGCATATGTGTATCATTTTATATGATTCCAATAAAGAGGTAGCTGAATACTTCTTGCATTCATAATTGTTTTTCTCATAGCTATTCAAGGTCCAAAAGAAAAAAATTACTTGCACATAAAATGTAGAGAATTGTATCAATTTCGGAAATACAGTCTTCTTTCTTTGATGATGACGTTAATATTTCGGTCAAATACATTTTTTTCGGTGAGAACTTTTCTTCTGCCAGATCCTCGTCCTCGTTCTTCTGAACTGCTACGAGTGTTATTGAGGTCTGTATTTGGCACAGGCTCAGCGATATCGCTATCAGCTAATGCATCGTGTTTTATCTCGGTTTTTAATTCGAAAATAATTGCTATTTTTACTTTTCCTTAAGTTGGAAGTGAAAAAAAAAGGGAGGGAGGAGATGACTTTGATGCCGGATTTTTTAAGTTGCCGGATCTCTGAATGCCGGATTTTCAAGGTCACACTGCATACCTACATCATAATAATATATAACCTAATAATAAGTGAGTACGTTAGCAAATGTTTCCAGTCAAACGCTTACTTTTACTGTTATGAACGGAATGGGTGTAAAAGAATATCTTTTTTGCAATTTTCCAAATTTATTGGTTTTCGCCGATTTTTCAACGCCTCTACGGAAGCCATATATCGTACAAAAAAATTATAAGAACTTGAATTGTAGGTAATTTTCTCGTCTGTATTTCACTATAGGGTCAATTTTTGCCTAAAAAGCTTACTTTGCAAGTTCTAAGCCAAAAACCAAAAAAATCTGAAATTTTTAGTGGTTTTTTCACGATTTTTCATATTTGCCGAGAGAAATTTTGTTGGACAATTTCAGATTCGTGTTCAGAACCCCCGAAAACATAAAGTAAGACACTAAAAATAATTACACCAGAATTTTCCACTTCAAACTCTAATTTGACTGGACTATCTGTATAGTAGTGAGAGGGGAAATCAGGGTTATTGTAAAATGCAATTTTCTGTAAAAATTTAACAGCTTTTAGGAATGCGTCGTTTTTTAGGAATGAGACTGTTTTAAGAAAAATAGACTTTTATTTCGAACTTAACAAATCGAAAATGGCAGTTCATGAATGTCTCTAGGAAAAAATACTAAAAAAAGAATGTATCGGAAACACATCCCAAGCTAGAATTGCGCCAAAAGACCGATACGTGTATATACCGCGGAGGTAAGGGGAAAAAACGCATACGTCACAGTAAGCGTCTCTCTCATTGTCTGTGTTTCCTACTGAAAGGAAGGCAGATCGCTACAAGCTTCCGTACTTGACGCGTGATAGGTCATTCATTTCGCTGTAATTTATTTCAGTTTGCTGCATATTCATATTTCAACTGAAAAATGTCAAAACGTAAAACATTAAACATACAATTAAAAGTTGAAATCATTAAGGAATATGAGAAAAATGTATTGCAAACAAAGAAGGCATTAGCTGCTCGCATCAATCTGTCAGAACCGACGCTAAAAGGAATTCTGAAAAATAAAATTTCAGACATTATTAATGCATCAAAAGATGTTGATTCAAAGAGGTCCAAGATACAATGTGACAGATTTGAAAAAGTGGAATCAGCTTTAACCGCGTGGTTTAACGAAATACGTGCTGAAATTTACCGATAGATGGTGTGATTTTGAAAGAAGAGGCTCGCTGAGAAATATGGAATCGAGAATTTTTCACCGTATCTGGGGTGGCTCGAGAAACTGAAAAAAAGACATGGACTATCGCATCGCCGCATCAGAGGAAAAAGTGCATGCGTTCATGATAATGATGTTAAGCAATGGTTTCAAAATCTACCAATGTTAATTAAGGGCAGTTGGAAGGTCAAAACCTAAAATATATCGAATTTTCGATTTTTTAATATTTTGAATCTACCACTGCTCCTCTTTCTACTGATATATTACTTTTGTTTCTACGGCAACCAGAAGTTGAAAAATTTTTAGTAATTCTGTTTGTTTATCTACTTTTCTACTAGTGCGTTTATTTACTTTAAACTTGGTTTTCTCAAAATGTTGTTTTTTTTATCTTCGATGTACCTTTTTGAAAAAACTATAATACATTATGCTTGGAAATTTTTCTTGAACATTCCATACATATCCCTGTTTAATCTGAGGTGAATTGTTTAAACTCATATAAAGAACTTTTTTTATTATTATCATTATATTTGAAAAAAATGCATATTTTTTTAAAATTTGAATGTGTTTTCTACTTCAGATTTTTTTTTTTAAATCTAAGCTTTATTTAATTAGAAATTTAACTTCAGATTATTAACAATTGTTTATTTTATGCATAAACATTTTTCAAATCCATATCTTAAGTAGTTTATGAGAAAAGATACATTAATTTAACATGGCAGGCAGGGTAATCCCGGGAGAGTCGCCGCATACGGGATAGATGCCGCACCCCTTGTATTTCTTGTAATTATTGATAGATGGTCGTCAAACGTACAGTATAGGTGCGAAATGAGATTATTTTAACCAGTGTATAGCATGAATCCCATTTCGATGTTTACTTGTAGAAGTACATTCCTTAATTTGACGTAAGTGCATGATTTCACTGTCCAAACTTTTAAACACGTTATGTTTAAATACTTTTCATACACTAATTACTAAATGCATGCCTGATTTCGAAGTCAAAACTATGTGTAGGGTTTGTATAGAGTACTGTGTGTATGGTTACGCCATTCTCCTTAGCGATGGCAAATAACTGTGATGGCCGACGTCTGCACCATGCAAAACGGGATACATGCTGCACTGCTATTCCGGTATACATGCCGCAGTTTCTTTTGTACGGGATGATTAAGTGTTATTAATTTTTCCTTTTCTTTTTGCACAGACTAACCATGTTAGGCATGTTATGAAGTTTACTAAAACCAATGGAGAAAAGGGGGGAAATAAAAAGTAAGAAGGGCAAGAAAGATGCAAGTCAAAATGATAATAATGAAAAATTGGATTAAGCGTAACGCAGACGTCCTTTGCAAGGAATGTTTAGAAAACTACTCCAAAAAAGAGGAAGTGTAATTAGCTTCGTTGCATCATGTGTTTAAACGTAGTTACATAAAGACTGTACTTTTTCGACACTTTTTCTGTAGATTGTAGTCGAAAAAACAGGCCTCTTAACCCATTCGGGACCATAGGTACATATAGGCACCTTCATAAAGAGCTTACAAAATTTGTTTCTGGCACCAGCGGAAAAGAAAAGTAATATTTGCTTTGTTTAATTAGAGCATTTTCATGATTATTTAAGTAAAGGTAACTTCTTTTTAAAAAGTGGTACCAACCGAATAAAATTTGTGTAAAAGCCACCGGTCCCAAAAGGATTAACAAATAAATTATGTCAATACAATTTTACTTTTTTTCTTTTCCTTTCTAATACACTGGTGTTATGTTGTTGCTGAAATAGCAATTAAAATTTAATTTTAAAAAATAAGTCGATAATTTTAATAGTGAAAGTAGGGCAACAATTATTAATTTGAATCTACTAATACGTTTCATTGTACTCATTTAGTTTCATTTTGTTATTACATCGTTTATTATAATCCAGATATGAATATTTTTTTAAATATTTTTATTTATAATTTCATTCTGTTCTTATTACAAGAGCGGCAGAACTACCGCACAAGTGCGGCGTCTGAGACTGAATGTACGGGTGACGCGCTACAGTGTAATGTTTTAGAAAAAAGTTGTTAAAAATTATTAATAATTTGTTTTGAGATTTTTTGTCGCAGTACACGCGATGTATAGTTAACGTTAAATAGCACAGCATGATTGTTTTTATTTTATGTCCACCATGAGACTTTATACACAAATTAAAAAAAATGTGCGGCATAAATCCCGGAATTACCCTATAGGGATTCCGACTGCCGTTAAGGATTTTAAGACCAATGTCAGACGGGCGTATTTTTTTTTTGCTGCTTTTTTGCTTAAGTATTATCCATTCACAATATGAAATAAGACTGCTTTTCAAACTGATGCCAGATAAGACATTATAGTACAAAGGACATCCATATCACGGGAGCAGAAAAAGTAAAGAAAGATTAACTATCCTTTATTCCATATATGATGGTTCAGAAAAAAATAAAACCTTCAGTAATAGGAAAATAAAGAAAACCTCGATGCTTTAAGAATATAAAATAATTGCTATATAGCCACATAAATTAAAAAAAAAAAAGCATGGATGAAATCACAAATAAAGAAAGGTTTTACTTCTAATGGACAGAACCAGATTAACTTTATGTTGGGCCTGGGGCACCGAATTAAGTTCATAAAAAAAACAAAAAAAAAAGGATTAGTATAAGATTAAAAAGAGAGTTATACAGAATAGCAATATTTGGTATTATTTAGGCTTCATATCTCTTTGAACTTTTATGGTATACCCATTCATACATTTTTAGTATTTACGCTATACCCTAACCCTACGTTGTATAGTATCGTACAAAGTCTTTTTATTCTTTTAGCAATGATTTTTTAATAACATATTTAAAAATTCATATATTTATTATACGGAACCATCTGAGCGCGAGTAATATTCGCACTTGACCGTTTATTATAGGTTATTGATATTTACTATAGCGTGTTCGGTACGGATAATAAAGTTTGTAGCAACAAACAAAAGATTTTCGTTATATTATGGCCTATACAAAAGCATCATTTGCCGCTCCTTTTCTTGGTTCTACGATATTTCAAACAAAATGAGAATTATACATCAATCTGATTGACTCTAACATGTTTTCCCAGGAATATAGAATAATTAGCAATTAAAAGGGCGCACAAAAAGTTTCGCTACATTATTAACCATGGAAAAAGTTGTTAGCGATGAATTTTAATGATAGAATTTACCAAACAATGAAATTCAAAAGAATATCTAATGTACATTTCAAAATACTTTCGGTAGGTAAAGGAGTGCACAGCGTATACCTTTCGTTTGAGGTGAAAATAATTCGGTTAACCCTTTATCAACTGACGGTGCTTATTATCGGTAAAATTTATTTAATACACCGAATAGTAGTAATATAGTTTAGAATGAGTTATAGATGCATTACTTTATCTTATTCCAAAAACATTATTTTTTACACAAAAAAGGGTGATTTCTTTTGCCTTTGCATCTTTTCAGCTTTCTTCGCGTTGGGATTGGAGGGGGGGGGGGGGGGGGGGTATTTTTCATTTCGGAAATGTTTCTATAAAATTCTATTGTAAGAACATTATATTTCAACATTTCCTAATTCTACAAAATACTAAAAAGAATATTTAAAACAAAAGATTTGAGTGAGGTTATAAATATTGTACAAAATCCCTATAAATTCAAATTTAATTAATCTTTCTAAGTCCTCTAATCCTTCTAAAACTTATTAAATGATTATGTAAATCTTTTAATGTAGTTTAAACAATTTATTAAAATTTTCACGAATTCATGATTCAGTACTAAAGGGTTAATAACTATAATTTTGACATCCTCAATATAACATTATTTATTCAAATCACACAAAATAACTAAAAAAACATAGCAGAAAACAAAAATCATGTATCAGAACTGAACCCAAAATGCAATATTTAAGCATATAAAACAATACCTAAGGTCTATGAAAAGTTTACCAATTAGAATTATTTATTGAAAATTCTCGTTGTTTTCTTTTCAGATTAGTTTATAATTTGCTGCGGTTTAATCTGTGCTAGACTTTACTTTATCTAAAATTCTTATTTTCTTTGTTTAGAAAAAGTACATTAAAAATCTCAAGGATTATTATTTTTTTTTAACTCTAAGTCATCCAATCCTTCTAAAACCGTTCTAAAATGTATTAAATGATTACGTAAATCTTCTAATGTAGTTTAAATAATTCGCGAAAAATGCTTTAGAAGTTAAAATTTTCATGAATTCATAATTCAGTACATAAAGGGTTAAAAGACTGATAAAGGCTGGAAGTGCAGTCCATCAAGTGGTGAGTAGCAATACCATAGGTCGTATATAGGTCTACGCAAAAGATTTAATACACCTTACCGGATATGAACAAGAATAGATGAAGTCGGATTTTTACTAAAATATGTATTTTTTAATTTCTTATTTAGAAATCCCATTTCATTTCACAAAAAAAATAACTTTCTTAATTAATTTTCTGTTAGTTTATGAGATTAATTTATAATCTATGTCTAATGCAGGATTTTTCGTTTTTGTTTAATTTTTGTTGCAATATCATTCTTTGGGTGCTTTCAATTTCAGAATCAACCACAAAACATTTTTTCGACATTAAAAATGTGCGAAAACAAACTGAAACCAAAATCAAATTAGTCGGGTTCTGCAATCACAAAACATTCTTCTATCTCATACATGTTAATATTACGTTGAGTAAAAAGTTTTCTGCCAAGGAGAGATACCTTCAAACCAACAGCTGTCATTTGTGTGGTTTTTACTATTTTTATAAACCAATTTTTGCATTCGAAAGCAGAATATAGAAACTATATGACTGCGTAGTTTGATTATAAAAAAATTATTATCTTGTGCCTCAAAAAAGTGTTTAAAATGGAGCTATCACGTCAGCAGATCAGAACGATTATGTATTATGAGTTCCGTAACAAACTCAGTGCGACTGAATGCCACAGAAAAATGAGTGAAAGTTTAGGCACCAATACTGTTTCTTATGATACAGTCAAAGTTTGGTTTCGGAAGTTTAAAACTGGAAATTTCGACATTGAATATGAACCATTTTCTGGCCGCCCTATTGAAGTTTATTGTAAGCAGCTAAAGAAAATCATTGGTCAAGACAGAAATATTTCAACACGAACTATTGCGTTAGAACTTAACGTTTGCAAAAAAACAATAGTTAATGATCTGAAACCCATAAACCTAACGTTTAAGTTCAACCGCTGGGTGCCTCACGAATTGACTGCTGAAGACAAGCGCAAGACAAAAAACTCTTGTTTGGCTGTGCTGAGAAATCAAAGGAAAGAGAACATTCTGGACAAAATTGTGACCTGTGATGAAAAATGTGTGTACTACAACAATACAAGCCGTCAAGGAGCACCACCCGGAGAATTAGTAGTCTCAGTTGCAAGACGTGCCCTAACTAACAAGAAAGTGCTTCTCTGCATCTGCTGAGTTTGTCGCGGAATTCTGTACAATGAGCACCTGAAAAACTGACAGACTATCAACAATGCTATGTACAGCAACATGCTAATCAAAGTTCGTGATACCATTCGCGAAAAACGAAAAAACGAGTTCAGAAGAAAGTTGGTTCTCTTTCATTAAGATAACGCCCAGCCACGTGGTAGTACGATGACCGGCTGGACTCTCTACAAGCTGGAGTGGGATTTGTTACAACATCCACCATACAGCCCCGACATGACCCCTTCGGATTTCTATCTCTTTTCACATCTGCAGCTGCATCTTGATGGCGCAATCTTCAATTCAAGTGAGGAGGTCAAAAATGAGGTCGATCTCTTTCGAGACTCTCGCACGCCACAATTTTTCGCAGAAGGGATTGAAAAATTGCCAAAACGTTGGCAGACGATTGTAGATTTGAACGGAGATTACTATGCTCATTAGCTCTGATGTTTTCGTATGTATTTATCATTTTACATTAAAAAAGATTTGGCGAAAAACTTATTACTCAACGTAATACTTCCTGAAAAATTCATTATGGCAGCACCACCGGTTAGGTGATTTACACCAAAATCTAATCAGCAACAACTTATGTCAACTTCTAATTGAATTTGAAGTTTAACGGAAATCCGTTCATTAGTTTTCGAGATAGAGCTATTGCGGGAATCGTGAAAAGTTCTACATAGTAGTGACACCTGTTGGGCAATTTACACCCAAAACTTATCAGGATAAATTTGCATCAGAGACTAGCTGAATCTAAACTTTGATGAAATTCATACATTAGTTCTTGAGATACAGCTATTGCGGAAATCGCGAAAAATGGAGCATAGTATCGCTACCTGTTGGGCGATTTACCACAAAAACTAAACAACACTAATTAATATCAGGAACTAATTGAATCTGAAGTTTGATGTAAATTCGTACATTACTTGTTGAGATAGAGCTATTGCGGTAATCATGAATAATGCAGCATAGCATCATCACCTATTTGATGATATACACCAAAAAGTTATCAGCACCAAATTATATTGAAGTTTTCTGAAAATCCGTGCTTTATTTCTTGAGATATAGCTATTCTGGAAATCATGAATAATGCAGCATAGCAGCGCCACCTGCTGGCCGACTTACACCAAAAAGTAATCAGCACCAATTTATATCAGGGACTAACTGAATCTAAAGGGTTTCTTTTAATTCCCTTCATTAGTTCTTGAGATAGAGTGACCACAAAATTTGTGTCACACACACGCAGACAGCCGGACAGACAGACCTACAGACTGACAGACAGACATTTTGTAGAAACATGTTTTTCTGGATCTCTGACCCCTAAAAATTTTAAATGCGTCGAAAATCGGAATTCGAAAATTTTTACGAATCCACTACTTTTTACTTTCTTCTATCGTTAATAGAAGATAGTATTGTGATCGAATTTTTTTTCGATTTCCAGTTTTCGACGGATTTACACATTTTAGGGGTCAGAGATCATAAAAAATATGTTTATACAAAATGTTTGTGTGTCCGTGTGTCCGTTTGCCCGTATGTCCGTGTGTCGCCATTGTATCATCAAAAATTGTATGAATTTATGCATAGAATTGAACCAAATTTTTTTTAAAGTTTTTGGCTATGGCAAGCAAGTCCTCCATCAATTTGGAAAAATACGCCGGTAGGGGGTGCTGTAATGGTGATTTTTGTGCATTTTGAATATTGTACCATCAAAAAGTGTATGAAGTTATGCATAGAAATGAACCAAATTTTTTGTGTGTGTTTTTGGCCATGGCAAGAAGGTCCTTCCTGAATTTGGAAAAATTCCACCGGAAGTGTGCGCTGTAATAGCTATCGCCGGAAGGGGGCGCTGTAACAACGATTTTTGTGCAATTTTCTATATTGTACCATCGAAAAATGTATGAAGTTATGCATAATTCCAATAAAAATATTAATAAAACAAATTAAAATGAACTATTGACATGAGATAGAAGAACACTGTAAAAAAAAAAAAAAAAACTGTAGTTCTACAGATGTAAAGTGCTTACTAAACTTTCATCTGGAACTGTAGGAAAAAATCTGCAAATCTACAAAACAAGTTTTTGCAAAGCTACAGATATCTGTAACTTTACAAATGAATCTCCTAAAGTTACAGTAATTTTAATAAAATTTTATCTGTAACCTTGGTTGCAGTTACATGAAAAGTTCTAGGCATCCCAGTTTCCTAACAATTTCTTAGTGACCTTACGGATTTTTTTATTTTCGGCACAAAAGTGTGTCTGTTACATGAATTTTTGTTGTTGCCGTTACATAAAATTTTCTAGGAATCCCAGTTTCTAGAAAAACTCTAGTAACTTTACAGATTTTTTGTTACAGTGAAAGTATTGGGATTGGCACATCCAACTAGTTTCTTGTAAAGATAGAAGAAAGTAAAAAGTATTTCAAAAGATAGAACGTTGGATAAGGATCTAAGGTGTCCTATTTTAAAAACCATTTTAAAATATGAAAACAGTAGCTAAAAGTTTGTCAAGAAAGCTTCCATTGTTTAAATTTCAGTCTCTGCATGTTGTCGCGTAAATGGCGTATCGTAAAATTTCTGGTTCAAAATATGTTAATCTGACTTGCAAAAAATCGTAATGATTGGTAAGTATGTCATCAATTATATCTTACAGATATTTCAAGATAGAACAATGAAGATGTATATTTAGCAAGTTTTTGCAAAAATAATTATGTAGACATTTCTTTAAAAACATAAAATTCTACTTAATACACACGAACGAAAAAACCATCGATATAAATATTATAACTTACGTTCGGAATTTATTTCCTTTTTTTTTGCGTACGAAGGGATATTTTTCTTTCTACTTTTTCTGCTGAATTTTCTGTTTAAAGGTGTGTAAAAATATTTAAATGTTCCAGGAGCAAAAGCATCTGAAAATAACAAGGAGACTATAAAAATTTCAACTGGATATGTTTCGGGAGGATATGGGATTTTGATTAAACACAATATGTCGAAATCTGTAATATATAATTTTGTCAACATTTTTAATTTGTTAACCTAATTCTTCTCAAAATGCCGTTTTTATGGTATATTCTAATCTCCTTTTGACAAAATATTTAGAGAATATATTTTATATTTAGTATATTTTTACTTAAAATTAAGGTCCGACTATATTTGCTTTGGCAGGTTCGTAGCCAGTTATTTTGTTACTACTCGGATTTCATGATTGCTACCACATTTTTAATTTTTTTAAAATAACTTTATTTTGCATATTTACTCTATCATTAAATAAAGGAAATATTTCTATTTCAAAAACTTTTACCAGTCAAGCAATCTGAATTTTTAAAAAGTAGCGAGCTGCTATAACTGCTTCTAGTATTCTGTATTTTAAGAAATTAAAACGGATGTATTACCTTATTATTATTTTTTTAAGTTTATGCTTTTTGTAAAAGAAAGTAAAAATAAGAGGTGCAAAGCTCCCACTAATCTTCCGTAAAATTTCGGTTAATTTAACCCAAATTTAAGGCGTTTGGCTCCATAATTATTTATAGAAATGAAATGTAATAAATTCTAAATGAAAACCTGAAATAAAATAGATTAAAGAAATAAATTTTCTAGTTTGAACCGTTGTTAAAATGGATAAAATTAATCCACATATTACGGAAGATTAGTTGGAGTTTTGAACTTCTGAAAATATTACATTTTAAGGACCGAAGTGTATAAACGTCCTAATGCATTTTTTTTTTTTTTTTTTTTTTTTTTTTTTTTTTTTTTTTTTTTACATCCCAATATGTGGAATCAAATGCTACCTGTATCTTTAACAGTTCATCGTACTGAAATCCAGAAAGCAACTGCTTTTAGTGGATTCAAACGTGCGGAGTCCAAGGAAACACAACATGACTTGACACAAAGGGTCAATCTGAGCTCTAGTCTTACCATTAAAACTGAAAATTTCAAAATGGGATACATTTCAGATTTTAAGGGGGTCCGGCACACATTTTCAAATAATTTTTATTTATTGAGTTAAAATTTCAAATTTTTTGTGATGGTTAACCATATAATTTGTAAATAAAAGCACATGATAAAACTTCTCATAATTTTCTTAGAAAAATTTAACATTTAAATTTTATTTAAAAAGTGTGGTAGTTTAAAATCGTTATAACTCGAAATATTATTTGTAGATTTTCAATTTTTTTGCATCTAAATAAACAGAAATATATAAGTTTTAATTTAGATTCAGCATTTAAAAAAATATTAATTTAAATAAAAATTAAAAATATTTAAAGTAAAATTTTGAAAAAAGTGACGTAACTATTTTTATCACATTTTCAAAAATAAATATTTTATTCAAATTTTCTGAATCAAAACTAAAGTAAAACAATTGAAAAATACATGTTCCAAATTTGAACCATTTATCTTTAACGGTTCTTGGCTTATAACAATTTAAATAAGAGAAATGGTGAAAAACCCTTCATGAAGAAAAACGCATTTTCGCAAAAAGTCGTTTTCATGACAACCATTGCTTGAAAGCTAGATTTTGAAAACAAACCAAAATTTAAAAATGAATATTTCCTGTTCCAATTAAGATAGGAGCATGATTTAAACTTCATCTTAAGCAGAATAAAACAGAGAAATTTTTAATGTAATAAAAATTTTTAAGAAAATTTTAAGATTTTTGTGTCCCGAACCCCCTTAAATTTTCACCTCCCCGTACCCTTCGCATGAATGTGTTACTAGGTTGAGCAAAAAGTTCTGGGAAATTTGTGAAAGTTGCGTTGTTATGCGCAAATTAACAACAAAAGCAACAAGGACTATTCTTCAAAGTAGAGACCATCGTAGTCCACGACTTTCTGCCATTGTTCTGCCAGTTTCCGGATTTGCTGGAAGTACCATGGCGGCTCCTTGTAATCGAAAAACTCTTGACATGCTTCTTCAACTTCATTAAAGGATTCAAATCGACGGCCCTTGAAAAAGTGTTGCATTGATCGAAAGAGGCCATAATCAGATGGAGCAGTGTTGCCAGATAGTCAAAAGTCAATTTCCCCAAAACTTTTGAAATTTTCCCCAAATCACTGTTTTTTTCTGCAAAAGTCCCCAACTCAGTTTTTACTCAAAAAGGGAATTTTTAAATTTTCAATTTATCACTATAAAAAATATTTAAGTAATTTGAGCTCAAAAATTTTCCCCAAATCAAGCCTTTTTTTGAAAAAATTCCCCATTTACAGAAAACAAACTTTTAAACTAGGCTGAATGCATATTCTGTAGCTACATTAAGAGAATGAAAGATATATTTTGCAGTGACAAGTTATTTTACGTTTGTTTTTAAAAGTATTGTCTAACAATGTTGGACTATTGTTACATTAGCTCCATAGCTTTAGATAATCTCTTATCAGTTGGGACATGAATGAATCCGAGATGGTACGCTGTTTTAATTCTTTTTGTTTTCCCTATTCTGAAGTACATAATCATATTGCAAAGTATTTTCGCTGTATCAATCGATGTACTTTTGTATATCATAAGAGAAAAATATCTACTTTCCACATATTTAAATTAATTTTTTTTAAAGTACGGCGAAGAAATTATTCGTTAAAATCCTGCAGATTTAGTCACGTGCAGGTTTAAGCTGCTTAAGACTTTAGAGTCTCATGCATCTGTAATATCTGTAAACTGTAGTGTAACATAGTAAACAACGAACACGACCACATTCAAGAGAATAATGATTGATATTTCCGATTTCTGGATTGTATTTTCATTTTTCAAATCGAAATTGAGTTCGAGACAGATCCAGTTTTTCTACAAGATCAAAAAGATATCTTTACGGAAAATAGTAAGAAAAACGAAATCCCCAGGTTTTTCCCCAAAAATTTTTTAGTCCCCAAAGATTTCCCCATGAACTTCTTGTCCTCAAAAAATTCCCCTAGAGGTTTAAAATTCCCCAAACTGGGGACAAAATCCCCAATCTGGCAATACTGAGATGGAGCCACGTCTGGACTATACCACTAGTACTCCTATATACGATACAAATTCTGGTAACTATTAGATTAAAAATTTCCCAGAACTTTTTGCTCAACTTAATATTTCAGATATGAAGCCTGGAGATCGGTCACCATAATTTCTCCGAAAATGTTAGTCGTTGTTTTTGCAGATTATCTGTCTAAGGGAATAGACAGGTTGGGTAAAGTCCTCCGTGGGGTGGCTTTCTATAGAAACATAACCCGTATTTACTGAATGTTTAAAGTAAACGACTGAAAACTGTAAATGTTTAACCCATTTATGCCTGAATTTTTGTTTTCTCAAATTTTTCGGTAGAATCACTTTAAAATGTTGCAAAATGAGCTGAAAAAATACTATTAAAAATTACGTTAAATTTTTTTTGTATTTATTTCATAAAATGTAAACTTACTAAATGTGGGAGTATGCAAAGGATTTATAATAGTATAATATGCATAATTATATTTTTTGTCATAATTTATATAAAATATGCTTTTAAATTATATATTGTGTACTATAATTAGTATTTTTATGAACTACTAAGAAAATATATTTATTTTTTTAAAGAGACTAATAACATTATAAGTGTTATTAATAATAAACTAAGAATAATCGTATTTGAGGCATAAAAACAATTTATTTCATAATAATATTGAAGAGGACTTTCATAAATAACTGTCCTCTAAATGGCTAATAAAAATATTTACCCATTCGTGCCTAGCTCCCTATATTTTTTACATTACAAAAATGCATAAAAAATAGGCTTGAACGTATAATTTCACAATTTAAAAAAATATGTATTTCAAAGAATTCTACAAGCTTAAATTATGACTTATTTATCTGGATCTTTGACAGAAGAAATACAAATAAACTTACTTTTTACATTTCGCCATCTTGAAAAACAGAAAATGTATAAACACCGAATAAAGCCTTCATTTAAGCAAATAAATATCCATCCCATGCTGTCATATCTCGGCAACAGATAAAAGCATTTATAAATAATTATTTCATGCAATTTTCATATTATAAAGAACAAGAAAATCATACAAATTTATTAAAATTCGAAGCTCCCCATAAATGAGACGCTAAGCACAAATGGGTTAAGTCCGACATGAATCGAACGAGCACTTCCTGTCTAACAGCCTTCATATTTTCTCAGTCCCTTGTAGGCTACAATTAGATGCATAATTTCTACAATTTATATTGACACCTGTTGGAAGGAGTAAAATTCTAACTCCGCTCTCCTGCCCCAGCTATTAATTTCCCAGAGGGAGATAATAATGTCTATTTTATTATATGCTTATGAGAGTTTATAATTTCCTTTCAGACTATTATTTCTATAATGCTGTGTACATATAACGTTTGCTTTATGAGCACATATAAGAATATTTTCACAAATTTAATCGTCTTGGCAGTTTATTTAGGAAAGTTATATATTAATAGATAGATTAATGCTGTTGTTAGTCAACTTATTTTTTTTCTATACTTTATAAATTATTGATATTTAACTATTAAGTATTTGATTATTATTTTTTTATATATTTTTTATTTTTTTCCAGTGTGATGCGACAGACGAGTATTGCAAGTAAGTGCAATTTCTGTTATGATATGAAGGATCTAATAGAAGAATTACTGAAGTCTATTTTTTATTAAAAATGGGAGAATGTTTACTAACTTCTGATTTTGTTCATCTGAAAATTCATAAAACATATTTCAGAAAATATCCTATTGTCTATTAAATTAAAAAAATATTCTTAGCAATTCAAAAAATGATTTCTAAATTCATTCCAAATGGTGTCTTCTTTTGCTTGAAATAAAAAAATTATAAACTAATATTATTAAGATTTGCTCTACAGGTGAGCTGTTAGGCTCATATACGAATTAAATATCAGAGAAATATCAAGTGATTAAAAAAACAGAGAAAATTGAAGAAATGAGTAATTGGTAAATTGTGAGAGATCCACATTTGTGCCTTTTGAACAGAAAGGTTGTTAATAAAGCGGGTTTTTTGTGTCAAATAAAACTGTATCAAATATATACAAGGACGAATTTTCTAATACTAAGAAATGACTTTTATATTTGTTCTATAAAATATAATTATGTATTTTTAACAAATGAATAAGTAAACTAGATTGTAACTAGACTAGTTTGTGAAGGATTGAATGTACAATTTGGAAATGACATCCTGTGGAAGTTTAGTATACAAATGACACAAAGTGTTTAAAAATAGAAATTAAGCCCCACTGAATACACATAATACGTTAAACGTCTCTTATCAGGCAAAATTGGAAAAAGTTCTCATTGAAAATTTTTGGAAATTTACGAAATACTGTTATCGCTGATTTGTTTCATGAGCGTCGCACAATGAATACGTTAAGGGGTCTCAGGACTTTTAAAATTGGAAAAAATGAAAAAAAAAAGGATAATTTTCAACGCTTAACATCTTAAAATATATATGATTTTAAAACATAATTTTTATTGGGATGAAAGATCTAAGTATGTTCTTTCATTTCATATATTTAAAATATTGCAAGATGCAGAATTAGCATTTATAGGGGTTTCAAAACTGTCAGATTTTCGGCGTGCAGAAAATTGGTATAACAGATTAAGCGCAGGTTACAAAGGAAATTTTGAAACTAGAATGAAAATTTTGGGGCCTACTTATACTTCAGATTATAATAATTATTCTGAACATAAATAAATTTATATTTAAAGCATTTTTATATTTTGAATACAAAGTTGTATTTACCTAATACAAAATCTTGAAAATTTCAAAAGTATAATAACCTAAAAAAATATTTTTTTTAATAATAAAAAGGAAATTTTAGGTTCAGTTTATACAGACTAACATGAAACATATGTTTTGAAAATTTCATGAAAAAATATTCATAAGTTTGAGATATCCTGCGCGAAAAGTTAAGGGTTTAATATTTAAAAAAAATAAAATTTCGAAAATTTTGAAGCATAAGTGTCTTCAAACCCTTAAAGGATCGTGTAGCTCTGTAGAAATTATGGCAGCAGATGAGTTCAGTGAACGTATAATTTCGATGCCAATATCTTCTTCTCTTAGACAATTCAAGAACTCATAAAGCTGATGTATGAAAACAAATATTGAGAAGATTATCTATAAACAGTTGAACATGATCCTAATAATTCCAGCTCATTATCACCGGACTAGCATTTGTTTGGACATTCTTAAAGATGCGCTAGAAGGAAAAATATTTTAATCTGATAAAAAAAGGTCCAAGAATTTTTGTGCATAATTTCCATATATGTCCTTATTTTTTATAATACAAATATAATTAAACTCTCAAGATATTGAAAAAAATGTATAATTGTTGAAATAAGGTATGAAAAAATATATTTTCGGTGAAACATGTTTTACATTTTAAAAAGTCAAGTTTACATTTTATTCATCCTTGAGGATTATATTTTTGATCACCGGATATAGTAGAAGTTTCTTCAAAAATGCTTTAAATGAAATAAGATTTTTGGTAAAGTAACGATTTAGAAATATTCTATATGCCTTGCTTAATTTATGCTAGTATTTTTTATATACCTCATATGATGGTTAAAAGCGAAAACTTCGATGACACGCTAGAATGATATTCAGCATTACTCTGATTAGACCAAATGGCTGCAGAACTTCAATCCAGGAGGTGTAAGTAATTGTGTTTCGAAATGTCGAATTCACACCGGAACCTTAAGAAAATTTTATTAAAAAAGAAAAAAAAAACAATTTTACATCTCTTTTCCACCAAAGTTAGAAAAGTGAAATTTAATAAAATTGTTCTGGTGCAAATGTTCATTAATTGTAGGTGGCATAATATAATATTAAACAAAAACCTAATTTGAAGAACAAATTAAAAAAAAACAAAATTTATTTCCTACATTGTTTAAGCCCGAGAAGGGACAGATATTAAGATATTTCATTCAATTCTTTGTACATTTAATGTTACATTTTTGTAACAAATATGTTAAACCAATTTAACATTAACAAATAAAAATAAAATTCATACAACATGATACTTTAAACACCCAAAAAACTTAAGATTCCGTTCAAATGAAATCGAAATAAATCTTAGACGTTTTCCATTTTTCACTTGTAAATATTTGTATTGCAGATTTTGTATTATTTTTATGATGATTGTACATAAAATGATAAGATACATGCAAAATACAAAAATTAAAAAAAGTCTAAGATTTATTTTGATTTCACTTGAACATAATCTAAGTTTTTAGGGTGTTTAAAGAATCATGTTGTATGAATTTTATTTTTATTTTTTAATGTTCAATTGGTTTAACTTATTTGTACAAAAATTTAACATTAAATGTAGAAAGAATCGAATGAAATATCTTAATATCTGTTCCTTCTCAGGCTTAAACAATGTAGGAAATAAATTTTGTTTTTTGAATTTGTTCTTCAAATTAGGTTTTTGTTTAATATGTCAAGTTTTTTAATAACTACTGCATTCAGACGAACACATTTCAAAATTAATGGAGGGTACCATCATCAGACTTTGATTCATGCGGTATCGTATCACAATTTGTGATGCAATTTACCTATATTAATTCAAAATGTTTCACCAGTGCAGTAATGAAGTTGCTGTACTTTGGGCAAAAGCATCCAATCTGAACGTAAAAAATCTGTTTGAAAATGTCACTTTTTATTTCTACTATGACCCCATATTCAACTTCTTTTTAATTCTTAAAAAAACTATTTCATTAATTTTTCACATGAAAATCATTCAACTAAAAAAAAAAAAAAAAAACAATTTATTATTACGGCTTTTGAATTATTGGCAACAATGAAAAAAAAAATGTTAAATTTTATTGGAAAAATGTCCGTTGATTCTCAATAAAAAAGGTGAAATTTGGAATTATTAAGAAAAATATTTGAAAAATGTAAATAAAAATTAGCCCATGTTACTCTCTGTGTTATAATTCACCCATATGCAAAGACATTTTATCATCCGTTTTGACCCTCACGTCAGACAAACATTTTCACACTTTAAATTTTTAATATTATTAGAATTAGTAAAGAATAATAAAAATGAGTGGCATCAGGGACAAAAAGGTGGGAAGAAAAAATTGAAAAGTTATTAGCTCCATAGGCTTTTCTATGTTAAATTAACATTGAGAAGTGACACTGGAAATAAATAAGTATTGCGCTGCCGTGCAATACTTAAATATCCCACCGCTTTCAAGGGGTTAATAGATAATACCATTTTTGCGGCCCACCTAAGTTTTCAGGCTCAACAACAACGGAGATGGTCAATACCAGCATTAATACACAGTTATCAGGCAAAGCACAACACTCTCCATAGTATTAAACGTTTTGTTGGTGTGAACATATCCTCCTTTAAATAGATGTCTCCAGAAAGACTTCTAAACTCGGCAACAATTTCTAAAAACATATTTGATAGAGGACGCTAATTACGGAATCAGTTATATTGATCTGGTGATCGTTCTCATTACTTGTCATTTCATTTACAGTTTATCTGTAGTCCAGGGGAAATGTACCAAAAAAAAAAGAGGGTTACCTTGCAAAAGGTCGGGTAAAAGATTTTTTTTTCTGAATTGTTTATAATGATGCCAACATGGAAAAACCAAGTTTTCTAACAAAATTTCTTAATGCTAAATTTTCTGTGGCCAATAAACAAGGAAATTTTGGGACCCTTTTTGGTTTTTTTAAGTATCTCGAGACCCGTTGCCGTAGAATGTTATTTGTCAATCACAATATTAAAGAAGATAAAATTCTCTACAACTTTCATATTTACAACTTTTTTGTACACTCAATAGCAAGCACAGTACGCCATTTCAAAAATAGGACAATTTTGTATATTTTCTTAAAAACCGTGAAAACCGCAGTTCTGCCCCGACTATTCAAATGTTTCCCATGGATTTAATCGTGTATGTCAGCTTCTATATATTAGTAGCAGTAAATTATGTGTTTCAGGGCTAAAACTAGCCTATTTTGCACATGTGCCAAACAAGGATTTTTGGCGCCCCCTCCACCACCACCCCCCCCTTTTAAAAAGAAAATTTACCACGGAAATTTTGATGAATCTCTAATAGCCGGATTTTGAAACTTTTAAGTGTATAAGCATTAAATACATAATTCTGAACTACGTAATCAGCTTTGCCAAATATTGATTCATTAAAACCTTGAAAACCGTACCGAAAGGAAACGAAATATATTCCGCTTTAAACAGGTTTCCATCTTAGCAGGTATAGCTGTTCATATTCTTTCTCTTGAAAAAATATATACTTTTCTTTAAAGACCGAATTCCGTATATACAAATTTCATTTTCAAAGCTTTTACGGCAGTTGTCGTATTGAGGCGTTTAATGTCACAGTTGTGTGAATTATAGGACTAAATTAGTCACACGAAAACATTCGCAAGGTAACATTAAACCTATGGGAGTGTTCTTGACAAATATCTCGCTCGCATTTTGTTATTTTTAAATAATTTTTTTTTCATGGTATACCTGAGATCAATATCTAATGTTGTGCTTTTGTACTTTTTCGGGTTTGGTTGCTTTTTTAAAAAAATATATTCGGACACTTTCATTTTTGGAAAACTGTTTGAAACACGTTCTGAAATTTAAAGTATTCTGTTTGAGCTTTAAAGCCATTAATAGATAATCTTAAAGTTTTACATATTTTTGCATGCTAAAATGATATAATATCTTGTTATATTTATTGATATAAGTGGAAAAAAATTGACAATATATTATAAAACTAATATTTAAATATTTTTTATAAAACTAGTGATCTCAAATATTTTATTAACAGAATTTATAAATTTTAAAAGATATAAATGCATAACATTAGTTAGTAAAATAATCTGGTGTCATTTTTATTGCAGCTATTTTATAAGGTAAAGGTATTTCTTTCATAAAAGATATTTATCTTTTGAGTCCCCCCCTTTATATGAGCTACAATTCAATGTTTGCTATCTTTAAAACAGTAAAACATTAAAACATATGTTATTAATAATTGGTAAATAAAATATACCATTGTAGTCGGGAATAAAATATGTTTTTCGCAAATTTTCATACCTGGGTGATTAAAAAAAAAAAAAAAAAAAAAAAAGTCTCATGCTTTACTGCCCTTTCTCATTTGCACAGAAAAATAGTTTAATATCATAATTTTAATTATTGCATTTTAGCTATCATGTTTTTTTAATTATAATTTACAGATATATTATTATTTATAAAAAATTTTAAAATAAGAAATATATTCTTTTGCAGTCAAAATATCATTACTGTAAGTTGTCCCAACAAGTAATTTATTAGGTAAAGATTTGACAAAATTCTATTTAAAACAGATGGTTATAATTTTTTAATACATTTATATTTATTAAGATGCTACTAATTAAAAAAATATATTTATTTTCATTAATTAAACTTAATAATTATTAATTCTTAATAATTTTTTAAAACCGTGTCCCAAGAAAGAGTGTCATTGCCATGCTTCTGACAAAAAGTTCCTCCGGATTTTTTTAGAGGACAGCACATGCCTTTTTATCAAGGCAAAAGTACTCCTTAAAAGTCAACTTGTTATCAGGTTTAGGTGAATAGAGTAAAAAGTTTTATAGTTTCAATAAAACAAGCAAGGACTTTGAATATTTTGGTGAGTATTCTTTTGTAAGTCATTACCAACCCAATTCTAATTGATAATTAAATGAATTTTTATTTCTTAATCTGCTTTCATTATATGAGAAATAGAAAATCCTTGTATGGGCCAGAAGATATAATGGCTGCCATTTATGCCTGGGGAAAAATACAAATATTTTCCTTAATTTGTTATTACCATGCTCACTTATGTCATTATACCAAGTGCATTAAAATTTAAAAATTATTTTTAAAATGTTAAATTGATAATTTGGTCTCTGCTGATGCTTGTATATTAATGTTTATGAGGTAAGGTAATTATTTACAAACAATTAAAACTTTCTGATTATTTCTAAAAATTTGATTTTGTTATTCCAAAACATGGACAAATTTTGAAAATGACCCAGCTATTCCATTGATACCTGGAAAAATATGTATGCATTCTAAAAATTATAAAATTTATTAAAATTAAGCAAAAAATCTTTTTTAATTGAAACTATCGTGCCAATAAGTTACTACAGATTGAAAAATTCTTTTAAGCAATGCTTTGAAGTTAACATTGTATACACTTAAAATTACTGTCTAAATATGAAAATTGTCTCATTCATCTACACTCTGCCCTACTTTTACAATTATATAAATTTATTGCATATAAAATTTCTATTGAGATGAAAATAAAGGCGTCTGTGTGAAAATAATAGATAATTTACTGCTACCAATTTTTAGAAGTCCGCATACACAATTAAATCTGCGGGGAACATTTTAATAACCGGGGCAAAACTACGTTTTTCACGGTTTTTAAGAAAATTGAAAAAATTGTCCCATTTTTGAAATAGCGTACTGCGCTTGCTATTGAGTGTATAGAAAAGTTGTAAACATGAATGTTGTAGAGAATTTTATCTTCTTTAAAATTGTAACTGACAAATAATATGGTACGGCAACGAGTCTCGAGATATTTCGAAAAAATCAAAAAATGTCCCAAAATTTTGTTGTTTTTCGGTCACAGAAAATTTAGCCTTAAGAAATTTTCTTAGAAAACTTGGTTTTTCCATATTGGCATCATTATAAACAATTTAGAAAAAAAGAAATCTTTTACCCGACCTTTTGCAAGGTAAAATGTACATTTCCCCTGGACTACTGGTATTCTCTCTTTAAAAAATTGCACTTTTTTTTAACACTTTCCAACAATGTTGAAAAGTGTTTCTGCATTCGGTTTGTCTGTCCGTCTAACCACGCTCTAACTTCAGTAAATATACTCGGATTTTCATGCAATTGATAAAGGTTATTTAGGGTCACCAAAGCTTGTTTGGTATTGTATATGAAATATGTGGGATTAATAGTTCATTTACAGGGGCACTCAAAAGTATTCCTTTACATTATGGTATATGGGGAAAAATCGTTTGCAGAGTATTTTAACGAGATTATGCTATTTCAAATGTATTGAAACAGGTATAAATCACTGAATTTCACTACGATTACGTTAGAGCAGGGCATTCATAGCATTTTTTATTCATTTACAGGGACACACAAAAGAAATCGGTTACAGCACTGTCTTTGAGTAATAATTGCTGGAGTGTGCGTTTTAAAATTCGGTATGCGCTTTTCAATTTAACTAATTTTTTGCATGTTACTCGTTATATATAAATTCTATAAACTCATATACAGGGCTGCACAAGAGTATTCACGTACCATTCTCCTCATTAGAGGAAGTTGCTGAAGGAGAATTTTCAACTGAAGTATATGTATTCCTGAAGTGAACTAAATTTTGGAATGCATGTAGTTAATAGATACAAATCTATATATATTATACAGGTCTGCTGAACAAAATTCGGATAATTAACCGATTGTAGATGGGAACAGGTGAAATTGGGTTTCCAAATGTGTTATGCGTTTCCATATATGGTTGAAATAGACGTAACGTTTTAACTTATTAAACGGTGCAGTTTCGTTACATTATTCTGAATGTGTTGGAAAGTGTTTCATTCTATGCTTGACGCAGGATATTTTCTTTCTTGTTTCATGTTCAATACCGCACTCACTGGCTCCTCAACGGAAATAAAACAAAAAAATTATATATCTTTTCATAAGTTGTCAATTTTTATCCTAAACATATGACGCCAAACTCAAATATAATTTGTCAAAAAATATTTTAGTGTGGAAAGTTAAAACTTATACAATATCTAGAAATTAAGAGATAGGCTGTATATGAAGGTCAAAGCGGAAATAAAAAATAATATTGTTTCTTAGCACTATCCAAAACATTTATCTTAGAAATAAATGTCTTTATAATTTATAGTAGAAATACATCGTGAAGGTAATTGTTTCGGGATAATGGTAGTAAAAACAAATTGTTTCTTCCAGCTTCGAAATTCTGAGCAGGTGTGTGCTGCCACCTTCTGCCTGTTCCTTGTGTTGCAGTGATTAACTAGAAGTACACTCTGTAAAAAAAAGACATTTTTATAGTACAAAGTACTGTTCATCTCGCGCACAAACTCGATCACAGTGAATGTGCTGTATCTTTCTTTGGTTTCCTGACTATATTAACATGGTAAATACAGTAGTTGCGTAAAATTAACAGCACAATGTGCTGGCAATTTGGACGCCTGCAGTTTGTGCTGTAAAAAAATGCGTCCAAATTGCCAGCACATTGTGGTGTTAATTTTACACAATTACTGTATTTTCCATGTTAATATAGTCAGGAAACCAAAGAAAGATGCAGCACATTCACTGTGATCGAGTTTGTTCTGGCAAATTTACAGTGTTTTTTTTACAGTGTATTTAATATGTTCTAAAAGACACTATGTGTAGAAAATATTTCTTTTAATATTAAAATGAATTTTAATAAAGTGTTTAGAGATGCCAATAAGTAAGCAATGCAAGTAATATAAGCTCATATTCATGTTTAACACTTTCCAACAAAGTTCAAAAGTGTTTATGATTTCGGTTTGTCTGTCCGTATGTCCGTCTGGCCGCCTGTCCACACTCTAACTCCCATAAATATACTTCGATTTCCCTGAAATTTTTGGATGCAATTGACATTTACCATAGCACGTTCCCTATTTAAAATGAAGTTTGTAGCATGTTTAGTTCATTTACAGGACAGTCAAAAGTATTCCGTTACATTACGGCCAATGGGAAAAATTCGTTTCAAATGAATTTAATGATGTTACACTCTTTCAAACTCAATAAAACTTATATGCATTTATGAAGAGCACTAAAATATGCAATGCGTAGAATATACGATGCAAAGAATAGTTGTTATTCATTTACAACATTACCACACAAAATAATTCCTTTACATAATGATATAGGGGTGGAGGGAAATGTTATTTGCGACGTATTTTAATTATGTCAAACTGTTTCATATATAATGATATTCATATACGTCGCTGAGGTTTACTATAACTTATCTATACTAATATTATAAAGAAGTAAAAAATGTTTATTTGTAGGAGGTAAGCTCTGGAACTACCGAACCGATTCCAAAATTAATGGTATCAAAATGATGGTGTTAATCCAACTTAGAACATAGGCTATATCTTATGTCCGGGCCACTGGCCAAAAGGGGGTGCAGGAGCAAAAAACTTTCTAAAAATGCGATTTTTGTTTTACTCAAGAGTCTAGAAACATGAAATTTGGAATTGTAGTTACTTATAAGATACAAATTATCTCTAAGGACATTTCTTAAAAAAATCGAAATTAAAAATGGGTGAAAATGCGCGAAAAGCGTTCTAGAAAACGTTCTAAATAGCAATTTTAAAGTATTGTATTGTAGGCAATTGTAAAGTGAGTTTTGTTTCAAAATCATGGTGTTAGTCCATCTTAGAACATAGGCTATATCTTAAGTCGATGCCACTACCACATACTCTAAACAATTTTAGAAAGATACCAAACCGATTTAAAAAATAATGGTGTCAAAATGATGGTGACAACCCTTTCTTCAAAATAGGCTACATTTTATGCCTGTGCCACTACCCCTAAAGAGGGTGCAGAAGCATAAAAGCGTTCGAAATTGCGATTTTTGCGTTACTGAAGGGCCCAGATACATAGAATTTGGCATGGTAGTTACTTATTAGATATAAATGATCTATAAGAACATTTCTTAAAAAATTCGAAACTTAAAAGGGGGGAAAATGCGAGAAAAGAGTTCTAAAAAACGTTCTAAATTGCGATTTCTACGCAATCCCAGAAAGTACACAATCGACTTTAAAAGTAATGGTTGGAAATTGACGATGACAGCCCTTGCTCCAATATAGGATCTATTTCATGTCGCCGTCACGACCACCTTGCGGATGCATTTTAAGGAGCGTTCAAAATCGTAATTTTTGTGATACTGAAGGGGCTAGCAACTTGAAATTTGGCATGGTAATGACTTATGAGACGTAAATGTTCTCTTAGAAGAGTTCCTTAAAAATTTGAAATTCAAAAGGGGTGAAAATGAACGAAAAGCGTTCTAAAAATTTTCTAAGTAGCGATTTCTACGCAATCTGAGGAAATATAAACCGATTTCAGAAGTAATGGTTTCAAATTGATGGTGACAGTCCCCGCTCCAACATAGCCTATATTTTACGCTGTTATTACTACCACCTGGGGGTTACAGGAGCAAAGAATGTTCTAAATTGGGTTTTTTGTGTTATTGAGGGTGTTTAACATTTTAAATTTGGAATGGTGATTACTTCATAGATGCAAAATCTACCTAAGAATTGTCGAAAGAAAATTCCAAATTCAAAACGATGAAGTGAGCGAAAAGCGTTCTATAAGCGTTCTAAATTACGATTTTTATGCAATCGTATGAAATACGAAACCGATTTCAAACATATTGGTTGCAAATTTATGGTGATAGAACCTGCTCAAACATAAGCTATATTTTATGTTGGTGCCACAGCCCCTAGAGGGATGCAGGAGAAAAACTTTCTAAATTGCGATTTCTGCGGTACTGAAGAGGCTAGAAATTTCAAATATAGCATTTTAGTTACTCATAAATTATAAATGTCCTCTATTTACAGTCAAAAATAAATTCGAAATTAAAAAGTGTGAAGCGAACTGAAGAAGCGAAAAGCATTCTAAAAGTGTCCTAAATTACCGTTTCTATGGAATCTCAGGAAATAATAAACCGATTACAGAAGTTACTGGTTGCGAATCAAGAGTGATAGTTCCTGATCCTATATGGGCTATATTTTATGTCGGTGTCACTAACACTTGGTTGATAGGAATAACAAGAAAGCCTTTAAAAACATCTAAATTCCGTTTTCTATAGAATATTAGGAAATAATAACCGATTTCAAGGTTAATGTTGGCAAATTAATGGTGACAGCCTCTGTTTCAACATTTTTCGAAACATTCTATTTCAACCCTGTTTCGGCATTTTATGTTGGTGTCACTAACACCAGAGAGGTGGTAGACTGTTAGACAATAAGCACGGGATATGACATGATGGTTAATTTAAAGATGTAAATGTGTTAGGATGGTTTCGAAGAAATTCAAAACTTCAAATGAATACCGAAATGAGCGTATGAAATGAACATAAGTCTCAAAATACTTTCTAAATTATCATTTATTTGCAATTAGTTTTAGTTCTTATTAATTAAAATTTCATTTCTGTCTGTTGCACTTTTATAATGAAGTTTATTCAAACTATGGCTTAATTTGCAATTTTTGAATTATTCAAAAAAAAAATTTTCTTCTAATAAAAAACAGTCATGCAAATATTATTTGGCATATTTCAGCTATTACGAGAGCAAAGCCGCGGGGTTTGCTAGTCTATACTAATATTATAAAGAAGTAAAAATTGTTTGTTTATTAGAGGTAATCTCTGGATCTACCGAACCGATTTCAAAAGTAATGGTATCAAAATGATGGTGTTAGTCCAACTTAGAACATACGCTATATTTTATGTCGGTGCCACAACACCAAAGGGGGTGCAGGAGCAAAAAATTGTTCTAAAAATGCGATTTTTGCGTTACTTAAGGACCTAGAAACATAAAATTTGGAATATTAGTTACTTATAAGATATAAATGATGTCTAAGAACAGTTCTTAAACAATTCGAAATTTAAAAGGGATGAAAATGCACAAAAAGCGTTCTAAAATTCGTTCTAAATGGTAGTTTCAACACAATCTCAGGAAATACCAAACCGATTTAAAATATACTGGTGTCAAAATGATAGTGACAATGCTTGCTCCAAGATAGGCTATGTTTTATGTCGGTGCCACTACCCCAAAGGCGGTGCAGGAGCAAAAAACGTTCTAAAAATGCGATTTTTGCGTTACTGAAGGGCCTAGAAATATGAAATTTGAAATATTAGCTATTTAATAGATATAAAGGATTTCTAAGAACAGTTCTCAAACAATTCGCAATTTAAAAGGGGTGAAAATGCTCGAAAAGCGTTCTAAAAAACGTTCTACATGGTGGTTTCTACACAATCTCATGAGACACCAAACCGATCTAAAAAATAAGGGCGTCAAAATGATGGTCACAACCCTTGCTCCAACAAAGGCTATGTTTTATGTCGTTGCCACTACCCCAAATGGGTTGCAATAGAAAAATGTTCTAAATTGTGGTTTTTACGTTACGAAAGGCCATAGAATCGTGAAATTTGGAATGGTAGTTAGTTATAAGATATCAATGATCTCTAAGGACATTTCCTAAAAAAAATTGAAATTTAAAAGGGGTTCAAAATGCGCAAAAAGCCTTGTAAAAAACGTTCTAAATTGCGATTTCTACGCAATCTCAGGAAGTACTGAACCGATTTCAAATATAATGGTATAAAAATGATGGTGATAGATGGTGCTCCAAGATAGGCTATATTTTATATCTTTTTCCACTACCCCAGAGGAGATGCAGGAGCAAAATGCGCGAAAAGCGTTCTAAAAACGTTCTAAATGCCGATTTGTCAGCAATATCTCAGGAAGAATCAAACTGATTTCAAAAGTAATGGTAGGAAATTGATGTTGACAGCCTCTGCTCTAACATACACACTATTTTATGTCGGTATCACTAACACCTAGACGTTGCAGGAGCAAAAGCGTTCTAAATTTCGATTTTGTGATTGGTAGGGGCTACCAATTTAAATTAGGCAAGGTACATATTTATTAGATATAAATGATCTTTAAGAACATTTTCAAAAAAATTGGAAATTTAAAAAGGGGTGAAAATGCGCGAAAAGCGTTCTAAAAACATTAAATATGGCGTTGTAGTTAATTATAAAATATAAATGCCCTGAAAGGACTGTTGAAAATAAATTCGAATTAAAAAGGGGCAAAGCGAAGGAGAGGTGCGAAAAGCATTTTAAAAAGGCCTAAATTACGATTTCTATGCAATTTCAGGGAATATAAACCGATTATAAAAGTAATAGTTGCGAATCAATGGTAACAGTCTCTGATTCTACACAGGCTATATTTTATGCCGATGATTCTACCACCTGGAGTTAACAGGAACAACAAACGTTCCAAAAAATCCTTTAAAAGCTTTCCAAATTACGTTTCTGTGGAATATTAGGAAAAAACAATCCGATTTCAAAATAAATGATGGCAAATTAACGGTGACATTTCCCATTTCAACATAGCCCTTTATGTTGAAAGAGGTGGTAGGACTTGGAATTTGACATGATAGTTAATTTTAAGATGTAAGAAGATGGTTTCTAAAAAATTCAAAACTTTAAATGAATACTGAAATGAGCGTATTAATTGAGCATAAAAGTTTCAAAATATTTTCTAAATTATCATTTATTTAGTTTTATTTCGTTTTATTAATTTAAGTCTCATTTCTGCCTAATGCAGCTTAATAATGATGTGTAATCAAACTGTGTTTTAATAGTAATTTTTGAATTATTCCTAAAAGTAATAAGTACATTTTAATAAAGAAAAACTTTTAATAAAATAAAATATTACTTTTTAAAAAAATAAAAATTTAGTTAGTACCTTTTAATAAAAATTAGTCATATATATATATCACTTGGTATATTTCAAATATTACGCGAACAAAGCCGCGGGGTTTGCTAGTCTATACTAATCTATACTAATATTATAAAGAGGTAAAAATTGTTTATTTGTAGGAGGTAAGGTCTGAAACTACCCTAACCGATTCCAAAAGCAATGGTATCAAAATGATGGTGTTGGTCCAACTTAGAACATAGGCTATATCTTATGTCCGTGACACTGCCCAAAATGGGGTGCAGGAACAAAAAACGTTCTAAAAATGCGATTTTTGTTTTACTGATGGGCCTAGAAACATGAAAATTGGAATGGTAGTTACTTGTAAGATACTAACGATCTCTAAGGATATTACTTAGAAAAATCGAAATTAAAAAGGGGTGAAAATGCGTGAAAAGCGTTCTAAAAACGTTCTAAATTGCTATTTTTACGCAGTTTCAGGAAGCACGAAACCGATTTAAAAAATAATGGTGACAAAATGATGGTGACAATCATTGCTCTAACATAGGCTACACTTTATGTCGGTGCCACTACCCCTAAAGGGGGTGCAGGAGCAAAAAAACGTTCGAAATTGCGATTTTTCTGTTAATGAAGGACCCAGATACATGGAATTTGGCCTGGTAGTTATTTATTAGATATAAATGATCTCTAAGAACATTTCTTAAAAAATTCGAAATTTAAAAGATGTGAAAATGCGCAAAAGGCGTTCTAAAAAACGTTCTAAATGGCGATTTTTACGCAATCTCAAGAAGTACCAAACCGATTTCAAAAATAATGTTGTCAAAATGATGGTGAGAACACTTGCACCAATATAGGCTACATTTTATGTCGTTGCCACTACCCCTAAATGGGGCTCAGGAGCAAAAAAACGTTCGAAATTGCAATTTTTGTGTTACTGAAGGGCCCAGATACATGGAATTTCGCATGGTAGTTACTTATTAGATATAAATTATCTATAAGAACATTTCTTTAAAAATTCCAAATTTAAAAAGGATAAAAACGCGTAAAAAGCATTCTAAAAAACATTCTAAATGGCGATTTTTACGCAATGTCAAGAAGTACCAAACCGATTTAAGAAATAATGGTGTCAAAATGATGGTAATAACCCGTGATCCAACATAAGCTACGTTTCATGCCGGTAACAATACCTCCAAAGGGGGGTGCAGGAGCAAAAAAACGTTCGAAAATGAGATTTTTGTGTTACTGAAGGGCCTCGAAACATGAAATTTGGAACGGTAGTTCCTTATTTATAAGATATAAATGATCTCTAGGAACATTTCTTAAAAAATTCGAAATTTAAAAGGGGTGAAAATGCGCGAAAAGAGTTCTAAAAAACGTTCTAAATGGCAATTTCTACTCAAACTAAGAAAGTACCCAACCTATTTCAAAAGTAATGGTTGGTAATTGATAATGACAGCCCTTGCTCCAGCATAAGCTGTATATCATGTTGGTGTTACTACCGCGTAGGAGTTACAGAAGCACAAAACGTTCTAAATTTCGATTTTTGTGTTACTGAAATGTCCTAGAATCATGAAATTAGGCAGGGCAGTTATTTATAAGATACAAATGATCTCTAAGATCATTTCCTAAAAAAATTTAATTTAAAAGGGGTGAAAATGAGCGAAAAGCGTTCTTAAAAACTTTTCGTTCTAAAAAAATTTCTAAGAACACTTCTTAAAATTCGAAGTTTAAAAGGGTTGATAATGCGCGAAGGGTGTTCTAGAAAAAGTTCTAAATGGCGATTTCTACGCAATTGTAGGAATTATCAAATCGATTTGAAAATTAATGGTTGTAATTGATGGTGACAGCACTTGCTCTAACATAGGCTCTATTATATGTTTGTGTCACTACCACCTGGGGCTTGCAGGATCAAAAAACGTTCTAAGTTGCGGGTTTTTGTGTTATGATAGGGCCTAGAGTCATGAAATTTGGTATGGTAGTTACTTATAAGATATCAATGATCTCTAAGAACATTTCCTAAAAAAAATCGAAATTTAAAAGGGGTGAAAATGCGCGAAAAGCGTTCTAAATTGCGATTTCTATGCAATATCAGGAAGTACCGAACCGATTTCAAATTTAATGGCGTAAAAATTATGGTGACAGCTCTTGCTCCAAGATAGTCTGTATTTTATGTCTATTTCCACTACCCTAAAGGGAGTGCAGGAGCAAACGATGTTCTAAAAATGCGATTTTTGTGTTATGGAATGACCTAGATTCATAAAATTTGGAATGGTAGTTACTTATAAGATATTAATGTTCTCTAAGAACATTTCCTAAAAAAATCGAAATTTAAGAGGGGTGAAAATGCGCGAAAAGCGTTCTAAAAAACGTTCTAAATTGCACTTTGTACGCAATCTCAGGAAATACCGAGCCGATTTAAATATCAATGGCGTGAAAACGATGGTGACAGCCCTTGCTCCAACACTGACCGTATTACACTGTGGTACCACTACCCAAAAGCTTGCGGGAGCGAAAAACGATCTAAATTGCGTTTTTTGTAATACTGCAGGAGCTAGCAACTTGAAATTAGCCATGGTAGTTACGCATAAGATATAAATGATCTCTAAGAACATTTATTAAAAAATTCAAAATTGAAAAAGGGGTGAAAATGGACGAAAAGCGTTCTCTAAAACGTTCTAAATTGCGATTTATACGTAATCTCAGAAAGTACCCAAACGATTACAAAAGTAATAGTTGGAAATTGATGATGGCAGCCCTTGCTCTAATATACGCTCTATTTCATGTAGGCGTCACTACAACCTTGCGGTTGCATTTTAAAAAACACTCTAAATTGTGATTTTTGTGATACTTGCGGGCAACTTGAAATTTGGCATGATAATTACTTATGAGATATAAATGTTCTCTGGGAACAGTTTCTTAAAATTTTTAAATTTAAAAGGGGTGAGGGTTGTAGGAGCAAAAAACTTTCTAAATTGCGATTTCTGTGGTACTGAAGAGGCCAGAAACGTTAAATATAGCTTAGTAGTTACTTACAAAATATAAATGTCTCTAAGTACAGTCAAAAATAAATTCGAAATTAAAAAGGGATGAAGCGAACTGAAGAAGCGAAAAGCATTCTTAATTATAAGAGTCCTAAATTACGTTTCATAAGAGTCCTAAATTACGACTTCTATGGAATCTCAGGAAATAATAAACCGATTACGAAAGCTATTAGTTGCGAATCAATTCGTGATAGTTCCTGATCATATACGGGCTATATTTTATGCCGGTGTCACTACCATCTGGTTGGCAGGAACAACAAGAAAGCCTTTAAAAACATCTAAATTCCATTTTCCACTGAATATTAGGAAATACCAACCGATTTCAAGGTTAATGTTGGCAAATTAATGGTGACAGTCTCTGTTCAAACATTTTTCGAGACATTCTATTTCAACTTTGTTTCGGCATTTTATGTTGGTGCCGCTAACTCCAGAGAGGTGGTAGACTGTTAGACAAGAAGGTTGGAATTTCACATGATGGTTAATTTTAACATGTAAATGTGTTAAGATGGTTTCTAAAAAATTCAAAATTTCAAATGAATACTGAAATGAGCATATGGAATGAGCATAAAAATCTCAAAATACTTTCTAAATTATCATTTATTTAGAATTAGTTTTAGTTCTTCTTATTAAATAAAATCTCATTTCTGTCTATTGCAGTTTTATAATGAAGTTTAGTCAAACTTTGGCTTAATTTGTAATTTTTGAATTATTTTAAAAAGTGTTCTTCTAATAAAAAAATAGTCATATAAATATCACTTGGTATATTTCAACTATTACGCGAGCAAAGCCGTGGGGTTTGCTAGTTTCATATATAATACGAAGTGCATAACATTTACAGGGAAACACAAAATATTTGAGATACTATATTGTATACGAAGTACTGTACATTAGCGATGATTGCTGGAAATGCATACTATATGGTGTATATAATTGCTATAATTCATATACAGGGCTACACAAAATAATTCGTAAGGGTAACTGAGTATGAGTGCAAATTGCTTAATGGTGGTTTTTAAATGAGTTGTACATTTTTACGCTGAACTGCATTTAGCTTACTAGGAAACGTTTGTAGAATATAGATAAAGTGATATATAGGGTCACGCAAAGAATTGGATACATGTCCGCCTATAAATGGTAATTTCTGGAAATGTGATTTCGGTAGTTATAAGAGTGTTTTAGTTTGAATTAAATTTTAGTTAAATAGTGGCGTGTAATAAGGGTTGTACAAAAGTATTCAAGTATGTTTACATCTATTAGTATAAAGTGCTGAAAGAGAAATTTAATCATGTTATGCGTTTCTTGATAAACTAAATTTCCCCATTATATAGTGTATATATCAACCTACAGATCAAATACAGGGCTGTTCAAAAGAATTGGAATGCATAATTGGCTATGGACAGTAACTTCTGAAATCAGTTTTTCAAATGCTTTATGCGTTTTCTAAAATGTTTACTTAGTTATCTTATTTACTTTATTTCCCTAAATAACTAAGTTTTGTTAAAGCATTCAGGAGGATTTGGAAAGTGCTTCATAATCTATGCTTGACGCATGATTTTTCTTTCTTGTTAAAATTAAAACACCTGTAATTAAACCATTTATAGTTCAGACAGTCTATATTTAAATGTTTTAAACTATAAAAAAACTACCTGTTTCTTCCAATTGGGTAAAAACAGAAATGCGTGATCGTGCATCATACATGTAGTGTACAATGAAACTATTACAAGCTTCACATATTTTTTGGCACAATATAAATTCAGGTAATAAATCAAAATTTACTAAAAACTTCTCAAAAATGCATGATTTTAGGGTTGCTAAATGTGTTTTAATTCATTTGGTTGCATTTACATAGAGATCACAAAAATAGAAATAATGAATTCTAATTCAGAATTAATATTGGCTCAAAAGTGTTTCGGATTAATGTAGTGTAGAGTTAAATGTTCATCAAAAAGGTAAGATTACAAGTAAAAATTAAATTTCAAAAATAAAAAAAACCGACTGCGTAAAAAGCGAACAAATTAATTATTTCTCATCAATGTGAAACTATTTTTTATATTACTTACCTATTTTTTTCTGGTATTGATGACTTTTAAGTTGTATTTAATTGTTGGTTCCTACCTATAAACACTGTTTTGATGAGGCCTATCCAATGAAAAGCAGTCAGCATAGGGGCAGTAACCATGCGTCTCCGATACGAAGCAACGTTCGCTGAACCGTCGTTGAGGAGACACTGTTGGTAGCCCCTTGGTTCATCTGGGCGGTCAGATGCTCAACAGTTGCACCTCTATTCGCCCAAACGAATCTCCACAGCCATCGTTCTCCTCTGTCATCTATGGCCCGTGGTGCACCACATTTGCCACATCGCTGATTTTCGTTAGTGCCATTTTGCCATTCACGGTACAATTTTACCATGGCAGGACGCGAACAATTTACAGAATTAGCCGTTTCGGAATTGCTTCCACCCTTGCCCGAAAGCCAACGATCATACCTTTTTGGACGTCTGATAAATTGCTCCGTTTCTCCATTACGCCAATGATTGCAATGTTTTCCTATTCCCTCGGACACCCTTTATATACACTGCACTGCAAATGCTGCCACCTGTGCTCTGTGATTGGTTATTTCACGTTGACGTAGATGGTGGTTACATTAATATGACTGGACTGTGTATATGTGTGTTAAAATTGGTTAAATAGAAATACCAAGGCAGATGACTAAAAAAATAGCTTTGTGTTTTAAATATAAAATCATTGTACCAAAATGTGGCCAATTCTTAACATTTATGTCGCATTAAGGGTATGTATAGAATTTTATAAAATAAATATACAGGGTGTCACAAAAATGACGGATGCATTTGAAAAAAAATACAAAAAAACGGAAATCAATAGAAATAAACTGCTTGCAACAAATTACTTAGGAAACAAGTAAATTTTCAGCCATACCTTACTTCAAATGTAGTTACAAAATTTGCCAACAGATGGCGCAGCTAATTCAGAAAACTTAAAATAAATTGCATCAACATATTGCGATAAAGTCTGAAAAAGTTCTAAATAAATTTATTCTCAGAATATCCACCATTTGTAGAAACAACAAGTATGGATCTGAGAACAACATTTGCAGAAACCCATGCTAACGTTACAGCTACAATTGTCTGTTGTAGTTCAGAAGTCTTTGTGGGAAATGGTGGTACAGCACGTGTTTTAGTACTCTTTATAGAGAAGAGACACAAGGAATCAAAACTTACGAATAGGGAAGCCCATGCATGTTATTTACTGGATCCTTGCAAAAATCAAGATCAATGACCCTGCCATTAAAATGTTCACTAAGTAATGAAAGACTTTAGCTGTCCTACAAAGAAACAATTTTCTACCGCCACAAATTCACTTTAAATGTCCAGATAAAGAATTGCAGTAACTTTCTGATGTCCAAAAAAAAAGCCCAATAAATTCTTTGGAGGAAATGGTGCTCCAAACCATACCTTTCGGAGATTATCGGGATGTATACTTTTGGGGATGCGTGAACATGAGGATTTTCCATTCCCAAAATGCACCAGTCCTGCTTATTGACAAAGTTGTCCTAGACAAAACACGCTTAATCGAAGAGCTAAATGTTTCACACATTGATTTCGCCAGCATGCAGTTGCTGTAGCATAGCATTCGCGTTTTTTTGCGTGCATTAATAGTTAAAACACTAAAGTGTTGGCGCGTCTGAATGCTGTTGAAAAACATGTAGATGCTGTGGCGCATGATATGGTACATCGACATGTCATTCAGGGTAAGCTGCGACATGGTGAAGGGAAATCGAGGCGTTTTCTTGCACCATTTAGAACGACTTCAACATTAGCCTCTGAAACTGCAACATGCAGGTGCTCGACGTTACCAACACGGTCATCATAAACATTCCCAGTCCATTGAAGATTTTTGACCAGTATTCTTTTTTGGTCCATTTGTGTCATTAAACATCCTCTAAAAACTGAGCCTTGCTTCAACAAAACTGTAGTCCATTTGATGAAATTCCAAGATAAGAAGTATCCGCTATTCTCAGGAATAAACCATTTCTGCACTACAACTTGCAATCTCTGAGTCGAACACCTACGCAGCAGGATGACGAATTACCGAATGAAGATATGATGGAGTACGTTTCTCTACAGCTGTCGCGGATCTTCTGCAGTGTCATCTATTGGCAAACTGTGTAACTAAATTGTAAATTCTGTGTGACTGAAAATTTACTGTTTCCAAAGTAAAAGGTTGCAAAAAGTGTATTTCTATCGTATTCCGTTTCTCTGTTTTATATTTTCGAATTCACCCGTTATTTTTGGGACACCCTGTATATTTGATTAAGCATAATACTTTGAATACTGTGCTTTTTGACAAAAATTATCTTTTTTTGTAAAAATTGAATCATTATCTGTAATATAAGCCATATATGATACTCGCATTTAGGTCATTTTTGTTGCATTTACAATAGTTAAAATGTAATTCAGAATCATGAAGTGACATCATATTTTACATATGTCAGTTCATCTTAAAATATTCATTGAATTGCTATATTTTAGATCATTTAATAAAGAGTTGGAATGCTAATAATTGTAATTGAGTAGGGAAAATATTATTGAACTACTTAATAGACAAATAACTTTTATTAATAATTTATATAATAGTAACTTGAATAATAAACAAATAGGAGATAAATAACGTTGAATATACTATATTTAACCCTTGCCAGTCCGTTGGCTCCGCTGCGGATCCATCATCTTTCTTTTTAAAATTTGTTTTTGGAACAGTAATAAAGGAAAATAAAATTTACCTTATTTAATCAGAGCATTTTTGAAATTGTGTATTAGGTGGAAACCTCTTTTAAAAAAGTGGTGCCGGCCGAAGAAAAGGTGTGTAAGAGACGCCGGAGCTTTAAGGGTTAAATAACGTATATTTCAATATCCATATGTTACATACTTTTAACCTTGACCAAGGAAAACAAGAAGTAAAAAATGAATGACTGACACAAAAGGTTTTACCAAATCTCATACTTTTCAATTTGTTTTAACTCCTTTTTATTTTTCATCTTCCGTTAGATCTCAATTTTTTCCCTTTTGTTTTCTGAATGGTATGGATCTATTTAAGTTAGAGGTTTAGAATTCTCCGTAACTTCTGTTTCTGCTCCACCTTTACTTACATGTTTTTTTTTTTCTTTTAAACTGGCTTTTACGAAATTTCATTATTGAAATGTTTTTTTTTTGCATTTTCAAGTTTTAATTGGTCTCGTTTTTCATATTTTTGTGTTTGTTTTTGCTTTTTCACATCATTTTCCTCTTTTATATTTTCAAATACACTTCAGTTATTATGCTTTCAACAAAATTTTACCCTAGATATTTTCACTTTTTGCCCGGTTTTTTATTTGTAGGTGAAATATTTTACAAAGCATGACATGGATCAACTTCAATTTGAATAGTTTTTTTAAAATGCGAATTCAATTGTTGGTAACATCTCAAAATTTCTATTACATACATTTGCATATAATGTTATATTTATTTGAAGAGACACATCAAACGTTATTGGAGAAGTTATTGGGTTGAGTTAATGGAAAGTCATGTCGTATTTTTGAAGATGATTTATTCCGATAAAAATAAGAATTAAATCAATAATGTATTGGCCATTTTGTTCAATAACCTTTCGCCATCTCTCAACAAGGTTCATAATTCTACGCTTGTAGAATGGCCTGTCTTTAGAAAAAAAAACTGTACCAGGTGCCGATTTTCAGCCTCATCGGAATCGAATGTTTTACGATTCAATGAATTCTGCAAAGAGCGAAACAAATGGTATTCTGAAGGTGCAAGGTCAGGTGAGTACGGTGGGTGGGACAACACATCCCAACAAAGCGACAACAGCTTTTGGAGGATGACCAAACTCGTGTGTGATCTGGCGTTGTCGTGGTGGAATACAACGCCTATACGATTCACGAGTTCTGGCCGCTTTTGTTTGATTGCATAGTTCAATTTGTCTAATTGCTGACAGTACACGGCTGAATTAATCGTTTGCTTCTGTGGTAAGAGCTCGACATGCACAACACATTTGAAATACCACACTGACAGCATGACCTTTTTCTGGTGAATGTTCGCTTTGGACGTTGATTGAGGTGATTCATCACGCTTTCTCCAAGACCGCTTGCGTACGACGTAATTGTAAACAATCTATATCTCGTCGCCAGTGACCATACACGTCCGAAAAGTGTAATTTACTTCACGTTATGAAATGAATGGCAGATGCTCAAACGCTTCACCAAATGGATTCCTTCAGTTCATGAGGAACCGAAACTTCAAGCTTGTTTACGAATCCGAGATTCTTTAAATGGTCAACAACGGATGATTGAGCAGTGTGTAGTGCCTCTGTAATCTCTCGTGTCGTGTACCGTGGGTTAGACACAACCACTGCCTTTATTTCTTCATCGTTAGCCTCCAATGTCCTTCCGACCGAGGTGCCTCAAAATCGCCAGAACGGAATTTTGCAAACCACCGCTGGCACTGACGTATCGGAAGATCATCCTCCCCATAAACTTTACGCAACTTTTCACAAGTTTGCGCCGCATTCTTGCCTTTGCGGAAATAAAAAAGCAAAATATAGCCAAAACCAACAGTTTTTTCCTCCATTTTCAAATCCGTATAAAATCTATCCAACTCATTCGAATCGAACAATTTCCTGTTTATTGAATGGGTAAGAAGTATGACCTTCTCTAATATTTCAGTGAGGTACGTGCGCATGGCGCTTCTACTCCAAAAAACACATTAACGTCATAACATCTGTTAGCAAAATACGACATGACTTTCAGATCAACCCAATATATTATCCCCTTAATGGTGTGTTCAGTTTGAGAACTTGAGCTTGCAGAACACTAAGCACCAGCTGTTACGTCGTCATTAACAACCTGTATTAAATCAAATCTAATTTCAAAATCAAGAAACATATTGTAATGTTTAGCAGGAAAATCGTCATTAATATTTGATTCAACATGAATATAATCAGTAAAAATTGATTGATTTGCAGGAAGAAGGTCGGTGTACAAGTTATTGCTATAGCGAAATTCTCATCAGGCAATAATTGCTGGATATGAGTCGTATAGAAATATTTAATTTATTAAACTCAAATTTCTGATTTTGCAAATCTTTATAACGCTGAATGGAATTAGAGTCGAAATATGATTCTGTAGCAGCACTCCAACTGAATGGGAAAATGTCAGTTTTGATATTAAAAGTTTTAAAGACACTTTTAAGCATTTGAAACTCTTACGGAACCCGGTCAAATAAAATCGCTATTAGAGGATCATACTGATATTCTTAATTCACTATAGCTTATTTAAACACAATATCAGCTTTAAACATCATTTTAATATTATATACAAATATTAATATTATTTTTAAATTAATATTATTATTTAATATTATTATTATTATAATATTTATTATTGTAATATTATTATTATAATATTATTATTATAATATTTAATATTAATATTATTATTATTAATTAATATTATTTTTAAATTAAATTTTAATAATATATATTACACACCTTCTCATTCAAATGAATTTTAGCATACATACAGTATAAATACTTAGATCATATACTGGTTTTCACAAAAGAATTTGAATCTGGCTATCTATATTATAAAGGACAAACATATCTGTGCGTAACGCATACGTCATTTAGCGAATGGCAACACTTTGAAATTTGAAATGAAATTTTGGTTTTGCAATTTTCTTTACTGCAAAATTTTAACTTATAAACATCGCACATTTTAAATTTTTACACCGTCGTATAAGGAAAAAAATGTACATTTTAATGCAATTTGTTTGAAAGCTGTATCTCAGTTTTATTTTGAGATATTAATTTTTTTGTAGTTTTTAATACATTTTTTGTAACTGTGGCAACTGAAGTACTCCATTTCTGTTGAAAGTCATTGAGGGTTGAAAGTAGAGAGAAAATAATCACGGAGAAAAGAAAATAATATATTACTGTACCTTTTGTTGCCATTTTCTCATAAAAACTGGGGGTGGGGGGGGGGATTGAAATTATAATGCGTGCTATGTCAGCGATTTTTTAAGTTTCCAAATATCGCACATTTTTAATTTTTGCACCGCCAAATAGAGAAAAAAATCTACTTTCAAATGCAATTTGTTTGAAAATTGTATCTTAATTGACTGAGTTATTTCGGTTTTTAAAATAACTAGCCTCCCGTGGTGACCAGTTTGGTCTCCCTTAAATGCATGCTAGGCGTTGTATCATGTTACTTTTATTCCTAATTTAATTTACTTTCTCAATCCTTCGCCAAATCGGAAGATTCTGATAGAGAAATCAAGAACTCGGTATTTTTTGTTAGTCGGGCACAGGTGATAAATCGCCAAACATTGTACCCGTCGCATTTTTAACCATTTGGAAATGGTTGTTGTTTTCGGTCGAGAATGGGGCCAAATGATGTTCGCATTTTAGTTTATTTTTTTACGATATTCAACGATGTTCTTTAATTTTAGAAGAATTATTATTTGCATGCGTAATAGAAGGGCATAAAATCGTTAAAAAATGTTTGAATAGTCAATCGAAAGGCATAAAATCATTAAAAATTGAAAAAGTTACAAAATGGGTAGGCGCAAATTTTCAGATATGGAAAAATCCAAAGCCAAAGAGCGACGCCGAAATGAAAATCGTCCTGCAAAGCAAAAATCGAGGTCTTCAACTCATTATGTAGGCCATGAAAATCGAGGTCTTCTACTGATTATGTAGCCCATGAAAATCGAGGTCTTCAACTGATTATGTAGCCAATGAAAATCGATTACAGAATAAAAGACGGACGCGAAAAAGGAAACAGTTTAATGTTTAATCGATTGATAGTAAAAGGCCATGTCTCGAGGGGCTCCAATCCACTAGCCACGGCGTTTTACAATCGGTCGATTCTAACCGGGAAAAATTGAGCTGAACGTAAGTAATTTGTAGCAATCTGTGGATGATTCGGTGGAACTGCTTTCGATTTGTAAACTGTTTTTCTTCTCGAAATGGGACTTGGAGTGTTTATCGATGAAGGTTTTGGTCATCCGAAGTTTGATCTTTGCGATCTGTTGTTGAAGAGGATGAGACTGAAAAAAAAGATTCCAAATGATCGTTGTAATCTATTAAATTACAATTTTTTTTTTTTCATATTTCATTAGCTTAGATTAAAATATAATCCTTTCACTCATTTTAAAATGGATAACTTTAATTTAAAACTGAAACATCTCAAATTCATGAATTTCACTTTTAAAAAATTCTTTAAAAAAAGAAATGAAAAGAATAAATACCATAAACCGTTTAATTTCAACATCAAAGCATTGTTTTAATTTACCCCTCGAAAAATAAAAAATGCTATTGGCGAGAATTGCGCCCAACTAACATAAAAGTAGAAACTTTTTGCGAAGATAGCAAGTTTAATGTAGTCATCAAAATATTTTATTCGAAAAAATATTTTGATGAAATAGGTTGCCAGAAAATACGTTGCCAAATTTCTTTTCTCGCCAAGGACCTTTTCTCTATTTCGCCAAGTAACTATACTGGAGAAATACCTTTATTTATTTATTTATTTATTGTATTTTAAATGAGATGAGTAAAAGACGCACAGATGTCATATACGCACCACGTGGGCGCGATTTTTTTCTGACGCCAATGTCATATACGCACAGGGGTACTTAACTGGCGCTAAAGTGTCGTTATTTTGCTTGATATGGTAACCCGAAAGTTGTTGTTTATTTATTAATAAATTGTTTATTTACTTTTATTTTTTTTAAATTATATAAATTGTTTTGTTCTATATTTTTTAATTAACTTTTTTTTACTTATCGTTATTCCCTTTTTAAAAATATTACACAATAACCAATGAGGTGCGTTTCATTCATATGTTGCCGTGCCCGTCGGCCTAACCGTTTCGGAGTTTTCGTGGTCTTCTTCGTAGCCTTGGATTTCCATGCGTAAATACGGGTTAGGTTCCCTTAGAAAGACCCCCACGGAGGGCAAACCCCTAGGGCCTATATCCCTCGAGCTGATAATCGGCCGCCAAAAATCAACCCAACCCAACCCATTCAGATGTTGCCATTTAACAATTAACAAATAATCCCGATTTCTGTACCACGTACGATAGCATAACATATATAGATTTTCAAGCATGAATTATTTTTAAATTTATCTATCACTTGTAGCTCGATTACGAAAGATTAATCCGCTTGCCCTTAAAACAATGTAAATTCAGCATTTGTTTCCGTCTAATGTTCCATAACAAAATTAAAACTTCCTCTTTGGAAAAATAACTAAAATAATGTAAATAAGAAACAAATTTAACAGACATGTGACTGAACCACGCACTTAAAGCACTGAAATGGTCGGAAAGACTACCGTAAGTCGCAAAATCTTAGGCTAATAACTCCTGGAATACAGTGGTGACATGTGAAAGTATTGCTTTTAATAAATTTTAAAACTTTATTTGATTGCATAATTGATATTTTTCAGATAAAAATTCTTTTTGATGTTATTTGGCAATCTAAAATATATATTACATGTGAAAAAATAATTACAATAAAAAAAAGGAATGGTTTTCACCTATACTCTGTATCCCGAGGAGCTCGGGTTCCATCCCCTAGTTGACGGTAACTGCTGAAATTGGATGTTCAAATGTATTATGCATTTTCTAAACTGTTCATTTAAGATATCTTTTTCCATTTTATTAAACTGATTAAATTAATTTATTAACTGATTAAAAAGTTTATCTTAAAAAGACATGGAATAATCATCTGTTATTTTACGTTATTGATAATTGTAATAACAACATGTATAATAATCACTTATAAACAGATTAACCTAAATAATGCTATAAAAAGTGATAAACTAACTTTATTTAGATTGACGAACGTTTCATCGCAAAAACGGCGACATTTTCAAACTCATTCATGATAGAAAATATTTCCACAAAATTTAAAAATAATAACATGGTATTGTACATTTTGTGAAAATATTTTCTGTCATGAATGATTTTGAAAATGTCGCCGTTTGTGCGATGAAACGTTCGTCAATCTAAATAAAGATTTTTTTATTTAGCTTAAACATAATTGTAATGTTTTACATTATTGAATATATGACAAATATTCCTAAAATAAGATTATGTTCAGTATTTCTTTAAAATATTTTCTCTTTTAGAAATAGGGTACTGGGCATTCACGTAAGGTTTAATCGAATGAAGGTTAAAAAATTCAAGCAGATACCCAGATTTGAGGTAAATATTTATGTACTATTTTTTATATATCGCTATCCACAGTCGTTTTTTTTAGAAGTTGTAAAACAGACAAAATGTTTCAATGAGATGCACTGTTAAATTTATGTAAATGATTAACATATAAATAATTTATAACATGTTCTTATTTTAGAGTATAGAACTCTTCAGCTACATTGGTGGCTACTTAGGACTGTGGTTGGGGATATCGCTAGCAACAGTGTTTGATATCGCTGAAATGATATATGACGTTATTGACAAAGCATTTCGGAAGCCAAAGAGAAAACAAAAAACGACAAAGCCGAATGAACAATTTCCTCATCATAGTGCAGTAAAGAAAGAGAAAACTACTATACAAAGGAGAAAAATGTCCTTGTAAACAGAATTACCCTCAGACTGCCACAATTTTTTCAACAAAATGCATTTTATGAAAATACAAGAAAGTATCGTATAAGGACTTAAAAGTTTCTTTGATATGTAACAAGGCATTGCGAAATTCAATCACAAAATTTTAAGAGTTTTTTCACCTTATTTAACACCCGAAAAATATAGCAACGTCTATGAATAAATGAGGCATCTGTGAATTCTATGTTTTAAAAATAAAATAGAAAATTTCTTATCATGAATAGCGATGCCACACTCCTTGGAAATCCCAAGGAATGTGCCGACTTTGTTAATATACAGGTCTAGTTAAATCATCGTTTAAGTAAAATTCGATGAAATAGAAAAATCGTACTGGCAACTATTTTTATCTAATAAAAAGTAATGAGTAGGGAGAGGATGAGAGTTCCGCGTCAGCAGGAGGTGTTATGTGTGAGGTGGTGGCGGTTGTGCCACCACCACCTCTTGCGACCAGAAATGTTTCTTATGAGATTGGAAAGTTGATAAGGACAACTTTCATTATCTTATAGTATAGGGGGCGGAATAGATACGATACTGAGTAAGAATGTTTCTTTCCCATTAAAAAAATAAAAAATAAAAAATGTTGAAATCGATCAACCATTCTCTAACATAGCGGTATGTCCTCCCGCCCCACATCCCCCACCCCCAGCTCTTCTAATGAAGAAAATGTTTGATGTTGCCATCTATAAGACGTATTTCGAATGTTGAGATTAAATTGTAACTGTCTTTTAAGAGGAGACTTTTTTTTAAATTTTAAATAACAATTTAGATTCTACATAAAAGTCAAAAATTGTGTTCCCTCATTTACATGCACAGAGAGATTCACAGAGAGAGCACAGTTCGCTGATTATGTTAAGATAAGTCGATAGTATCTATTTTAATTGCTACTACAACTTCAACTTTGAGAATTACTTTAATGTACGTATATGATTTTTTATTTTTAGTTTAGATGATTATATCGATACTGGGTACGAGAGTATGATCATTTTAGCAAGCATTGCTTCCGTACCCATGAATTACGATTCATTTTTTTTTCTTTTTTTTTACATAACAGATATGCTAACTACTGAGCAGACCGCGCTTCTCTGTTTACTAGCATACTTATGGACACTAACTTTTACAAATACTTACCCCTTCCCCTTTATTATGTTTTGTAAGCTGGTACAATTTCTGTTTAACGGTGAAGTAGAAGAGTTGGTTAAAATTCATTTTACATATTTCTCTAGTTAAGAACTCATATTTTCGAGATCGATTAGAATCATACCAATCGTTTAATTAAAGTGTGCTACTACCGACATAAATTATGAAACCTAGAATAAGAATTGTACTCTACCATGCGTTACATTTGATCATCTGATATTTCAAACAGCTTTCATTAATCCCCTTATCAAAAAATACTGACTGTATCTCTAAAATATTCGATAAGTAATCAGCTTTTAAACAGAAAATAGCTAATATATACAGAATTATAAGCATTGATGTTAGAAGAGATTATTACGCTCGGTCACAAATTTCGATTTTAAGAAAAAGGATTTTTTTTATATTCCCATTAAATCAACTACGTACATTATTTTTCAACATACCGTTATAATTAAAATATATTATTTAGTCACTATCTTGTATATTTGTTTTACTAAAATTAATATAAACATCGATGAAATATATGTTATTTAAATTAACTTTTAAATGCAAGCCACTTTATATGTTGTTTCTAAATAAGTCCGTTTTGAAGTATGCGACAGTATATTTTAGTATGCTAACATTAGTTAAACGAGGTGGAACCCGTCGAACTTCGACGAAGTAAAATGTTTAAGAAGGAACTGTTTCATTGATTTATAAGAAAACTACAAAATTAGTTATAATTGAAAATGCATCTTAAATTGGGTAGTTTAACTCTCAAACAAATATTATTTTAACTTAAAATTAAGAAAATACTATTTCTATAAAACTCTGTTTCCAAGGGTCGCATTCTACAGGGAAAATTTGTTGTTCTATAGCATATTTTAAATAAATAAAATACGAAGATTATTGATTAATAGTTCTGTTAGGAACAATAAAATTTCCCCTATGGAGTGCGACCCCTGAATTATTAAAATTAAACTTTAATTGCATAGGTAATCAGTAAAATATAATAAAAAACAGTTATTATGATGAAGTTGTCAATTAAGTTTCTTATGCTTCGTTTTCTCGAATCAAAAAATAAAATTTATTCTAGTTTGATACAATCAGATTTTTTTTTCTGTAAATCTAAACCCGACATCATTTTCTCCTTCTCATAATTTACATATGTACTTCTCATATCCGTATCCTCAATGTTAAAAAAAGGGTATTTTAATTTGATCATTTTGAATTCATTTTAACTCAAAACTTGAAATCACAATTGTCAACAACATATCTGCATGTGAACAGTCGCACTCTTAACTTCAGATACTAATCTTAATAACGAAGAGTAAAAATTGCCGTAATTTATGTTTTTAGAAGCATTTGCGTTAAAATGTTTAATATTATCTAAGAGACTGGTCGTTTTCTTTTAAATATGACGTCATATTCACGTACTTATATTTTTGCCTAGTGTCTCAAAATTAGTATTAGCACTCATGCAGAAGAAAAAAATATGTAAACTTTATAAGCAAAAATGCGTGTTTTCAAAAGCAGTACGTCATTTTTCATTCAAAATATTTTGGTGCAATGTGTCCCTAATGGGATGTTGCGCCACTTAGCTCTATACAAAGAAATTTAAATCGTAGAAAAAAAGAAAAAATATTTATTTTTTTTTAATTTTTAACAAAACTAGTTGGATGTGCCAATCCCAAAACTTTCTTCTATCTTATACATCTTAATATTTCAAAACCTAGTTACACATGTTAATACTTCAATATTATTAGTTCAATACGATACCAACTTTGATTTTCATCTTAAATTTCTGCTCAAGTCAATTAAACGGACTAAAAACGAGTTAATCTATATCATGATATTTGTTAAAATTATTAACTTTTCCTTATTCTGTCGTTATCAGCTGTTTGCGAATAGCCAGCATAGCAGGAAGCGAGTTCCCGCCGCTGCATGAGCCGCCGATGCACAATAGAACTACGAAAAATCAAGAAAAGTATACAAAAATCGCTAGCACGGAGCCCCTTTACCGTGCAATATTTCCAAATTCAAGGAGAACCTGTTGGCCAAAGCCAAAAACAAGCACAAACATTTTGGTTCAATTGTATGCATAATTTTATACGCTGTTCGATGGTACAATAATGAAAATGGCAGAGAGATCGGAATTATAGCGCCCCCTTCTTTCGGAATTTTTTCAAGTTCAGGGAGGACTTGTTTGCCATAGCCAGGAACATGCACAAAAAATTTGGTTCAATTATATGGATAACTTCATACACTTTTCGATGGTACAATAATGAAAATGGTACAGACATCGCAATTGTAGTGCCCCCTTCCGGCAGAATTTTTCCAAATTCAGGGAGGACCTTCGTGACATGACCAAAAATAAACATATAAAATTTGGTTCAATTCTATGCATAACTTCATACACTTTTCGGCGGTACAATATTCAAAATGGCACAAAAATTGTACAAAAATCGCTATTACAGCGCCCTCTACGAGCGATTTTTTTACAAATTAAGGGAGGACTTCCTTGCCATAGCCAAGAACTTAAAAAGTTTTTTTGGTTCAATTCTATGAATAACTTCATACACTTTTCGATGGTGCAATATTCAAAATCGCACAAAAATCGCTATTACAGCGCCCCCTAACGGCGCATTTTTTGCAAATTCATGGAGGACCTGCTTGCCATAGCCACAAACTTAAAATAAAAATTTAGTTTAATTCTATGCATAACTTCATACACTTTTGGACGGTACAATATTCAAAATCGCACAAAAATCACTATTACAGCGCCCCCTACCGGCGAATTTTTTCCAAATTCAGGGAGGACCTGCTTGCCATAGCCAAAAACTTAAAATAAAAAATTGGTTTAATTCTATGCATAACTTCATACACTTTTGGACGGTACAATATTCAAAATCGCACAAAAATCGCTATTACAGCGCCCCCTACCGGCGAATTTTTTCCAAATTCAGGGAGGACCTGCTTTTCATATCCAAAAACTTAAACTGAAAATTTGGTTCAATTCTATGCATAACTCCATGCACTTTTGGATGGTACAATATTCAAAATCGCACAAAAATTATTATATCAGCGCCCCCTACCGGCGAATTTTTTCCAAATTCCGGGAGGACCTGCTTGCCATAGCCAAAAACTTATAATAAAATTTTGGTTTAATTCTATACATACCTTCATACACTTTTTGATGGTACAATGGCGACAGACAGACGGACAGACGGACAGACGGACAGACGGACGGACGGACAGACGGACAGACGGACAGACGGACACACAGACAGACAGACATTTTCTATAAACATGTTTTTTGGAATCTCTGACCCCTAAAACATGCAAATCCGTCGAAAACCGGAAGTCGAAAAAAATTTCGATTACAATACTTTCTTCTATTGAAGATAGAAGAAAGTAAAAACAATGGCATGAATAAAGATAAATAAACCTCATTATTCTCTCAATTCTGCAATAATGAAAGCTATCTAATTACGATCATTTTGAAGAATTTTCATAAAATATTTTTAAAATTAAAATATTAAAGTGGGGATATAAAAAAAGGGCTAGTGCGGGCACATATACAAATGAACAACTTCCAATTAAAAAAATATTAGTAAAACTTTTTTAGTAGAAAGCTCAGGGCCGATGATTAAAAAACAGCCTTGTGTTTTAAATAAATAGATTATATAAAATTATAAAAAAATAAATTAAACAAATTTGATTATTTTAATAAAATTATAGTAGAATGTCTTAAAGAATAGCAATAAAATTTCATTAGTCAAGAGAATTTTGGAGAAAAACATGGGGAAACTGATATCTATATTATAAAGGACAAACATATCTGTGCGTAACGCATACGTCATTTTTCGAATGGCAACACTTTGAAATTTGAAATAAAATTTTGGCTTTGCAATTTTCTCTACTGCAAATTTTTAAATTTCTAAACATCGCACATTTTAAATTTTTACACCGTAGTATAAGGAAAAAAAATGCTCTTTTAAATGCAATTTGTTTGAAAACTGTATCACAATTTATTTTTGAGATATAAATTTTTTTGTAGTTTTTAATACCATTTTTCTTATCGTGGCAACAAAAGTATCTCATTTCATTGAAAGTCATTGAAAGTAAACGGAAAATAGTCGAAAATAGGAGATACTGTATCTTTCTGTTGCCATTTTCTCATAAAACCTAAAAAAAAAAAGTTGAAATTAAAATATGGGCTATGTCAAGAATATTGTCTGTTATTCTATGATAATGACGTCATAGGCACACTTTTCTATAGACGAAGTTTAAAACTGGATTGTAAAAGTGTTGATTTTAGCGGTGTTGAGATTGCTTTAGCGGATGCAAATGACGTCATTTTATAAAAAAGCGTGTATTTTATTTCTTAAACCTGAATTATGTTTTGTAGAAGTGCGTCATTTTCACAGCCCAGCTGCTTTGAAATTCTTCACAGGTGAAAATGCTTCACATTTAAAAATAATGTAATCGAAATCACACACTGATAAAACGCAATATTTTACAAAAATTTAGAGTATCTTTATAAAGTATATTTTTCAATCTTCTGACCATCGTTACATTTTCAATTTTCGTCGCATAGAGAAAAAAATTACTTTCAAATGCAATTTGTTTAAAAACTTTATCTTAATTGACTGATGTATTATATTTTCTAAAATAATTTTTAAGCATGATTTTTTTTAAGTATATCTTATCACGTGCCGGTTTCAATACATAATAATAATAAACATTTTTCACATAAAGCAACAAACATTTTTCAGCATTTGTTTCTGACTATTTTTGCATAACGAAATTAATACTTCTTTTATAAACAAATAAAAGAATAATATTAAAAAAACCACCAATCTAACATATTTGTGAAAGACAAATTAACGAAATTAATACTTCTTTTATAAACAAATAAAAGAATAATATTGAAAAAACAACAAATCTAACATATTTATAATCGTACAATTTAAATTTTTAGATCACCAAATAGGATTTTTTAATGGAATAACTTTGCAAAGTCCATCTCAGTTTACTGATTGTCTATAGTTTTAAAAACAATTTTTAAGCATGAAATATTTTTTTAATTTATCTATATCGCGCGGAGCTCGATTACGAAAGATTAATCCGTTTGCCCTTAAAACAAAATACAGACTTCATCATTTTCTTACGGCTAATATCCATTAAAAAAATTCCCTATGAATAAATAAATTAAATAATATAAATAAAACACAAATTTACCAGACATGTATAAGCTCTGAAATTATCAGAATATAAAAGGATGCCATAAGTAGCAAAATCTTGGGAAATAACTTTTAACATGCGGCTAATAAGAAAATATCGCTTTTGACAAATTTCAAAAATTTATTTGATTGTATAATTCGTATTTTCCATATGAAAAATACTTTTTTAATGTAAGTTGTCAATCTAAAAATATTATGGAATATAAAAAAATTATTAGTTTTCAATTTTAAAAAATTATTTCACCTGTATTCTTTAACCCGGGAAGCCCGGGTACGTTCCCCTAGTTATTTTAAACGTCGAATTATTGCCATGATCCTCAGTGTTTTCTTGTATAACTCGACGAAGCGAATTCATCCAGGCGATAATCATCAAGTTCTTTAATATATGTCACTATTTTTTGAACAAAGGCTTCCAAACGGAGCATGCACATTGTATGTCACTGCTCTTCCATAAAAACACTGTAAATTTTTGTGAAACATATTGCGCTTTATGACAGTGTTGCCAGATTGGGGATTTTTTTAATTCAGATTATTTGACTGTCACCACTTTTTAAAAATAGTATAATTCGCTTATTTTTCAGAATTTTTAATCTATTTTTAAATAGGTCGAATATTTCTATTTTAAAAAAGCGGTGACAATCAACAATCTGGGGACAAAAAAGTCTCCAATATGGCAACACTGCTTTATCAGCCTGTGATTTCGATTACGTTATTTTTAAAAGGAGTTTTTTCACCTGTAAAGAATTTGAAAGCAGCTGGGGTGAAATGACGTACTTCTACAAAACATATTTCAGTTTTAAGAATTAATAAACACCTTTTTTATAGAATGACATCATTTACATCCGCTAAAGCATTCCACTTTTATGATCCAGTCTTAAACAACATCTATACAGAGCTTCTAGAATTCTTAAATTTTGTAGTCAGTCCTACATCTACAAAAAAGTATTCAAATGACGTCATTATCGCAGAACAATACACAAACACAACAAAAAGCAATATCGTTATTCAAGAAGCTCGGCAAAAAAAAATTTATTGTATTTAATGATACATATGCCTTCACTTGTTTTTGTTTATAATACATAGCTCCATGTTTTATCAGAAATCACTTTTTCAAAATTCGGAAAATAATATAACACACGGATAAATAAAATTGCATTCTTTCAGCTTTCTGATACGAAATAGGTAATTGTGAAAGAAAGTCACACAGTTATTTAAAATACGTTTTCGTAAAGATAAAGTGTTATGTAAAATATTTTTGCTATAAAGTAAGAAACATTGAATTGATGAATAGAAACGAAATAAAACCAAAATTCACCGAATTTTATAACAGACGGTATTTTTGACATAGCATGTATTTTAATTTCCGTTTTTGTGAGGAAATGGCAACAAAAAAATACAGTAATCTACTATTTCCCCTTTACTGTTAATAGAAAGGGAGTACTTCTGTTGTCTCAATTACAAAATTGGTACTAAAAACTATAAAAAAAATTAATATCTCAAAAATAAATTGAGATACAGCTTTCAAACAAATTGCATTCAAAAGTAAATTTTTTTCCCTAATACGACGGTATAAAAACTGCAAATGTGCGATGAGTAGAAGTTTAAAAATTTTCAGAAGCGAAAATTGCAAAACGAAAATTCATTTCAAATTTGAAAGTTTTGCCATTCGCAGGATGACGTATGCGTTACGCACAGATATGTTTGTCCTTTATAATATAGAAAGACGTATGCGTTACACACAGATATGTTTCTCCTTTATAATATAGAATGACGTATGCGCACAGATGTGTTTGTCCTTTATAATACAGATAGATATCAACAAAAGAAAGCATGAAATATCTTCTAAATTTTTTATTTCTCCATTGTTATAAGTTAAAGCAGCTCATAGTTTTTGAAGTATGAAACAGTATTTTATATACTATGCTAACATTAGTTAAATATCAACAAAAGAAAGCATAAAATATCTGTTAGATTATTTATTTTTTAATTATTATAAGTTAAAGCGGCTCATAACATTTTTTATGACTTTTTTAATGACTTGATGACTCTCCATATACATGCACTTTTTTATGTTAGGTTTAATAAATTTTAAAACTACTGCGCTGCACTTAAAATAATTTTTTGTAGAGTATATTAAATTTAGTATGAATTAAACCATTGGTATAACATATACAGGGTGTTTCAGCACAGTGGTTCACAAAGCTTCAGGAGAGATGGAGTACATCTAGACGATAGGAAATCCCATAGCAATGCATGGTCGGAAACGGTTTCCAGGCGCGGTTGTAACGACACAAAGCACAAGCAAGAAAGGAGGCAAACAGGGTGAGAAAACGTGTTTATTTTTCTTAGTATAGCAAAAAACTAAGAAATAAGAACAAAAAAAGAGACAACGATCATCATCAATGATACCGTTCGAAATTACGACCACGAGACGTGATGAATAACTCGCATCTCCGGCGCATGGAAGATGTAATGTTCTCAAAAATACCGTGCGCGTCCCGGACTTCCACAGCAGCTGCCAAAATGCGTGCAGCAAGTTCCTCAACACTTCCCAGCATTGTCCAGGTATTTTTGCGATGCTAAAAATAATAAACATGTTTTCGCACTCTGTTCGTGTCTTGTGTTTTGTGTCGTCATTAATGCGCTAGGAAAGTGTTTCCTTACCATGCACTGCAATGTGATTTCCCATCATTTTGGTGTACTCTATCGCTCCTGAAACTTTGTAACTGCTGTGCTGAAACACTCTGTACTTCACTGAAATAATTAAACCTTAGAATGATGAATATAGATGCATTCAAAGTCGTAACGTGATTAATCAAATGCTTCGTAGACATCACATAAGTACCTTTCGATATTTCACACGTATCCACTTCCCGTGAACTTTATGCACATGCATACCTTTTTTAATATATATCACTTGTCTTTCTAAAATTTCTGCACCAAGTATATTTACTGATATGCATCATTTGACCACCATTATAATTTTTAAACATGCTATGATTGTATAAATTTAAATGTAACGAGACTTTATCACTAGTTCTTTGAGTGTGTGAAGACGTTTTCACCTGTTCCCACCTTTTTTCACTTAGATAATATGGCAAGTTTTCAAGATGGACATTCTGGAATGTTAAGCGATGATATATCAAGTTGGAATAGTCAAACTTAAAGATTAAATGATCAAGATTAAATGATCAAAATATGGAATTATGAGTGCGACCCAAGGAAGAGCCCGTTTCAGATAATGAAGCGGAATCCTCTTCATCAGAAAGACACTGTAAAAAAAAAAAAACCGGACTAAAAAACAGAAATATTACTGGCAATCTAGACGCCAATACTATTTCCGTTTTTTTACGGGAATTTTTACCCATAAATTACAGAAAAATTTCCGTTTTTAATCAGAAATAGTATTGGCGTCTAGATTGCCAGTAGTATTTCCGTTTTTTAGTCCGTTTTTTTTTTTTTTTTTTTTTTTTTTTTTCTTTTTACAGTGAAGGAAACAGTAGCTACCTGATATGCGTGCTATTTGTAGAAAATCTTTTAAATGAAAAAGCAATTTTAAGCAACACATGATGATTCATTCAGGAGAAATACCATTTGTATGTGATATCTGTCAAAAAGCATTAATCTTGAAATGCTTTTTTGAATCGTTATAAATTATCTCATTTAAAGATACCTACGCAACATAAATATAATGTATGCAGTGAAGCGACCTCAGAAAAGTATGACTCATTAAAACACGAAAAGATCCACAATTCTCCCAAGCAGGATAATTTTTAACAGTGTAGTCTGTTTTTATACAGTGTAGTAAAATATTCAATGGCAAATTCGATTTTTTATATCATTTGTAAACTTCACACAGACAAAAAAGTTAAGCATTTTAAAAGACAAAATGCGTTAAACATATTTATAAAATCTGTAATCAACTCTAATGAGAAGAATGACAGACACTTTCACACTGATTATAATTGTGTTTGATTAGACGTTTTAAACGAATGAAAGTATCAGATGCAAGATGAAATGTCAAGAAAACGGTATGCAGCTTCACAAGTTGTAATAAGCCGTGTAACACAAAAGGGTGACTTAGAGACTGCCGCTCTCTATTTCCTTCAAAAACTATACCTGAATTGACGAATCGAAATTTAACTGTGCATGTTTAGGATGCATTTACAAAAATTATTAATTCCTACGTGATATTCCCTGAACGCGGTTATAATTGGACATTAGATAAAATATTCAAGTCAGAACTGTCTACAAATAAATATGGCAATTGTTTGAAATGCTTATACCTTTTTGAAATATGTATACTCATGTTTTTACTATTGTAACTATTGAAAACGATAAATAAATTGCATGTGAATGAAAAAACTTACAGTTATTAATTTTTTATTTCAACATATTAGTTACATCTACCTCTCATAAATTACTTATTACCATTTTGATTTTGTTACATGCACGAAAATATAGCTTATGATTTTTTCATATAATTTCAATAACTTTTAAAGAAAATTTCCTTTGCGATGAAATTAATATATATATATGTTGCATTATGGCAACATTGGATTATTTTTCTAGTTGGAATGAAGTAACTGGCTGTCACGATATCAGCAGTAATAGAGTTATATAAGTTGTCAGAACAGGTAAATTCAATCCTATTGTACTAGTATAACGAAGATTGGAAGTCGACTAGTGAAGGCCATGAATTACATTTTTCCGTGAATGTTTCCCCAGAAATAATTGAGACAAAACGTAAAGACAGCTCATCATTTTATTAAAACATCATTCGACGGCGCAGTTTCCACCAAGAATATTAGCTATCGCTTCATAGTAGTAATTTAGGGATGAACAAAGTTGTAGATAATAGAATACGTGGACGGTGATCAGGGGGTGGTATGAAAAAAGAAAATACGACTAGAATCTGCTGAAACACAGCGAGCATCGGCTTTCTGTGCGTCAAGTGAATACAAATATGACGTAGGTCGCGCTCTCAACCAATTAATAATTAAGAATACCACGTCATAGAAATAGTGCTGACAGAGCGAGCGGATGAATTTGAAGGTAAAAAGGATAATCCCGGAATATGCGCGGGAAAGTAAAATGGAAGGGAAAATAAAATGGTTACTAAAAGAACATTCTAAAAGAAAAAAGAGCGGAAATAGAACACTTAATTTAAGAATACTAAAAGCGTAATATTTAAGTAGTTTAGAAAAGTGAGACATTAAATTAAAAGGAATTTAACAGAATTAACGATAGAGATTATTTAAGAATAAGGATTTAGTGAATATAAAGTAGTAATTTAGAATGAGATGAGGAAATCGCGGAATTAGATCTGATAATGTAACATTTATATATATATATTTCAAATTATTCATATTTGAAATTTATATGAATTTTTTTACCCCCTACCTTCGGTGATGATTCAATATCTTTCGAGAATTCGTGTCAAGAGTCCATTTCTGCCAAGGGCCATTTCATGAGAAATGGGCAAAATTTCTCGCACGTGTTGCTTATATATATGCATATATGTATTAACTTATAACTTGTTAAAATATAAACTATATATAGCAAAAACCCTAGATTTTCATATTAGCATAGTTATTTTCATTTGAGGATACAGTAGCATTGTTAAAACAGCAGTAAAATGTAGAAAAGCTGTTCCACACGTGATATGGAATAGCCATTTAATAGGTTTAAAAATACCAATATTCTAAAACCTAGACCTTAGTAATCTGCCCATTTTTAATGATAAATAAATCTAATAAAAATAATAGATAATAAAAATTTCTACATTTTAAATCCTAAAGTAGTCTCCCGTTTCAGGGCCATTCCATGAAACATTGACAAAACGTCCTGCGCGCATAGCACACTGTCAATAGTTGAAGATGTGGTACCTAAATATCCCCCTCAAATAAAAGACCGTTAATATGTCAAATACATGTTGAAATACAAAATTAATAACTGTACGTTTCTTCATTCACATAAAATTTATTTATCGTTTTCAATAGTTATAATAGTGAAAATATGAGTACACATATTTAAAAAAAAAGGTATAAACATTTCAAACCAATGTCATATTTATTTGTAGACAATTCTAAATTCAATATTTTTCCTAATGAAACAATACCAAAAGTATGAAAACCTGGAGGACAGGGAGCAGGAAATCACAAAGGTAAACCTACGAGTCAACCGCTAAAATCGGGTTCTTAGGTATTTTCCACCAAGACATGACTTGGCAGAAAATGACAATTTTTTTCTGTAATTTTTTGTCCATTCGCGTACAAGTGTTGTGTAGTATGGATACACAATTTTATGTTTGTAAGCAGCAAAGGGCTTTTAAATGTTTTTTTTTCTCTTCATGTACGGATATTCTCTAGTTGCAGAGGACTAATTCACCCGACTAACCTTCCATAATCGTTCGGGATGGTTCAGTTGGTAAAGCATTGGCGGATTCAGCCAAGACACCCCTGGTTCGAAACCTGGCCCGGACTTTTTTCATCCACTTTTAAATTTACAACTGTTACGATTTATTCACCAATGGAATAATTGCGTTTAAAATTAATCTAATATAATGACGCAAGCAGCGTTTACTGCAGTTCCAAAAGTAACTTTCGATTTATTCTGTTGAGCTGATTCAGATATCAGACCAGATGCTGTGATCGTTAAAAGTTAGTTGGGCGAATTAGTCTTTCAGATTCGTTCGGAATGGCTCAGTTGTTAAGGGGTCTCCGGACTTTTAAAGCTTCAAAATTTTTATTTTTTTAGATGTTGAACTCTTATCTTTTCTGAACATTTTAATATAATTGTTGTCTTGAAATTCTCATTAGAACACAAGTTATGGCTTTTAGAATTATGCTCGTTCAATCGCTGCAGCGGCGTTTCCGAAACTTTGAAGCTATTTTTCTCCAAATGACGTTTTTGGGCATGACGCGCAGAATATCTCAAAAACGTCTGAATATTTTTTCATAAAAATTTGAAAATATATGTTCCATATTAATCTGTATAAATTGAACATAAAATTTTCTTTTTATTGTTCAAAAATATATTATTTTAGATGATTATGTTGTTGGCATTTTCAAAATTTTGTATCAGCTAAAAACAACATTTGCATTAAAAATATAAAAATGTTTTAAATACAAATTTATTTAGGTTCAGTGTAATTATTATAATTTTAAGTATAAGTAGGCCCCAAAATTTTATTCCTAGTTTCAATATTTATTTTGTAATTTTGCGCGTAAACTGTTATAACAATTTTCTACTCGTCAAATATCTGTGAGTTTGGTATCCCCAGTAAATGCTAATTCTACATCTTGCAATTATTTAAATACATAAAATAAAAGAACGTATCTTTCATCCCAATAAAAATTGTCTTTTAAAATCATATACATTTTAAAATATTAAATGTTGAAAATGGTCTCTTTTTCCATTTTTTCCAATTTTAAGGGTCCTGAGACCCCGTAAAGCATTGTCGACTTCAGCAAAGACATCCCTGGTTCGAATCCAGGCCCGGACTTTTTTCACCCACTTGGAAATTTACAACTCTTATGATTTATTTTAGAATTGAATAATTGTGTTAGCAATTAATCTAAAATAGATTTAATTTATTATTATCTTAATAATTAAAAGTAAAATAACTGATGAAAGGAATACTTAAAGCATTGACAGTACACTACGTTAAGAGAGATAAAATAAAGAAATGCATTGTGTTTAAAAGAATAATGAAACAGAGATTCTGCAATCACAGAAAGTAATAACCTTTACTTCTTAAGTTCATTGGCTGAAAAAAATGTGTCAGACTCTGAAATAAGAACACAAATAATATACCATTCGAAAGACAAATTTATTGAGATAATTTTGAATCAGCATTAGAGAAACAATTTACTTAAATAGAAGGAATTAATTTGCACTACAAAGAATTTTATGAGACATAAGAATGGATTGAATAAACCTATATTAAAAAAAAGAGGGAAGGAAAACTGCGCCATTTTTGGAGAAGCTAGACACGTGGTATGAGCCAATGCTAATAGCTAATTTCGATGTTTCTAATAGTTTATAAATTAACAATCATACTTTGCCGGGTATAAGGGGCATGGCAATTATTGACTGTACCCTTTGATCAACTTGCGATAGTTACTTACAGGAAATTACTTTCTTGTGCGAACTTTGGTATTGTAAAAAAATATCCGCTCAACGAGGGCCTCACGGCAGCTAGGCAGAAGCTTGTTCTTCCCATCTTCCTTTGCCTACAGTCATGTACTCAGGACAAAAACTAAGGGGTGGCAGAGGGGGCATGTGCCCCTGGCGCCAGGACGAAGGGGCGCCAAATGAAGATTTTGTTTGTCGATTTTCTCACGTCTATTTTTAGCACGGCACCGTTAAATTCGTCTAGTCTGAGGTATGCCAAAGCATAGAAGAATCTGAGGATGATATGGGATAAAGATCCAGTATAAAGCCTAATTTTTTTTCGATTCTTTTCGATTCCCTTTTCAAGATTTCAATGAATCAATATTTGACAGAGCAGATTACGAAGTTCAATATGACATATTTTATGATTACACATTTTAAATTTTAAAATAAGTCGGCTACTTGAAAATTAGTAAAATTCTCTTTGTAAATATATTTTGCGAAGGAAGGAGAGGTAGGGGGGCGCTAAAATCCATGTTTGCCCTGGATGCAAAAAGGCTAGTTTCGGTTCTTGTACTGGCTAGCATTGATCCTGATAGCCCGAGGCAAGGGAAGGCAAGTGCACAGAGTATCCTTACTCTGTGGGCAAGTGCGGGGAAGGTTGTCAGAGGCAAACTGAAAACCGCCAAACGGTAGCACGCCATGCGCCAAGAGGAAATACGAATGGCAAAGGGAAAAACAACCAGCGTGCGCCGTTCCTCCAAGGATGGCAAGGCAGAACAGGCAGAATGGTAGAAACGCAGCTAGTAATGAGTTGCGGCAGGAGTTACAGAAAGGAATGAATCACTTTCGCAAAAGGGAAGGGGAAGCCAATGAGCAAGACACTTGTAGACAGTATGACATGAATTCCAAGGACACTCATGGTGGAAAGGTTATGGAAAAAGAGGGAAATGCGGATGTATGAATGTTGAGATACAACACACAGCGGCAGAACAAAGAAAAAATGATGATGAAAGATTGTAGGTGATGCCCTAATTCATGAAGAACATTTTTTTAAGGAGAAGGCTATGAAAAAGAGCAAGATTCCAAAACAAAGCTGTAGCATACTGTGCAAACACATCTGAGTAGAAAAGGAAACTAAAAGTTTTGAACAAACCAAAGCCAAAAATATAAACTTAAAATCAAAAGGAGAGAAAATGTAGTCAACTGCAAAAAACATAAGCCAAAATTGAAAAAAAAACTAAAGAAATATGGAAATTCAGCAATCATTCAAAAATATAAGCCAAAATTGGAAAAAAACTAAAAAAAAAATGGAAATTTAGCAACCATCCATTCAAATGCTTTTACAAAAAGTCTAACATTAGCAACAAAAAAAAATTAAATTAGTGCATGGGATTTTTTTAGGAATACATACAGAATATTGGCATGACCAAATATATTGTAACAAAAATAACTACAGAAATTAAAAAAGAATATTGGAGTTGTAACAGAATGTAAGATGTGCACAACAACTAACAACAGCTGTACACGAAGGGAAAAGAAACATTTAAAACTCCCTTGAAGCTTACAAACATAAAATTGTGTATCCATACTCAGACATGTAAAATAACCAGGTATTAATTTTTAAGGGTAAATACTCAGAGTATATACCCTGGTAAATATCCATTTTGGGGTATTTATTCTTCATATAAATATAGCTGTATAAAAAACATATATCGCTATTAGTTATGATTGATTACTGAAAAGAAAGAAAAAATTAGATCTTTATGACATGACATGACATCGCGGTGCTTAAGGAGAGTCAACGCGGCGTGCAACGCCGCCGCGCGTAACCTCCAACTAAATATGAATACGAACTAAGAATGAATTTCGAAACAATGCACGGCCTAAAAGTATAATTTGGAAGCTCTGGTGGAGTCCCGAGGGCCATTCCAGAGTTGGAAGCACGAGATTAAATATAACCTCCAGAAAAATGGGGCGCATAAGGCATCCAAGAATTTTTTGGTTGCCCTATACTTCGATGTCACTTCACCAACTGGCGTCGGCAAAAAACGGAAAATGCAAAGACAGTAGGGTACCAACGAGCACAGAAAGCTATAGCATAAGGTAGCCAAGCCTATCTAACCTTTCTAAGAACTTATGAAAAAAAGGGGGGCACATAGCTCACTAATTTTGATGTCAAGCCTAGTGCGCATTACAGGGCGCGGGTCTCCCGGCTTTCACACAAACCGTTTAGCCTTTAAAAAGGCTTTGTGTTACTAGACATCGAAAGAACACCGCTAATGCAAATTGCATTTTAGCATTGACAGTGATCGAAAATGGGGACAAGTTAAGATTAAAATTAAAAGCTAAAAAAAAATATTTAAACAATCAACTTCAAAAATAACTATAAAACTGGGGTTAGAATTTCGTGACCGGGATGCCTAAGCACCGCCGGTCGACCGAACCAAAATGGGGGGGGGGGATGTATAAATGGCCGGGTTGCAGTGAGCAAACACCCCAAGGCCGGCGGGAAAAAGGTAGGCTGAGCCTGACCACTCCCTGATGGAAGTACCGAAGATGCACAAAGACAAATTAAAAATTTTGATATAGCAGGTAACACCCATTCATAATAAACAGTGAAGAAAAGGGAATTCCAGAATATAAAAATGAAAAGATACAATCAATTAAGTTAGGGAAGTTGAAATGCGCGGCTGTTTTCAATAAACAGTGTGCTGCATGGCGTCACGGGGAAAGCCAATACTAGATGAAAGTTTCTTTCAATCTAGGGGAAAGATAGAATTTTCCCGGGGAATACTGCGTTTAAGTGACACCAGAAGGATTCCTTCTCGAGGTTTTCGAACATGGGACGAAGTCGTCATCCCGAGTGAGAATAGCGAGGGGCCGTTTCCGATTCCTCCCCACTCTTGCGTCATAACGACGGATGGCATCTAACGCAGGATTCCTCACGGCTGGGATTAACCTGTGAAACTTCAACGTAAGTTTTTTTATTTCTGCAAAGACAGGTTTAATTTTGAGGTCACGATGAATGACGTCATATCGGACATAGCGGGTCGCCTTGGTAAACCTACGCAAGAGTTTATTTTGAAAAAGTTGGATTCTATTAAGTTGAAATTTTGAAGCACTACCGTAGATTGCAGAACCATAAATAATAATTGGTCTGATCATTGATTTGTACAGTAACAATTTATATTTGATTGACAGGGGGCTGTTCCAAGCCAAGAGGGGATTAAGGGAGCCCACGGCGCGGTCAGCACGCCCCAGAATTTCAGTGATGTGCTGGCACCATGTTAATTTGGAATTTAGATTAATGCCTAGGTATTTATACTCAGTCTTCCAGGGAATGTTTTCGTTATTCAATTTAAAGTTAAGATTAGCATCTGGGGTAAAACTTTGATTGGTGAAGAAGATGGTGGCACTTTTGACACTGTTCACTTTAATTTTCCATTTCCTTAACCAGACCGAAAGTATATCCAAATAATTTTGAAGTCTAGAGAACACTGTTTGTGCATGTTTATGTTGTTTAAGCATGGCAGTATCGTCAGCAAATATTGCTAAGTCGATATCAGGCTCTTTAGGAATGTCGTTGACGTAAATGTTAAAGAGGGTGGGACCGCTGAGGGAGCCTTGCGGCACAGAGCTGGAGATAGGTTGAGGGTTAGAGTAAGAGCTTCCCACTCTAACGACGAAGGATCTAAGTTGGAAGTAGTCGTTATAGATTTTAATTAATTGGCCCGGTACTCCGAGCGCAATAACTTTAAAGATAAGAGCGATGTGCCAGACCTTGTCAAGGGCCTTCTGCACATCGAGAAAGATTTCTCCCGTCACGCCGCCAGATCTAATGCCATCATGAAGAAGTTCAGAAACTCTCCACAACTGATGGGTTGTTGAATGACGTGCGCGAAAACCGAATTGCTCCAGTATAAGCACGTCATTAGAATTTAAGAACTCCTTGAGGCGGTTGACAAGAACATACTCATAAACTTTAGATAGACCAGATAATAAAGATATAGGTCGAAAGCTGGCAGGATCATGTTTGTCGGCCGCCCCACTTTTCGGTAGAGGGACAACAATGGCCCTTTTCCAGCAATCGGGAAAATTTTTAAGATTTATCATGCAGTTAATTAGAATTACAATATATAGAATGAAATTATGAGGTAAGTTAATTAACATATTAGTAGAGATACGGTCCTCACCCGGAGACTTATTCTTTTTTAAGCCTGAGATATACTCCCGAACCTCAGAAGGTGTGGCCGGAGGTAGTGTGTTAGGTGTGTCTGTGTTTAAAAAATTTGGAACTGTGGTCTCCAACACAGCGGCAATCCGTGAGTTGTCCATTCCAGAATTGGGTGTAAACTGACTTCTAAGACTTTCAGCGATAGCTTCATCCTTTTGCGTGTTTGTATGTTCCATGCCAGTAGGGCAAGTAGGGCTAGTAATAGCCGGAATGTGTGTTCGTGTCCTACGAATGCGGGAAGCAGCCTTCCAAATTGTGTTGTCTTCTGTTGAAAGTGATTCAACAAAAGTGTTCCAGCGTTCACCTCTAAACTTGGAGATAGCAGCCTTGACTCTCCTGTGCAGTTGGTTTAATTGGGTCCTAAAATATTGAGAACGATAGACCTGCCACATCCTGCGAGCACGATTTCGTTCAGTAATCAATTGTCTGATCTCCAACGGTAGACGGAGAGTGTCGACAGTGGTGGTTCTCGGTTGAGAACACTGTTCGAACACATCTCTGATAACGTCACCGAGTTGACTGATGGCTTCCTCCGCCTCCTCTTTTGTCTCTGGGACGAGGGACGGAGTTTCCCGCTGCTCGAGCAGGAAGGTGAAATCCTCCCACCTTGTGTGAAGAAGCCGACCTAAGTCTAGTTTGTAAGAGTCAACTCGATACCGAAGGATTACTGGCAAATGATCTGAATTTAAATCGTTCAGCGTTTGAATGCTGTAAGGATAAGGGAAATTGCGGGTGAGTGCAAGGTCAAGATAATTATTAGATAGTGGAAAAGTGGGTGTGGGGGGCGCTATAATTTCCGCAAAATTTTGATCCACCCACATCCTGAGTTTGCAACCAAACCCATTCGTAGATCTACAGTGCCAAGAGGGATGAGAAGCATTAAAATCACCCGCAAGAATAAAATTTGGAAAATTGGTAGTTAGCCTGGAAAAGTCTTGCTCCAGCAGGTTTCTATCACTTAATGGAGGTACATAAACGGCTGCTATGAGAAGATTTGGAACATTGGGGAAGTCCAGAACAACAGGTGTAACTTCGATAGAATTTAGAAGGGGAATATTGATGAAAGTCACATTAAACCATCTTTTAACATAGATAGCAATGCCGCCCCTACGAGCCCTGTCTACATTGAATAACTCGTAGTTGGCAACCTTGGTGACATTTCCCTGGGAAAAATGGGTCTCGCTGGCCAAAAAGATGTCTAAATTGTTACTGTAAACCCAAGCTTGAAATTCAGTTTCCTGTCTTTTTAGCCCATTGGCATTAAATATACCAATGGAGAAAGAGTCCAAATTATTATTAGCTGGGAACATGAATGGAAAAAAGAGAAGAACGAAAAATGGGGAAGCACACATCAATTTGATGGCGACACCTAACCAATTTTGGACAAAGTTACTATTTTAGAATATAAGATGAAAATCCGGTCAATCTCCGTGGATGCCATGCGGAGTGCCGGAAGGGATTCAGAAAAGGCCTTGCAGACAATGTTTGCATTGTAGTTAGTTTCGAATTGCATAAGATTTTGGATAAATTCGGCAGCCGAAAAGACATCCTTCACTGGGGCCGAAGTTTTAGAATTTTGAGGGTTGGAGGGGGTGGGGGGTAAGGCGACCTTATGACCAATTGCAGCTTCCCTAAATGATTGGGAAGTTTCAACTTTCCTGTTGGTGAAAGTCCTATTAGAATTGACAGTTATAACATTACGTTTATTACTATTAGTTTTACCATTTTTGCCTGTCTTGGGGGGGGGGGGGGTAGTTTTGGAAACTTGGGACAGTTCCGATAATTAGCGGGGTGATTAGATCCGCAGTGGCAACACCGACACGGTTCATCGAATCTTTTCGTACATTCTTTCGTAATGTGATCTCTGGAGCACTTAAGGCACACTGGAGGTAGGTTACACGAAAGTGATGAATGAAAGAACCCCTGACAGTTGTGACACTGTGATAGACCCTTTCGCCCTCGATACTTCTTGAAACTAACCTCAGTTTGAAGTAATTCCGTTATCTCGAAGATACTGTCAACACCTTCTTGTTGTGGGATCGAACAATAAAAAAGGGGCATTGGTCTTTTGTTGCTCACGGGACCTCTATACATTGATTTCTTTCAACTCTTAAAGCTTAAAGAAATTCAACATTTTACATTTAAATAATGAATTTAATAAATGTCTTCATTTTATTATAATGAAGAATGCTTAAAAAAGCTCATTTATTAAGCAGAATTTAATTAAAAACATAATTTTAATTATATTTGTGTGACAGGTGCACTTAATATGCGCAATACAAATTCAGATAATGTATTATCCTATTTATATTACTCCAATAAAAGGGATAAATTCTAGACTCCTACACACAAGAGCTTTCCTGGATACACTATTTTTCCTACAGATCATATGTCTTAAATTGAGTGTTATCCAATTTCATATGATGACCAATTTCATAAATAAAAGTTAAACTATCAAGTATTATCACAAGCCTGCAAAATTTGGATTGTGTCATATTGGTTAGCTTTTAATAATGATAATTGATTCTTACGTATTTTGTAGCGCTGATGAAAATGTCCTTCATTTTTGACAATCACGTTAATCAAGATTCTGACATGATAGTTAACAAGTATTATAAAAATTTTGTTTTTAAAGTCAATTCCTACTTAGGTCATCAAAGAAAAATTTAATATAATCCCTTAAGCTAATATTAGTTTTTGTTGCATTAAAATATCTCAGTTTGTTGATTTTCTGTAAGCAAGTAAGGTTTACAATGGAAGTCTATGGGAATTTGGCGAAATATTAGAGATATCGCCAAGTTGGCGTCACCTTTGGCGACTCATTTTGGCCGCCAAATTTGACGGTATATCGCCAAGTTGGCGACAAACTTGGCGGTATTTGGCGACATAACAGGATCCCCCTGTGATAACCCCTTATTGAAAATACTTTCTTCAATAACCAATCTTCAATATATCTTCAATAACCAATGGCCGCCATTTTGTTTCCCATGCAAAACTAAAATTCATTAATTAAAATTTAATTAATTAATTAATATTTGAAAAAAAAAACTGTATTAACATCAATTGTCATCCGGTACAAGTTTAAAAAAATTTATTTCAACTTGATAGGATGAATAATGAGTATTTTATTAACGATTGAAAACTTGAACAAGATATATCTACCCTATCTATATTATAAAGGACAAACATATCTGTGCGTAACGCATACGTCATTCTGCGAATGGCAACACTTTGAAATTTGAAATGAAATTTCGGTTTTGCAATTTTTGCTATTGCAAATTTTTAAACTTCTAAACACCCCACATTTTAAAGATTTACACCGTCGTATGCAGAAAAAAATGCACTTTTAAATGCAATTTGTTTGAAAGCTGTATCTCAATTTATTTTTGAGATATTAATTTTTTTATAGTTTTTAATACCAATTTTCTAATCGTGGCAACTGAAATACTTCATTTCTTTTAAAAGTGGTTTAGTTATCTTTATTGATTATATTCTTACTGATGCCATTTTCTCATTACAATTAAAAATATTTTATTATTATTATTATTTGTACAGAAAATGACGTTACGCTTTAAAAAAGACACAATTTCCCTGATGATACTGTTATATTACACTATTTTTTCATTTTGCTGATATTGAGTTTGAGACAATAGGCTAAATATTTCAACGACTGAAAATGACGTCATATTTAAAAGAAAACGATAATTTTATTTCATAAAATGAGATATTTCCCCTTGAATACGTCTAAAAGTTATAAATTTCTGGAATTTTTACGCGCAGGTACAGAGATTATACTAAGACATCAAATCACGAGTGGGAATTTTAACATGGAAAGTTGAAATAGTTGACAAACGTGACTTCAAACTTGAAAATATATTTATTAATAACCTATTGCGCGTTAAAATATTTTAAAATGGTTAATATGGATGTGAAAGGTGGAAAATGACTTGATTCGGTTTAGATTTAAAGGGGAAAACTTCTATGATTATGCCAAGGTGAAATCATTTTTGCTGATTTTTAATTCCGTATTACCAAGCATCAATTGATAACTTAATCAAAATTACGGCACAGATGTCATATACGCATCATATTGGCGCGATTTGTTTTCTGACGCCAATTTGGCGAAAACATCAACAGCATAAACAACAACATCCGGCTTACCATATCAAGCAAAATAACGGCACTTTGGCGTACCCGTTGTGTATATGACATCTGTGCCCAAAATTACTTATCTTGATTATATGTTACTTGCTGATTACGTATATGAATAAAGTTTAAATTTTCAATAATTTTAACAGTTGAAGTTTATGAAAAAAGTATTTTGTTAATTTTAGGTTAATATATGTCTTTGGAGAGTTCAAGTGTAAGATGGATATTTTATTGTAATTATTGTTGTCGATGTATTATAAATATGATGCTACAGTTCCTTTGTAAACCTTTTCTTTCGTCGAAATTCGACGGGTTCCACCTTGTATATATAAAATACTAATGAAATGAATTTATGAAACGGAAGTATGAAACGGAAGTATGAATCGACTGATTAAACAACTGATTATGTTTTATGTTTGTGTGGCGATTTCTCCTAAAATACGGAATACTTTGAGATGAAATTAACACCAAAAATCCGTATTGATCTGCAGATCTCAAAACTGGTATTAGAATTTTTAAATTCGAATTAGTTTTCGAAATAATAATTTTTTTCTAATTTTATATATTTTTCTCTAATGATGGCAACTCAAATTTTAATCATAACAGATATTTTTTTTTTTTTCAGATTTTAGAAAAGGTTACTATTTCAACTAATTTGGCGAGAAGTTTGGCCTCCCTTAAATGTATGCTAAGAAATGTATCATGTTACTTTTATTCATAATTCAATTTGTATTTCATTATCATTTTATTTAATACAAACTGAAACATTTAAAATAAATGGCTTTCACTTCTTTATTTTTTTAAACGAAATGAAAAGAAAAATATTAGGCACAGATGTCATATACGCACCGGGGTACCTGACTGGCGCAAAAAAGGCACTATTTTGGTTGATATGGTAACCCGGCTATTGTTGTTTATTTAATAATAAATGTTTATTTACTTTATTTTCTTTTTTTAAATTACATAAATTGTTTTGTTCTATAGTTAATTATTTTTTTGGTTATTTTCCTTTAAAAATAAAAAATAATAGCAAATAATTAAAAAATACGGTACTACTTAGTTATTCCATCGACCCATTTCGCCAAATTATATAAATCGCCAAACCACTCGCCAAATTATACAAATTGACATAATTTTTATTTTAAATAACGAAAGAACAAAGAAAATAGTACAACATTAATAAATATACAAATAAAACGTCGAAATAAAAATCACTTGATGACGTAAACACGTGTAACTTGCATAAAGCCAAGTGAATGTGACATTTACGATCAACCATTATTGGCATTTAATCTTATAGTTTGGTGATAGAATTTTTGTCGACGGGATAACTAAGTAGTACCAAAAATACATATGTAACTGGTATTCGAAAACGAGGTTTTCGCCAAATTTTCGTAAAAAAAATCACACCAAACCCAGTGCGTATATGGCATCTGGCCAAATATTAAATGATATAACAAACGATGACATTTAATTTCAACTTCAAAGCAATGTTTTAATTTACCACTCGAAAAAAAATGCTAACTGGCGAGTTGAAAAATAGCTATTGGCGAGATTTGCACTCGGCAAGCGTAACAGTACCAAGAATTCTTTGCGACCATGGAAATTGTATGTAGTTTTATTCAAAAAAGAAATTTGATTTTTTAATCAAAAGGGAAAACTTTCGGCAAAGATGTCAGATACGGACGCATATTGGCGCGATTTTTTTCTGACGCCAATGTCATATACGCAACGGGTACTTAACTGGCGCCATAGTATGGTTATTTTGCTTGATTTGATAAGCCGGATGTTGTTGTTTATGCTGTTGATCTTTTCCCCAAATTAGCGTAGGAAAAAAATCGCGCCAATATGGGGCCGTATATGATATCTGAGCCAAACTTTCACATGAAAAGCGAAGGATCAGAGCGTATTTATTTATGGCAGTTACATGACTTGGACTATTATAATATAGATGAAATGATGGCGATAGAATAATATTTGGCGACTTATCACCTGTACCTGGCTAACATTAAAGTACCAAAATGGCACCAGGAATATAAAAAGCGAAGTGGTTCACCCGACACTGTTGATGATAGTCACATGACTTAGGCTATTGTTATAGAAATTGTTTTAAAATACCGGGAGACAAAGACTCTGTACACTTAATTCATTTTATTTTAGCTTCTTTTCAAACGTTTAACTGATCCTCTTTAATCAAACACGAAAACAACCATTGGATGTCTTAACAGCAACTGATTCGGCCTTAATTTTTTTAAATCAAAGGAAGTTGAATGGAAACCCGTTTACAGGGAGATCTGCACAGCTTTTTTCAGTATAATTCAATCTTCTATAATATTTTTTAAACCTATCAAATTAGCGTGTTTTTAGATTCTGCAGTGTCTGAACGGGGGTTGGCGAGCGTAGCTTGCAAGAGGCAGAGCCCCCTAGTAAATATATAAATATACAAATAAATATATATATAAATAAATGTAGGGAAAGCGTGAACTAATAGTGGGAATTAAATGAAGGTTATTTTCAGATTTAGTGTTAAAAAGTACATAAAAATTATCAAAATTTAAAAAACACAACAATCACATCTATTTTATAGTATTAAAATTTTGCTGTTTTTTTTTTTTTTTTTTTTTTTTTTTTTCTTTGAAATTTACGATTTGCAAAAAATCCTGAGTTGGTGGTTAAAAATGAAGGTCATTTTCAAATTCAGCGCTAATAAATATATAAAAATCAGTTATCGAAAGTTACGAAACACAACCATTTTCTCTATCTTTCAGTTTCAGATTTTCTCTATTTTTTTACTTTTTACCATTGAAATTTACGATTTTCAAAAAATCCTGACGTGATGGTTAAAAATGAAAATCATTTTCGGATTCAGCGCTAAAAAATACATAAAAATCAATTATCAAAAGTTAAGGAACACAACCATCGCAGGCATGTGGACGGTTTTAAGGTGCAGTTGGTCAAAAGATAAAATGAACATCCTATGCATTTTAATCAACAAATTTCCCAGAATATAACTAAAATAGCATTCAACTGGAAATTATATATTCTTTCATTTTACATTAAAAAGATTTAGGGCTCCTCTTCATACTGAAATTGTACCGAACTCTGAAATTTTCAATACAAACACCTAATTTAGACATCATATTTGGCTTTGTTGTTAAATTATTTTACTTTAGGACACCAAACGGGAAGTCATTCAATCGTTTATGAATTATGAAGATTTAAAATTTGGAACTTTTTATGTTAAGTTCAATTTAATTCTTGCAAAACAGACTGAAATGAGTGTAATTTTTGAAGCATAATTCCAGAACTGCATTTCGGCGAAGCTACAATTTTATAATTTACTATTTGAGGCTTTTAGAAATCTATTTTTGTTTTTAAAAAGTCACAAATTACAATTCTTAATTTTTTCGAAAAAATATATTTTTAATTAATTTTTTAAAAGAAAATGAAATGTAACATGAATTTTTTGTTCACAGAAATTGATTTTTAGAAACTCACATTATGATAATATAAAATACAGCTCATTCGACCCTCGAATTGATTCGAAGCTCGATTGAGTTAAGCTTAAAACAAATGACCTGCATCGCAATCTGTTTTGGAAGAACTGCAAAAGAATTTAACATTAGAGTTCGAAACTTTATATCTTCAGAATTCCAAAGCTATTTGATCGAATTATATCCCATTTGGTATTAAAAGATAAAATTTACAAAAAAGACAACTATCGAGTCAAATTTAGGTGCTCATATTCAAAATTTCAAAGTTTGGAAATTTCGATATGAAGATGACAATTAACCCATTGTGCCTGAATTTTTGTTTTCTCAAATTTTCTGGTAAAATCACTTTAAATTGTTGCAAAATAAACTAGAAAAACACTAAAAAAATTACGCTAAAAATGTTTTGTATTTATTTGATAAAATGTAAATTTACTGCATATGGGAATATGCATGGTATTATAATATTTATAATTATATGCTTTGTCTAAATTCATATAAAATGAGCTTTTAATTTGTATATTATATACTATAATTAGTATTTTTATGAATTACTAAAGAAATATATTTATTTCTTTACAGAGACGAATAACATTATATGTATTAGTAGTAATACACTAAGAATAATCATATTTGAGGCTTAAAAACAATTTGTTTCATTATCATCTGTTGAGAATGCCAACTTGGCGATGCTTGCCATTTTCTGTTAGTCGGCACTGTGGCAACCCCCTTTTTATTGTTTTCCGATTTTCTTTTCAGTGTAGATGTAAAGTTTGTTTTGAACCGGTCTGACGGTAATAATGGAACTCTCAAATGAGAGTAATAATAATATTAATATACCTATATATCTGTAAATAAATGTACATATAAGTTTTTTTTTAAGAAGAAGAAGTTTAATTTGAACTGTAGAGTGTGTTTACTTATTCAAGTTACGAATTTGATATATATTAGAACTAAGTTATGAAGACGTTTTTATTCTTCGATGCACTATGAAATAATTTGAATTTACCGAACCTGCAGTCTGAATGACAACGTATCATTTTTCTGCGTCAAAGCTCCAGGATGTCTAGATTTCATCATCGATTGAGGTAAGTACCTCAAATTAAATTATATTGAATAAATAGAATTATGAATATATTTATTAACTGAACTGTATCGAATAAATTGAATTCTTTATTTTATGATGGATTACGAAACTTTGAAAAAAAAAAAGAGCTACGATTGGTAGTCAAACTACAAAAATATTTGATAAAATAAGGGATTTCTTAGATAATACATAAGTATTAGAGCTTGAGAATAGAAAATCACAGCTGGATCTTTTTAAACAGCAATTGAATGACAAAATGAAAACTTTAAAATCATTAAATTCTGAAATTGAACCACTGGTTCCAAGTACTGAATTTGAAAAAGAAATCGAGAAATCGGAATCTTATAATGAGAATATTATTGAACGGAAATATAAAATTTCCAAATTTTTAAATGATAACACAGTTACTCCTGAAACTAAACAAGATTCTTCAGACATTGAAAGTGATAGTAGTAGCAACAATAGTTCTCTACTAAAAAGTCAGAAAATTCTGAATCAAAATTTGATTAAACTTCCTAAACTTAATATATCTAAATATTATGGTGATTCGTGTTTATGGCTCGAATTTTGGAGTCAGTTTTCGAATGCGATTGACAATAATGAACATTTAACTCCGATTGATAAATTTTCCTACTTAAAGTCACTTTTGGGCGGAAGTGCTGCAAATACTATAGCAGGCTTTTCGCTGACTAAGGAAAATTATGCTCATGCTATAGAATTATTGAAAAATCGTTTTGGTCGTAATGACCTGGTAATAAATAGTCACATGACTAAACTGCTAAATTTGAAACTAGTACGAAATTCTAGTAACATTAAGGCTTTTAGAGATTTGTATGATGAATGCGAAATTCAAATAAGAAATCTTAATTCTTTAGGTGTTGCCTCAGGTTCATATGGGCACTTGTTATGTCCGATTCTTCTGAAACTTATTCCATCAGATATTGCACTAGAATTTAATAGAAAACGAATTAAAAACACTGACTGGGATGTTAATGAGCTGATAAATTTCATTAAAGATGAAATTGAATCTCGCGAGACCACTGTCCAATTAAACCATTTTGAAAAAATCCATGAGAAGCAGGAAAATTATAAGAAAAATTATAAAAAATTCATTCCATCAGCTTCTGCCTTAACCACAAATATTAAAAATAACTGCATATTTTGTATTCAAACTGATCACGATACTGAAAAGTGTAAGTCTTTCACCATTCCGGAAATGCGAGAAAAATTGAAAAGGGAAGGAAGGTGCTTCAAATGCTTCCGTAAATTTCACATCGCGAATTTTTGTAAAATTTCGAATGAAAATTGCAAAGTGTGTGGTAAAACATATCATCATACTATACTTTGTAATTCTAATAAAAAAACAGAAGAATCAAAAAATTCAGGTAGTATTATTTCCTCCGTATCTCATTGCAAAGGCAATATAAATAATATCAGTAGAGAAGTAATATTGCAAACAATTCATGTAAAAGTGGAAGCGGGTGAAAATTCAGAAACTGCTCTTTGTTTATTTGACTCTGCTAGTCATCGAACTTTTATTACAGAAAATTTAGTTTCAAAATTAAAACCTGAAGTCATTAGAAAGGAAAAATTAATTGTCTATACTTCCGGTTCGAGAAAATCTGAAGAACGATGTTATGATGTCGTTAAGCTAAAGCTAATTCACTTGACGAATAGAAAACGTAGTATAATAATTGAAGCATTAGTCACACCGCTAATAACTAATTCTTTGATACAAATTCCTCCTCTTCCAATCAAAATTAAGAGAAAACTTTCCAAATTTCGTCTTGACAGGTGGGAACATTTGGAAAATAGTGATGTTGATATATTAATAGGAGCTGATTATTTATATCAAATTAATGACAAAACATACTCCATAAATAAATCATTGTTCGTCTGTGAAAATTTATTTGGGCATTCCCTCTGCGGGACAATTGACATAAATAAAAATAGTGAGAGTAAGCAAGCTGGGGTCTTGTCCACTCAGGTTATGAAACATATTCCAAATGATTTGAAAACATTGTGGGAGTTAGAAACTTTAGGGATGAACACTGAAGAAAATATTTCTGAATTAGATAAAGAGATAATCGAAAAATTCGAAAACAATTTGCATTTTCTTGAGCACCGATACGAAGCTAAATTGTTATGGAAAGATGATAGAAGAGATTTAGGAAGTAATTATAACAATGCTAGAAACCGATTTATTAACTTAAATCGAAAATTGCTTAAAGATAAGGAATTATTGCAGAAATATAAAGAAATTGTGATTGAACAGGAATTAAATAACATAGTGGAAGCATGTTCTAATAAAACTGTAAATAGCGGTTATTTTATGCCCCACCGACCTGTCTTGCGAGATGATAAACCCACAACTAAAGTTAGAATGGTATTTCATGCTTCCTCAAAAGAAAATAGCAAATCATTAAATGATTGTTTGTGCGGTGGCCCAAATTTGAACCCCGATTTATTAGAAATTATTATTAATTTCAGAAAATTCAATACTGCGTTTTGTGCAGATATTGAAAAGGCCTTTCTTCAAATTTCTGTAGCTGAAGAAGACCGAGATTACCTTAAATTTCTTTGGTTCGATAATGACGCAAACAACTTTTTCAAAATTTTAAGATTTAGACGTGTACCATTTGGCGTTACATGCTCACCATTTATTTTGGCTGCCACAATTAAACATCATATAAAGAAATATCGAGATCAACATCCAAATGTTGTATATATGTTAGATAATTCCCTCTATGTCGATGATTTAATTTCCGGAACAGATTTAGATAACGAAGCTTATTATTTATCAGTTACAGCTTCTGAAATTCTTAAAGAAGCTGGGATGAATTTGAGGAAATTAAAAACAAATTCTATTAAACTTAGGGAAATGTGGGAATCTGGTAACTTAGGTATAAGTGAGGAAAACACAGGTAGTATCTTAAAAGTGCTTGGACTGATATGGAATACTGAATCTGATATTTTGATGTTAGATGCGCAGCCCTTTGAAAAATATTACATCGATGATCCCATGAAGCGAACAGTTCTTAAAATGTTACTGAAAATTTATGATCCATTAGGATTTTTGAATCCATTTGTAATACGTATTAAAGCCTTGTTGCAAGAAACATGGCAAAGAGGTTTAGAGTGGGATAATAAATTACCTGAAGATTTGAAATGCGAGTGGAACACTTGGTGTTCAGAAGTTGTACATTTACGCACATTTGAAATAACCCGAAAATATTTTCCTAATATGATAAACATTTCTGAAAATTCACAAATTCACATATTCTGTGATGCTAGTCCCAAAGGGTATGGAGCAGTTGCTTATTTGCGTTCCATTTCATTAACTGGCGAAATTCAAACAAGTTTTGTTTGGAGTAAATGTAGAATAGCCCCCCTCAAGAAGTTAACTATTCCACGGCTGGAATTGATCAGTGCAGTAGTTGCCGCTAGAATGTGAAAATATTTAAAACAAAAAATACATATTTCGAATTTAAATATAAAGTTATGGTCGGACTCAGAAATAACTATTTGATGGATTAGGGGTTCTACTACAAACTGGAAACCCTTTATTTCTTATCGTGTAACCGAAATTCAGTCATTGACAGATCCAAAGGACTGGAATTATTGTTCCGGAAAAGAAAACCCTGCAGATCTGCTTACGCGAGGGGAAAACTTATCGAAGTTAATGGGTAATAATGTATGGTGGTGCGGCCCACCTTGGTTATCACTATCAGAAGATATGTGGCCTTCAAAAAGGGCTATAGAAATGGTTCCCGAAGCTTTTAATGAAATGAAAGCAAAACCAAATTTAACATTATTGTGTAACGAATCAAACTCTATTCCTAAGCCAGTATTTGATATGGCAAAGTTCAGTAGTTTAAATCGCGTGTATAATATTACTGCTTGGATAATGCGTTTTATTCATATTGCCAATTCGAAAAACCCTAAAATTTTAGGACCTTTAACTACCCCAGAAATAGAAATAGCAGAAAAATACTGGATTAAACAAACTCAGGAAACTTCATTTAAAGTTGAAATAGAAGCACTTAAACAAAAAAAAACCAGTTAATAAAGATTCTTCTTTGTACAACCTTAATCCACAATTCGATGAAAATGACTTACTTGTTTTATCCGGAAGACTTCAGTTTTCTGAAGTTACAGAGCAGGAAAAACATCCGTGGATACTTCCTAATAAATCTTATTTTGTAAAATTACTAATTAAGAATGCTCATGAAAGAATGTACCATTTTGGTGTAGCTGTCACTTTAGCTCACCTTCGTGAAAGGTATTTTATATTAAAGGGAAGAAGATTTGTAAAATCCGTCTTAAGATCGTGTATGATATGTCGAAAACTTAATGCTATTCCTGGAAAGGTGGAAATAGCACCTTTACCGAAAGATAGAATCATCAAAACACCAGTTTTTGAAACCTCTGGTGTCGATTTTGCCGGTCCGATTTATTATAAAACTTCTGAAGGCACTGGGAAGGCTTATATTGTCGTATTCACATGTGCTGTAACCAGAGCGATTCATCTAGAGTTAGTCACCAATCTAAGTACTGAAACCTTTATCTTAGCACTACGAAGATTTTTCTCTAGGAGAGGTTTCTGCAAAATAATGTACAGTGACAATGCCAAGACATTTTCTAAGGCTGATTTGGTGTTAAAAGATGCTTGGGAAAGAATTTCTAAGCAAGAAATTTTTGATTACTTGAGAAAGAATAAAATAATATGGAAGTTTATAATTCCCAGGGCTTCCTGGTGGGGCGGCTTCTGGGAAAGGATGGTCAGATCAGTTAAAACACCTTTAAAAAAGGTTCTAGGAAAAACTTGTCTCCGTTATGAAGAGCTAGAAACAATACTTACAGAAATTGAAGCTGTGATTAATTCACGTCCCTTATGTTATCTCTACGAAGAAAATGCTGAACCATCACCTTTAACGCCATCTCATTTTTTAGTTGGTAAACGATTAATGTCCTTACCTTCTTATGGATTACCAGTCTGTACGCAAGAGAAATCCAATAAGATTTTGTTGACGAGAAAATATAAATATAAGCAACAAATTACTGACCACTTTTGGAAAAGGTGGTGAAACGAATATTTGTTAGAACTTAGATCTGCTTTTCAAGTGAAAAACATAAATTCGTCGCCTCAGTTCAAAGTTAACGATATAGTGATAATTCATGATGAAAAGCTCCCAAAACATATGTGGAAGTGTGGTCGTGTTAAAGAACTCATATTTGGTCGTGACTCTAAAATCAGATCATGTGTATTACAGACTGCAAAAGGCGATCTTAAACGACCTGTGCAATTGCTATATAATCTTGAATTGGACTTAGTGGACTAAAAGACACTAAAACTCTTACACTAAAAATAAGAACTATTATCGAACATTTAATTTGTTTTGTTACTCATATTTACCCTTATTATTGTTTAATTTTCATACAATTCATGTGTTTTATTTTCTTTCGTAGATTGCAGCATTCTTATTATTTTTGCTTTTATATCTGTAGCTGTATGTAAGTATGTATCTGAAAATTTGTCATGTATGTAAGTATATTCTTATGTTTATTAAATTGTTTAATATAGATGCTGAACTAAGTGTTCAGCCCGGGGCAGGATGTTGAGAATGCCAACTTGGCGATGCTTGCCATTTTCTGTTAGTCGGCACTGTGGCAACCCCCTTTTTATTGTTTTCCGATTTTCTTTTCAGTGTAGATGTAAAGTTTGTTTTGAACCGGTCTGACGGTAATAATGGAACTCTCAAATGAGAGTAATAATAATATTAATATACCTATATATCTGTAAATAAATGTACATATAAGTTTTTTTTAAGAAGAAGAAGTTTAATTTGAACTGTAGAGTGTGTTTACTTATTCAAGTTACGAATTTGATATATATTAGAACTAAGTTATGAAGACGTTTTTATTCTTCGATGCACTATGAAATAATTTGAATTTACCGAACCTGCAGTCTGAATGACAACGTATCATCATCTTGGAAAGGACTTTACATAAACAACAGTCCCCTAAATTGTTAATAAAAATATGTACCCATTCGTGCCTAGTGCCATATATTTTGTACGTTACAAAAATGCATTAAAAATAGTCTTCAACACATATTTTCACAATTAAAAAAAATACGTATTTCAAAGATGTCTACAAGCTAATATTATGTCTTGTTTATTTCGAACCTTGCTATAAAAAACACAAATAAGCTAACTTTTTACATTTCGCCAACTTGAAAACTGAAACTCCGAAAAAAGCCTTCATTTTGAGCAAATAAATATCCATCTTATGCTGTCATCTGTCGGTAACAGATAAAGACATTTATAGGTAATTATTTCATACAATTTTTATGTTATAAAGAATAAGAAAATTATACAAATATATTAAATTCGAAGGGTCCCAAAAATGGAACGTTAGGCATAAATGGGTTAATCTTATTTTTATTAACCATTTGGAAAAATGGTTATTGTCCTCGTCAGGGTAGGAAATCAAAAGCATATCTGAAGGTTTTTAATGGTTTAATCATCATTTTATTCGTTTTGGTCTATACAGTAATCTGTATTTCCCTTTACTTTCAACAGAGATGGACAACAGAGTGTTGCCACTATGACAAAAATGTAATAAAAACTACAAAAAAAATTAATAACTCGGAAACAAATTGAGATACAGCTTTCAAACAAATTGCATTTAAAAGTACATTTTTTTCTGTATACGACGATATAAAAGGTAATATTGTGGGATGTTTAGAAGTTTAAGAAATAAATTTCATTTAAAATTGGCCGTCAGATTTCTTGGAAATCTGACGGTGGAAAAGCCTTTTCCAGCCAATGAAATGCTTGCATAATACGTAAGTTTCAGGTGGATAATACGTATGAGTCCCAGACGATTTCTGTCGCTTGCAATTTTTACGTGTAATAACACTATTAATGTTTAATTTACGGCGTACGTAATGTATGATCAACTCCGTGCTATTTTTTATGTCTTAAATTTTTGTCTTTGAAAAAAACATTTTCCAAATGGTCGTTGTAATTTGTTAAATTGCATTTTTATTTATTTATTTATTTATTTATTGTAAACTTAGTCATAATTTCCAGTCGAATGACTATTTCTGTTTTTGCTTTTCTTTTCCTCTGACAATTTGACCATTAAAATGTTTTTTTTTTTTTTTTTTTTTTTTTTTTTTTACGGGCTTTGCTTCCTTGCATCATTGGATTTATATAATATATGTTGCAAGATAGTAATAAGACAAATGATATATATATATATATATATATATATATTTTTTTTTTTTTTTTTTTTTTTTTTTTTTTTTTTTGTAAATTTGTCCCGAATATGCCTGTCGTGGTTTGATGCACAATTATCTTAAAAAAAGAAGTTATGTTAATTCTTTGTTTTTAAAGCGGAAATATTCCATAATCGAGTTTTAAAAAGAATTGCCGTAATTAGGGACAAATTTTTTTGGAGACTTTTGCAACTTTCACGTTACATCAACACTATACGAAAATGTTTGCTATTGCGTCATTTATTTCAAATCTGAACGTGCAAAGATTTTTTGGTATTTTTCCAGTATCGGGGCCTTGGAGAAATAGGGAAAATAGCCTTTGCGGAGAAGCAAATTTGAGAATATATTTTCTGGCAACCTATTCACTGTTTCATTTCATATGCACAAGCATTTTTTCCATTTTTTTTTTACAATTTATTTAACGGAATAGCACCTGTTGTCTAATTTTATATAGAAACCCATTTAATATGCATACAGAAACGTTAATAATATACATACATATAAAAAAAAACAAAATATTTACTCAAGTTTGTTTTCATAACTGTTTATATCATTTGGCAACAAATCTCATTTTCTGATGACCGAATTGGGCCAAACTTTTTTTTTAAATACCAAGGTCCCTATAGTAGAAAAGAACCAACTTTTTATTGTAGTCCGTGCGAAACATTGTCACTTGCTATTTGTTGAACGCGAATCTCTTTTGGCTTTATTATTTAGTCGTAACCATGCATACTTTCATTTACTATTTTTCGAATCGAAAATATCTTTTGTTATTAAGTAAAATTAAGTTATAACTTCATTTTTCGCTGATTCAAAAATGGAAATGTTTACAGCATTTCTAAGAGACACAATTTTATTGTGTAGTTTAAATTGCTATTTAAAATAAAATATTTTATAATATAATATTTATTTCTACTTTTATTTTCAGTGCATATTTACATTCTTTAATAAAATAGTTCTTGAAACTCTGTAATTTTGAAATGTTATACATTTATAAATGATAACTTTCGCGCCAACAATGTATTTTTTTTTTTTTAATTCTTCGTTTGGTGCCAACTTTTATGTTTGGCGATAATCATTTTGAAATACCAGAAAAGTACTAAACTTTTAGATTAGATATAGATTAGATATAGATTAGATATAGATTAGATAGATTAGATATTTTAGATAAACTTTTAGACATGGAGGTTATAATATATAACATGGGCATTGACATTACACAATAAATAAACTGGTTTTTAGCTTCAAGTTGTCACTGAGACAGAAAAATACTTTTTCTTTAAATAAATTTAAAAAAGATGAGGAAAATGCGGCAATCAGAACTCTCACCATATTGGCTCATTTTAACGAGAATGCTTTGATACAAAATGAAATATTGTATATTGTACTATCATTCTTTATAAAATCCTACTGTGAGTGATAAACGAAAAGAGGTAGACCTTAAACAGCTGAAATTTTGCCTTGCACATTAGAAAATACAATAGCACAATGGTGTTCATATCGATTGAGCACTGCGGAAGGATATTCAGTTAAAGGTCCATATTGCTTTAAATCACAAGGTCAAATTTACTGATACATTTTATTTTATTCAAGATTCGTTTGGAGAAACAGACCAGCGTAGCGTGCTAGTATATATGTAATAATAATTTTTTCGCCCTTGTACCTTAGTTAAATTATTCCAAATTTTTATATCTACCATTTATTAACTGACTTTTAATAATATCTTAATTACCCTTTATATTTATGCTATGACGTTAATTCAGCGCATTCTTTTATTTTTCTTATTCTAAAATCCTTAATTTGCTAATAACTACACTTGTTTGTAAAATCCACTAATTCATTTTATTATGAGATATTAAAATCTTTTCTTTTCTCTTTCGACGGTTATAAATACCATTTTATTTTTATTAAATTCATTCCATATCCCACAGTGCTTTGCGAGAACTTCTCGGGCTAGGCTGTTTTCTTAATAAAATTTCCGCCGGTAAGTAATAAGTTTTGTCACTTCGTAGCGCCCCTCCCCCTTCCCGGACTTTAAGCCTATCACTGGTATAGCCTCCCCTCTCCTTCCTCTTAAGTTTCACTGGATTGGCCATGCGTTGAGAACTGCCGATTGTACCTCTGTGCGTTTTTCTAGTATTTAATGTCTTACATTCGCTTGGAAAACAGAATTTTGTAAGATTTTGCGTTATTATAAAAAATGTACGTCACTTAGAGTGTGATTCGTCAATTAGTTGTGATGATGTTTCTGATCATTTTTATCGTTCTAAAGCTATATGACCTTACTAGAAACTGAGTACTGGTAGACTAGTGGAGCTGACTAAATTTACCTATCGTCAATAAATTATTGATTGGATTGATCTCTGCTTCTGTCGTTATTCCAGGGGAAATTTCTAAGATTTCAACCTATCCTTGCCTTACCTCCGACCATGACGACTCGACTCCACATCAATAAATTCGGTTGGTGATATTCTCGACTGCTTTTTATAATGCCTATTTTCGATATGCTATAGTATCCATTTGTAGCGTGTAATAATTAGCCATTAATGCAACGATTAACACGACATGTTTTGAGAGAATGTTACGTATATATAAAATACAAACAGAAATTTCGTTCCGATTTCTTATAATTCGAGTTCTACTGAATGGATTTTGAGGGAACTTCCACTGTTAGATAAGATATTATTTCAAGGAAGGTTTTAGTACATAACACATCGTTCTACGTAGATTAGTTATAAAATTATGATGGAAAGTTTTGTTATTTTGAACGATAAGTTTACCATTTTATTTCTTGCCGAAATTTATCGTTGATGAAAAAATTGAAACTGCTATTACACCTCGAAAAATAAAGGAAAAACTGTTACTAATTATATTTACAATTTTAAAAAAAAGGGAAAAAAGAAAAAAAAGAACTCAATTTAGGTAAGTTTAAGTAAGTTTAACTTACATAGATACATGTTTAAAAATGCATTTTTGTCATATACATTTATATGGGTATATAATGGAATTTATCGATCGTAATTATGCTGTTTATAAACAAATTTAAATGGATTAAAATTGTTTCAAACTCAAAATTAAGGTCCGATTCTGGGCACTAGCAATTTAACTTCGATATTGCTAGCGTCAGAAACAACAAGAAATAAGTTGGCAAATGAGGTGCGTTTGCACTATAACTAATTTTATAAATATTTTTTGCAACGCATATCGCACTAAATGTATAGTTTAGTGAACTTCATAAGTGATATCAATTTCATTCTGTTCGCAAGGCTGTAACATCATTAAAATGCACTTGCAATATTTTTTTTTTCATTGGCCGTAATGTAACGGGAAACTTTGACTGTCCTTGTAATTAAACTATACATGAGATTTTCATAAAATTAGAAATGACTCGACAAAATTTTGCAACAATTATATATTTAAAATTTCACACCATTCGGAAGGCTGTAACTTCATTAAAATGCACTTGCGATAACTTTTTCCCATTGGCCTTAATGTAATAGAAAACTTTTGGCTGTCCCTGTAATTAAACTACACATTCAATTTTCATAAAATTTTAAATGACTAGACAAAATTTTGCAACAATTATATGTTTACAATTTCAGACCATTCGGTCGAGTAGTCTATGCTTTGTTATATGCGGGCGGAGAGACGGACAGGCAGACGGACTGAACGACGACTATAGGTGCTACGTATTTATATAATTACGAACGCACCTAAAAAGTATTGTTACCATGGAAACAACGAATAATTTTCGAAATTTTTAATGATAGCATTCTTCATCAAAATACACTTAAAACTTATCCAGCCAGTGACACCGTATAAAATTAAATAACTACAGCAACACGCAATTTGTATATCTATACTTCCTATTATAAAGAGGAAAAAATGTTTATTTGTAGTAGGTAAGCTGTGGAACTACCGAACCGATTCCGAAAGTAATGGTATCAAAATGATGGTGTTAGTCCAACTTAGAACATAGGCTATATCTTATGTCGGTGCCACTACCCCAAAGGGGGTGTGGGAGCAAAAAACGTTCTAAAAATGCGATTTTAGCGTTACTGAAGGGCCTAGAAATATGAAATTTTGAATATTAGTTACTTACAAGATATAAATGATGTCTAACAACAGTTCTTAAACAATTCGAAATTTGAAAAGGGTGAAAATGTACAAAAAGCGTTCTAAAAAACGTTCTAAATGGTAGTTTCTACACAATCTCAGGAAATACCAAACCGATTTAAAAAATATTGGTGTCAAAATGATGGTGACAACGCTTGCTCCAAGATAGGCTATGTTTTATATCGGTTTCACTACCCCAAACGGGGTGTAGGAGCAAAAAACGTTTTAAAAATGCGATTTTAGCGTTACTGAAGGGCGCAGAAATATGAAATTTTGAATATTAGTTACTTATAAGATATAAATGGTGTCTAAGAACAGTTTTTAAACAATTCGAAATTTGAAAGGGCTGAAAATGCACAAAAAGCGTTCTAAAAAACGTTCTAAATGGTAGTTTCTACACAATCTCAGGAAATACCAAACCGATTTAAAAAATAAAGGTATCAAAATAAGGGTGTCAAAATGACGGTGACAACCCTTGCTCCAACATAGGCTATGTTTTATGTCGGTGCCACTACCCGAAAGGGGGTGCAGGGGCAAAAAACATTCTAAAAATGCGATTTTTGCGCTACCGAAGGGCCTAGAAATATGAAATTTGAAATATTAGCTACTTATTAGATATAAAGGATTTCTAAGAACAGTTCTTAAACAATTCGAAATTTAAAAGGGGTGAAAATGCGCGAAAAGCGTTCTAAAAAACGTTCTAATGGTGGTTTCTACACAATCTCAGGAAATACCAAACCGATCTAAAAAATAACGGCGTCAAAATGATGGGGACAACCCTTGCTCCAACATTGGCGATGTTTTATGTCGGTGCCACTACCCCAAAGGGGGTGCAGGAGAAAAACGTTCTAAATTGCGGCATTTGCGTTACGGAAGGGCCTAGAATCGTGAAATTTGGAATGGTAGTTAGTTATAAGATATCAATGATCTCTAAGGACATTTCTTAAAAAATCGAAATTTAAAAGGGGGTCAAAATGCGCAAAAACCGTTGTAAAAAACGTTCTAAATTGCGATTTCTATGCAATCTCAGGAAGTACTGAACCGATTTCAAATATAATGGTGTAAAAATGATGGTGACAGATCTTGCTCCAAGATAGGCTATATTTTATATCTGTTTCCACTACCCCAGAGGAGATGCAAGAGCAAAATGCGCGAAAAGCGTTCTAAAAACGTTCTAAATGCCGATTTCTCGGCAATATCTCAGGAAGAATGAATCTGATTTCAAACGTAATGGTAGGAAATTGATGCTGACAGCCTCTGCTGTAACATAGACGGTATTTTATGTCGGTATCACTATCACCAAGACGTTGCAGGAGCAAAAAAGCGTTCTAAATTTCGATTTTTGTGATCGGTATGGGCTAGAAACTTAAAATTAGGCATGGTACATATTTATTAGATATAAATGATCTTTAAGAACAGTTTCGAAAAAATTGGAAATTTAAAAAGGGGTGAAAATGCGCGAAAAGCGTCCTAAAAACGATCTAAATTGCGATTTCTACTCATTCTAAGGAAATACCAAAGCTATTTCAAAAGTAATGGTTGCAAATGAATGGTGACAGTCCGTGCTATAACATAGGTTATATTTTATGTTGCTGTCACTTCTATCTGAGGATTGCAAAAGCAAAACATGTTCTAATTTGCGTTTTTTGCACAACTGAGCGGTCTAACACTTTGAAGTATGGCATGGTATTTACTTATAAGATGCAACTGCTTTCTAAGAACAGTCGAAAGAGAATTCCAAATTTACAAAAATGAAGTGAGTGAAAAGCGTTATAAATTACAATTTTTAAGCAAAACTTTTAAATTACCAAACCGATTAAAAAAATAATGGTGACAAATTTTGGTGATAGAACCTGCTCAAACATAAGCTATATTTTATGTCTGTTCCACTACCACCAGAGGGTTGCAGGAGCTAAAAACATTCTAAATTGCGATTTCTGTGATACTGAAAAGGCTAGAAACTTTAAATATGACATGGTAGTTACTTATAAAATATAAATGCCCTCGAAGGAACGTCGAAAATAAATTCGAATTAAAAAGGGGTGAAGCGAAGGGGAGGTGCGAAAAGCATTCTAAAAAAGTTCTAAATTACTATTTCTATGCAATTTCAGGGAATATGAACCGATTATAAAAGTAATAGTTGCGAATCAATGGTAACAGTCTCTGATCCTACACAGGCTATATTTTATGCCGGTGATTCTACCACCGGCACAGGAACGACAAACGTTCTGAAAAAGGTCTTTAAAAACTTTTTAAATTACGTTTCTGTGGAATATTAGGAAATAACAAACCGATTTCAAAATTAATGTTGGCAAATTAATGGTGACAGTTGCTGTTTCAACATAGCCTTTTATGTTGAGAGAGGTGGTAGGGCTTGGAATTTGACATGATAATTAATTTTAAGATGTAAGAAGATGGTTTCTAAAAAATTCAAAACTTCAAACGAATACTGAAATGAGCGTATTAATTGAGCATAAAAGTTTCAAAATATTTTCTAAATTATCATTATTTCGTTTTATTTCGTTTTATTAATTTAAGTCTCATTTCTGCCTAATGCAGTGTAATAATGATGTTTAAACAAACTGTATTTTAAACAGTAATTTTTGAATTATTCCTAAAAGTAATAAGTACCTTTTAATAAAAAAAACCTTTTAATAAAATAAAATATTACCTTTTAATAAAATAAAATATTACCTTTTAATAAAATAAAACATTAGTTAGTACCTTTTAATAAAAATTAGACATATAAATATCACTCGGCATATTTCAAATATTACGCGAGCAAAGCTGCGGGGTTTGCAAGTATTATATAAGCTTATAGAAAAAATAATAAACTAATCCACCGTTTAAGTTTAAATTTATTGAGTGCTAGGCATTTAAATACTTATTTAACAAGAAATTTATAAATGCATTTCATTCTCTTGCATTTGGCCAGGAAATGTATTGTTTCACTAAATAGCGTGGAGCGTTCGTCTTTTCGCGCCATTATACTGTAAAATATATTTTTTTAGAGATTTTCAACTGGATTCTGTCGCTACATTTGACTGATCTTTTTTACATCACGAGTAATTTGATTAGCATTTCCTTTTTCAAAATATTTCGAGTATGCGCTTTAAGGAGAACTTCCTTGTGAGTAACAATATTTATTATTATTTTTATTTAATTTTTTTATTATCTTACCCTTAAAGAAAAAACTAGCAAAGATAATTATAAAAATGACGATACTCATGAGTTACATGTTTCTTTATCTACGATTTTGATTTTACTTTTGTCGCTAAACAATTTGATTTTAATCCAAAAAAGCATAAACGCAACATGAGCCATATCGATGTTCCCATTATAAGTAATTTTTAAAGTGTAAGATAATATTTTTGGATCTTTGGATCAGTTGTTTATATTGAAATGTAAATTATATAAATTGCAGCTAATATTATAAAAGTGGAGTCAAATACTTAAATTTTAGGGCAAATGCCTGCCCCCCCCTCCCCCGCCCCCAACACACATATTTTGAATAATTTAATTTCAGACATTTAAAATATTTTCACATAATTTACTACGGAAACAGGCTGGTTTGTTTTCCCCAAGCTTGTGACGTTTATAACCTCGAACTCAGATCAGCGAATATTGGCCACTCTTTTTTTTTAAAAACATATTGCCAATTCCCTTTAGAAATGTTTACTGCTTCAAATGTTAAGTACTAAAGACTATTTATAGATAGAAAATTTATGCAATATGCGTACTTATACCACAAAAGAAAACATTTTGCAATAAAAATTGCTTAACCCCTTCGGGACGGGAGCCTTTTACGAAATTTTGAATCTTTCGTCACCGTTTTTTAAAAACATAAATTTGTGTCTTCTTGAATCGAGAAAATGCGCTGATTAAATAAGGCAAATTTTACAGTAAAATTTTACTGATGAGAAAAAACAACCATTCTGAGCGCTTCATTAGGCACGTATACGTGTTGCTCGTCCCCAAGGGGTTAATGAAATAAATTTTCGATAATCTTTTTAATTCGTCATCCCTTTTTCAGTTTTATTTGGCGTAACTTTTCTTGTTATTTGAAGGTTTTTGAAAGATATTGGATTAATTTTCCGTAAGCAGTTTAACGGCTAATTAGCGTATTTACTGAAATGTTGGATGTATCTTTTATATTTGAAAGAGACTCTGGGCTGTGGTCCCGATAGCAGAAGATTACATGAAATTTGCACTTGGCGATTACCAAATTTATGTTTTTTCATTATGAAGCAAACGGACAAAAGACGATTTAGTATTATATATTTTTCATCTGAAATTATTTTAATATGCCTGAATAAGCAATATTTGGAATGCCAATACTTGGGGAATTTTTTTTTTTTTTTTTTTTTTTTTTTTTTTTTTTTTTGAAATTCCAATGGTGGCCAATGGAACAATATTTGTTGATTTATCATTTTAGCCTAGATAAGAAAAAAAGTACCTGAAAATACATAAAATTCGATCATTATAAAGCTATTTCTTCTTACTCACAGCCCTAGCCAATAAACCTGGTGAAAAATTAACGATTATAGGTTTATTTAGGCAACAGATTGAAGAATAATGAGATCTTGAAATTAAAAATTTTTATTTATTTCTCGTCTTATTATGCTCATTAGAGGAATGAAAAAAAAAACCTTCGGTGCATCAAAAATATTATTATACTAGGTTATTAGTTTTTGTATAACTGACTTTATTTGTCAATCTAAAAGAGTATTTTTCGTGAAAGATCAATAGTTCAGTCAATAGAAATTTGACTTTATTTAATAGAATGTAGTTTGGTGCGTAATTACCTTTGTTTCTCATCTAACTCTTGTACATTTGTAGACATAACATCGCAAACACTTCTAATGTTTGACGTCAAACTGAGCTGTTCTCCCGATTATGAAAGATTGGGAAATTTTTGATTGGATAAAAACAAAAGGTTTATTTTTCTATCACAATCAATTATCGAGTGTTTTTTTTTTCTTTCAGGTTAACAGTTACATGATTGAAATTGATTTTAAAATAAAGTAATGGCAATGAAAATGACATTATTTTAATTTTATTCAAACACTTCAGTTTTAGAAATCCACTTTTATATTATTCACATCTATTTTAAATATGAAAGTTTAACAGTTCTTTGTGTGTAAATAATTTAATACATTTTTTGACTGCATTTACTCTGCTGTAATCCGAAGATAGAAAACTGCAGTAGACCTGCCAGAAGAAGACGTATATTAGGAAATGTAACGTAACGCAGAGATAGATTGCACTTTAGCTACCACCCTCATAGCATGCATGGTCACGGTGACGTCGTTGTGACGTCACTGTAAGTCACTGTGGTCACGTCACATCTGTGACCAAAATGCCACCACTCAGTGATGTCACATTGTGACTGAGATGTGAACTTCTTAGAAAACTTTAAAAAATTACAAAAATTCTTCAAAACATGTTATTTACTGTAAAGTTATATTTTTCTATCAATTAAAAAAAAATTGAGACGTCATTGTTATGTCATTGCATGTAACGTACGTCACGTCACATGTGTGACAAAAAAAACCACCATATTGTAAGTCACAGTGTGAAAAAAATATGAACTTTTAAAATCTTTGAAAATGAAGAGAAATATTTTAAACAGTCCCGAGTTACAGCGGCATAAGGAATGAAATTATATTAGCGGATACCAAATGGTAAATTCTCTCACGAAGGGGGTGGGGGACATAATATATAAAGTGCACGATACAAGCATTAAAGCCATTTGGATAACATATTTAGAATTAGGAGTATTAAATCTATACACTTTATATTTAGTTTGCAGAGAGGAATTTTTTTTTTTTTTTTTTTTTTTTTTTTTTTGTCAACCAGTGGTATTCGAAACACTTCTGTGGTTTCAAACTAAAAATTTTCTATTACAGTTAAGTCTGCAGCTTTTAATGAGCACGTAGAAAGAGTCTTCAGAGTTTAGTCGGATATTTTTTCTTGATAGAGTTTTTTTCCTGACAAATATTTAATTATTTTAAGTAACTATTTTTTTCAGAATTTTTAAATAAATTAACATTTTCCGAAAATAAAAGAAATATACAGAATTTATGCAAAACGCATGATAATAATTAATTATTCGTATTTCAAATTTGTATTTTAGAGATATGACTTTAAGAAAAAAGTTATTTTACAAATTGTTTTATTTTACAGAAAATTAATATGAAAAGAATGGCAGATTGACAAAGAATTCTTTTATTTTATCCTCGATAATCCTTTTTTATTTATTAAGAACACTAGTTGCGTAGCAACCCGTTGTGTTGCTTTTGAATTGCATGAGACAATCGATCTTTTTTGCGAAAAATGAAATCTTAACTTTATTGTAGATTTAGAAAGCCATTGCAATATTAATTTTATTAAATACAATATTTCAAATAATAAGTTATATTTACATTTTAAGTCAAAACATTCCCAATAAAAATGCACATATTCTATAACTTTATCTGCCTAGAGCTTTTCGCTCTTCCAAGATTTTGCTTCGAATTTCGGAGTTCGTAGAAATGATATCATTTGGGTCAACTTATACAAAAATGAATTTGTTTGGACGGATTTATTCAGAAGCATTTTATATTTATGAATTAAAATAAATATTTAAAGAATTATTTTTTTTCTCACTAAAACTTTTCTCTTTTTTTTTTCTCGCTTTTTCGCATTTTTAATGTCCGCTTCTGAAATGTTTTATTAGCCATCTTAAGGCAATGGTTGAATATCTACTTTACGACTTTAAATTAAATGAAAATAACGTACGATGTTTTTTTTTTCTTTTGACGTCAACAGAATTTATCTCAATGTTCCAGTCGAGAGTCGAATTTGTGTTTCTAAAATAAACGGATTCCTGAAGCTTGAATATGTGTGAGTTCGTATTTCGTGAAATTTTCTTGAAATCTACAATCATTTTTTCACTATTTATTCAAATATACGTTAATTTCAATTTAAAAATTATTTCAAACAATGATACCTAATAATCCTTGTCATTTTTACTTTTCTCTCTTTTATCCACAAAAATGGAGCAATTTTAGTTTCCATCATTACAGAAATGTCATCAAAAATGACGTAAAAATTTATATCTCGAAAACTAAACAAATTTTAAAATTCTACGACCACGTTTAACATCCTCGGACCCATGCGGATAACTGGCGTTAATTTGATCACCCAGCATTCCATATTCTAGGAGGAACAGCTGTGAAATACAAATGGACAGTCACTTTTTAATATAATAGATTGATGAAGTTTTAATTTCGCTATAAAAAATTAGTCAGGGACAAATGCTGAATTATTTATATTATTTTAAGTGCAAATGGCTTATTCCGTAATGGAGCCTGTACGCAATGGATATAGATTAAAAAAACATTATTCTTGAAAATTATTTAACAAAGACATAATAAATAAATCAATTAAGATAAAGTTTTCAAGAAAATTGCATTCGAAAGTAGATTTCCCCCCCTATATAACGGGGTGTAAAAATTGAAGATGCGCGATGTTTAGAAATTCAATAAATTGCAGTAGCAAAGATTGCAAATCCGACATTTAATCGTCAAGCGTTGCCATTCTCAAAATGACGTCAGCCGTACGCACGGACATATTTTCCCTTTATAATATAGATAGATTTTCAAACGTGAAGTTCCGTTTGTCACAGGCCCGTAGCTAGACAATTCCTCCAGGTCGGGCAAATGTTTTTCCAAGAGGGGCAAAATTACTTCATTTTTTTTTAGTCTTTTACGATCTTTTAAAAAAATATATTACGTATTCAGAATAAGTTTTAAAGCTCTTTCGAATGTAGTTGAAAAGTTATATTCTTTCATCTCGCCGTCTATCCACAAACTAATTTTTGTAAATATGGATTTCCCCAAAAATGTGAGATGTTGTTGAGGATTGCTACAAACAGCGCCACTAACGATCCCCCCCCCCCCACACACACACACATACACACATCTCCGCAGAAAAATAGAGACTTGCATTTTTATGTTTTATTAATAATAAACTAATAATACAGCATTCCAAGAAATTCATTTACAGCAAAACCTTTAAAAATGGAATAGCAAGGGATAAAAAAAAACCGACAAGTTTCCATCTTAGCAAGCATAACTGCAGTGTTGTATTTAGGCACTTGTTTCCGGGAGGGTATGACAGTGTGGAGTGGGTGAGAATTGCACTTCTACAACTTTAATAAGCACAAAATTACAAAGCTTCCGGGAGTGACATTTCGATGCTCAGAGAAGAACCCTCCCCCCGGATTACCCCCTAAATTCATCAATTATTGTATGATATTCCTTTCAGCGGGACCATGAAGTGCTCTCATGTAAGACAGGATTTTGTTATGGACATGTTCCATTTACGCAGGTTTTACAGAATTTCTGGAACTTTAGATGATTTAAAATTTAATATAAAGAAGGCCCTGGTAATTACGCTAATAATGTTATTTATTTACGAATCAGGTAACTCTCTCACAACTAAATATCAATATATTTTCACGAATTTCTTACGCATGCTTCAAAACCATAATATGCGTTTATAACTAATAACAATTTCAAACAGTTTGGGCAAAAAAAAAAAAAAAAAAAAAAAAAAAAAAAAAAAAAAAAGTTTTCTTACCAGCGTCTTACTAGTAAATATCAATAGTTTTCCACGAATCTTGTGTACAGGCTTTGAAATCATTATATTTATGACTCATAAAAATTTTAAAGAGTTTTGACAGTAAGAACTATTTTTTTTTTAAATATTAAATGTCTGTTAAGTTAAAGAAAAAATCCGCGCCCTTTAAAATTCTAAATCCGCTATTTTTTGTTGAAATACGGAAAAATATGCAATATCCTTTAACGAGCGCACATTTTAATTTTACTTTAAAATGTCCTATTTGGTATAAATATTGCGGGGCTTCCCATTCGAGGTTCGTTTGGAAATATTTTTGTTTAAAAGTATAATTTTTTTTAAAAATCGGATTAAAGATATAAACTAAAACAAATTTAAGGTTAATATCATCAGATCACGGGCGGCGCCGGGCTGGTAAGCAAGTATCACACAAATAAAAACCATCATGAAAATATATGTCAACATAATTCACTATTATGGCCTCCATTCGAACTCTCTATTCTCTAACACAATCACAAAGACATTTTTATGTTTAAATGCCATAAAGTTGCAATTATTTTTATTCTGACCCCACGATAGCAAGTAGTGTTTTCTGTTTTCTATAAAGACAAAGGATATTTCAGAAAAAAGTGCAAAATATGTGTTAAAAGTCAATATTTGAGGCTAGGAAAGATCATCTGAGATAGAGGTCTGCACGGGGCCGGGCTTTGCCCCGGGGACCGTACCCCGCCCAGCAAAATGGAGGTAAAATTTCAAAAAGGCCGGGCCGACAGAATCATGATAATTTTTTCAACGGGGCGGGCCAATAAAAAAAATTAAGCGGGCCTACCGGCTCAATATAAAAATTTAGACGAAGCATATAAATTATGCACCATTTTCAATGAATATGGACTTTCCCGAGAATAAGTATAAATGTGCGTCACGAGTCGATGCTAGTTTTGCAACATCAATACAGAAATGTAACATGTCCAGCATAGATATCGGCAGTGGATAGTTCCATTGTGTCTGAACCCGGGCTTAATTTTTTCAGATGACTCGTGCCGAGCCGAGAACAGGCTTGCATTTTTTTTTTCTCTACATAGTCGAGCCGGACCGGAACTGCACTTAATTGTTCTCAGGATGTGTAGAGCAGGCAATATGTTTTGTAAAAATATTAATAGCGATAATGAACTTCTGTAACGGAATCTTTGGAAATATACCTTAAGGTCGTTCTCAAGTTCTCTACTCAACAATGCGAAAGTTTCTGACACATTTTCAAACTAATTTTTAACTGCAAAGGCATAAAATTGACAGGCCTGCTTATTGAAGGGATTTGGAATCAAATAGCGTTTTTCATTTTTGATAAAGAAATTACTTATCGAGATACAAAATATTCTTGTCACGTGATTGCAGGTTTTTCTCCTTTCCCCAGCTGTCGCTTCCGGAAATTCGATCCAAAACGCTAACTTTGACAATATTTTCTCACTTGACATATTGCCTTTATCAAAAAATGTATAACGTCATTCAATTACATAGTTTCTGAATAAGAATACCTACTAGTCTTATGCATTTCCGAATAGAAATGAACTCAGAAATGTGTCAGATATTAGCTTCTTTGGATTTGAGAAAAGCCTTAATAAAGGACAGAGAAATATTTTCACAAATCTACTTTTCATTATACAGCTTCAAAAGTTATCAGGATTTTAACCCTCCTTTTTTTCTTTTATTCTAAACTACATTAATTTTTTAATGCATCCTTATTTGAATGTTGAAACGTCTAAGACTCCGAGTAATCGTTAATCAGTGGCGTGGCGTCCGGTCATCGCTAAATGCGGCGATGACCAAGCAATATTTTAAAACTCTTAATAAGCTTTTAAAACTCTACGATCCAGTTTTAGCAGAACATTTGGAGTTCATGTATAAGTGAAGGTAAGATTTAAAGTTTCTTTTTTGAACATTCAACCATTGAATTTTAGAGTTAATAATTTTTCACCACAAACTTAAATAATTGCGATGACCACCGAAAATTTTCACGCCACGCCACTGTCGTTAATGTTGCTATTGTGTATTTTCTGCCTTGCGAACACATCGTAATTTAAAAATGCTCTTGCAGTATTCTTTAAAAGAATCCCAATTGTATGTTAGGAAAAAACTGATTTTTTGTAGAAATTGAGTCAGGCCGGATTGGGAATGATTTAATTGATATTTCTACGGGCCGGGCCTGGAAATTGCAACCCGTGCAGACTTATAATCTGAGACACAATCGTTTAAAGCTCAAGATTCCAAACATTTGTCAAAAAATGAGAAATGCTATTTGATTCTAAATTACTTCAATAATTTTGCCTGCGAATGTCATGCTTTTACATTTAAAAATAAGTCCGCAAACACATTATAAAGTTTCGCATAGCCGAGCAAACAAAAATATTTTCTACAAAAAGCCTTTAAATAAAAATGAGTATTTCATAGTTTAAAAATATTAATGTTCGTTTAGTATTTTAGTTAATTTTTCAATTTATATTTCCGTTTCACAATCCTACATTTATTTCCCCTTTTCCATACAGAAACTATGTGACTGATTTAGATATTTATAGGAAGAAAGGAATAAAACAACTAAAAAGTAGAATAAATAACATAGGGGCGGGAAAGCACCAGTAGAAACAAACACTTTTTGTACTTATAAAAAGGATAAAATTAATTTCTGTAATATTCTCGTTTCTAAATTACATTTATATCATTTAATTAACATAAAATATTAAATGCAAACAGTCATAGATGCCATTTATAATGTAATTATAAAACCCCTTTGCTCTGAAAAACACATTCTAGATATTGCGATTCTGTGTGACACTGTGACACTGATTTTACAAACTTTTATAATTTACAACAGTGTCAAGAAAGCTCTCAAAAAACAATTTCCACTTTTGTTGAAAAGCCCAAAAGCAACATAGTGAAGTTAACAATCACAAAATCACATGATTGTAACACATGATAGTTGCATATTTTGTATAGCCTGTCCTGTCAAGCAGGGCCGAAACTAGCCTTTTTTGCACCCGGGGCAAACATGGATTTTGGCGCCCCCTCCCCTCTTCCACAAAGTATATTTACAAAGAGAATTTTGCTAATTTTATAATAGACGACTTATTTTAAAATTTAAAACATGTAATCATAAAATATGTAATACTGAACTATGTAATCTACAGTGGCGGATCCAAGGGGGAGGTCCCTCTGAACATCAAGAAAAATATTCTAAAGATCATTTTTAAAATGACATATTCAGTAGAGTCCCGATTATCCGAGTCCCGCCTAACGGAGTTTCCACTTTCACCGAGTTATTTTCTTCTGGTGGACTGATGGCTTCCATTATTAGGAAACAGCCATTATAAATGAAGTGTTAGGTGAAGATGAAAGAGCAGTCGTAAAAAGTTAGAACTCTGATCCATTCGGACCGGAAAATCAGAGTTCTAATTTTTTACGGCTGTTCTTTCACCTACACCTAACACTTCATTTATAATGGCTGTTTACTAATAATGGAAGCCATCAGTCCACCAGAAGAAAATGATCCTTTCCAAAGGTATAATCCTTCATTTGGCGCCCCTTTGTTCTGGCGCCCGGGGCACATGCCCCCTCTGCCCCCCCTTAGTTTCGGCCCTGCTGTCAAGTCATAAATAGATAGCCAACTGCAACCTGAAATCCACGCCTTTGGTTTCCCGTACCCCATTACAATAAATTTCATGTACGACAGTTGTACAAAGAAAACGATTTTCGCGGACATCAGTTAATCAGTTTGAGGAAAGGACAAGGAGTTAAGAGGATAATCTCTAAACCCTATTATTCTCTAAAGACTGCAGTTTGACACATTGGGGAGGCAGTAAGTTAAATTTCTACAACGCAACAAAGCGAAAAATGTCCTTCAGCTCTTGGAATGAAAGAAAAAGAAAACTCTTCACAAATGAATTTTTTGTTAAAATTGTTTTGTTTGAATTGAGAAGTTTTAAGTTAAGTTACGGTCTATTCTAAAAAAATAAAAAATAAAAAAAAAATTAATGAGGGAGAGAAAAGTTCGGAAATTTAATGTGTCGATCAGGTTGTCTAGTCAATTCTGCTAGGACGGGCAAATATTTTTCCAGGTCGGGCACTGCCCGACCTGGCCCCCTCCTAGCTACGGCCCTGGTTTGTCAGCTAAAACTTTGCATGTGAAAATGTGTTCTTTTGGCTTGAAGGTCTAATTTCAGTACCGCGAAGTACAAATTCCAGAAACTGATGTCTTTTAGATATATTCGTGTAAAAATATATAGTTTTATAAAAGAAAAGGATTGTTTTCTTTTAAATATGGCACTACTGAAGCATTACGCCAAGTGTCTCAAATTCGGTATTAGCCGAATGAAAATATATTGTAACATTAGCTTTAAGAGCGAAAATGTTTTTTAAATAGTGACGTCATTTTCTGTTCAGACTTAAAATAAAGTTATTTTTAATTGTAATGAGTAAATGGTATCAATAAGGATAAATAAACCTCAATATTTCTTTTTTTCTGCAACAGTGGAAATAATACGATTGCTACCATTTTGATGAAATTAAAAAAAAATCTTTTCAAATTAAATTAGAAATATAAAAGTGAAAATATTTAGAAAAATAGCTAGTGCGAAGACATCTACAAATGAACAGCTTTCATTTAAAAAAAGAATTATTAGCAAAATTGGTACAGTAGAAAGTTCAAGGAAGATGTCTAAAAAAGCTATCTTGTGTTTTCAACATATAGATTATTTTTTCTCTTTTACTTTAACAGTTGCCTAGCAACTCTATTTCATACAAATTACATTTAAAAGCGCATATTTTTCCCAATTCGACTCTAAAAATTTAAATTGTTCGACTACATATATGTTAAATTCGTGCTTTTTTATATATTATTCTTTTATTTATTTATTGATGAAGCTTTAATTTCGTTGTAGAAAATTAGCCGGAGAGAAATTGCCGGAGAGAATTTTTTATATGCAAATTGTTTATTAATATTTCGCAATTGAGCCGGCACGGCAAAATCATTTAATTGATAAATATCAACGAAATAAAGCCAAAACTCACTGGGTTTTATAACAGACGATATTCTTAACATAGCACGTATTTAATTTCAATTTTTTTTCGGTTTTTATGAGAAAATGGCAACAAAAAGATACAGCAATCTACTATTTTCATTTTCCCCCCTTTAGTTTCAACAGAAATGGAGTACTTCAGCTGCCACGATTACAATAAAAAGTAATAAACTACAAAAAAATTAATATCTTAAAATTAAAATGAGATACAGCTTTCAAACAAACTGCATTTAAAAGAGCATTTTTTTCGTTATACGGCGGTGTAAAAATTTAAAATGTGCGATGTTTAGAAGTATAAAAATTTCCAGTAGAGAAAATTACAAAACCAAAATTTCAATTAAAATTTCAAAGTGTTACCATTCGCAAAATGACGTATGCGTTACGCACAGATATGTTTGTCCTTTATAATATAGATATCGCTCACCCGCAAGAAAAGTGACACATCTCGCAAAAATTCACTTTGCGTTATATTCCACTAAAAGGTTTGTCATAGGTGCGTCTTGCTACACAAACAGTTTCATAAGTTTAGTTACACGGAAAATCACGTTATTACGCTATATGTCCATTTGTGACCAAAGAAGAGGGGTGGATTATGTAGTGAGGTAAAATTATCCAACCCTCCAAACCACATCCTACGTTTTCATTTTTATGTGTTTTACGCTTTTATGCACTTTTTTATTCTTGCATGCAAAGCTAAGTGCTATAATTTCATGTTACTTTAAAAGATGCACATTTTCTTTTGCCTCTCCTGTGAATTTTACTTTTGTAGAGATGTGTCACTTTTCTTGCTGGTGAGCGATATTTTGTATTTATTACGGGTGAAACAAATTTTACTTTAAAAAAAGGTGGGTGGGGGTTCATTATTACCATTAAATTGATATTTACTCATTTAAAAAATTTAAACAATGTTTTATCTAATAAACTCTAATTATTATTATTATTATTATTATTATTTACAAAAAGGAACCTTTACAATCCATTGTAACTTGAATTGTTTGGAACCGATAAAAAGAAAAGATAAAATACATTGGAAAATTCTTCAAAAAGAAAATTTTAATTAAAGACAGTCTCATGAAATTATCGCGCATTTAAGTTCGAAATCTTTTGTATAGAAAAACAAATAACGGTAAAAAAGAACATCTGCTGAAAATCAAAAACGTCTGCGCACAGAAGAGAAGACGCCGGAAGTTTACTCTGTTTAGAACATCACCAAGTCTACAACACTTTTTTATAAAATAAGAGAAAGAAGCCCGCCATTTTAAAATATTACAAATACACGGATATTATAAATGGGACGTAAATGTAAGTCTTATTTAATTTAAATGTTTTATCCCTGTTTTGTATATTATGATGATGACTTAAATAGTTTTATGTTATATTAGTAAGGGACTGATCTGCAATTGTTTTCAGAAACATATTCCTATTCGATGCTGCGTTGAAAAATATCTTAATCTGCGATCGCTTAAAAAGAAAAGAAAAAAAACAGCTGCGCAGAGACTGATTCATGCATGCATTCATAGTGGAATTAATTTAAAGATTAATTTGCTGTTACTTGAGATTGAAAATATGTTGAGACAATGATTTGGAATTTTTTTCGGCTTCTTACTGTTTTTTGTGTTTCCTGATTACTAACACTTACAGTAGTTATAGACATTATTATTTTGGAGTTAAATAAGATTTTCGATTATTATGATATTACGAAACTATTTCAGATTAGAAATTAGCATTATATTGGAAAAATGTATTTTTACGTATTACAGTAGTGAAACTTTTGAAAGATTTTTCTTTTAGTGCTAATAATATTTTAAATTATTATTTAAAATCTTAAAACTTCATACAGGTTTTCAGATTTAGCATTTGCCAAAATTATAAAATAATAGAAATTTCTTATAACATATGCAAATATTTTTGAGATATTGTTAAATCTAATAATACATTTAATTCATCTATTGTAGTTTATTGTTGTTTAATAGTACAATTATAAATACTAATTATTATGTTTATTGTTTTTCAAATTGGTATATTTATTTTTTTTTAATTGTATGTAAGCATTTTTTTTTTTTTTTTGTGATTTTAATCTAACATTTAATTATAGACATTCTGAAGCGGTTATTAAATTTTTGTCCATTATAAAATCATTTTCTAAGTTTATGATACACGTAATTATTGGCACTAAAAAGTAAAATATGATATTTAAACATTGAAATAAAAAGTTTTTCATGTCTAATAGGAAGTTTATAAATTAAACTACTTTAGTATATATATATTTTTTAAGTTCATATTTATTTACACAATATAGGAGTGAATATTTTTTAAAACAGATTAACAGTGTTTAACTTCGGTTTGCCTGTCCGTTTTTCTGTATAGCCGTCTGTCCGCGCTCTAACTCTCGTAATTAAACTCGGATTGCCCTGAAACATTTAGATATTGACGTTTACCATAGCACGTTCCTTATTTCTAATGAAGTTTGTAGCATGTTTAGTTCATTTACAGGGACAGTCAAAAGTATTCCGTTACATTACGGCCTATGGGAAAAAATCGTTTCAAATGATTTTTAATGATTTTACACTCTTTCAAACAGAATAAAATTGATATGCATTTATGAAGCGCATTAAAATATGCATTCTGCTGAATATGCGATGCATAGAATAGTTATTGTTCATTTACAGGGCTAAAAAAGGAATTCCAATACATAATGATATAGGGGTGGAGAGAATTGTTTGTGGCGTACTTTAATTATGTTAATCTATTTCATATATAATGAAATTTATATACGTCACTGAGGTTTACATACTATAAATCATTTCATGTATAATACGAAGTGCATATAGCATTTACAGGGACACACAAAATATTTCAATACTACATTGTATCCGAAGTACTGTTCATTAGCGATGATTGCTGGAAATGCATTTTTAATTATGATATGCGCGTTTATGATTCACTATATTTATGCACAGTATATGGTGTATATAAATGCTACAATTCATATACAGGGCTACACAAAAGTACTCGTAAGTGTTATTGCGTATGGGCGCAAATTGCTTAAAAGTGAGTTGTTCTTTTTTACGCTGAACTGCATTTAATTTGCTAAGAAATGTTTGTAGAATATAGATAAAGTGATTTACAGGGTCACGTAAAGAATTGGATACATGGCCGTCTGTAAATCATAATTTCTGGAAATTATCCCCTCTTTCAGTTTTAAAAGTGTCTTAGTTTGAATTCAATTTTAACTAAATAGTGGCGTGTAATAAAGGTTCCAGGTAAACTACAGGGTTGTACAAAAGTATTTAAGTATGTTTCCATATATTAGTATAAATTGCTGAAAGAGAATTTCAACCTGTTATGATTTTTCTTGCTAAACTAAATTTCCCCGTTATATAGTATATATATCAACCTACAGATCAAATGCAGGACTGTTCAAAAGAATTAGAAAACATATTTGGCTATGGACGGTAACTGCTGAAATCAGTTTTTCAAATGTTTTATGCATTTTCTAAAATGTTCACTTAGTTATCTTATTTACGTTATTTCCCTAAATTACGATGTCTTGTTAAAGCATTCAGGAAGCGTTGGAAAGTGTTTTATAATCTATGCTTAACGCATGATTTTTCTTACTTGTTTTTTCTTTTTCGCAGATCAGTCTTTTCCTATAAAACATACCAAATCTATTTAGCTCATATTCACAAAATATAATATACACGGGAATAAAAAATTTAAATTAATATGGCTTATCATGTCATATTTAATAAAGCAATGACTAATCACAACACATTAAAATCTCACACATTCTTAATATCGAGCTTGAACTCAAGATCAAGATTAGAACTTAATAAAAAAAAAAGATGTCAGTTGATAAGTATTGTTTTTTAAGTGGAAAAATTAAAAATATTTTAGAAGAATAGGACTCCAAAATAGCGATATTTTGCTAAAAAGTACGGTAAAAAGATAAGATTTTATATTTCAAACAAAACTTTATTTTAAAATTGTGCATTTTAAAATTCATCACAGTGTTTATGACAAGAACCATCATAGTATTAAAACTTGGAAATTTTTCCAGAGGGAAACATTCGGCTTGCATACAATATTTCAAATGAAAATCAAATTTTAAATTAATTGCTTAAAAGGTGCGAAGGACAACATAGTGAAAAAGATTCCATGCGGGACTCGAACCCGGGCCATCAGTATAGCGCACTGACATTCTCCCGACTAAACAACATGGAACGATACCCAGCCTGGAAAATTTCTCACTATTACATGTTGGCAAGGCTACAAAAGCAGCACAAGAAGGGATATTTATCGTGAGCCACCGACACTGCGCAAACACGAAACTTAATTAAATCCAGCTTCGATTCAAACTATATTAATACTTGGAAATTTTTCCAGAGAGAAACCTTCGCCTTGCATACAATATTTCAAATGAAAATCAAATTTCAAATTAAAATTGCCTTTTAGCATGTAATTTGAAATTTGATTTTCATTTGAAATATTGTATGCAAGGCAAATGGTTTACTCTGGAAAAATTTCCAAGTATTAATATAGTTTTAATCGATGCTGGATTTAATTAAGTTTCGTGTTTACCCCATGTCGGTGGCTCACGATAAATATCCCATTTTGTGCTGCTTTTGTAGCCTTGCCAACATGTAATAGTGAGAAATTTTCCAGGCTGTGTATCGTTCCATGTGGTTTAGTCGGGAGAATGTCAGTGCGCTATACTGATGGCCCGGGTTCGAGTCCCGGCATGGAATCTTTTTCATTATGTTGGCCTTTACGTCTTTTAAGCAATTAATTTGAAATTTGATTTTCATTTGAAATCATCACAGTGTTTATGACAAGTTCGTCACAAATGACACATATTTCACAAATTGGTCACAATGTGACTTCAAAGCATTGTCGCATTCGTCACAGGTTCGTCACAAAGTTAATACCAAAATAGTCACAAATGACACACTTTTCACAAATTAGTCACACAGTGACTTCACAGAGTGGTCACAATGTGACGTCACAAATGACCTCTAAAACGGCCATAACGACTTCGCATTCTAGTCACTATGACGTCACATCGACGGTCACAAAATCACGGCGTGACTTTCCAACGGCGTCGCCGTGACGTCACAATGCCTTACGGGCAGTACTACCCATAGCACCAAGGTGAGAAGCCCGGAATTCGAGAACTAACAAACGAAAATGAATAATCCGAACATGATTAACGTTAAGTGGTCGCTCGCTGCAATAATTGTAATTATCTCTCATTTTAGTAGTGTGGTGACTAGAGAACATTTTAATTTCTAAGGATCATAACGGCCGTATTTCCTTCCTAACCTCTTCTTTGAAGATCTTCCATAAAAGAGTTTCTTCTGAATAGCCCGAATTTTGACGATCGCATAATATAATTCATTAGCTAAATGGCGTTCGCATCGTATTCAGCAAATGCGGAAAGACTTTTCAGGTGAAGGTTAATATTAATTTAAAATACAAGGTTGAATTCATCATTTTGTTTGATCAAGGTTCAGTTGAAAAACCAGAAAAGCGAGTAGGCTGCTAGTTCTCGCTAAAATGAACCGACTGGATGTGGGTTCCGATTACAGAATTTTCATCTCTTTTTTTTTTTTTTTTAATTATATAGAAAAGGTATTTTACCGTCTCGGTGTCAGCTTTAAGATATATACCAGTTACTTTATTGTGCATTATTCGTGCCAATGTTATAAATTACAGTCCTCATGTTGCAATTTAAAAGTTCAGTACTTTTCCGTTATATCAACACCATTGTCGCCAGGCATAATAATTGTCACAAATGAAGCATTTGAAAAAAAATCAACATTGTTAGCCTGAAAGTAATCATTTAAAAAGTATAACATTTCTAAATTGCAGAGTTTCGTGAACTATTTCTTTAAATCAATATGTATATATATATATACTGAAAATAAAAAAAAAAACAAGTAAATATTATACAATAAAATATTTTTTACAAATCGCTATTTAAACCACAGACATGAAATTGCAGTTGTATCTCAACACTGCAGTAAACATTTCCATTTTTGAATCAGCGAAAAATGAAGTTATAACTTAATTATACTTAATAATAAAAAATATCTTCCATTCAAAAAATAGAAAATTAAAAACTTTTACATGGTTATGATTAAATAGTAATTAAAGCAAACAGAGATTCGCGTTCAGTAAATAATGCGAGTCATAAAGTTGGGCACGGTTTACAATAAAAATTTGGTTCTTTCTACTACAGGGTATTTGGCGTGTTTTATTTTTATTTTTATTTTTTAAGTTTGGCTCAATTCGAGCATTAGAAAGGGAAATTTGTTGCCAGATGACACAAACAGCTATAAAAACAAACTTGTTGAACTTTTTGGTTTGTTTATACATGCATATTATTATTTTTTTTATATACAAATTAATTCTTTTTCTGTATAAAATTAGACAAATGACTTCTTTATGTTAAATAAATTGTATAAATATTCAATAAAAGGCTTGGGTATATGAAATAAAACAAAGAATAGGTTGCCAAAAAATACGTTGGAAATTTTCCCTTCCGCAAAGACTATTTTCGCTAGTCTTTGCTTTTTCGTTAACCAAGGCCCTATTTAATCAATGCTGAAAAAGTACCGAAAATTCTTTGTATGTTCAGCGTTGAAATAAATGACGCATTAACATACATTTTGTTATGGTTTTCGTATAACGTAAATGTAGCAAAAAGTCTCCAAAAAACTTTGTCCCAAATTTCGCTAATTCTTTGCAAACTTGATTATGAAGTGAGTCCACTTTAAAAATCCAGAATCAACTTAACCTCTTTTATAAGTTAACTAGAAAGATGGCCCGTCAAAAATGACGGGAAATGTGATAAATGTGATATATAGTGATAAATGTTATATATATATATATATATATATACCTATGGGGGGTAGTTGCAGTTCGGTACTTGCAGATATTTATTTATTTTTATACGAGGTTAATGAAACATTAAATAAGGATTTTTTAAGTTTCAGATATATTGATGATGTGTTGTTGGTAAGGATTAACGATTCCAATAGCGATTTAAATTTAGACTACTATCCCCAAGGTTTGGCATTAAAGAAAACTTCATATGACAAAAACATGTAAATTATTTAGATCTCACTATCGACATTGAGAGGGGTGGATTGAGTACTTGCATTTATGATAAGAGAAAAGATTACAACTTTGAAACAATAAAGATATTAAATTTTAATTCCAATGTACATATTTCCATTTTCAGAAATATCATTATCAATAGTTTAATAAGGATAGCAAAGTTAAATTCTAATCATAATAGTATAATAAATGACATTATAAATCTCTATCAAGATGCAATGGTTCAGAATTATCCTATTAGTGTGTTAAATAGTTTGACAAACAATTTCGTCAAACATAAAGATTACCGCGATGCATTAATTTTGGTGATTAAAAACATCGCCAAATAATTGTACGCTTTATAAGGAGCTCTGTCTGGATGCGTCGTTCTTTTCGAATTGGGTTGCTGCTTTGTATGGCCTGTTTAAAGCTTTCTTTGTTCAGTTTGGTCTCGACAGACATGGGGGACGTTTCATGAGTAATTACCGGTATAACCCAGCATGCAAGTCATTAGCCTTGCAATCTGTCTCCATTAGATGTTTTCTTTTTGTTCATGGTTTTGTTAGTAAGATTTTTCCATGGTTATTTTGTTAATTTTTCTTTGTAGTTCAGGAGTTTTGGGATTGGATGTATAGTATGTGTTTTTGGAATTATATATGTATATATATGCATATATATGTCCCTTTTGCTATACAGTAAAACCTCCCTAAAACGACCACGTTCGGTTCCAATAAAAATTGGTCGCTCCGAGAGGTGGCCTTTTAATGGAGGTCATGTTTAAATCCAGATTTTAATTCTTGAAAAAAGGTAACAATGTTACTACAATTTATTTTTCACATTAGGGAAAAAAATATGAAAATTTAAGTATCAAAACAAAAGTTAATTACTGCAGAGTTTAAAAAATGAATACATTGACTTTTTCTTTGATTTTGCGGTTTTATCTTTTATAACTTTTATTCCCAAGTCCTTTCGAAGTTCAGTAAATAAATTCAATTTTTTTGGACGGGAACAAATAATGACGATTTCATTAATTTATCTATTTCTTTGAGAGTCTCCTGACAGAACAGGGCAGGGGAGTTTATTGACAGTCATTCTTAATTTTTCATCAGGGTTAAATTTATTGGCTAAAAAGGCACAAAGGGGTTTAAACACTTTTAAATTTGTCGGAATAAATAAAAATTCTAAACTTAGTTTAGAAGTTTGGCGAATAATGTGCTCTCCGGAATTATTTTTCTAATAAAACCTTCAAGCGACCAGGAAAAACGAAATTTGTTTTATTTTCTTCAAAGAAATTGGTCGCTCATGGAAGGTGTTCAACTTGGATGGTCTCTAAATGGAGGTAAAATTAGTATTGAGCCTATGGGAATAAATTTCGTTCCATGAATAAATGGTCGTTCAGGGAGGTGGTCGCTTAATGGAGGTCGTCTCATAGGGAGGTTTTACTGCACTATATACAACACATGTGCAAGAATATGAGTTTTTCTCGCTTGTTCCACAGTGATAGATGAAAATAACACATTTTTTAAAAACTATGTATAATGAATAAATAAAAAATGCAATTTAAGTGTAAATTAACATTTGGTCAAAAAACTTCAGGATATACATAGTTTTTTGTAAAAACTCTTTTATTGTTTAAAATCTGACCTTGCTCTTCAGTATCTTCGACATACATTTTTAACTGTCCTTCCTCTTGACATCTTGAAATAATAACATATAGTTGTTCATGATAAAAAACCAGTTCTTTTAAATACAGTCCGACTGTAGAAAATGATTATCCATCTGACTTATTTACCATATTTGCAAATGACATTTTAATTTCATTCATATCAATTCCTTTCATTCATTACTCATTCATTTCAAATGAACAATACTATAAATTATATTGAAAAAAGTATTTCCTTGTTAAAAACATATTCCATATTACATCTCTACTTCATTATTATTTTCCCAATCAAAGAACAGAACAAACCTAAAAAAAACCGTCGCCGCTTTGAGTTGCCATTATCGGCTGCATGAGAAAAAAAAATAAACACTCTAAAAACCATACAGGTAATTCAGTGTTGGATGAATGCCAACATCGGGTCCCTTTTCTCATGTAGACTATTTTGTAGTACTGCGACTGGCGGAGACGTCATTGATATCATATTAAAAGAGGGGCGAAATAGTTATTCAATGCGCGAATTTTTTTGTGTGAACGATTCTCAAAAATGAATGACTCACCATGACAGCTCTGTGCTTGTTTACATTAAGAAAATTAAACACTGTTTCTGAAATGGTTTAGCGATAGCTCAAAACATTAAACTTTTTCTAATAGAAAAATATGCTGAACATATCGCTCACCCGCAAAAAAAGTGACACATCTCGCAAAAATGCATTTTGTGTTTTATTCGACTAATAGGTCTGTCAAAGGTGTGTCTTTCTACACAAACAGTTTCATAAGTGTAGTTATACGGATAATCCCCTTACGCTATATATAGATTACGCTATATATTACGCTATATATAGATTTGTGACCACACAAGAGGGGTGGATTGTGTGGGGAGGTATAATGACCCAACGCTCTAAACCGCATCCTACGTCTTCATTCTTGAGGGTTTTATGTTTTTATGCACATTTTTATTCCTGCATACAGAGCTATGTGCTGCAATTTCATCTTATATTAAAATTATGCAAATTTTCTTTTGCCTCTCCTATGAAATTTCATTATTTCGAGATGCGTCACTTTTCTTGCGGATGAGCGATATGTTGTTTTTATAAAAAAAAAAAAAAAAAAAAAAAAAAAAAAAAATATGTTGAATAGATGTGATTTAAGATAGAAGAAATAAATGTAAATAAAAAAGAAGAGAAATACATCCTTTAAATAAAATTCACAAAAATGTAAATATATATATATATTTTAAATGCACTAAAAAGTAGAAAATTTTTGGGCTTGAAAAGAAATTGATTTATTTTCTCATGTCCAAATAAAAATGAATGAGTGGGCGCCAATACAATTTAACTTTTGTTTAAGTTTTTTTAATGATATTATATTATATACATCTAGTGATCTACCTTATCTATATTATAAAGGACAAACATATCTGTGCGTAACGCATACGTCATTTTGCGAATGGCAACAGTTTGAAATTAAAATAAAATTTTGGTTTTGCAATTTTTTCTACTGCAAATTTTTAAACTTCTAAACATCGCACATTTTTAATTTTTACACCGTCGTATAAGGAAAAAAATGTTCTTTTAAATGCAATTTGTTTGAAAGCTGTATCTCTATTTATGTTTGAGATATTAATTTTTTTGTAGTTTTTAATACCACTTTTCTCATCGTGGCGACAAAAGTACATCATTTCTATTGAAATTCATTGAAAGTAAACGGAAAATAATCGAAAATAGGAGATACTGTTTTTGATGCCATTTTCTCATAAAACCTGAACAAAAAAAGTTGAAATTAAAATATAAGCTATGTCAAGAATATTGTCTGTTATTCCGTGATAATGACGTCATATGCACACTTTTCTATAGACGAAATTTAAGACTGAATTGTAAAAGTGGATTGCTTTAGCGGATGCAAATGACGTCATTTTATAAAAAAGCGTGTTTTTTTAATTCTTAAACCGGAATTATGTTTTGTAGAAGTGCGTCATTTTCTCAGCCCAGCTACTTTGAAATTCTTCACCGGTGAAAATCCTTCACTTTTAAAAATAATGTAATTGAAATCACACACTGATAAAACGCAACGTTTTGCAGAAATTTAGAGTGTCTTTATAAAAGAGAGATGTCATTGCAAATAATAGCGATTTATATTACAGAAACTGATGATTCTCGCCTAGATGGATTTGCTTCGCCGAGTTAGACAAGCAAACAAATAATTCGTGGTTTAAAATAATATCGTGTTCCTGATTTTTTTGTCGAAAATTCTCTCGAATAATAAAATTTTATTGCTAATGTTTAGGACATTCTACTATAATTTTATAAAAATAATATAATTTGCTTAATTTTTCCTAATTTTATATAATCAACAAAAGTACATCATTTCTATTGAAATTCATTGAAAGTAAACGGAAAATAATCGAAAATAGAAGATACTGTTTTTGATGCCATTTTCTCATAAAACCTGAACAAAAAAAGTTGAAATTAAAATATAAGCTATGTCAAGAATATTGTCTGTTATTCCGTGATAATGACGTCATATGCACACTTTTCTATAGACGAAATTTAAGACTGAATTGTAAAAGTGGATTGCTTTAGCGGATGCAAATGACGTCATTTTATAAAAAAGCGTGTTTTTTTAATTCTTAAACCGGAATTATGTTTTGTAGAAGTGCGTCATTTTCTCAGCCCAGCTACTTTGAAATTCTTCACCGGTGAAAATCCTTCACTTTTAAAAATAATGTAATTGAAATCACACACTGATAAAACGCAACGTTTTACAGAAATTTAGAGTGTCTTTATAAAAGAGAGATGTCATTGCAAATAATAGCGATTTTATTTTTTTATAGCGATATTTAAAACACAAGTGTGTTTTTTAGTCATCTTTCCTGATATTTCTGCTGAACCAATTTTACTAACATTTTTTTTTTTTTTTAAAACTGAAAGCTCTTCCTTTGTAGATGTGATCACTATCTGTTTTTTTTTAATAACCCCACTTTTATATTTTAATTTTAAAAGCATTTTATGAAATTTCGTCAAAATGATGAAAATTAGATAAATTTCATTATTGTAGGGAAGAGAGAAATAATGAGGTATTTTTAACTTTATTCGTGCTATTTTCTGATAAGAATTCAAAATTATTGATAAAAACTGTTGTTTAGGGTTTAGTGGTGCAAAATCCCATTAGGAGCAGAATATTATATTAGGGGCATGTTAAAACCCCCCTTTCTTTCTGTTTGACTTGGCGAAAATTAATCACCGCCAAGAATTATGGTAACCCTATTTTTTACTTTACTATTTTTCAGTTTGTTTATTTAGGTAGATGTAATTTAAATTCTGAAGCCAGCGATCTCCGCTATATGAGATCTGAACCAGGACTGCCTGGTGATAATAAATATATTAATATTCAGTTCTTCGAGGTTTTAATTATTTGAGTGCTGATTTACTTCCAATGAGTAAAAATCGTTCTGTTGTTTTATCATGAATAGATAAAATTGTTCCGCATTTCATTTATTTGAATTGACGTGAAATATTTCTGATTCGAAGTTCTTTTTATTCGACTGTGTTCTGTGAAATCCCTCAGGGCATAATAACGAAAAATGACATACTGCTTTTGAAAACACGCATTTTTCCTCATAAATTTTCTATATTGTTTTTCTTCTGCATGTGTACTGATACTAAGTTTCAGACACTAGGCGAAATACTTATTTAAGTGAAAATGAAGTCATATTAAAAAGAAAACGGTATTTTCTTAGATAAAACTAAATATTTTAACACAAATGCTTCTAAAAAACAAATTACGGAAATTTTTACTTTCTGGAATTTATATTAGAATCTCAAGTAAAGAGTGCGCCTGTTCACATAAAAGATGTTGCTGACAATCGTGAATTCAAGTTTTAAGTTAAAATGATTTTTAAATGATCAAACAAAATACAATTTTTTTAAATGATGAATATGGATATGAGAAGTGCGTATGCAAATTTTGAGATGTGAAAATCCCTGTTTTCATTCCGGAAATCCAAGCATAAGAGGCCTCAATTGATAACCACATCCTAATGACTGATCTTTATTATATTTTACTGATTAAGTATCTATATTATAAAGAACAAACCTCTCTGTGCGTAACGCTGATGTGATTTTGCGAATGGCAACACTTCACTATCAAATTTCGGTCTTGAAATTTTCTTTACTGCAATTTTTTAATCTTCTGACCATCATACATTTTCAGTTTTCATCGCATAGGGGAAAAAAAAATTCTTTCAAATGCAATTTGTTTATAAACTGTATTCATTGACTAATGTATTATATTTTCTAAAATAATTTTTAAGCATGATTTTTTTCAGTTTATCTTATCACGTGTCGGTTTCAATACATAATAATAATAATAAGCATTTTGCACATAAAGCAACAAACATTTTTCAGCATTTGTTTCTGACTATTTTTGCATAACGAAATTGATACTTCCTTTATAAACAAATAAAAGAATAATATTAAAAATACCACCAATCTAACATATTTGTGAAAGACAAATTAACGAAATTAATACCTTCTTTTATAAACAAATAAAAGAATAATATTAAAAAAATACAAATCTAACATATTTCTAATCGTACAATTTAAACTTTTAGATCGCCAAATAGGTTTTTTTTTTTTTTTTTTTCAAATGGAATTTGTTTGCAAAGTTCATCTCAGTTTACTGATTGTCTATGGTTTTAAAAACAATTTTAAAGCGTGAAATATTTTTTAATTTATCTATATCGCGTGGAGTTCGATTACGAAAAATTAATCCGTTTGCCCTCAAAACAAAATAAAGAGTTCAACATTTTCTTACGCCTAATATCCATTAAAAAAAACTTCCCTATGAATAAATAAATTAAAATCTCTCTATTCTAAAAAAAAGTAACTACCGCTGTCACCGCCGCCGCCGCCGGTTTTGATTTTTTTGTGACCGGAGGTCTTTCTTCGTTAATATTAAGAAAAATAATGCATACAAAAATATGAAAATCGGTAGTATTATACAGAAATGTTTGATAAACACACTGATGCAGACAGTTTTCAAATCGAAGAATTATTTTAAGAGATATTTAATGCTAAAGTTAGACGAAATCGTTCCACTAAAAAAGTTTTATAGTAGCAAAAACTATACATCGGAATTTAATAATTTTTAGTTCATTTTATACGTTATAATTTACCGGTGTGCAGAATTGATTTATTTTTTTAATTTGACTCATTTTTCGAGGTTTTATATCTATTTTAAATTCAAATTTTCAGCATTTCTAGAGATATTTTTTACAGATTTCAGAAAATTGTACTAATTTAAACTGTTGCCAACAATATAAAAAGCGCAAGCAATAATGTTTGCTTCAAATTAAAAATTTATTTACACGTGACTATTATTAACAGGAAAAAAACTTTCAAATTAGAATTAAATAATTACGTATAAAAAGCAGGAACTTATTAAAAATTACGTCATAAAAAGTATGCACGTGAATTTTAAAAGGAGAAAGGATATTGTAAAATAATAAGTTCATTAACTTGCGTTTGAAGTCTTAGGAGAAATTACGTCATTTTTACGTCACATTATAGTTATTACATAAAATGAACACAAAATAATATTGCAAAAAAGTTTAAATTTAGAAATTGCGCTAGACATTTATTTGATATTTTGAGAATTAATTTAAAATGTCTCATTTAAAAGAACTTTCTTTTCGCTTTGTTAAAAAATACCGGGAGACAAAGACTCTCTTTACTTAATTCCTTTTATATTAGCTTATTTTGAAATGTTGTTACACGTGTATACGTCATCAAGTTATTTTTATTTCGACGTTTTATTTGTGTTTTTATTAATGTTGTACGAATTTATTTGTTCTTTCGTTATTTAAAATAAAAATTATATCAATTTGTATAATTTGGCGAGTGGTTTGGCGATTTATATAATTTGGCGAAATGGGTCAACAGGATAATCAAGTAGTACCGCAGCGGATTTGGCGTTAAAATTCCCCAATCAAAGAGAAATGAATAGAAATTCGTTTATAGGGAGATCGCCACTGTTTTTTAAATTATAATTCAATCTTTCGAAATCTTTTTAAAGCCGATCAAATTAGCGTGCATTTAGAGTCTGCGGTGTCTGGAAGGGGGTTGGCGAGCGTAGCTCGTAGGGGGCCGAGCCCCCTAGTAATATAAATAAAACACAAATTTAACAGACATGTATAAGCTCTGAAATTATCAGACTATAAAAGGATGCCGTAAGTAGTAAAATCTTGGTCAAATAACTTTTAGCGTGCGGCTAATAAGAAAATATTGCTTTTCATAAATTTCGAAAATTTATTTGATTGTTTAATTCATATTTTCCATACGAAAAATGCTTCTTTAATGTAAGTGGTGAATTTAAAAAATTTATTGCATATAAAAAAATTATTAGTTTACAATAAAAAAAAAAAAATGTGTTCACCTATATTCTTTAACCCGGGAAGCCCGGGTACGATCCCCTAGTATATATAAAATCCTAATGAAACGAATTTATGAAACGAATGTATGAAACGGCTGAAATGTAACGATTCTTTGAAACGACTGATTAAACAACTGATTGTGTTTCACGGCGATTTCTCCTAAAATATGGAATACTTTGCGATGAAATTAACACCAAAAATCAATATTGATCCGCAAATTTCAAAACTGGTATTAGAATTTTTAAATTCGAATTAGTTTTCGAAATATTAATTTTTTTCTAATTTTATATGCATTTTTCTAATGATGGCAACTCAAATTTTAATCTAACAGATATATTTTTTTTCAGATTTTGGAAAAGGTTACTATTTTAAACTAATTTGGCGAGAAGTTTGGCCTAACTTAAATGTATTCTAAGAAATGTATCATATTACTTTTATTCATAATTCAATTTGTATTTCATTATCATTTTATTTAATACAAACTGAAACATTTAAAATAAATGGCTTTCAATTCTTTATTTTTTTTAAACGAAATGAAAAGAAAAATATTAGGCACAGATGTCATATACGCACCGGGGTACCTAATTGGCGCAAAAATGGCATTATTTTGGTTGACATGGTAACCCGGCTATTGTTGTTTATTTAATAATAAGTGTTTATTTACTTTATTTTCTTTTTTTAAATTACATAAATTGTTTTGTTCTATAGTTAATTATTTTCTTCGTTATTTTCCTTTAAAAATAATAGAAAATAATTAAAAAATACGGTACTACTTAGTTATTCCATCGACCCATTTCGCCAAATTATACAAATTGACATAATTTTTATTTTAAATACCGAAATAACAAAGAAAATAGTATAACATTAATAAATTACAAATAAAACGTCGAAATAAAATTCACTTGATGGCGTAAAGACGTGTAACTTGCTTAAAGTCAAGTGAGTGTGACATTTATCAACTATTATTGGCATTTAATCTTATAGTTTGGTGATAGATTTTTGTTCGACGGGATAACTAAGTAGTACCAAAAATACATATGTAACTGGTATTCGAAAACGAGGATTTCGCCAAATTTTCGTAAAAAAAATCACGCCAAACCGTGTGCGTATATGGCATCTGGCCAAATATTAAATGATTTAACAAACGATGACATTTAATTTCAACTTCAAAGCAATGTTTTAATTTACCACTCAAAAAAAAAAAAAAAAAAAAAAAAAAAAAAAAAAAAAAATGCTAACTGGCGAGTTGAAAAATAGTTATTGGTGAGATTTGCACCCGGTTAGCGTAACAGTACCAAGAATTCTTTGCGACAATGCTTTTATGTATTCGAAAAAAAAAATGATTTTTTAAAATCGAAATGGAAAACTTTCGGCACAGATGCCACATACGGTTCCATATTGGCGCTATTTTTTTCTGACGCCAATGTCATATACGCAACGGGTACTTACCTGGTGCTATAGTATCGTAATTTTGCTTGATTTGATAAGTCGGATGTTGTTGTTTATGCTGTTGATCTTTTCCCTAAATTACCGTCGGAAAAAAATCGCGCCAATATGGGGCCGTATATGATATCTGGGCCAAACTTTCATATGAAAAGAGAAGGGATCAGAGCGTATTTATTTATGGCAGTTACATGACTTGGACTATTATAATATAGATGAAATGATGGCGATAGAATAATATTTGGCGACTTATCACCTGTACCTGGATAATATTAAAGTACTAAAACGGCACCAGAAATATAAAAAGCGAAGTGTTTCGCCCGGAACTCTTGATTATAGTCACATGACTTAGGCTATTGTTATAGAAATTGTTTTAAAATACCGGGACACAAAGATTCTGTACACTTAAATCCTTTTATTTTTAGCTTCTTTTCAAACGTTTAACTGATCCTCTTTAATCAAACACAAAAACAACCATTGGATGTCTTAACAGCAACTGATTCGGACTTAAATTTTTGAAATCTAAGGAAATTGAATGGAAACCCGTTTACAGGGAGATCTGCACAGCTTTTTTCAGTATAATTCAATCTTCTATAATATTTTTTAAATCGATCAGATTAGCGTGTTTTTAGATTCTGCGGTATCTGAACGGGGGTTGGCGAGCGTAGTTTGCAGGGGGAAGAGCCCCCTAGTATGTATATATATGTATATATATCAATACAACAACTCTTAATGGGTTAAAAGTTTGTGGCGCAGCACTTTATCTTATTGCTATAAGAATTTTAAATATGAAACTTAAAAATGATGATATCAAATTTAAAGTGACGCTATGCTATTAATTAATGTATATATATATATTTTTTTCATCATTTTATTTTTGTTTTATTTATAATTGCATGTGTAAGAATTATGTTAAATCTAAAGCGATGTATAAAAATTTATTCATTGATGCTTTATCATTCACATCTTTCATAAGTTCAAAGTAAGAGTTTTAAGAGATATGATATCAAAATTTATGTGACGATGTAGCTTTAAACAATTTGTTTTAAAATTCAAGTTTAATTGTTTTCGGTTTGGCTAAATATATTTACGCATCTAACGTAAATTTTTAATTTTCCAATACACCGTTAAAAATGTCACTCTCACTGAATCTATACAATGCACTGAAATGTATTTATATGAATAAATTGATTTATCTTTTGTGCCATGCTATCCCAAATCAAAAGTATAATTTATGTAAATAATTTATTTATGTCATTGTATCCAAACTAAACGAAATGTATGCAAATGGATAATATGACGCAAAGAAATTATTTACATAAATTTTACTTTCGATTTTGGATAGCATGGCACAAAACATAAATCAATTTATTCATATAAATACATTTCAGTGCAATGTATAGATTCAGTGAGAGTGATATTTTTAACAATGCATTGGAAAATTAAAAGTTTTGGTTAGATGTGTAAATGTATTTAGTCAAGCCAAAAAAATTAAAATTGGATTTTTAAACAAATTGTTTAAAGCTACATCAAGGCGTCACATAAATTTTGATACCATATCTTTTAAAACTCATATTTTGAATTTATGAAAGATGTGAATTATAAAGCATCAATGAATAAATTTTTATACATCCTTTTAGATTTAAAATAACTCTTGCACATGCAATTATAAATAAAACAAAATAAAATGATGAAATGAAAAATATATTTATATATATATATACATTAATTAATAGCATAGCGTCACTTAAAATTTGATATCATTATTTTTAAGTTCCATATTTAAAATTCTTATAGCAATAAGATAAAGTGTTGCGTCACAAGCATTTAATCCCTTTAAGGGGTTTTATATTGATATCATTTTTTAGGTTATTAATAAAAGGATTAAAACAAAAAAATATTAAAGACCAATGATAAGAACTCATAATCATGATTTCCATTCACCTTTAATTCCCCCCCCCCCTTTCCTAAAAAAAGCATACCTCGTACTTCAATTGTAAAGAGTACTGTGCTCTTTGATATTTTTTAAAGAACTTTTTAGTGAAATATGGAAGTAATATACAAAATGGAATTTTTTATGGCTTGTTACACAAATATGGAAAGCTTTGTTAAATATTACTATGTAAAAAATTTACTTTCTTAAGAAAAATATCAATATATATTACTCTTTAAACCTTTTCATTTAAAGTACAATCATTGCTCACTTATAAAAGTAAATAATCACTTATAAAAGTCACTTAATCACTTATAAAAGTAAATCTAAATCAAATTTTAACCTACAAATTTGTGCATCCCTTCACCCCCCTCCCGCGTGCATACAAAGAAATTTAAAATATTCTAAATTCTTTAATTTTATATAAAATAATTTTCACCCTCCCTATTTAATGCTCTTTACTGACAATAAATAATAAATAGCATAAAATAATCCGCTGAACTCTCAAATTTCCACTTCCTTCGTTGCAACCACCTCTCCAGCTTACAGAAATTAAAATCTTTCCAGCTGTAGTTTGAAAAAAAAAATCTGCAACATTCATTACTCACTAACATGCCAAATTTATATTCTCCCCACCCCCCACTCTACTCTCCAGCATAAAAAAAAATCAAATCTTTATTTGTATGTATAAAACTCTTATGCCTTGTTTAAAACTCAGTAGTGACAATAAAAAAACATTAATATTAATTATCCCCTTGTTCAACAAAATTGCCACTTCCAGAGATTTAAAAGCTTTTTAAAAAGACTAATCTGAAACGTTCATTTCTTACTAATAAAATAAAATAAATAATCATGTACACTTTTAATTACTTTTCACACTATAAACTGATGTCATAATTAAATGGTTGTTTTGAGAAAATATTGTGTTGTTTGGTGTGTCGTCCATATAATTCAAGTGGTAGAGCATTAGGAAATAAAGCCAAAGATTCTTCGAGTCCCAGCCTGGACATTTTCGCTCAGATGGAAAAATTACAATTTGTTTGAAATAACCATCCAAATTATCATTATAACATTCCAAATTTATGCTTCATCCATGTTTTACGCCCCCCTAACATACAAAGCATTTAAAATATTTAAATTCTTTATATTTATAAAAAAAAAATTCTTCTGACCGATTTATTGCTCTTTAGCAACAATACATAATGAATAATACAAACTATGCCAGCCACACCCTCCCTCCTAAAAAAATTCTACTTTTTCCTTTTCTTTCAACGAAAAGATTCAAACCTTTAAAATTCTTTTTAAAATACTAACTATTACTTCAAAATGACTTCAAAATTTAATCTACTGATTTTTAATGATTTTATTTTAACCAAAATGTGTGATGTCAGACTTCTTCTTACCCCCTCCCAACCTCTTGCAGTGCCGCACCCAGGATTACGCTTTGGAGGGGGTTAACACATTTTAGAGGTATACACATGCCCAGGCCCGATTTAGACTGTGTGGTGCCCTCCTTCTATATTTTGAAATTTTTCGTGAATTATGCTGAAGAGACTAAAACTAAACTTCATACCTATTGTATGTATACATAAATTTCGTACCAAGTACTATTCACATCTATATACAGAATAGTATAAGAGAGATAACTTTAACAAACAATAGAATAATCTTTTTCTTTTTTTTTTTGTTGTAGGAATATAAGGATAAATATGAGCCGTTAAAATGTAAATACAGTTCTTTCAGGAATTATACGCTGTTTGTGTTAATACTTTTCTACTTAACTTATTTTTTATATTCAATTAACATGGATGTGGGTGATTTGATCATATGGAAAAGCAAATGGTGGCATGCGTTTAATAATAGTAGCAACAAATTTCAATACTTGTTATGTTGCTACTGCATTCCTCACGATACCCTAAAGAACACTGGTATAAAATTTCCTATTATGACAAATTCTTTTAAACAGAAAGCAAAAGATAAGAGATTTGTGAGTTTACAATAATATTTTAATTAAATTTATGTATTAAAAAATCTTTATTAAATCAGGAAGGAAGAAATTAAATATCACAAAATGAAAAACACTTTAAATTAGAATCTGTGAAATTCGCTTGATTTACAACATAAAATATTCGAACAATTAAGGATAGAGAAAAGACTTACGATAGCATTTCAATTAAAGAAACAATATCAATAAGGAAACTGAAAACTTATAACTGCCGTTGGGGGAATGGGGTCTCATATCGGGGGGCCCGGGGCAGCTGCCCCGCATGCCCCTGCATTAGTAAAGTACTGAGACATGCCCGGAAATGGCCCGCACCCGGTCCAATTTTCTTTTCGTTTGACTTTGTAAGACAGGACGGCTCGGGGTTCCGACTTACATTTTTTTCTGCTGACTTAAGCAGCGCCGTAACCAGCCAGAGGGAAGCTCTGAAGAATTTTATGGGATTAATTCTGAATGCTTTTAACATGGATGATAATAAATGAAAAACTGTACCAAAAATGTTTCATAATTTTTGTGATTTTTAGTAAGTTTCTGCATTTGAATAAGTTTAAAGTGTATTTGCAATCAAACGATTTAAAGTTTTATTATTAAAATGTTATGAATGTTAGAGTAAGAGGTTGCTCAGCCCACCCTGCCTCTATCTGGTTACAGCCCTGGTCTTGAGAAATACTACAGCATGCAACGTTCCGTTTGTAAAAAGTTCAGTTCATAAACAAAACACTTTCTTAAAAAAATTTCACCAAAAAACATAAAAAGTACAGGCAGTAAGTTGATAGAACACCCCTGTGATTCGAAGAGATTTCTCTGTTATTTGAAGAATTTTCTTTCCTTTGGCTAGAGAATTTGCAGAAATTTCAGATTCACGACTATTTAGTGTTTTGAGGAGGAAAGCAATCCGTAAAAATTCATTTTCTTACACTGGAAAAAAAAAGACAAATGTTTCTTAGACCAGGGAAATATACACTTTCGAGTTACTCACCATTACGAAAAAAATTCTTTATCTTTAGAAATCTCAGAATGTTTTCAAGATTTAAAGAAGCATTTATAAAAACAATTTCTTTTGCTGCCAGTGACTTGCGAAACGTTAACGATTAATTCGGCTAATATATTAATCAGTTTTTTCAACCAAGAATATGTGTTTTTCGGATGCTATTAATTCTCAAGTAAACATTTTCATGTTTAACAAACATGATTTACAGACAAGCACAATACACTAACAGCATGCATATTAACATTAAAATGAATATTATTTAGTTACTCTTGCATGCCAAATTCAATCACGCATGAAAATGTTTAATGAAGAATGGATAGCATGATAAAATACCGATATTCCGGTTTCAGAAAACTTATTCACACACTAAACAAGTAATAAAAAAAAATTAAGTCAATTCCTACTTAGGTCAATAAGAGAATTTTTTTTCTCCCATTCTTCTTTCCTCCTGAGTGGCGCTTAAAATACCTTGATCAAGAAGAGGACTCTCTCGGTCTTAAAATGCCTTGATCAAGAAGAGGGCTCTCTCGATTATTGAAAATTAATTAATTTAAATTAATTAACGAATTAATATTTGAAAAAACTGGATTAACATCAATTAGCATCTACTACAAGTTTAAAAAAATTGAACTTGATTGGATGAATAATAAGATATATAAATAAATAAATAAATATAGGGAGAGTGTGAGCTAATAGTTGGAACTGAATGAAAAAAACTACTGGGAAATGCTTTTAAAAATTAGTGGGAACTTTGCTTTTATAAATGCTTCTTTAAATCTGAAAAATATATTGGTTACTGAGATTTCTACAGATGGAGAAACAACCCTCTACACTGCTTTTCATGAAATGCAATTTCAATGAGGAAAATTATACAGTTTATTCTTTCTCTAGCCTACCAATAATGTCTATTCTCTTTCTCGCCCTAACATGTTAAAAAATATCACATTTATTTAATTCGTGAATATTAAACATGCTAATATTTTGAATTTCGTAAGAAAATTTATAAAAAAGGGAAAATTGTGAGACAAAATTTTACAAAAATTCCGATTTTTAAAAGACCTATTAAAAAAATAATAGTTTTCAAATTTTAGAAAACTTTAAATAGTAACTACCCAGCAAAGAAAGAAACAGTGGGCCATCAGCTGGAAAAAAGATGGCACCCAGCACTGCCATTAGCGGTAAAGTGCAAGGGTACCATTACTTAAACCACTCAAAAAGTGTCCGTGCGGAATGCAGCTGGCCCATCAGTGATGGCCAACAGCAGGCCAGCATTGGTATGCCATCACATTACTTCAATCCGGCATTTTTCCTGCAGTGGTAGCAGTTATCCCACTGCTATTCCTTTGCTGGCCCAGCACTTTCCCTTACAAAAATTTCTTATAGAATTCTATAAAAAAACAAAGTATTATGGCTCTTCATTCTATAAGCTAGTTTCACCAAGAGCTATGAAAATATATGTAGAAGTGTCCATTTGAACTTGCATCGGTTTCCATGTGGTCACCGTCCCAAGTACTAACCGCGTTCGATGCTGTTTGGTTTTCGTGATCGGACATGAACAAGTACTTTCAGCGTATGATACCACCGCTCGTAGTTTTCATGCTCTCATTACACTATTTCAAGTTTGTTTCTTTTGTGATTTACGTTCCCAATCATTAAATTGGTATAGAAATTATTGTATTGTATAGAAATCCTATATATTTTATACGTTTTTTTTATTATTATTGATTCTGAACTGTGTAAATTATGAAAACCGAAATCCTTTGTAACTTAGTAAAACCAGATTTAAGGAGAAAAAAAAAGTGCGTTGAAATAAAGAATTTATTTATTTATTCATTTACTTATTTATTTTGTTGGTGGCAATAGTGCTATATTATTTACAGTTTTTAAAAAAATTAGCTTCACAGCTTAAATTGTGTAAAGATATTCATTTCAGATTTGTGTTTAAATGCTCAATGTCTTCGATATTCGCAATGCCACCTAGCATAAGGGTTTCCAGCAATAATACTGCAAAAGTTCGTGCACTTCCATGTAGTGGTGGGCTAGCGCATGAGATAAAACGGAAGCCCACCAGAATTTTATCTGATGATTTCCAACAGCAAAGTTAACTGAAGTGGTCCAGCAGTGGTAGACCATTAGCCAGCACTTCTCCATCATTGCCAGCACCTATCTTGCTGCTGGCCAGCAATTCCCTCTTTGCTGGGTAGTCTAGTCTCGGTGTCTGGGAGGGGATTCAGCATCGTTAGCTCCCCCATGGGGGCGCTAATGCCCCCTTGTCACAAACTGTCATAATTTCACAATTTCCACACCCTACAAGCGTGACATCATTTGTGGGCACTAAAAAGGGAACGCTGAACAAAGAATTATTTAGTGCTGCTATCTACTGCTTATAATATTTATCATATACTTCTCACGTTATACAGATTGTAAAAATAAAATATTTGAATGAAGAGGGTTGGTCCTTTTTCATTTTCTAAAATATTTTTTTAGGGGGAAAAAAAAACTTAACATTTTTAGAAAATAGTAATAAATCAAAAAGTAATCTATTATTTTAATCCCTAATTTATCTTAATAATTAGAATAAATAGCGCTACTTAATTATTTTTTGTGTCGCCATCTATTAGTGAAACTTGTAAATTTCTGAAAATAGATCGGAAATTTTTATTATTATTATTTATTTATTATATCCAGAAATGGATAAAAAATTATAGGGATTGCGTTTCATCTAACCTTTAGTGTGTCCTGTCATTTGGAATTTAACCCATTTGTGCCTGAATTTTTATTTTGCCAAATTTATTGGTAAAATCAGTTTAAAATGTTTGAAAATGAACCGGAAAAATACTAAAAAAATTAAGCTAAAAATGTTTGTATTTATTTGACAAAATGTAAACGTACTAAAGATAGGAATATCCATAATATTTGTAATAATATAATATGCATAATTATATGTTTTGTCTATTTTTATATAAAATAAACTTTTAAATTGTATATTATATACCATAATTTGTATTTTTATGAATTACCAAAGAAATATAAATATTTCTTTACAGAGACTAATAACATTATAAGTATTAGTATTAATAAACTGAGAATAATTGTATTTCAGGGTTTAAAACAATTTGTTTCATATCATCTTGAAAAGGACTTTGCATAAATAACTGTCCCCTAAATGGCTAATAAAAATATGTACCCATTCGTGCCCTATATTTTGTACGTTACAAAAATGCATAAATATAGGCTTAGACACATAATTTCACAATAAAAAAAATACGTATTTCAAAGAAGTTTACAAGCTACGATTATGACTTATTTGTTTAGATAATTGGTAGAAAAAAACAAAAATGATCTTACTTTTTACATATGTTAAACTCTTAAAGAAAAAATCCAAATAAACAAATAGATTTCTATACAAATGTAAAATCAAATTTACTTTATTCACTGACTTAAAAAAGAGCAAAAGAAAAGTTTGAAAATTAAAGAATGCTTCAAAGAGGATAGACCTCGCAACCTCTTGATTGCGATCCCAACGCTTACCCAACTGAGCTGCAGAATTTACGCAAACTTTCCACTAAAAGTTGAGAAAAAGAAATCAAGCGCACGAATACAGTAGCGCATTTTCTGTGAAATTCCCATAGAATGGCGGAAAAATATAGTCCGATTTTTCATGCGGATTATATAACAGTTTTCCTGGAGATAAGTTAAGTCTTATTCGCTTTATCTAAAACAGATTCATACTATATATTAACTTTAATAAAATCGCGCAAGTCATTTTTGAGAATAAAAAAAAAAAAAATAGGGTTATATAAGAAACACGAGTTTTCCTGGAAACAAGTGATATCTTATTTACTTCATCTAAAACAGATTCATAGTATATATCAATTTTTAAAAAATCGCCCAGGCCGTTTTCGAGAATTAGAAATTAGGAAAATGTACCATCGGTTTTACTTTAAAAATGGGCATCGGGATCTCAAAATATACTGAACATAGAAATGTAAAAATTTCAGAATAGGATTAGACAGCAGATATAAGACTATTTTTAAAAAATCAAAACAGTATGAACTCTATTTGCTCAGTTATGAAGTGGCGGCTTTTCGCGTTTCCTTTGATGTCGAGTTAGGTGTTGAGTTCCGCCATTCTTACGATTTTAGGCTTAAGGCTGCGTCGCTCTGGTACCATCGTCTTCCATGATATATAAAGTTGGCGCCCACGCTTTCATTTTTTTTCCTTGGGCATGATAAAATAAAACAATTTATTTTCCAGCCCAAATTATTTTCTACTTTTTAGTGCATTAAAAAAAAAATTCTATATGTTTGTGAATTTTAAGGAAAGCATTTCTTTCAATAAATAAATAAATAAATAAATAAATAAATAATTTAAAAAATTACATTTATTTTGTTTTTAATTTTTTAGTCAAACAGCTCTTTTTTAGTTTTATTTTACATTTTATTCTTATTTTTTTGTCTTATATTGCTGTATAGAAATTTTAATATTTAATGTTTAAACTTTTCTCCCCCCCCCCCCCCTCCCTTGCGTATAGTACAAACTGCAGCGCAGATAGTGCAAAATAATAGGCAATTTGGTACTTTTCCACTATAGGTGCCTTGGTGGATTTTTTTTAAAGCTCTGTGTAATTCGGGCATCAGAAAGTGAGATTTGTTGTCAAATCATATAAACAGCTATGAAAAGAAAATTGATGATTTTTTTGTTTGTTTATATGTGTATTTTATATGTATATTATTGTTATTTTTCATGTACAAATTACTTCTGTTTCTGTATAAAATTAGATAAATCATAAACGGCTTCTTTATGTTAATTAAATAGTATAAATCTTGAAAAAATGCGTGTGTATATAAAATGAAACAGTGAATAGATTCCCAGAAAATACGTTCCAAATTTCCTTCGTCGCCAAGGTCCCTAAAGCGGAAAAGTATAGAAATTTTAACTTTTGTATCCGGCTATATAAAACGTGGTACTTTTCCAGTATAGGAGCCTTGGCGTACTTTTTTTAAAGTTTGCCACAATTAGGGCTTCAAAAGCGAGATTCTTTGCCAAATGATATAAACAGCTATGAAAACAAAATTAATGAACTTTTAAGTTTATTTATATAATCTATACACATTTTATTTATATTATATTAATGTTGCTTTTTTATATACAATTTAGTTCTGTTTGTATGCAAAAATAGTTAAATGGTTTCTTTTTATGAAATAAATTGCATAAGTATTGAAAAATTACTTTATATGACACAGTGAATAAGTTGTTTGAAAATATGTTGCCAAATTTCCGTTTATCTATCCCGCCATGGCCCCTATAGTAGAAAAGTACCTAAAGCACATTACAATCGGGACACATTAAAATCACAGACAGTACAGCGCCGTCTATTGGCGGGTATGTTATTAGTAGCATTTCCCGCTCATTTCTAGTTCATCAATTATAATAATCGCCAAAAAATAGCCTCGCCAAAATGGTAAAATTTTCGTCTAAAATAGTGGAACTTTCTATCATAATTCTATAATTAATCTACATTTAGCTATGTGTTATAGCTTAAAACCTTGCCTGAAACGATATCTATCAAACAGTGTAAATTCCGTCAAAATCCATTCAGCAGAACTCGAGTTATAAAAAGCCGGAACGAAATTTTCATTTGTGATTTATATATATATGTAGAAGTAAATTAACACAAAATTATGTTTTTAATCAATTCAAAATACATATATTTTAATATCAATATAAATTTGTTACTAGTTATTTATTGGGTCAAAGATCATTCAAATACGATGATTTTGAAAATGAGACAAGTCTCCTTTAAATAGATTTATTTTTTATGTTCATCATATTTTGTATGGTGTAATTTTATACAATAAGATTACACCTAGCAGAAGTTTAATTCAGTAAACTGATGAGACATATGAAACTTAAAGACATACTGTTATTAAAGTTTAAATTAAGTTAAAGTTTCCTGTAAAACTAGGGGGAATATGACGTGAATATGACGTCATATTGACAAAATCGTATAAAAATATTTTAGTTTTATATAAACTCTAAAGCTCATGACGTCATTGGAACTTCCTAATAAATCTTCCTGTGCATTTCCTGGCTTTTTCTGCGTTATTTTCCGGGAGGTAACTCCTTCACTCTATGGAAAACTTTCGCAGAAATCGGTCGTTCGTTTGAAACAATTCTACCGTGTGCCATGATACTTTCGGAGTCCTTATGAGAATGAATCTTTTCTTTCGAATATGACATCATTTTCACCATCAGAACCATTCATCCCTTCCGAGATTAGAGCGTCATTTAAGAAATTCTTATATAATTCCCGAGTTTCACTAAATATTCATTTTAATTAATTGGAAATTATGTAATTTTCAGAAATATTTTATTTTGTGTAAACCAAGAATCTTCAAATAAATAGTAAGAGCCCAGTCTATTTATGTGAACATGACATCATCACTCACACAGTAATAGTAAAATGTTTTAATTCATGGATGAAAATGGATCTTGTGTTTTCCGAATGACGTCATTATCTTCGTCGGAAACATTTCGTTTTACATATTGCTTACTGTTGTGGTTACTTACAACCCCTGCCATATTTTTATTTAATTTGATTTAGAAAATATTTTATTAATCTTTATTCATTTAATTTTAATATTCGCATTCTAAAATTATTTTATTTCCTTCCTTTTTAAAACTTCCCCTGTAAGTTTTTCTTTCTTGCGTAACATTTCGTTTCATTTTAAAGTGATAAACGTAGTTTTTAAATCTGTACTTCCGGTAAAAGATTTCTCTGGAACATTCCACAACCTTCTATTTCTGAGGTAATTTCCTCTTTGTACCCCCCCCCCCCCCTAGCCAATAAAATTTAATTCAGTTTAATACGTAGTTTCAAAAATTGTAACACTTTACTGCTATTTAGCATCTTATCTTTATGAGATCTATAAAATTTCCTCTAAAAAACAGTTTTTACATGCTTTAGCATTGCAATTTATGCCAACGCAAGGTTCTTGTATGTTTGTTTCTGCCAAATTGGCGAATTTCAATTATTACAGCAGCCCTTTACCCCTTTTCTACGCAGAGCTTATGCGTTTCTCAGTGTGTTCTGATTTCAAGGCAGAATGGTTTCTCCCTTGCTGTTCTGGGAAGATTTATATGCGTGCAGCGAAAACAGTAAAATGAAAGAAAAATTTTAATACTATGATGGTATGTATAATTTCTTCTGTTTATAGCGAGGGGATAACAGTTCCACCAACGGAGATGCCACAGCAAGTCTTCAGAATAATAAGTGGGTAAAAACCTACTGATGGCTGCATGTCATGAGCTATTATTATTTTTTTATTCAACTGGTGCTTTTTTTTTCGGAGTTTTTGAATCGATGCTAAATCATGTAAATATTTGGTCTATTTTTTTAGACGTGTGCCTCCATAATCCCCTAGTGAAAATATTATTATTATTATTAATGACAAGTCCTTAATAAAAAGGTGATCCTGCACTATTTATTCCTTAAAAATGCATCTATAAATATGAGATGTCTTTTTCGAATATATTTTTTTCAAGACGAATTCTTTTTTTAAAATAAAGAAATTTCACGCTGATTTTTCTTGTGCAGTCATTTTATTTGCATCCACCACTGTTTTTTTTTTGTTTGTTTGTTTGTTTGTTTCAGGTCATTATAGGTAATGCTTTTATCTTTATTTTTTTGTTCTTGATTATCAAATAGAGAATTAAATACTGAATTATTTTAAAATTATTGTCATGTCGGAGTGGTCTTTTGTGGCTATAGCTCAATGAACGCAACACTATATTTTTGCTCGATGATCACAAGATTTAATTGTTAGAGTATTAATATTATTCAGTGCTAAAAAATGAAGCTGTATGATAATATTCCGTCACATTTTATCATCCAACCATCACACTTACTATGAAAGGTTATTTATTCACTGTCATTTTATTTATACAGATTGCTTAATATTATTTCTCATTAAATAATATGTGTTCTGCTCTTATGCAATTTGTGCACAAATAAACGGAATCGTTTTAATATTTTTACATTTTATGACAACCATTGAAATTTTCCTTTTAAATATGACGCGAGTTTGAATGGAAAAATCTCGTTTCTGATTGGTGGAATGTTATAAGCTACATAAATTGTGTTACTGCGGTTGTTGCCAAACGTCAAGCAACAAATTCAACCTGCTTTTAGCGCCACGCAAGAGAAATACATATGTAGATAAAATTTAGTTTTTAATTTATTGCAACTGCTTTTAAAAAGAAAAAAAAAATCGAATTAAAATAAAACTTTCAATTTTTTGTTATTTTAATTATTTGAAATATATTATTAGCTTATTATATTTTACAATAAAAGTAAATTTCCAACTAAACCATTGCATTCAAATGTGAAGTAAGTCTACTGACTCATGACATAAGGAGGATTGTTTTCGTCTAACAACGATAACCATTTTTGCATAGTAATAAATTTACATGAAATAAGATTGCAAAATGCATGAAAACTTTTATTTCTACTTACGAATATTTTTAAATCCATTCAAATGTAATCCATTAAATATCTAATCACTTGCCTAACATTCAAAATCATCGTCTCACTTATTCAAAATGAGAACTTTAAGAACCCAAACAACTTGTAAGTAAGAAAAATATATATATATTTTTTGAAAAAAAAAATTTAAAAAAAAATACATATTACATCAGCTTCCATGTTTTAAAATTGCATTAAAACATATATTTGTTCAAGATTGTTTGCAATTTGCTGTTTAAGTTTACCACATGAATCAAAGTACCTGAATTATGTTACGGAAAATGTCGTGTATGTCATACAGTTATGGGAGTTTCAGAACAATGGCCATATTGAACCACATTTGTAATTTATTGTAAATATTATAATTTATAATAAAGAATTTTTGCTTTGGAACTTTTATTTGAAAACTGCACAGTCATTTATCACAAATATTACTCTTGCAGAGACAAAAGTATCACTTGTGATGTATCTTTTCGTGATTTCTTTAAAAGTCAAAACTGCGTGCTTCATTTTGCGCGTACTCCAAATTGTGCTGCCTTTCGTTCGAAAGGTTATACGCTAGGGGTATGCTTCACGTTATCTCATTATCACACTCTGAAAATACGCTAAAAGCTCAAGAAACTATACATAAATTAAATATTTAGCCTTTTCTGCTCATTAATTTATATTAGTTAAATATTATGTAATTTAAAGACTATTCCATAACAATATAATTTATATTAGTTAAATATTATGTAATTTAAAGACTATTCCATAACAATACAGAGTTTAAATTCTCAATCAAGTTGTCATTATGATTTTTTTTATTTTTATAGAACTTTCTTTTAGTAAAAAGGTTGATTGAAAAGGACCTGTCTGTTACCAAAGTTACCACATTCTTTGAAAATTCCAAGGAGAATGGCATCACTATTAATGATAAGAAAAGTTCTATTTAAACTTTAAAACACAGAATTCAGAACGGTTTCATTTATTCATAGAATTTGGTATATTTTCTACAGTTAAATAAGTCAAGAAAAAAAAAAAACTCTTAAAAATTTGTGAAAGAATTGCGCGAAGCCTGGTTACATCAAAGCATTTTTAAGTCCATATACGATACTTTCTCATATATTCACAAAATACGTTTGATTGACAAAATTGCTCCAGTCAGAGTGTAAACCGGTTTACAAGGAAAATTTTCTTCTTTTAACAGTATTTTTTTCTTTCTTTACCGCAGTATGATGCCGAAATTGTTCAATCGGCATTGTCGTTTTTCGGTTTCTCTTTCGCTTCGGAAATGCACAGTCAAATATGTCATATATCATTTCAGCAAGATCAAAAGATGATGCTAGAGATATTCCCAACCACATTCCTAAGTAGCCTCCAATGTAACTGAAGAGCTCTACACTCTAAAATAAGAATATGATATAAATTAATCATATGTTAATCATATGCATAAATTTAACAGTATATCTCATTGGAACATTTTGTCTGTTTTATAACGTCAATAACATGACAGTGCGTAGCAAAATACAAAAAAAAAGTACAAAAATGTTTACCTCAATCCTGGGTATCTGCTTGAATTTTTTAACTTTCAACCGATCAAAATCAACCCAAATAACTATTGATCGACTTCTAAAAAAGAAAAATATTTTAAGAAATGTTGCTAATAAACTTATTATATGAATATTTGTCAAATATTCAATAATATTAAATTATATATTATTAATTCAATAATTATGAATAACGTAAAATAACATATGACTAATTCATGTCTTTTTAAGATGAACGTTTTAATAAGCTGTAGTTCTACTATCCAAATCAAACTTAACACACAACGTGTCCACAAAGTCTCATTTGAACTGCAAAAATTCCTAATCAACATTTTTGAAGGGATATGAAAATGAAATTTGTTATAGATACTCGGGTTACTATTAAAATTTATATTAACCTTTGCTTTGTGTATTTTAGATAACTTTTTGAAGAACCAAGTCCCAAGATATAAAAATGGCTACGCCTGAAGAAAAAGTCCAATGTGGCACCACAGTTGGATAATCTTCAACCAAACGTCTTTTTCCAGCAAGATGGTGCACTGCTACAATGGGGTCGAGATGTTCGTAATTTCCTTGATGAAACAAATCCGCGTTGTGTATTAGACGAGATGGCCAAATTACCTGGCCACCTCGTTCACCTGATATCACTCCCCTGGTTTTCTTTCTGTGGGGGTATGTTAAATATCGTGTATACCGAACAAAAGAGCGGGATATCACTGACCTGAAGCAAAGGATCATAGACGCCATCGGCACCATTGATAGCACTTTATTGAAGAGGACATGGCTGGAAATAGACTTTCGCCTTGATGTGCTTCGCGCAACTAATGGCGCGCATATAGAGGTTCATTGACTGCTGTAAAAAAAACTTTCATAATTGCATCTTAAAATAAAATAATTTTCAAGTTTTTTTTTTCTGTTCAGTACTTTATGTAATAAACGCCTGTATTTGGAAAAGAGACTTTATGGACACCTAGTATTTTCCATTTCTTTATTTCATGAGCAGAAAAACAAATTAAAAATTATACGAAAGAAAAATACTGACTGAAGCAAAGACCACGGAACATTTTTCAATACTTCAATAATACTGTAACGAAACCATTTAATAAAGATAAAGGATATAAGGTTAGTTGGTGTAACTGGACCGACGAGGTAACTGGGCCATAGGGTATTTTATAAAAAATCGTTGATGTATTTTAAGTTTTAGCTTTTGTGAACAATGCCCTTTAACCTCTACTTCCTAAAATAACGTGTGTCAACTCAACCATAACACTCTCTCTTTGCTGTGGTAGGTTGTCGAAAATTTACGTTTCTTTTTTTAAAAACAACATCCATTTGGTTGAACTTCCTCTGCTTTTTTTTTAATAATTTAAGTACTTTTATTAAACAATCTTTTTTTTTTTAAAGATTAGGCATATAACTACGTTAATATTATTAGGTATCTATACATATTTACTTCATATTTCAAATGTAAGCCCGGTGTCCCAGTTATCCCATAAATTTTTCAAGAATGGGGTAACTGGACCATGCTGGATCCAGTTACCCCAATAGTTATAAATAATTTTTTTGAGTTTTTTTTATAACGGGAAGTAAATTTATCCATTGTTTTTTTTTTTTTTTTTTTTTTTTTTTTGCTCACAATAAAGAAAATTATAGAATACCTTATTAAAAATTACGTAATAAAATAAAAATAAGCATATTGGGTGGTATCAAACCAAATTTCTTGACCCCTTGCCGTTATGGTGATGTCGTTATCGCATCACATAATTTTAATTCCTAATTGCCACATAGGCACCGGAATTTTATAATGAAAATTTCACCTTTATAAAGTACGCGAAAATATACTTTTACTTGCTTTCAAATAGATTCTTTTGTAAATACTGGTGTCATTAAATTATTTCAACATTTTACGAATACAAGTACCTCGCCCCTGAAAGCGAGATAGCCAAACCTTGAAATTGTACGATATACAGATAAAGTACTTAAGTACTTACGTAGCCGTTTGTTCTTAGATTTACATTACTATTTTTTCCCTTAAAATACCCATGTGACTTTTATACTTATTACCTATACTGAAGTACATAAGTACTTACTTAATTTTTATGTTTTAGGTATAAATAAATCTGATATTTTCACTTTTAGGGCTTTTTTAGACACATTGACAGCAAAGGTTTACTTAAAACGCTTTTTATTGACATATAATTTACATGATCTGCCTGGTTTAAATTTTTTTAAGTTTTATACACTTTTTAAGTTGTATACACACATGGTACAATATTCAAATTCGCACAAAAATTGTTATATCAGCGCCCCTACCGGCGAATTTTTTCCAAATTCCCGGAGGACCTGCTTGCCATAGCCAAAAACTTATAATAAAATTTTGGTTTAATTCTATACATAACTTCATACACTTTTTGATGGTACAATGGCGACAGACAGACGGACAGACGGACAGACAGACATTTTCTATAAACATGTTTTTTGGAATCTCTGACCCCTAAAACATGCAAATCCGTCGAAAACCGGAAGTCGAAAAAAATTTCGATTACAATACTTTCTTCTATTGAAGATAGAAGAAAGTAAAAACTACTCTATGAATCATCTTGATTTTTTATATAATTACAGCTTATTTAATCGGCTTCGATATGAATTAAAGTTTTAACTAAAATTATATAAAAAAAAGTTATTAACAAATAAAAAAGTATTCCTTTTACAAAGAAAATTTTTTTTTAATCAGTCATTACATAACTTTTTTTAACATATTTTTGTGTTCCTTTAACACTTTCCGGCACAAACAAACTTTTTTAGGTATTAAAAACATGATACTTTACATGTTCATTGTAAAAGCAAAATTTTACAAAAGTATTCTTGGTGCCGTTCGTAAGTTTGGAATTAAAATTAGGTATCCCGAACTGGGCACACTGCGTTGGAAAGGTTTAATTTAAGTAGAAGCCATACTCACGAAGTTTACGAAAAAAAATTATTTTTGTGTTTCAGATAATTCTGCAAGGCTCTATCATGCCCACCGTCCGGACGAAGTTTTCAAAGCAGTTGAACATACTTGTTTATATCTTAGAGTAGAAGCAACAAAATCTAATAAAAAATTCTTGTGTATACCTTTAGATATGTACAATAAACTGTTAACATTTCAAAAAGATCCATCATGCAGTTTTCTTACAAAAAAAAAAAAATCATAAAAAGTGCTTTTTTTTACTCCTAATGTAGAAGGTCCTCTTAACCCCTTCGGGACGGGAGCCTTTTACGAAATTTTTAATCTTTTGACACCGTTTTTTAAAACCAGAAATTTGTGTCTTCTTGAATCGAGAAAATGCGCTGATTAAATAAGGCAAATTTTACAGTAAAATTTTACTGGTGAGTAAAAACAAGAATTCTGAGCTCTTCATGCGGCACGTATATGTGCCGCTCGTCCCCAAGGGGTTAAGGCTCGTTTCAGAAAAGAAGATCCTTTGGTTGAAGTATATGATAGACAATTATTAAAATTAATTATATCTGTGCAATCAAAAGGAAAATTTTCTATAACATCATTATATGATAAACAAGAGTCAGTCGTATTTACGAGCTCTTGAGATGTTAGAAGTCACAACTGATAAATATGCTTCAATATTATATCCATTGGTAGAATCTTGTTTTACTGCTGAATTTTTGAAAGCGTGGAATCGTAACCATACGACTCCTGTTAGTTCTGATGCAAAAGAACGCTTGGATAATTTAATGACGTTTCCCAAATCTGAAGTTGAAGGAGATGAAAGAATTAATTTGGCAGTGGCAGGTTTTGGTTTCAGGAAAAAAGATGATGCGAGCTTTAGGAAAAATGAATGTTTCAACGATGTTACTAAAGGTTTATTTACCAATTGCTGCTACTTTATTAACAACTTTTTCAAAGCTAGATTTAAGGAAAGATTGCGTTTTTTGCAAAAGGAAGACATCTGAGTTCAGAATGCTTTTCGGCACGGAAGATGATTTTAATGAAAAGCAGAATATATTGAAGGACAAAAGATGTTGGTTTTTATATTTGGCAACAGGTCACGCAACAAAGCAATGTAGAGCTATCTTGAAGTGTTCCTTTTGTGATAAAAGACATGCGTCTGTGATGTGTCAAACGCTCGATAAAAATAAGCCGAATGAAAAGAAAGACGAAGAGGAAGAAAAGTCGTCTGGAAAAGAAGAAAATATGGCCAATTTCAATAGAAATCCTAAAGTGTTTCTTCCGACACTCGAGGTAAAATTCTTTTCCGAAAACAAAAAGAAAGACATTAGACTAATTTTGGAATCAGGTTCTCAGAGATAGTATATTTTAAAACATTAGCCGAAGAAATGAAGTATTTACCTCTTCGAGAAGAAACATTTTCTCATTCTCTTTTTGTCTGAGTCATAACAAAGTATTATAATCATCATTACTACAAGGTGAGATTAAGCGATTTGTATGAAAATTTTAAATGTAATTTTGAAGTTTTAGAATAAAATATTAAATGTGAAAATATTATGCCTGTAGGAAAAGGATCCTGGTTTAAAGTATTATCGGAAAAAGGCATCACTTTGACGGATGATGGTGAAATCCTGAATATACTCAAATATTGATTGGAGCCGATGTAATGGAAAAATTACATCGGCTTTGAAGTTTTAGAATAAAATATTACATGTGAAAATATTATGCCTGTAGGAAAAGGATCCTGGTTTAAAGAATTATCGGAAAAAGGCATCACTTTGACGGATGATGGTGAAATCCTGAATATACTCAAATATTGATTGGAGCCGATGTAATGGAAAAATTACATCGGCTTTGAAGTTTTAGAATAAAATATTACATGTGAAAATATTATGCCTGTAGGAAAAGGATCCTGGTTTAAAGAATTATCAGAAAAAGGCATCACTTTGACGGATGATGGTGAAATCCTGAATATACTCAAATATTGATTGGAGCCGATGTAATGGAAAAATTACTGACAGGTCGTAGCGAAATTCTCTCGTCGGGATTGTTAGCACTGGAAACATATTTAGGTTGGACCTTAATGGGAAAAGTGCCTCAAGATAATGCGTCTAAAGAAAATTTAGCTTTATCAGTTACGTCTATGTTCGAAAGAAAGCAGAGATTACGGATTTATAGAAATTTGATTTACTTGGAATTAATGATCCGTTTGAAAAACAATCTAAAATGGAGATTGATCGTCAGGTTAAAGAGCATTTTTTACAGACAGTGAAAATGAATGAAGATAATCGTTACAAAGTTTCTTTGCCATAGGTGGAAGATACACCACCTTTACCTGATAATTTGAGTTTAGCCAAGAAAAGATTAACTAATGTTACACCCTTTGATGTTACGCCCTTGGCGACCAATTTGGCCTCCCTTAAAATTTATGTCTGGGAAAGCGTGCTAAGCATTGTATCATGTTATTTTTATTCATAATTTAATTTACTTGGACTCCCTTAAATATAATTAATATAATTTCTTAAGCTAATATTAGTTTTTGTTGCATTAAAATATCTCAATTTGTTGATTTTCTGTAAGCATGTAAACCGTATTAGTTTACAATGGAAGTCTATCGGAAGTTGGCGATATATCGCCAAGTTGGCGACAGAACAGGGTCCTCCTTACGGTAACCCGCCTCATAGGTATGTAGATGCATTAAATGCTGTTCAATAACCAATCAGAAGTGATTCATTTGAACGTTGCCATTAAACAATTAACAAATAATCGCGATTTCTGTGCCACGTACGATAGCGTAATATACATATAGATTCTGTGCATTTTTGTAACTATTTTTTTACAGAGACCTACCTATTAGATAAGATCTGAATATTATTAAAGTGGAGAGACTTTTAGGAGATTAACTGAGGTACGTTTATATGGTATTTTCATACATTACATTAAAAAGTCGGTTAAAGCAGATACTGTTTTTAACCTTTTCTAAGGCAGCGTGAAGTATGCTTCCCACTTAATTTTAATCCCCATATATCAAAACCAATAAATTTAGATAAAATTTGACTTTTATAGTAAACGTGACTAAAAACATTTAATCACTTTCAAAGCAATTTGTTAATAATTCGGGTGACATTAAACAGTTTCAACGTTCTTTAAAAAATATTAATCTGCCTTAGAAAGAGTTAAATATGCTATGCGTGATAATAAAACGAAAGGTTGCTGGCAAACGTATATTTTATTCCAAGATTTTAAACACAGATATAAAAATTAAAATCAGAAAAATAAAAATAAAAATAAGAATTACATTCGACGTTTCGGTTTTTCCTAAGTAAGTTAGGAGTTAATTTTCTAAACACATTAAGGACGACCATCTTTAACAGGAATTTTATTCAGTTCATACGACTTTTTGTTAAACACTTACTTTTACTTTATAAATCGCTGAAATGTGTTTTTTTTTTATCTTGCCCACCGTGTCAAAAAATGTCGTTGACACGGTGGGCAAGATTAAAACTAGTTGGATGTGCCAATCCCAAAACTTTCTTCTATCTTATACATCTTAATATTTCAAAACCTAGTTACACATGTTAATACTTCAATATTATTAGTTCAATACTATACCAACTTTGATTTTCATCTTAAATTTCTGCTCAAGTCAATTAAACGGACTAAAAACGAGTTAATCTATATCAGGATATTTGTTAAAATTATTAATTTTTCCTTATTCTGTCGTTATCAGCTGTTTGCGAATAGCCGGCATAGCAGGAAGCGAGTTCCCGCCGCTGCATGAGCCGCCGATGCACAATAGAACTACGAAAAATCAAGAAAAGTATACAAAAATCGCTAGCACGGAGCCCCTTTACCGCGCAATATTTCCAAATTCAAGGAGAACCTGTTGGCCAAAGCCAAAAACAAGCACAAACATTTTGGTTCAATTGTATGCATAATTTTATACGCTGTTCGATGGTACAATAATGAAAATGCCACAGAGATCGGAATTATAGCGCCCCCTTCTTTCGGAATTTTTTCAAGTTCAGGGAGGACTTGTTTGCCATAGCCAGAAACATGCACAAAAAATTTGGTTCAATTATATGGATAACTTCATACACTTTTCGATGGTACAATAATGAAAATGGCACAGACATCGCAATTATAGTGCCCCCTTCCGGCAGAATTTTTCCAAATTCAGGGAGGACCTTCGAGACATGACCAAAAATAAACACATAAAATTTGGTTCAATTCTATGCATAACTTCATACACTTTTCGGCGGTACAATATTCAAAATGGCACAAAAATTATACAAAAATCGCTATTACAGCGCCCTCTACGAGCGATTTTTTTACAAATTAAGAGAGGACCTCCTTGCCATAGCCAAGAACTTAAATTTTTTTTTTTTGGTTCCATTCTATGCATAACTTCATACACTTTTCGATGGTGCAATATTCAAAATCGCACAAAAATCGCTATTACAGCGCCCCCTACCGGCGAATTTTTTCCAAATTCAGGGAGGACCTGCTTGCCATAGCCAAAAACTTAAAATAAGAATTTAGTTCAATTCTATGCATAACTTCATACACTTTTCGATGGTACAATATTCAAAATCGCACAAAAAACGCATTTACAGCGCCCCCTACCGGCGATTTTTCCAAATTCAGGGAGGACCTGCTTGTCATATCCAAAAACTTAAACTAAAAATTTGGTTCAATTCTATGCATAACTCCATACACTTTTGAATGGTACAATATTCAAATTCGTACAAAAATTGTTATATCAGCGCCCCCTACCGGCGAATTTTTGCCAAATTCCGGGAGGACCTGCTTGCCATAGCCAAAAACTTATAATAAAATTTTGGTTTAATTCTATACATAACTTCATACACTTTTTGATGGTACAATGGCGACAGACAGACGGACAGCCGGACAGACGGACACAAAGACAGACAGACATTTCCTATAAACATGTTTTTTGGAATCTCTGACCTCTAAAACATGCAAATCCGTCGAAAACCGGAAGTCGAAAAAAATTTCGATTACAATACTTTCTTCTATTGAAGATAGAAGAAAGTAAGAACTACTCTATGAATCATCTTGATTTTTTATATAATTACAGCTTATTTAATCGGCTTCGATATGAATTAAAGTTTTAACTAAAATTATATAAAAAAAAGTTATTAACAAATAAAAAAGTATTTCTTTTACAAAAAAATTTTTTTTTAATCAGTCATTACATAACTTTTTTTAATATATTTTTGTGTTCCTTTAACCCTTTCCGGCACAAACAATTTTAGAAAGACATTAGACTAATTTTGGATTCAGGTTGTCAGAGATAGTATATTTTAAAACATTAGCCGAAGAAATGAAGTATTTACCTCTTCAAGAAGAAACATTTTCCCATTCTCTTTTTGTCTGAGTCATAACAAAGTATTATAATCATCATTACTACAAGGTGAGATTAAGCGATTTGTATGAAAATTTTAAATGTAATTTTGAAGTTTTAGAATAAAATATTAAATGTGAAAATATTATGCCTGTAGGAAAAGGATCCTGATTTAAAGAATTATCGGAAAAAGGCATCACTTTGACGGATGATGGTGAAATCCTGAATATACTCAAATATTGATTGGAGCCGATGTAATGGAAAAATTACTGACAGGTCGTAGCGAAATTCTCTCGTCGGGATTGTTAGCACTGGAAACATATTTAGGTTGGACCTTAATGGGAAAAGTGCCTCAAGATAAGGCGTCTAAAGAAAATTTAGCTTTATCAGTTACGTCTATGTTCGAAAGAAAGCAGAGATTGCCGATTTATGGAAATTTGATTTACTTGGAATTAATGATCCGTTTGAAAAACAATCTAAAATGGAGATTGATCGTCAGGTTAAAGAGCATTTTTAACAGACAGTAAAAATGAATGAAGATAATCGTTACAAAGTTTCTTTGCCATAGGTGGAAGATACACCACCTTTACCTGATAATTTGAGTTTAGCCAAGAAAAGATTAACTAATGTTACAAACAAGTTGCTTTCCGATAAATTTCACCAAAAGTATAAAAAAAATGCTTTCAGGGTGGCTTGATGATAAAATTATTGAGGAATTCCACAGTCTGAAATGAATCTTTATGGAAACTATTTTCCTCATCGACCTGTGATAAAAGAAGCAGTATAACTCCCATTCATCCAGTATTTGACGCATCAACTGGAACACAGACCATCCATCTTTGAATAAATGTTTGCATTGTGGATCAAATCTTATTGAATTAATTCCTAACATTTTCTTATGATAGAAAAAATAAATTTGATGTTGTAGATGATATCAAGAAAGCATTTTTATAAATAGCTGTTCGTAAAGAAGATCGGGACTATTTGCGTATCTTGTGGTGGGGTGATCCAGAATAAAGATATATTAGACTGTTTCAACATACTAGAGTTGCGTTTGGTGTCAAAAGTTCTCCTTTTCTTCTCGCTTCCGTCATAGAATTTCACATTAATAGCGATGAAGAATACGATCCCAATCTTAAACAGCAATTGCTGAGAAGCTTTTATGTTGAAAATGTCGTTGCTAGTGTCCACACACAGGAAGAATTGGAAAGATTTATTACTGATTCTAAATCTCTTATGGCTAAAGATGCATTTGATATGATGGGAACAGATAGAAAAAATAAATAATATCGAAAATAGCGAAGATACTGCTGTTCTGGCATTTCAATGGAACAGATTTCTAGACACTTTAAAAGTTAACGTAAGCTGGACGAAAGATATAAATATAGAAAAAATAACAAAATGAATCCTATCAGATGCACATAAAGTTTTTGATCCAATTGGTTTTACTGCTCCAGTTATGATATGTCCCAAGATGATGTTACAGAAAACATGGAAAGTAGGAATCACCTGGGATGAAGAAGTAACTAATGATATAAAAAATATTTATTGAATGGTTCCGTGGATTAAATATTTTACAAGAAATTCAGTTTCCTAGATATATTCATTTCACCCGAAAGATTGTAATCTTCGCAAATTTTGGGACGCAAGTCAGTATGCGTAAGCTGCTGTTATATTTTTGAGGATAGCAACTAAAGATCGTGTAGAGTTATTCCTTCTTGCTGCACAATCCCGCATAGGTCCTTTAAGGTGAACAAAACCCGAAGCTACTAAATTCTCCATAATTTTTAATTAAAAATAGAATGCAGTAGTTTCTATTAGCTCCTTCATTTCATAACAGAATTTGCACTTACTTGCAGTATTCGTCTGTCGGATCACACTGGAAAAATAAAATATATTTTAAAAAATAATAATCAAATACTAAATAAATAAATACTGAATAATACCAATAATTTATAAAGTATAGAAGAAAATATCGTAACTAACAACATTATCAATCTATTAAAGTAAAACTTCCCGAAATAAACTGCTAAGACTATTAATTTGTAAAAATATTTTTATATGTGTTCATAAAGCAAACATTATATGTACACAGCATTATAGAAACAATACGTCTGAAAATAAATTTGAATCTATCATACGCATATAATAAAGCCTAAACAGGGACGGAGGGATATCAAAGAAATTCACTTTCGTAAATTAATTTATTTATTAGAAATGTATAGGATTGATTTTTTTATGTTTGAGCATTTCGAAATGTCTGACTTCGGACATTGTACCCTCTTTGGAAGATTGATAGCTGGGACAGTGGTGCGGGGCTAGAATTTTACTCCCTCTAACAGGTGTCCACATAAACGGTAGAAATTTTACATCTAATTGTAGGATTCTAGTAGGACATGATAAGTTCGAAAGCTGTTAGGCGGGACTCCCCGATTTAACCATTTAGCGTTTTCAGACGTTACTTCGCACACTGAGAATAAAAGGTACTGCCTTCACCTAGAATGAATAGGTAGTCATTTTCTTAATCCCTAAACTAGAAATATAGATTTCTGCGCTATGCGAATAAAGTAAACAATAAACTGATCTAAAATTTCTAGTTTCTTGTTTTCCAGGTGACGAAACGATAATGAATCATTTCAGTAGCGAGAAATTATCACTTGATTTCTGGAATGGTTTCATAAACTGGAATTATAGTTACTAAAACTGACCTCTTGTGTTCGCATCTATTTGCAGAGATTTTTAAATAAGTTTGACCACGAGAATATCGAAAAACGCTCTTGAATTCTAGTAGGAGACCCTAGAACTCTCTTGCAAAGGGAAATATAATTTATAGGGTTGGCATGGAACTATTTTTTGAAGGCAACAATTCAGATTATAGATGCCATAACTGTATTTTTTTCGCACTGTAACATTCACTATATACGGGTAATGTTTCTTTCGAAAGACTCCCCCCCACACACACACATACACACATACACACACAGAAGGCTTTACCCCATTTGTCTATGCCTCTTGGAGAGATAATCTGCAGTAACAAATGACGACCAACTTTTTAATCAGTAGGCACTACTTGTTTAGCACTAAAAAGACCGCTGAGGGGTAATTTGACCCCTACCAAATGAATATATTTCGGTTCAAACCAGAAATTTCTTTATAAAATAAGCTTAAAAGACAAATAAGAAGAAAAATGTTAGATAAATAAGTTAAACAGTTTTAAATAAAAATTCTGATGACAAATATTTTTATAAAACACGAGTAAAATTCTCGGTCATTTTAGTGTTAAAAGAAGTTACCTTCAATTACAAAATTTCAAAAATGCTAAAAATAAATAAGGCAAATTTTATTTCCCATTATTACAGAAGCAAATTTTCAAAGAAAAATTATCCCGAGTCTGATTCCGGATTGAACCTCAAAGTGTTAATCAAAAAGCCCATATCCTTCTGAAAGAAATTCAGCTGAAAGTTTCAAAGTCTCTTTTGTCAGGTGCTATTTTTGCTTCTGGAACATTTAAATACTTTCATATACCTTTAAACTTTTGACTGTTTTGCCAGAGTGCCGCTCGGGTAAAAAGAGTTTGCTATCTTCGTTACCAATACCAAACCATTAGTTTTTGGATACCACTTAATTTTAACTGTAATTTTTGGTTTGGTAAATGGTATACCTTTTTCGATTGTACAAAGCCAAATATTTTAGTAGAAAAAAAGTGGTGCCGGGTCTTTATTTTTAATTTATCGTGTCAAAAAAAGAAAAAAAAAGAAACAGTTAAAGGGTTAGGTTAAACTAAAAACTCAGCGTAAAAATTAGAAAAAAAAATCCTTTTACTGTACGTAAGTTATAATAATTATATCTATTACTTTTATCTCTCTTATGTTACAATTAGAATTTTATGTTATTAAAGAAATGTCTCCCTAATTATTTTTGCTTGAACTTGCTAAATATAAACCTTCATTGTTCTATCTTGAAATATTTGTAAGATATAATTAATGACATACTTACCAATCATTACGATTTTTTACAAGTCAAATTAACATATTTTGAATGAGAAATTTTACCATACGCCAGTTACGCGACAACATTCCCAAATTAAAATTTAAACAATAGAAGCGTTCTTGACAAACTTCTAGCTAGCATTTTAATATTTTTAAATGATTTTTAAAATCGGATATCTTAGATAGATGTCTAAATTTCTATCTTTTCAATTACTTTTCAAATTTTTATTTCAGTTTTTTTTTTTTTTTTTTTTTTTTTTATCGGGCTTTTTTAATGTCGAAAAATTTTTTTGTGGTTAATTCTAAAATTAAAAGTACCTCAAAAATGAAACTAAATAAGGAATTAAAAAATATATGTTAGTAAAAATCCAATTTCAGCAATAACTGTTCGTATCCGGTAAGGTGTGAATTCTTTTGCGCAGACCTGTATACGACCTATTGAATTGTTACTCGCCACTTGGCACACTAAAAATTAGATACATTTAAAAATGCATACCACAACCAAATCTACACTTTCATAACCGGGACCTCCCGGGTTAGAGAATATAAGGGAAAACCATTTTTCTTATATAAGTATATATATGCATTTATTTATATGCATTATATAAATTTAAAAACAACGTTAAAAACGCCAGAATATGCACAATTTCAGCAGACTAGTTTTGGTAGCGTTTAGCGTACCGTCTTCAGTGCAAAGAATAACGGAAACTGGCTCATTTATACAGAAGAGAAGCAGATTCAACTGAGAAGTTCATTAACCAATAGGGAAACAGGAAAATACGGGTAACAGTCAATAGGAGAATAGTATAGATAATGCACCAAAAATGTGAAAAAAAACTGGTAGTAATTAAGCAAAAGATGATTTTTTGAAATATTTCTGTCAATATGATAAAGGGAGGATATCGAATTCCTTATTAACAAAATTGTCGTAATTTTCGTAGATATGAAATGCTTCAAGAAAGTTAAGTTCATGCATAGAAGTGGGTTTAGAGGCTGAATTAAAATCAAAAGAGTGGTTCATCTCCCAGCAATGTTTAGCAATTGAAGATTTATTGTTTTCCTGTTTTTGAATATATTTTTGGTGTTCCTTAATACGGATTTTAAACCCCGTTTGTGTGTCCAATATAGGGAAGATCGCACTGGCAATTAATATTATAGATACCTCATGAGTTGTATAACTCAATACGATAACTTAACAGGGTCATAAAATTGTGTAACTCAATAGGATCTTTGAGTTTGGAAATGGTAAGTTTATTCGTAGGGGTGAAAATTGTTCTGAAGTCATGCTGTTTAAGAATTTTGACAATAGGAAAGCTGGATTTAGGAAAAAGAAAGATAACACAATGCTGCTTCTGGCAAAAGAAGAGGACTGATTTGAGTTAGAGGAACAAGGGTGGTGTATTGTATGTAAAGTAGTATTGATAATAGAAAGGTTATAGCCCCTGTTAATTGCAATAGCTCTAAGATATTGAATTTCACTATTGAGTGAGATTCACATTTTTGGTGGCATTACCTATACTATTCTCCTATTGGCTGGCACCCGTATTTTCCTGTTTTCCCATTAGTTAGTGAACTTCTCAGTTGAATCTGCTTCTCCTCTATATAAATGAGCAAGTTTCCGTTATTCTTTGCACTGAGGATGGTACGCTAAACGCTACCGAAACTAGTCTGCTCAAATTTTGCATATTCTGGCGTTTTTAACGTTGCTTTTAAATTTACATCATTCTGCGCCTAGTAGCATCTTAATAATTCTATATATATATATATGTGTGTGTGTGTTTTCAGATTACAAACTAACAACACCAAAAAGCATTTTTACATGAAAAGCATCAATTTTGAAAGTTTTTACATTTATTAAAAGCGATACTTTTATATAATTAGCCGTAGCAATCGCCAAAGTTTTCATTGCTTTCTGCTATCGTCTTTTATTCTGCTCAATTCAGTTTAAGCACGTAGTTCGATTACACGCGTGTTAAATTCCTCTTATTTATTTATGTATTTATTTATATTAGTTATGATATTACATTTTATTAACTAGGGGGTTTAGCCCCCTGCGAGATTATCCCAACAACACCTGTTTAAGCTTCGCATCCTCTAAAAACATAGTAATGTGCCCTGTTTAAAAAAAAAAAATACCAGGTTAGGGAAGATTGAACGATATTATCACTATAAAGGCGGCTGTCTTTTGTAATCGCGTTGCCATGCTTTTCCGTTTGAATGGGTCACTTTTCAGTTACCATGGACTCATTCATCGATGTCGTAACAAATGACGGCTGTTTTCGACATTGATAAGCAAGATCAAGTAAACATTTGAAAATCAGCCTGGTTAGGTTAAAAATGTCGCTATCTTTCTGACTTTTATAAAGCCGTTATGGACAAAATTCTACCTTTAGGTTCGAGGTTAAAAACTCCGCCTGCTAATTGAAATAGCTTTCAATAACTAGCTTGAAATAGCAGCCACAGCATTGAAGAAGAGATTCAGGAAGAGTTGTAGCTTAGTCATGAATTATTTTTCCTGTTTTAATACACTCATGCATATTCATGAATTCTTTTCCCTATTTTAATACACTCATGCATATTCATGAATTCTTTTCCCTATTTTAATACACTCATGCATATTCATGATTTCTTTTTCCTATTTTAATACACTCATGCATATTTTCATGTTATTTTTACAATGTATTTTGTTTATATAATTTAGTAGGAATGTAGGAATTTTCTAATATGTATTTATCAAACAGTAATTCTTAAAAAATTAAACCGAAAGTATTTTGCGCGTATAATTTGCCTGTATTTATGCTGCATCAAGTGATGTAACATATAAATAAATGTACTAGCCGCACGCCCACTTTTATACCATGTGACGTTACATTAAAATTCTTCGAAATAAAAATTGTTTTAAATGTATCGTTTTAATATAGATTGCGTAATTTTCACTATTAAGTGCATTTCTCATATAGTAATTTATATATTTCAAAGTTTTTCTCATTTAAGATTCACGGGTATATATATTATTTAATTTAAAAGTGTTTGGAAATATTTTTATTTGAGCTTTACAAATATTACCTAATATTCACCATTAAAGATTTTCCTGTGATATTTAATGTTTGGGCATTTTACATATGACGTAATTATCACCTTTAAATGCGTTTCGCGTGTAATAATTTTATTATTTTCGTATTTTTTTTTTTAAGTTTTCGTATTTTTTTAAGATTTACATGTAAATATTTTGACGTAATTTTCCCCATTTTCAGCTTTTAACATGTGATTATTTAATTCTTATTTTAAAATTTTCTTTCTCTTTTTAATAATTTCACTTTTAATTTCAATTTGAAAATGTCGAAAAAAGAAATCTAATAAGTCATTTTGTTTTCCTTTTTCTCACTCCCCAATACATACACAAAATCGGATTTACTTTACTTTTTTTTTGTTGTTGTTGTTGTTTACATGCATAGAATTTATGTTAAACTTGAAGATGACAGACGATTATTGTTTCTAAAATAAACTGATTTCTGGCGATCGAAATGTGAAAAAAAAATATTTTTTTCAAATATGCCTGAAAAACACAAGTTAATCACAATGCTGTTTTCACTATGGATTGAAATAAAAGATAATTTCAATTTCAATTTGAAAATGACGAAAAAGAAAAATCTAATAATCCCTATGGTTTTTATTTTCTCCCTTTTTTCCACAAATGCAGCCATTTAGTTGTCATCATTAGAGAAATTATATTAAAATTTGAAAAAATTAATATCTCGAAAACTAATTCAAATTTTAAAAGTCCTTCCGGCCAGTGCCGGGAGGAAGAGGTAGCTTTCATTTTCCTTATTTTAAAAAAGCCAACTTATATTATTCAAACACACGAGCTCAATTTAGTGGAAAACGATTATAGGAGATTCAATACTAATTTTTATCAATACTAAATAATTATGAATGAGAATTAGTTACGCGAAATTAGTCAGCTTTATCCAAGCTGCTTTTATTTAAAGTAACTAATATTTGGCTGCCAAATTCGGCGATTTCTTAAAGTACCTGCCATTTTAAGATAATATGGTGGATGAGGCTAACCAGTGAGCTTGGTCGAGACCTTAGTAATTGCTGTGCACATGCTCACTCACATCGAAATCGGTTGATATATACCAGTGCTGTCGCAGGCAAAAAATCAGATTTTTCAAAATGTCACCACATTAGATATTGAAATTGCTATATCTGAGCCATTTTTTAAGATAAAGACAAACAAAAAATGCTCCTGAATCCTTATATCAAGGTCAAATACTTAAGAAAGAAACCTTTTTCAATTTCTAATTTTTTTGCACGTCATTTTAAATATAATTTTTTTTAATTTAATGGCCGCCATTTTGAAACAAGATGACTGATGAAGCTGGCAGCCAACTTGGTCGAGATATTGATGTATACTATCCACATGCCTTCTTACATCGAAATAGGCGAATACGTGTGTTATCGCGTACAAATACAAGATCATTTCAAAATGTTAGCCATGCTAGAAATTCAAAGAGCTATAAATCAACCTTTTTTAAGATATAAACAAAAGAAAAAATTTTCAGAAACAAAAACATGCTCCGGAATCTTTGTATCAAGGCCAAACACATAAAAAAAATCTTTTTCATTTTCCAACTTTTTAATTCCTCATTTTAAATTTTAAATTTATTTTTTTTAATGGCAACCCTTTTGAAACAAGATGGCGAATGAATCTGGCCAACGAACTCGGTCGAGAGTACAGACCAAGTTACATCCAAATCGGTTCATAAATACGCCTGTTATCGCGTGACAAAAATCAGGTCGTTTTAAAATGTCAGCTACAATAGGAATTCAAAATGCTATAACTCAGCCATTTTTTAGATATAGACGAAACAAAAACTGTTCCGGAATCTTTGTATTAAGGTCAAACACATACGAAAAAAATCTTTTCATTTTCCAATTTTTTGGTATCTTATTTTAAATTTTAAATTTTTTTAAATCGCCGCCATTTTGAAACAAGATGGCGGTTGAAGCTGGACAACGAACTCGGTCGAGATATTTGTATGTACTATGTACACACCGGGGTTAATCCATATCGGTTCATAAATACGCCCGTTATCACGTGACAAAAATCAGGACGTTTCAAAATGTCAGCCACGCTAGAAATTCAAAATGCTATAACTCAGCCATTTTTTAAGATATAGACGAAACAAAAACTGCTCCCGAATCTTTTTATCAAGGTCCAACACATAAGAAAAAAATATTTTTTTCAATTTTTTGGTACCACATTTCAAATTTAAATTTTTCTTAAAAATTTTTAAACAAAATGGCGGATGAAGCTGGCCAACGAACTCGGTTGAGACATTGGTATGTACTATGTAAAAACGAAGTTACATCCAAATCGGTTCGTGAATACGCCTTTTATCGCGTGACAAAATTCAGGACGTTTCAAAATGTCAGGCACGATAGAAATTCAAAGTGCTATAACTCAGCCATTTTTTAAGATATAGACGAAACAAAAACTGCTCCGGAATCTTTGTATAAAGGTCAAATACATAAGAAAAAAATATTTTTCCATTTTCAATTTTATGGTATCACACTTCAAATTTTCAATTTTTTTTTTAAATTTTAAATGGCCGCCATTTTGAAACAAAATGGCGGATGAAGCTAGCCAACGAACTCGGTCGAGACATTGGTATGTACTATGTACACACCAAATTACATCCAAATCGGTTCATAAATACGAGAGTTACAGTGTGACAAAGGTCAGATAGTTATATATATATATATATATGGATATATAACTATCTATCTACATATATATATATGTCAATTTTGAACGGAGGGCGGTTTCGGGGTCTGGGGGTCATGATCGATGAAAATATACCAAAATTTTTTGAAATCGCTTTCCTCCGAACGGCTGCAATAGGTAGCTAAGCTAGTATGAAAGCTACCTAAAATTCTAATATCACTATTGACACCTACGGATCAATACAGATAATTTCTTTACCAAGCATTGCATATTTTAGGAGAAATAGCTGCGAAACGTAGTCAGTCGTTTAATAAATTCGTTTCATTAGGATTTTATATATAGATAGGGTAAGTGAAAATTTAAATTCGTTATGGAATATCAGTCTTAAACAAATGTTTAACTCTTTATATTAACTTAAGTGCAGACGGATTCATCTTTCATAATCGTCTGGACGCAATAAAGACAGATTTTTAAAAAACATGCTTCCATAAAAATAAGTAAATTGCGATACAATTTTGATTTGCAAGTACATTTTAGGTAGCTTTCTTTACAAAAAGCTACCTATTGCAGCCGTTCGGAGGAAAACGATTTCAAAAAATTTTGGTATATTTTCATCGATCATGACCCCCAGACCCCGAAACCACCCTCCGTTCAAAATTGATATATATCAATATATATATATATATATATATATATATATATATATCTGACCTATGTCATACTGTAACTCTCGTATTTATGAACCGATTTGGATGTAATTCGGTGTGTACATAGTACATACCAATGTCTCGACCGAGTTCGTTGGCCAGCTTCATCCGCCATTTTGTTTGAAAATGGCGGCCATTTAAAATTTTTTAAATAATTTAAAATTTGAAATGTGGTACCAAAAAATTGAAAATGGAAAAATATTTTTTTCTTATGTATTTGACCTTTATACAAAGACTCCGTAGCAGTTTTTGTTTCGTCTATATCTTAAAAAATGGCTGAGTTATAGCATTTTGAATTTCTAGCGAAGCTGATATTTTGAAACGTCCTGAATTTTGTCACGCGATAAAAGGCGTATTTATGAACCGATTTGGATGTAACTTCGTTTATACATAGTAAAGACCAATGTCTCGACGGAGTTTGTTGGCCAGCTTCATCCGCCATTTTGTTTAAAAATGGCGGCCATTTAAAATTTTAAGAAAAATTTAAATTGGAAATGTGGTACCAAAAAATTGAAAATTGAAAAAATATTTTTTTCTTATGTGTTTGACCTTGATAAAAAGATTCGGGATCAGTTTTTGTTTCGTTTATATCTTAAAAAATGGCTGAGTTATAGCATTTTGAATTTCTAGCATGGCTGACATTTTGAAACGCCCTGATTTTTGCCACGTGATAACAGACCTATTTATGAACCGATTTGGATGTACCTTGGTGTGTACATAGTACATACAAATAACTCAACCGAGTTCGTTGGCCAGCTTCATCTGCCATCTTGTTTCAAAATGGCGGCCATTTAAAAAAATTTAAATTTAAAATGAGATGCCAAAAAATTGGAAAATGAAAAAGATTTTTTCGTATGTGTTTGACCTTAATACAAAGATTCCGGAACAGGTTTTGTTTCGTCTATATCTAAAAAAATGGCTGAGTTATAACATTTTGAATTTCTATTGTGGCTGACATTTTAAAACGACCTGATTTTTGTCTTTCGATAACAGGCGTATTTATGAACCGATTTGGATATTACTTGGTCTGTACATAGTGCATACCAATGTCTCGACCGAGTTCGTTGGCCAGCTTCATTCGCCGTCTTGTTTCAAAAGGGTTGCGATTTTTTTAAATGTATTTTAAAATTTAAAATGAGGTATTAAAAAATTGGAAAATGAAAAAGATTTTTTTTTATGTGTTTGGCCTTGATACAAAGATTCGGAGCAGTTTTTGTTTCTGAAAATTTGTTCTTTTGTTTATATCTTAAAAAGTGGTTGAATTATAGCACTTTGAATTTCTATCATGGCTAACACTTTGAAACGATCTTGTATTTGTCACGCGATACCACACGTATTCGCCTATTTCGATGGAAGAAGGCATGTGGATAGTATACATCAATATCTCGACCAAGTTCGCTGGCCAGCTTCATCAGCCATCTTGTTTCAAAATGGCGGCCATTAAATTAAAAAAATATTATATTTAAAGTGAGGTGCAAAAAAATTTGAAATTGAAAAAGGTTTCTTTCTTAAGTATTTGACCTTGATATAAGGATTCAGGAGCATTTTTTGTTTGCCTTTATCTTAAAAAATGGCTCAGATATAGTAGTTTCAATTCCTAACGTGGGTGACATTTTGAAAAATCTGATTTTTTGCCTGCGACAGCACTCGTATTTATCAACCGATTCCGATGTGAGTGAGCATGTGCACAGCAATTACTAAGGTCTCGACCAAGCTCACTGATTAGCCTCATCCACCATGTTGTCTTAAAATGGCAGGCACTTTAAGAAATCGCCGAATTTGGCAGCCAAATATAAGTTACTTTAATTAAAAGCAGCTTGGATAAAGCTGACTAATTTCGGGAAATTCTCATTCATAATGATTTAGTATTGATAAAAATTAGTATTGAATCTCCTAAATTCGGTTTCCACTTAATTGAGCTTCGTGTGTTTGAATAATATAAGTTGGCTTTTTAAAAATAAAGAATATGAAAGCTACCTCTTCCTCCCGGCACTGGCCGGAAGGACTTTTTCTCTATTCAACGGTGTAAAAATTGAAAGTGTGCGACATTTAGAAGTTAAAAAAAATTCCAGTAAAAGTCAAATTTAATCGACAGCTTTTGCCACCGTCAAATTACGTCAGCGTTACGCACGAACACGTTTGTTCTTTGTAATATGGAATATTCTTTTGTGGATCTCTGAAAATGAAAGATAAATGTTACGTACACCGTAATCTACAGAAACTAGTTTGTAATGTACCTTAGTTATTCTTTTAAATTTCATTGTTTGAAGAATCATATCATAAAAATGTACAGCAAACGTCTTTTCCCATAGATAATAATGTAAAAGAATTCTTTGTGCGTCCCTTTAATTGCAGTTTAATTGTTATTTATTCTATACATATAAAATTAAAAGCTAAAACACCAGAATATGCAAATTGTCAGCAGACTAGTTTCGGTAGCCTTCAGCGTACAGTCCTCAGTGCAAAGAATAACGGAAACTTGCTCAATTATATAGAGGAGAAGCGGATTCAATTGAGAAGTACATTAACCAATGGGGAAACAGAACAATACAGATACCAGCCAACAGGAAAATCGTGAAACATCACTGGGCATGGTATAATTACCTTTTCCTGCGTCTTCCTCCCCAAAGGTCAAGTTGAAAGATAGTGAAGCGGGAGGGACAATTGACGGGACACTCGCGTGTGTTACTTGGCGTTGAGAGGAAGATATTTCGCCAAGCATTGAATTAAAGAATCAAGACAGTCTTTTAAACATCGGGCCTATATAAAAATTTAAATGAAGCCGATAACATATGAATCATTTTCAGTGGATATGAGTTTCACGAGTATATGGCTGTTCTCAAATCCAAAGGCGACTTTATACACAAGTTTTAATTCTTTTTTTTTTTTTTTTTTCGAAAATGCATGAAACGGCAGGTGCTGTTTTTCAGAAATTCTGTTATCGAAAGACGTTTTCCGGTTTTTGGTAAACGTAAGAGATCTTTCAGAACATACCATCAAAATGGGCGTTTTGAACCGAATTTCCAGATTAAAAAAAAAAAAAAAACAGCCAGAGAGAAAATAGAAAAACCGGTTATCATTTGACCACAATTGCTTAGAATTCGATAATTTATTTATCAAAGAATGGAAAACTCGTTTCAATTCCAAATCGCTTCCATAGTCAAACCCGCCAATTTTGTACTTCTACTTTTAAAAAAGAGTTAGTACATGTGTCAAGCTTACATGGACTTGGACATATCATGAGCATGGATCATACCAGGATCAAATTTGTTTTCTACATAGTAGAACTGGAATAAATTATTTCCAGGATGTGTCAGGCAAGCAGTATGTTTTGCAAAAATAGTTATAGTCATAATGAACTTCCGTTAATGGAACCATTGAAAATATACATTAAGGATATTCTCAAATGCAAAAGGACAGCTTTATGACATAAGTTTTCATTTATTTCTGTTCGGAAATGCATAAAATTAACACGTGCTGTCGTTCAGAAACTATCTAATCCAACTGTTTGCTTTTTTTTTTTGTTGTTGTTGTTCTTTTTTTTTTTTTTTTTTTTTTTTTTTTTTTTTTTTTTTTTTTTGCAATCACAATATATTTTTCAGAAAAGTGGGCGTTTTGAACCGAATTTCCGCGCGAAAAGAGAATAACCACTCAAGAAAGAGTGAAAAACGTGTTTGTCACGTGGCCAAAATCGTTTATAACTCAATAAGTAATTTATTTGTAAAAAAAATTTTAAAAATACAGTTCGATTCCATATCGCTTTCATAGTCAGGCCTTCCAATTTTATACCTTTTCGTTAAGAAATGAATTTGTAAATGTGTCAAAACGTTTTGCACTTGTTGAGCACGCGAGACTTTCTGACAGATTTTCCGACTCCTTTTTAACTGCAAAGGCATAAAGTTGCCAAGTCGGACTATTGAAACAGGTTGAAAATGAATAATAAGTTTCATATTTTGATAAATAAGTTACTTATTGAGTTATAAGTGATTCTTGTCACGTGCCGGCAGGTTTTTCTCCGCAGGTTTCGCGTGCGAAAATTCAAAGCGTTCAAGTTCAAGTTCAAAACGTTCACATTGACAGTATTTTTGATAGATCTTTTGCTTTATCAAAAAATGGGCAACACCATTCCAGTACAAAGTTTCTGAATACGAAAATCCGCCCATTTTATACATTTCTGGACAAGAATTAATTCAGAAATGTCTCAGAAAGTAGTTCCTTTTGATTTGAGAAAAGCCATAATAAATTACAAAGAAATATTTTCAAAAATATACTTTTATTATACAACTTCAAAAGTTATTATATTTTAACCTTCTTTTGTTCTAAGTTACATCAACTTTTTTAATGAATCTTTATTTGAATGTTGAAAAGTTTTTAGTTTCTAAGTAATAATTAAGGTTGCTATTGTGTAATTCGTCTTGAAGAGACATAATCTGTAATATACTGAAAAATTTTCCTATAAATATGTACGCTGTAGTCGTGACCCGACCGAGCATATTTAATTGTTTATTTCATGGGCCGGAGCAGATCTGTTTTTACTTATTTTTGTACGAGCTTGCCCTGAATTGTGAAAATATAAAAGAATCGGGTCCGGTCCGAACTTTTAATTTTACATTGACCGGGTCAGGAGAGTTTCAGTGCGGGTTTGGCTGGGCTGAACCCGGTCCTGGAAATTCGGCCTGTACAGACTTCCAGCTCTGACCCGAATTTTCTCTCTGCTGATTGTTAGCGTGACAACGTCAAAATATGTTGCGACAAAAATGTTAATAAATTAAAGCAATAAAATATGTGCATACAATATAATTAATATAGCTTTTATTGTAAAGTTTTTATTTCATTAAAACTGCACAAACAATAATAAATAAATACAATATGTAATTATTTGTCACTGGATGTGACTGAAATTTTAAGTGAAAACTTTCAATTACCTTTTATATAATATTTTAGAAATATATATTTATGAAAGAAATAATATTATAAAAAGAAAAAAGTTCATTTTTCTGCAATATAGTATAGTGTTTAGCATACATTGTATATATCAGTGAAGTTAGGTTTCATTATTTAAATGTAAATAATGTAACTAAATTTAAAAATTGGTACTTAAAGTAGTAATCTATTATTTTACTTTATTAAATTGCTATTCTCATTAGATTATTAATGTTCATTGCTTATATAACTTAATATTTTCAAATTAAATTAATATTAAATTATATAAAAATTACCCTTGTATTCTGTGATATTAGAACTTTTTTCTACCTCTTCTCCCTTTCCTTTTTGGTTGTTTGCTTGTTTAATTTATTTATGTTTATTATTTTTGACTTAATAATCTGAAATTAAATTAATTTTAGAGCAATTAAAAGTTACTCTTTTTGAAAGACAAAATAAAAAAATTAAATGAAGGTGAATGTCTTATATGATAAAGTACGAATCAAAGCAATTTTGTTCAAACAAGTATTATTTTAATTTCTGAATATTTTTTATGAACAAAAGTTTTCATGATTTAGCCAAGAATTATTTTTATCATTTCATTTAGGAAAAATAAGTATTATTACATATACATAGAATAAGACCTTATCAAATAGTGAAAGGCTCATTACATACAGTAAACCTGCCTTTTCATGGCGAGCATATCTTAAAAATTAGTTTTAATCATACGTTTTGTCAGATTTTTTATTTAATTCCTTGACACCACAATAAAATTATTTTGATAAATAATTTACAAGTTTTTTTTAAAACTGGAATATATATATTATAATTATGTATAAAATAAAGGGATTCATATAGCGTATTATAAAACACATTAAATGAGTTAAAAGAAAATTTTAAAGGCGAAATTGCTAAAAAAGTTATTAAAATGTACAAATTATTTGACACATTCAAATTTTATGTATAATTCTCTTAGAATTATTTACAAAAAAACTATATAACTATATGTTACAAAAACCAGACGTTGAAATTTTTTTCTCAAAAACAAAACTAATAAAAAGATATGTTTTCTAAATAATTTAAGCATCTTTTTTTTTATTCTCTTGACAATTGTAAACACACACACTCATATATAATAAATATATTACAAATCATCAGACATACAAGTAAAATTACATAAATACATTTAATACAATTAAAAAGCAAACGTTTCAAGCTAAATTTTAGCCCCTCATCAGTGCAACAAAACATTCAAATGACAGAAAACTATATATCATGTTTACAGTTAAAAATTATTAGCAGTTAAAATTAAATAAAGTATATATATATATATTTTTAAACAATGCTGAGTATTCAGGAGGAAGTGCACATGATTCATTTATCGGCGACGTTTGCTTACGAGTGAACACACCTTCCAGAAAATGAGGGGCTAAAATTTATTTTGAAACGTTTGCTTTTTAATTGTATTAAATGTATTTATGTAATTTAACTTGTATGTCTGATGATTTGTAATATATTTATTATTTTTAACTCGTATATCAGACGTTGGACAATGATTATTTATTTTAACACTCATACATGTATATACACACATATAAATTTGAGATGTATCAAATTTTCAAAATAGAAAACTGTAATATTCATTTTAATAAAATCATAATCAAAATACTTGCATTTTACTTATTGCATACAATTCTATATCATGTAACACAAGCACATCTAAACAATAATATTTTTTTAATTGCAGATTATCTTAAATAAATCTTTTTTGGAACTTGTTCTTGCCCAGTATATTAATAAACATGAAATATTTATTAATAGAGAGAAGGTACAATTTTAAAAATAACTATTTATTTTGTACGCGATTTTCTTTTCTAATTCGTTTTCTGGCGGGACCAATCCTATATGTTGATTATTTTCTATATAATAAATAATATTCAGTTAGCCAAACGAGGGATAAACTGCTTAATACAGTTACCCTACTCGTACGCCGTAGCTTAGGGGGCACTTAAAGCTGGGGAGAATTCTATTGTCCGTGTGACCCGTGCCCAGCGTTCTGCAGCCAGGAGAATAGTATAGGTAATGCCTCAGAGTAAAGATAAGAAGTTACATGAGAAGTCTATGGGTAATGCCACCAAATATGTGAAAAATACTAGTAGTGATTAGTTCACTTGGCGCACTTTGGCGCGATCGATAATTATATGATGTGGTCACCGCTGTCCGTGCGAAAGCAGTGCGTTCCCCCACCACCACCCATTTCGTAGAGGTGGGGGGGATTCAAAACTCCTTTCCTGGGAGTTAGGTCAAAGATCATACAATACGTTAGATGCAGTAGATTAAATGAATCTGTTCGTTGTTTTGTTAGTTTAGGAGTAAAAGTGGAACATTCGATACATAAAACTTATTATTTTACCGGGTCCTGCATCACGGAAGATTTTTCCATTGTACATATTCATCGGCTATCTACTTGCAATACAGAAAATATATCATAACAACAGATCATATTAAATAATCTGTCACAATCTCTAAGTTTCAAGACGAACTGTCAAAGAAATGTCGTTTTGAATTCTCGCGCTGGCGTTGGCGCGAAGGTGATATCTATGTTTACAAAGAAAATTGACGAATTGGCGGACGCAATGAAGCATGCCTATGATTGGAACTCCCCTTTGAGTGTGTTTCCCAGCAGAGCTGTTTGAACTTCTTCGGTTAGTTATGATTCCCAAAGCTTTTCCTTCATATCCTCAGCTTTCTTTGCCTTTCCTCCCTCACTTCGCAAAATTATTCAATTGTAAACATACAGTAAACTTCCGACTAGCCGGCCCTCCGTGCTATCCGGCTTAGTAAAAAAAAAATGAGAAAGAAGAAAAAGGGGAGGAGGGTGGCACGGAAAATCTCATCCCACATTCGGAAGAGTTTGAGACGATTGAGGCAGTACTGCAGTTCATTAGTCATCAGGAGGAAACGAGGGCAACTGATATCATTGCTTGCGTAAATGGAAGGACATTGTGTCGAAAAAAAGGGATAGGCTCTGTTCGAACGCTTGTTTTGCCACAATTCAACAGTTTTCCAGGAATGGTATTCTTTTTTACCCTTCTGCGGTTTATTCACTAAAAAAAGGGGGACATTCAACAATGGGTCAGGAGGTAAGAAGATTAGATCAACCTCAAGGAAAGACTCCCTATTTGCGGGACGTTCAACACTTTTCGTATAAAGGCATTAAAGATAAAAAATAAAAAAAAAACGCCACTTGGCCACAATAAAGCGCCGCCTGACCAGAACAAAGAGAGCGCGAGTAGAATGATAACTTGGAAAATTATCCGAATCTTTTCAGCAGCCCTGTATGTGATATATAGATTTGTACCTGTTAGGTAGAAAAAAAAATAAATAAAATAAAAGGAAAAAAGAAAATGAACTTAAATTAATTAAAAATAGGAGTTATAATATATTATGTAGATTTATAATATGAATTAGAGGGGAGAAAGTTTACTATTAAATATGGCCAGTGATCGCTAGTGGTTAGTGATGCATTGCATGTGAAGGAAGTAAATCAATATAATTTGGTAACTTCATGGTAAAATATAAATAATAAACTTTAGACTCACCTGAACTGAGAGAACACTTCTTGCCTGCAAATTGCATATGTTGAACATATTTAAATTGTGCCAAGTGTTAAATATTTACTTTAGAACCTTTATAATTAATAATTCTCTAGTATATAATTGTAATAAATTAATTTGGCACTCAATAATAAAATTATCACACACATAAATAACACATATACCTTTATTGATACAAAATACTTTTATTAAAATGATAATGAACTTAAATGGAAAAGGGTGGGGGGGGGAGTGCACTCACTTTACAAATATTATTAAAATTAAATTATTACATTTATTTCAAATATTGACTTTTATAAAACTAGATATTGAAATACATTAACAAGCTTTATATTATTAATCACAGGATATCATATCTTTGTTGTGAAGTATCAGAATGAGCAGTTAGCTTTGCTTCAAATAATATTCATGATTCTTTTAGAAACTAGTTCATGCCTCAAGTTATCCTCTCTAGCTATTTGAATTGTGAGTTTTTTGAAATCAAATAGAGTTCATTAAGGAAGTGATAAATCAAACAACTCACCATTGTGATGTCAAATATAGGCAAAAAGAGGAAGGAAATCTTTCTACCTACTGTAGATTTGATTCTCCAAATCATGGTGTACACTCAAATTTATTTTACGAAGATGCAGATACACACACTACAGATGGTTGATTGAAAAATCTAGAGACCGTTCTCAATAAGTGTGATTACGATCTGTGGATGTCTTCATTTCCAAAATGCCATAATTTCAGTTGTGTAATTTACTTCGCAACGATGATAGGAAATAACATTTGAAGCATTCTTCTAAAGGTATCCGTAAAACTTGTCGCCACTGAACTTCACAGTATTACTATATTTAAATTATTTTATTGAGATGACTTTTTATGAAAGTTGTATACCGAAGGAAATAATTTTTCCAACGGAAAAAGAATAATTTTTAAGGAGCAACATCGCACCCTTCTTGGTGCGATGCCGTCCCAAGCTCAAGAGAGTGAAGCCACGCTACGAACGAACGGCATTAGGCGGGAAAGATGCTGATTGGCTGATTTAAAATCGATGCTACACAGAGTAGTAGTAGTGTTTGAATAAAATATCGTTAAGTGATAAATTTGAATTTTAGATTTGAAAATTATTATAAAAATATTCTATTACAGTAGAATGTATTAATTTTAAGATTTATTATTTTATTATTGATAATTTTTGACGATCTTTTATGGCGATTAAATAAAAATTGTTTTTAAGTGAAATTTAACTGAAAAACGAACTTAACGAAAATTAATGAATATTTAAAGGTAGAATTTAAATTTGAAAGTAAAGAAGTTTTTTGATTTAATTTAAATATTTCAAAATAGTTTTTTAAATTAAGTTTAATTGGAAAGGATGTTATTATATAACATTTACCTTACCCCTAAGGGAAAAAAAAGCATTAAAAAAAGTTATTGCCTGTGGCATCGAGCAATTGGAACTTTCCAAAACTTAAAAACAAAGCCAAAATCAAAAGGAATTATCTGCCTCAGTTTCTAGGACAATTGACACATATCAACATAAACATAACATAAAAATGTATAAAAAATATATATATAAATAAATACGCTTGCGCCTACACATAAAATATGTTATACAAAAATATAAGTATACAAATTTTTCTAAAATCTTTGGCATACTCAAATACTGACATAACAAATATAAATAAACATCAATTCGTAATGCAAACGCATAGAACCAAAGATGAAAACATAAAGAACCAAAACAACAAATTTTTACAGGAAATAGATGTTCAGGTAAGTAAAAAAATTTCACCATGAAGAAACCCAAGACATCTCCAAGACTTCAATGTATTGCACCAAAGTAAGGATAAGGTAAGTGACCTATGTAAATATGGCTCTCACAACTCAATAAATATTTTTAAAAGGTCAAAATAAAATAGCATATTTACGTTACTATTTATCTGGAACTTTTCAAATATATAGCAAATCTGTATATCCACATAAAAAAAATTCTAAAAATTGAATATATTCAGTAAAATCAGCTTAGAAATCTGAGTTTTTTTTTTTTAAATTATATATATCCAATATTACTTGAAATTTTTTAAAAGAATAATAATTAAATTTCATAGTATTATTTAATTTGGGTAATAATTTTTATTATTATTTCATATATATTTTCTCTTAAAAAATATTGGTACTGAAATGTTAAATGCTGAGGAAATAAAGTAAAATAGCAGCAAAAAATAGATTGCAATATACAATCTCTTCATTGTGTACACAGGTCAAAAACGTAAGGCAGTTGCCCCATAGTATGACCTTCGACAACAATGGACCGACTGATCTAAGTCTCCAAGCGTTATACCAAAAAAAAAAAAAAAAATATTTACAAACTCAAACAAACTATTCCGCTCAATTTGACAAGTATACTGCCCATGATATCCAAAATAGATATAACTGCACCGTGAGGGACTTATTGGAAGGTTAAATTACCCAAGCTAAGCCAAGTTTACCCTCTGTGTGTGCTCATCATAACTGAATTGGAACCAGGTCAGCCTGAGGGAAAAAACAAACATTCTACACCACAATTAAACAAAGTCCTGTCATTCGCCTAGATCAGTCTAATATATATTTTTATATACATTTCATTTTATTATATTATTTCAATTTTTTCATTTCATTTCATTTTTTTATTTTTCATTTTTATATTTCATTTTATATTTTTATTTATCATTTCATTATTTTCATTTCATTTTTTTATTTTTCATTTTAATATTTCATTTTATATTTTTATTTATCATTTCATTATTTTCATTTCAATATTTTATCATATTTTTCTTTTCTTTATTTTTCATTTTTATATATTTCTATCTCAATTTTATAAGCTATAGGGTACCCTTTAAATTTAACTAACTTTATCATTAAAATAAATTCCTCAGCAAAATAACAACACTATATTCTCTCAAAGTCCAAAAAAATTGCTATTGTAAGAGAATAATAAATAAATAAATTTGAACTTTAGCTATAGCATCAAATAAATATTATAAAATAAATGGATTTTATCCGAAGTTTCCTAAACCGCAGAACAAGACTGGAAGGCGGAGGAATGCCATATTCCTTTGTGTCACGACCCTTAACTAAATGCCAGCGAGAATTACGAGATTCTACTGCTCTGGATTGTAACGTAACGAAACAATCATGGCAAGAAAAAATAGAAAAAAAATAGAAATTAAATAATTTAATTTATTGCGTCCAGAAATTGCGACTGGACTCTCTAAACTGTCTGAGACCCAGAAATCTGGTGGCGCTCAAAAGTACAAGGACAGGGTTAACTTGACTTCATAACAGTAAAAAGAGCCTCGAATTTCCAAATGAAGTGTAGTCTGTTGCCACAAAACACTGGATTTTTCGGTTTAATATGCAGAGGCTAATCCACAAAACCGTTGTGTACAACCAGAACTACAAAAAAAGTATTAACTAAAAACCAGTGGGTAAAACTGAATATGCTATAGCATGAGAAAAAAAATGAATTTTAAGGGGTATTAATAAAAATGACATGAGAGAATTGCAGATATTGTAAGTCAATGTTGTTTGATAAATATTAATAAAATCTGGGAAATAGTATAATTTTCATGTATTTATATCTTTTGTAAATTATTTCATTTGTAAACAAATTTAATGTTGTATGACAAGAGATATATAAGTATATTCAGAAATTTAAATGATTAAAATGGACATATAAGTTAAAAATTCATAAATGTCAAATGACCATAATTTATCAAATTAATGTAAAATGAAAATTAATAGTTGAGTATATATAAAAAAAAATTGTAGCAACATGATACTGATATCCAAAATAAAATATAATATATTAAAAAATTAAGTTGGTGTAGTTTGTGGCTATGGTAAATTTTAAATGAAAAAATTATGATATATCAAGAAACAGAATCGTAGAAACAAACAGATCCCAGCGTGCTATTACGTACTAGCACACTGCCAGTTTTGGCCAGCAAAACATATACTACTCATTTATAGATTCAATCTTAAACGACCATAATATATCAATAAAATGTAAAATGAAAGTAAAATGCAATTTTAACTTTTTATATATATTAAGTAATTTTTTAAACAATGTTAAAAATTCATAACATGTATTAAAATTTTGTAAATAAAACAAAAGTAAATAAATTTTCTGGTATGTAAATAATTTTCCTGATGTGGAAAACCATGCAGAAAATAAAATATAAATTATTGCACTAGGATAGAAAGATCAGATTTAAATAATTTCTATATAATTGAAAAATTTATTCTCAGAATAAAATTGAATACTATTTGTATAAAAAATGTTTATTTAAAATATTATTTTATCCTAATAGAGAGCCATAATACTTCTAAACCTATGTAAATGACAATCAAACCTGAAAATTTTATGTTTAAAATTCTTATATTGCACAAACTTGGGAGAAAAAAAATGACACCAAATGAATTGTGATTTATTCAAATCAATGCAATTGTTAAAATGTCTGGATCAGGGACAAAATAACAAAATGGAGGTAAAGATTGATCAGGTCTCCACAACCATACACCGATTTAAGAAATCACAGAAAAAAAATTTAATTTTTAGGAATATTGACCTTGTAATCAATTAATAACATCGTAAATTATTATTTCAAAATCATCCTTATATATTTAAAAATATGTAGTAACAGAAAAAAAATTATTTGCAAAATAAACCTTTTATAGTCTGATATTTATTTTTTAAAAATGTAACTTCAGACATGTTTTAACTCAATATGTATGTAATAATTTCAAAATAAAAATATATATATTAAACAATAACAAATGTATATATAGCAACAATAAAGTATTATTCCTGAAGAAGTCCCGGAGAATGCATGAGAAATTTATAAATTTAAATCATATTGCCGAAATTATCTATTGAATTTTAATAAATAAACAATAATGAAATAAATAACCCAGAAAGAGTCCCATTAAAAAAATAGAAGTTCGAAAGTTTGGCAAAGGCACCATAAATGTTAGGTAGAGGAAAAAAAAATAAATAAATAAAGGGGAAGAAGGATTTTAAATTTAAATTATTAAAAATAGGAGTTTATAAATATATTATGTCGATTTAATTTATGAATTAGAGAGGAGAAAGTTTACTATTAAATATGGCCAGTGATCGCTAGTGGTTAGTGATACATTGCATGTGAAGGAAGTAAATCAATATAATTTGGTAACTTCATGGTAAAATATAAATAATAAACTTTAGACTCACCTGAACTGAGAGAACACTTCTTGCCTGAAAATTGCATATGTTGAACATATTTAAATTGTGCCAAGTGTTAAATATTTACTTTAGAACCTTTATAATTAATAATTCTCTAGTATATAATTGTAATAAATTAATTTGGCGCTCAATAATAAAATTATCACACACATAAATAACACATATACCTTTATTGATACAAAATACTTTTATTAAAATGATAATGAAATTAAATGGAAAAGGGTGGGGGGGGGAGTGCACTCACTTTACAAATATTATTAAAATTAAATTATTACATTTATTTCAAATATTGACTTTTATAAAACTAGATATTGAAATACATTAACAAGCTTTATATTATTAATCACAGGATATCATATCTTTGTTGTGAAGTATCAGAATGAGCAGTTAGCTTTGCTTCTAATAATATTCATGATTCTTTTAGAAACTAGTTCATGCCTCAAGTTATCCTCTCTAGCTATTTGAATTGTGAGTTTTTTGAAATCAAATAGAGTTCATTAAGGAAGTGATAAATCAAACAACTCACCATTGTGATGTCAAATATAGGCAAAAAGAGGAAGGAAATCTTTCTACCTACTGTAGATTTGATTCTCCAAATCATGGTGTACACTCAAATTTATTTTACGAAGATGCAGATACACACACTACAGATGGTTGATTGAAAAATCTAGAGACCGTTCTCAATAAGTGTGATTACGATCTGTGGATGTCTTCATTTCCAAAATGCCATAATTTCAGTTGTGTAATTTACTTCGCAACGATGATAGGAAATAACATTTGAAGCATTCTTCTAAAGGTATCCGTAAAACTTGTCGCCACTGAACTTCACAGTATTACTATATTTAAATTATTTTATTGAGATGACTTTTTATGAAAGTTGTATACCGAAGGAAATAATTTTTCCAACGGAAAAAGAATAATTTTTAAGGAGCAACATCGCACCCTTCTTGGTGCGATGCCGTCCCAAGCTCAAGAGAGTGAAGCCACGCTACGAACGAACGGCATTAGGCGGGAAAGATGCTGATTGGCTCATTTAAAATCGATGCTACACAGAGTAGTAGTAGTGTTTGAATAAAATATCGTTAAGTGATAAATTTGAATTTTAGATTTGAAAATTATTATAAAAATATTCTATTACAGTAGAATGTATTAATTTTAAGATTTATTATTTTATTATTGATAATTTTTGACGATCTTTTATGGCGATTAAATAAAAATTGTTTTTAAGTGAAATTTAACTGAAAAACGAACTTAACGAAAATTAATGAATATTTAAAGGTAGAATTTAAATTTGAAAGTAAAGAAGTTTTTTGATTTAATTTAAATATTTTAAAATAGTTTTTTAAATTAAGTTTAATTGGAAAGGATGTTATTATATAACAGTACCTATTAACTACATGCATGCCAAAATTTAGTTCACTTAGGAAATACATATACCTCAGTTGAAAATTCGCCTTCAGCCATTTCCTCTAATAACGAGAATGGTACGTGAATACTTTTGTGCAGCTCTGTATATGATGTACAGAATTTATATATAACGAGTAACATACAAAAAAATTAGTTAAATTTAAAAACTCATACCGAATTTTAAAACGCCCATTCCAGTAATTATTACTCGAAGACAGTACTGTAACCGATTTCTTTTGTACGTCCTTGTAAATGAATAAAAAATGCTATGAATGTCCTGTTCTAACGTGATCGTAGGGAAATTCAGTGATTTATATAAGTTTAAATATAGCGTAATCTCATTAAAATACTCTGCAAAGGATTTTTCCCCATATAACAAAATGTAATGGATTTCTTTCGAGTTCCCCTGTAAATGAATTATTAATCCTACATACTTCATATACAGTACCAAGCATGTTTTGGTAACCCTAAATAACCTTTATCAATTGCATTAAAATCCGAGTATATTTACGGGAGTTAGAGCGTGGACAGGCGGCCAGATGGACAGATAAACCGAATGCATAAACACTTTTCAACATAGTAACAACTCAGGAAAGTGTTACTAAAAACTAAAAACAGCATGTTTTGACTCTTTTATCTTATGCATAACTTTTCATATTTGTGCAATCATTTATTAGTCCTTCTATATATAAAAAAAGTTTTGATTTAAAAATGGACCAATGAAAATCTGCGTAGATATTCCCGGCAGATCGGCATCCAATTTGAATGCTGAAGCATGGCCTTTCTTCGTTAATATTAAAAAAACTGTTGCATACAAAAATATGAAAATCGGTAGTATTATAGAGAAATGTTTGATAAACACGCTAATGCAAACAGTTTTCAAATCGAAGAATTATTTTAAGAGATATTTAATGCCAAAGTTGGACACAATCGTTCCATTAAAAAAGTTTTATAGGAGCAAAAACTGTACATAGGAATTTAATCATTTTTAAATCATTTTATGCGTCAGAATTTTCCGGTGTGCAGATTGCATTTAGTTTTTTAATTTGACTCATTTTTTGAGGTTTTATTTCTATTTTAAATTCAAATTTTCAGCATTTCGAGAGATATTTTTTACAGATTTTAGAAGACTAGGGGGCTCGGCCCCCTATGAGCTACGCTCGCCAACCCCCGTCCAGACACCGCAGACTCTAAATGCACGCTAATTTGATCGGCTTTAAAAAGATTTCGAAAGATTGAATTATAATTTAAAAAACAGTGGCGATCTCCCTATAATCGGATTTCTATTCATTTCTCTTTGATTGGGGAATTTTAACGCCAAATCCGCTGCGGTACTACTTGATTATCCGGTCGACCAATTTCGCCAAATTATATAAATCGCCAAACCACTCGCCAAATTATATAAATCGCCAAACCACTCGCCAAATTATACAAATTGACATAATTTTTATTTTAAATAACGAAAGAACAAATAAATTAGTACAACATTAATAAAAATGCAAATAAAACGTCGAAATAAAAGTAACTTGATGACGTAGACACGTGTAACAACATTTCAAAATAAGCTAATATAAAAGGAATTAAGTAAACAGAGTCTTTGTCTCCTGGTATTTTTTAACAAAGCGAAAAGAAAGTTCTTTTAAATGAAACTTTTTAAATTAATCGTTTTTACTCTGACGTAATTTTGACCAAGCTATTCTTTCTCTTTTAAATATTCACGTTAAAATATTTTTGTAAGAAATGAAATATTATTTGCGCTTTCCTAACAAAAATAGTTGAAAAGATCCTCTCAAAATATCAAATAAATGTCAAGCGCAATTTCTAAATTTAAACTGTTTTGCAATATTATTTTGTGTTCATTTTATGTAATAACTGTAATGTGACGTAAATATGACGTAATTTCTCCTATTTAAGACTTCTAACGCATGTTAATAAATTTATTATTTTACAATATCCTTTCTCTTTTAAAATTCACGTGTATACTTTTTATGATGTAATTTTTATTAAGTTCCTGCTTTTTGTACATAATTATTTAATTCTAATTCCAAATGATTTTTTCTGTTTATAATAGTCACGTGTAAATAAATTTTTAATTTGAAGCAAACATTGTTTGCGCTGTTTATACATTTGGCAACAGTATAAATTAATACCATTTTCTAAAATAATGTAAAAAATATCTCTAGAACTGATGAAAATTAGAATTTAAAATAGAAAAAAAACCTGAAAAAATGTGTCAAATTAGAAAAAGAAATACAGTCTGTAAACCGGAACTTCAAACGTATAAAATGATCTAAAAATGATTAAATTCCCATGAATAGTTTTTGCTCATATAAAATGTTTTTAGTGGAACGGTTTTGTCCAGCTTTAGCATTAAATATCTCTTAAAATAATTCTTCGTTTTGAAAACAGTCTGCATCAGCGTGTTTATCAAACATTTCTGTACAAAACCACCGATTTTCATATTTTAGTATGCATTATTTTTTTTAATATTAACGAAGAAAGACCTCCGGTCACAAAAAATTCTAAACCGGCGGCGGCGGCGGCGGCGGCGGTGACAGTGGTAGTTACTTTTTTTTAGAATAAAGAGATCTTTTCTCTGTTAAAATTCACGTGTAATTATAGATGAAGAAATTTTCAATAAGTTCATGTTTTTATACGTAATTATTTAATTCTAATTTGAAAGGTTTTTTTCTGTTTATAATAGTCACGTGTAAATAAATTTTTAATTTGAAGCAAACATTATTGTTTGCGCTATTTATAAAGTTGGCAACAGGTTAAAATAGCACAATTTTCTAAAATCTCTCTATTCTAAAAAAAAGTAACTACCGCTGTCACCGCCGCCGCCGCCGCCGGTTTTGATTTTTTTGTGACCGGAGGTCTTTCTTCGTTAATATTAAGAAAAATGATGCATACAAAAATATGAAAATCGGTAGTATTATACAGAAATGTTTGATAAACACGCTGATATAGACAGTTTTCAAATCGAAGAATTATTTTAAGAGATATTTAATGCCAAAGTTGGACAAAATCGTTCCATTAAAAAAGTTTTATAGGAGCAAAAACTGTACATAGGAATTTAATCATTTTTAGATCATTTTATACGTTTGAAGTTCTCGGTGTGCAGACTGTTTTCTTTTTTTTATTTGACTAATTTTTTGAGGTTTTATTTCTATTTTAAATTCAAATTTTCAGGATTTCTAGAGATATTTTTTACAGATTTTAGAAAGTGATATTAATTTAAACTGTTGCCAACTGTATAAACAGCGGAAACAATAATGTTTGCTTTAAAAAAATATATATTTATACGTGTAATAAATTAAAAATTTATTGACACGTGACTATTATAAACAGAAAAAAACATTTGGATTTAGAATTAAATAATTATGTACAAAAAGCAGGAACTTATTAAAAATTACGTCATAAAAACTATAATTACACGTGAATTTTAAGAGAGAAAAGAATTTGTAAAATAATAAATTTATTAACATGCGTTAGAAGTCTTAAATAGGAGAAATTACGTCATATTTACGTTACATTACAGTTATTACATAAAATGAACACCAAATAATATTGCAAAACGGTTTAAATTTAGAAATTGCGCTAGACATTTATTTGATATTTTGAGAGGATACATTTCAACTATTTTTGTTAGGAAAGCGCAAATAATATTTCATTTTTAGCACAAGTATTTTCACGTGAATATTAAAAAGAGAAAGAATAGTTTGGTCAAAATTACGTCAGATTAAAAACGATTAATGCCGCATGAAGCGCTCAGAATCCTTGTTTTTCCTCACCAGTAAAATCTAACAGCAAAATTTGCCTTGTTTAATCTGCGCATTTTCCCGATTCAAGAAGACACAAATTTCTGTTTTTAAAAAACGGTGACAAAAGATTAAAAATTTCGTAAAAGGCTCCCGTCCCGAAGGGGTTAAAAGAACTTTCTTTTCGCTTTGTTAAAAAATACAGGGAGACAAATATTCTGTTTACTTCATTCCTTTTATATTAGCTTATTTTGAAATGTTTACCTTATTTTACTTAATCAAAGACGAAAACAGCGATTGACATATGTATTTTTGTTACTACTTAGTTATGCCGTCGACCAAAAATCTATCATTCGCCAAACTATAAGATTAAATGTCAATAATGGTTGATCGTAAATGTCACATTAACTTGACTTTAAGCAAGTTACACGTGTCTACGTCATCAAGTTATTTTTATTTCGACGTTTTATTTGTATTTTTATTAATGTTGCACTAATTTATTTGTTCTTTCGTTATTTAAAATAAAAATGATGTCAATTTGTATAATTTGGCGAGTGCTTTGGCGATTTATATAATTTGGCGAAATTGGTCGACGGGTTAATCAAGTAGTACCGCAGCGGATTTGGCCTTAAAATTCCCCAGTCAAAGAGAAATGAATAGAAATCCGTTTATAGGGAGATCGCCATTGTTCATTTCCTACTATTAATTCACACTCTCCCTATATTTGTTTATTTATATATTTATATATTTATCGTGTTCAAATTTTCAATCGTTAATAAAATAATCATTATTCATCCTATCAAGTTGAAAAAATTTTTTTGAACTTGTACTGGATGACAATTGATGTTAATACAGTTTTTTCAAATATTAATTAATTAATTAAATTTTAATTAATTAATTTTAGTTTTGCATGGGAAACAAAATGGCGGCCATTGGTTATCGAAGGTCAATAAAAGTATTTTCAATAAGGGGTTACCATAGGGGGGAACCTGTTCTGTCGCCAAATTCCCATAGAGTTCCCTTGTAAACTTACTTGCTTATAGAAAATCAACAAATTGAGATATTTTATTGCAACAAAAACTATTATTAGCTTAAGGAATTATATTAAATTTTTCTTTGATGACCCAAGTAGGAATTGACTTTAAAAACAAAATTTTTATATTACTTGTTTTTTAAATTATAATTCAATCTTCCGAAATCTTTTTAAAGCCGATCAAATTAGCGTACTTTTAGAGTCTGCGGTGTCTGAACGGGGGTTGACGAGCGTAGCTCGTAGGGGGCAGAGCCCCCTAGTAATGTAAAAAATATCTCTAGAAATGCTGAAAATTTGAATTTAAAATAGAAATTAACCTCAAATAATGAGTCAAATTTAAAAAAGAAATACAGTCTGCACACCGGGAACTTCAAACGTTTAAAATGATCTAAAAATGATTAAATTCCCATGAATAGTTTTTGCTCCTATAAAACTTTTTTAGTGGAAATATTTTGTCCAACTTTAGCATTAAATATATCTTAAAATAATTCTTCGATTTGAAAACTGTCTACATCAGCGTGTTTATCAAACATTTCTGTATAATACCACCGATTTTCATATTTTTGTATTCATTATTTTTCTTAATATTAACGAAGAAATACCTCCGGTCTCAAAAAATTCAAAACCGGCGGCGGTGACAGCGGTAGTTACTTTTTTTAGAATAGAGAGATACCAATAGTTAGTACTATATGGTTATGTGAGGAAATATTGCGTTCGCTAAAATAAAGTTCAGATGTTTCAATTAAAAGAACATTGATAATTGCACCCAAAAATCTGGGTTCGAGTCCCAACCTGTGCACATTTATGCTCAGAATAAAAAATTACTACTCATATGAATTATTTACCAATCATTTTAATTGGACCTGATATTATCCATCGCATCTTTTTATTTGTTTGTTACTATATGAAAACATACATTTATCCTCCTCGGATCTGAAATATCACATGTGATACTTCCGAAAAGATGAGAATATAAACTAAACTTTTTTATTTATTTATTTTTTTTTTACATTTTTACTTTACTTCTATAAAGCTGAATGTTTTGGAACAGAACTAATAAATGGCAGCACTGCTGCTTATTTCCGAATAAAATAAGGTTTATTTTCATCTGAGTTTGGAGAATGCATTCCAGACAGTGTGTCCAAGGAAGTAAGAAATTTTCATAATTAAATAACTTAAAGGTCTTTCAATGAAAAATTTTGAGAATTTGTAGATCATTCAATTAAATAAATGTATTCAATTTGTTACTGCGTCAAGTTAAGTTATTGATAATTAAATTGGTATTATAATGCATACTTGTCATTTTAGATCCATATATCCCTTTAAGACCCAACCCGCACGATCGTGTGGGTGACACATTTATTTAAATTATTGCTACCGAGTCGTATTTAATAAAAACTCGAATCGAATGATCGTTCTGGTTTGCATATAGAGTGAAGTATCATTTTTTATCAACAGGTAGCGGTTGCAGTCCATGTTTTACTTTCTGAAAGCATGACTAGCTTTGTTTACAAATACATCGGGTCTTAAAGGGATATGTGAACCTAAATTACTAGCCCCTTAAAGTATTAATTTCAGAAAAAGGACAACTTCTGTCATCTATGGTGTCTTTTTGTTTCTACATTAACAATGAATGTGTATTCGCAGTGTTATTTTACCTACGGAATTGAAAAGGATATAGGGTTCAACAATTATTGAATTAAATTACTCACAATTTTCTATTTCTGATTGGTTCATAATGAACGGAAAAAGTAAAAAGATATCTATTTTAAAAAATATTAATTTATTTCAGAAAAACTCAAAAGGTTTTAACTAATTACATTTAGAATAAACTATTTTAATACCTAAAATATAAAAACCTTATTAGACATAAATTGTGTGATGCACAATTTATTAGGTTTCTAAAAGTAGTAAAAAGCTCCTACGCAGGAAAAGGAAACTTATAAAGGTAATAAAAGTTTTATGAAGATTAAATAAGAGTATTCGGGACATCTCCGCATCTTTTTTAGAAATTAATTAACATGAGTACTCCAAGAGATACTAAAATTTGAATTAACTGTTAAATAACGATATTGATTTATTTTAAAACAGCGCATAAAATCTCTTATCTACCCTATATATATAAAATCCTAATGAAACGAATTTATGAAACGAATATATGAAACGTCTGAAATGTGTCGATTCTTTGAATCGACCGATTAAACAACTGATTTTGTTTCACGGCGATTTCTCCTAAAATATGGAATACTTTGCAATGAAATTAACACCAAAAATCCGTGTTGATCCACAGATCTCAAAACTGGTATTAGAGTTTTTAAATTCGAATTAGTTTTCGAAATATTATTTTTTTTCTAATTTTAAATACATTTTTTCTAATGATGGCAACTCAAATTTTAATCATAACAGAATTTTTTTTTCATAATTCAGAAAAGGTTACTATTTTAAATTAATTTTACTTAAATCTATGCTAAGAACAATGCTTTTTTTGTATTTCCTTATCATTTTATTAAATACAAAACTTTCATTTAAAAATGAAACATTTAAATTGATGGCTTTCACTTCTTTAAAAAAAACAAAAACGAAAAATATTAGACACAGATGTCATATACGCACCGGGGTACCTAATTGGCGCACAAATGGCATTATTTTGATAAACGTGGTAATCCGACTATTGTTGTTTATTTAATAATAAATGTATATTTACTTTTATTTCTTTTTTTAATTTATATAAATTATTTTGTTCTATAGTAATTAATTATTTTTTTGCTATTTCCTTTTGAAAATAATAGAAAATAATTAAAAAATACGGTACAATGTAGTAGTTATTACGTCACCCAATTTCGCAAATTATATAAATCGTAAAACCACTCGCCAAATTGTACAGATTGACAAAATTTTTATTTTAAATAACGAAAGAACAAATAAATTAGTATAACATTAATAAATATAAAAATAAAACGGCACAGATGTCATATTCGCCCCATATTGGCGCGATTTATTTTCTGACGCCAATGTCATATACGCAACGGGTACTTAACTGGCGCCAAAGTATCGTTATTTTTCTTGATGTGGTAACCCGGATTATGTTGTTTATGCTGTTGATGTTTTCGCCAAATTGGCAACCGAAAAAAATCGCGCCAATATGGGGCGAATATGACATCTGTGCCAATAAACGTCAAAATAAATTCACTTGATGACGTAAACACGTGTAACTTGCTAAAAGTCAAGTGAATGTGACATTTACGATCAAGCATTATTGACATTTAATCTTATAGTTCGCGATAGATTTTTTGTCGACGGCATAACTAAGTAGTACCAAAAATACATATGTAACTGGTATTCGAAAACGAGGCTTTCGCCAAATTTTCGCAAAAAAAAACAAAAAAAAAAACATGCCAAACATGCTGTGCGTATATGACATCTGGCGAAATATTAAATTATGTAACAAACCATGACATTTAATTTCAACTTCAAATCTATGTTTTAATTTACCACTCGAACAATAAAAAAAAATGCTAAATGGCGAGTTGAAAAAAAGATATTGGCGAGATTTGCACCCGGCTTTTTTTCTTTCGGCACAGATGTCATATACGACCCCATATTGCCGCGATTTTTTTCTGACGCCAATGTCATATACGCAACGGGGACTTAGCTGGCACCAAAGTATCGCTATTTTGCTTGATATGGTAAGCCGGATGTTGTTGTTTATGCTGCTGATGCGTTCCCCAAATTGGCGTTGGAAAAAAATCGCGCCAATATATATGACATTTGTTCCAAACTTTCATATGAAAGGCGAAGGGATCAGATCGTATTTGTTTATGGCATTTGATGACTTGAACTATTATAATATAGATGAAATGATGGGGATAGAATAATATTTGGCGACTTATCACCTGTGCCTGGATAACATTAAAGTATCAAAATAGCACCTAGGGTATAAAAAGCAAAGTGTTCCGCCGGAACTGTTGATGATAGTCACATGATTTAGGCTATTGTTATAGAGATTGTTTTAAAATATCGGTTGACAAAGACTCTGAATGCTTAATTCATTTTATTTTAGCTTCTTTTCAAATGTTTAACTGATCCTCTTTAATCAAAAACGAAAACAATCATTGGATGTCTTAACAGCAACTGATTCTCCGTTAAATTTTTGCAATCAAAGGGAATTGAATGGAAACCGGTTTACAGGGAGATCTGCACAGCTTTTTCAGTATAATTTAATCTTCTCTAATATTTTTAAAACCCATTAGATTTTTAGATTTTCAGATTCTGCGATGTCTGAACGGGGGTTGGCGAGCGTAGCTTGCAGGGGGCAGAGCCCCCTAGTAAGTAAAAAATATCTCTCGAAATGCCGAAAATATGAATTTAAAATAGAAATAAAAGCTCAAAGGGGGAGTAAAATTTAAAAACTAAATGCAATCTGCACACCGGGAAATTATAACGTATAAAATGATCTAAAAATGATTAAATTCCGATGTATAGTTTTTGCTCCTATAAAACTTTTTTAATGGAACGACTTTGTCCAAATTTAGCCTTAAATATTTCTTAAAATAATTCTTCGATTTGAAAACTGTCTGCATCAGCGTGTTTATAAAACATTTCTCTATAATACCGCCGATTTTCATATTTTTGTATGCAATATTTTTCTTATATTAACTGAGAAAGTTCTCCGGTCACAAAAAACTCAAAACCGGCGGCGGCGGCGGCGGTGACAGTGGTAGTTACTTTTTTTTAGAATAGAGAGATTGTATTAATTTAAACTGTTGCCAACTGTATAAACAGCGCAAACAATAATGTTTGCTTCAAATTAAAAATTTATTTTACACGTGACTATTATAAACAGAAAATATAAAAAGCAGGAACTCATTGAAAATGACGTCATAAAAACTATATTTACGCGTAAATTTTAAAAGAGAAAGAATATTGTAAAATAATAAATTCATTAACTTGCGTTAGAAGTCTTAAATAGGAGAATTTACGTCACATTACACTTATTACGTAAAATGGACAAAAAATAATATTGCAAAACAGTTTAAATTTAAAAATTGCGTGGGACATTTATTTCATATTTTAAGATGATCATAATATTTCATTTCTAAGAAAAGTATTTTTACTTGAATATAAAAAAAAAGGAAAAATTTGGTGAAAATTACATCAGATTATAATTGTCAGATTCAAATTATAATTCAATCTTCCGAAATCTTTTTAAAGCCGATCAAATTAGCGTTCTGTTAGCGTCTGCGGTGTCTGAACGGGGGTTGACGAGCATAGCTCGTAGGGAGCAGATCCCCCTAGTAAAAAGTTTAAAAAAAAATTGCTCATTTTTTTACGAATTAAGCTTACGTTTTACGCTAAAGATTTGCTTATTTTGAAACGGTATGTACTGTATATATAGCATTTGTCTTAAATTGTGTAAAACGTGTTTTAATATCATGGTGGCTGGTGGACAGAATGAATATTGGGGGGGGGGGGAGAGAAAGTCAGTAAAAAATTTATTGAACTCCACCCTATCCGGCTTTTTTGTTATCGTTCCTATTTTTGCGCCACATTAGGCCGGATAGTCGGGAGTTTACTGTATTATTTTTGTTTACACACTAGGGGGTTCTGCTCCCTACGAGCGTCGCTCGCCAACCCCCGTTCAGACTCTAAAAATTCTTTAGATCGGCTTAAAAAAGATTACGGAAGATTGAATTATAATTAAAAAACCAGTGGTGATATACCTGTAAACGGTTTTCCATTCATATCTCTTTTAATGAAGGATTTTAAGGCCAAAAAAGATGCTGTGAATTAGTTAAACGCCTGAAAATTCGCTAATGTAAAATGAACTAAGTCAACAGAGTCTTTGCTTCCAGGATATCAAACACTTCTATTTAATACTAACGATTTTCGTATTTTTGTATGCAGTAGTTTTCTTAATATTAAGGAAGAAAGACACAAGGTCTCAAAAAATTCAAAAGCGGCGGCGGCGGCAGCGGTGACAGCGTTAGTTCCTTTTTTAGGTGCGTTCGTAATTATATAAATACGTAGCACCTATAGTCGTCGTTCAGTCCGTCTGTCCGTCCGTCTGTCCGTCCGCATGTAACAGAGCGAAAACTACCCAACCGAATGGTTTGAAATTTTAAATATATGATTGTTGCAAAATTTTGTCGAGCCTTTTCAAATTTTATGAAAATCGGATGTATAGTTTAATTACAAGGACAGTCAAAAGTTTTCCGTTACATTATAGATAATGGGGAAAAAATTATTGCAAGTGCATTTTAATGATGCTACAGACTATGCACTTATGAAGCGTAAAAAAATATACATTCAGTACAATATGGGGTTAAAAAAATAATTATAAAACTAGTTATAGTACGAACGCACCTCATTTGCCACGTTTGACGAGCAATTTCCAACTTGTTTTAGAATAGAGAGATTACTTCATTTTATTCCTGCTGTAAACTTAGCTTCTTCATTCTTCCATTAAGAGCAGGACTAATTGCAGCTATTTGAAGAATTTGCTGAATATTTCCTCAGGTCGCGTCCTTGTTAGAGACGGACTTCTGGCGCATTGCTTTTTTCTACACTCTAGTTAATAAAACACCTTGTTCTCGGTCAGTAGTGCACTTTTTAGTACTTTTCCAAATAGCTCCAAAGATCCAGGAAATCTCCTCAGGAAATCCAAGTCATCCCAAAATTCCAAGTGCATTTCGCCAGCCCCTCCCCCTTCCCCCAACCAACTCAATCTTTTTCGACAATACTACCAATCGTTTATACCTCGTTTGTACCCGTTTGTACTAACAATCTTTTCGTTTGCACCTCATTTTTACTAGAGTAATAAACGGTTTTAAATGGGAGGGGGGGGGGGGGCTGGAGAAACGGCCACCCCACCCCTTCCCCACCTAAATATTAAAAAAAACCTGATAGCTCCAATCGTTTATACCTCGTTTGTACCCGTTTGTACCTCAGCTGTACTAGAGTAATAAAAAGGTTTTAGTGGGAGGGGGGGGGGGAGAAACGGGAAGCCCCATTTCAATATTTTAAAAAATCGATAGTGCCAATGGTTTATACCTTGTTTGTACCCGTTTGTACCACCAAACGTTTCGTTTGTACCTCATTTGTACTAGAGTAATAAACGGTTTTAAGTGAGGGGTGGAAAAACGGCCAGCCCCCCTCCCCCCTCAATATTTAAAAACAAGTTGGAAATTGCTCGTCAAACGTGGCAAATGAGGTGCGTTCGTTCTATAACTAGTTTTATAAATATTTTTTGCACCGCATATTGTACTGAATGTATATTTTAGTGCACTTCATAAGTGCATATCAATTTCGTTCTGTTCGAAAGGCTGTAATATCATTAAAATGCACTTGCAATATTTTTTCCCCCTGTTGGCCGTAATGTAACTTAAAATTTTGACTGTCACTGTAATTAAACTATGCATCCGATTTTCATAAAATTTAAAATGACTCGACAAAATTGTGCAACAATTATATATTTAAAATTTCAGACCATTCGGAAGGCAGCAACATCATTAAAATGCACTTGCAATAATTTATTCCCATTGGGTGTCATGTAACGGAAAACTGTTGACTGTCCCTGTAATTAAACTATACATCCGATTTTGTTAAAATTTGAAATGACTCGACAAAATTGTGCAACAATTATATATTTAAAATTTCAGACCATTCATTCGGAAGGCTGCAACATCATTAAAATGCACTTGCAATAATTCATTCCCATTGGATGTTATGTAACGGAAAACTTTTGACTGTCCCTGTAATTAAACTACACATCCGATTTTCATAAAATTTGAAATGACTCGACAAAATTTTGCAACAATTATATATTTAAAATTTCAGACCATTCGGTTGGGTAGTGTTTGCTCTGTTATATGTGGACAGACGGACTGAACGACGACAATAGGTGCTACGTATTTATATAATTACGAACGCCCCCAAAAATGGATAAAGTCAGTCATTTTAACCTCGTTTTCACACGTTTGTACCACCAATCTTTTCGTTTGCACCTCATTTGTACTACAGTAATAAACAGTTTTTAGTGGGGGGGGGGGGGGAGACTGAAAAAGCGGCCACCCCCCCCCCCTCCCCCCTCACCACCTCAGTATTTATTAAAGTGGATACTGCAATTGTTTATACCTCGTTTGCACCCGTTTGTATCAACAATCTTTTCATTTGTACCTAATTTGTGCTATAAAGGTGATAATAAAAGGGTTTTAGGGGGGGGGGGTAGAGAATCTGAAAGACACCCAACAGATTTAAATGATAATTCACATTAGTGTTGTAGATTTTTACAACGTAAATCTCATTCAAAATAGCTAATTACATAATTGTCTCTTTTAGAATCTTTAATACATTCTCCATTTATAACCTGCTCATTTTAAATGCAGTTCAACAAATTCTCTTAAACATTTTCATAACATCGAATCTCCCAATATAAGCACTTTCTATTATCACCTTTTTTTTTCTTTTTAATTATTACCAGTCCTATGAATATCCATTCGAAGACCGAAGTGGAAATAAAAAATTTCGTTTTTTTTTTTAGTTTCTTGCTGTCATCACTCACTATATCTAACAGACTAAGTAAAATCTACGCATCTGTTACAGATACGCGTTGTTTATACTTAAAATATTCTAACCCAATATACTTCATTTTCTTATGTGGAACATGATGACATTATGTGGAACATCATTTTTATGTGGAACATGAACCAAAGGTCAGATCCAAACAATTTACTCTGGAAGGAGAGCGGGATCTTCCCCAACTCCGATTTGTGTATGTGAGTAATGCGCATAAAATCAAATCTCCTTAACATGAATCTCAAGAAGAATTAAAATTTTATTCATAACAGTAGTTCATGCTATCAGTAACTACATCTTTGTATTTACGTTGACCTTATTTGTTAAAATAATTTACGTGAAAGTTCACATCACATAACCGAAGTTACGCATTAGCACTATCCTTTATTGATTTTTCTCGTTTCGTGGTTTTTGTTTTCTTTCTTTTTTTAACCATTTGGAAAAATGGTTATTGTCCTCGGTCAGGGTAGGAAATCAAAAACATATCTGAAGCGTTTTATTAGCTGAATCCAGCATTTTATTCGTTTTCTGATTGATCTATACAGTAATCTGTATTTTCCCTTTACTTTTAACAGAGATGGATACTTCTGTTGCCACTATGACAAAAAAGTAATAAAAACTACAAAAAAAAAAATAATAATAACTCAGAAACAAATTGAGATACAGCTTTCAAACAAATTGCAATTAAAAATGCAATTTTTCTTTATACGACGATATAAAAAGTAACATTGAAGGATGTTTAGAAGTTTAAAAATGAAATTTCATTTAAAATTGGTCCAGGAATATTAATGTTTAATCCGTGGCGTACGTAATGTATGACCAGCTCCGCAGAAGCTTAAAAATTTACAGTACTGAAAAATGTAATCCATGGCGTACGTAATGTATGATCAACTCCGTGCGATTTTTTATGTCTTAAATTTTAGTCTTTGAAAAAAATCATTTTCGAAATGATCGTTGTAATTTGTTAAATTGCATTTTATTTTTATTTTTTATTTATTTATTTTTCTTTTACTTTATTAAAACGAATCCCGTTTCAATATTTTAGCACAATATAGTAAATTTTGCCCCATGCGATGTTTTAATTTTTAAAGAACCTATAAGCAATTTTTATCATTTCGCGATTTCTTTCTTTCTTTTTTTTTCTTTTGCGTTTAGAAAGAATCAGTTTTAATATTTTGGCCCAAAATATCAAGTTTTGCCCTCTTTAAATTAAAATTTACTCGGAATTAGTACAGAAAATTTCGGAATTTCGCGAATTTTTAACGCGATTTTTAGAATTTTTTTAACGTTTCACGACGATTTTTTGACATTCGTAAAAGGAATGCGGTTTAATTTTTTTTAGCTCAATATAGTCAGTTTTGTTATTTGCGTTTTTCTATCCTTTCTCCAATTTTTTATGCACTTTTTAGAGTTTTCTGTGTTTCTCAGCGATTTTTTTTTTAACTTTTTTCTGAAATGTAAGGAACTCTCAGGTAAATTTTCCTACTGCCGTAATTAAATTCAAGTTGTAAGAATGTTAATCGACTCCTAAAGCAACGTGAATGAAGATGCAGAAAATTTGAATTTACTCTGGATCAAAATAAATAATCACTCCAATCCAAGCTCCGCTTTATTCTAGGCGGCTGTACGCTGCCGAAAACAGAGGGGCCTAAACTTTAGTTCCCTTTAATTCGAGGTTCGTGTGGGATAAACCGACCAGCGAAGCGGTCGAGGCTCTGCTAGTATATATATAATGTGTGTGTGTATATATTAAACAGAGGTCTACATGGGTCGAGCTAAATTTCGATCATGAGACTCAGGCCGGATCCGTCTTTACTTTTATCTTTAGGCTCAGGAAAGGCCGGGCCGAGCAAGAATTCTTTTTTCTGGGCCGATCTTGACCTGGGCTTCATTTTCCCCAGAGGTCTGCACGGACCGAAATTTTCAGGCCCTGTTCCGGCCGAATCCGTATGAATATCATTTCCCTGGCCTGATCATTGCAAAAATCCGTAAAACAAGGCCTGGCCCGAGCAAAAATGCATATAATGATGCCCGACCCAACAATTTTTTTGAAAAACATGCCTATATTTTTTTTTATCGCATTCTAGAATAAAAGTTATTTTTAATGAATAGAACATAAATTTTTCGCAAAAAAAAATTAAAGTACTGTAAACCCTGTTGAAAAGAACTTGTCCGTGGTGGAATCCTGTCTTAAACGGAAAAACGTTTTGATCCGTACGAAAAGAATATAATGCATATACACCAAACGATGTACACTCTAAAAAGAGAACCTGTCTATAACGGAATTTTCTTCTCTCCTATGCAATTCCGTCTTAGGAAATTTTACTGTGTAGCATTTGCAAATTTTTAAATCTCCAAGACATGGAATATGGATTAACTATATTAAGGGAGCAGTTTACCTTTTCAACATTTTTTTTTAAATATTGTTCAAATGGTGAACTCACTACATTTCAATGTTCAATTAAACGCACATTTAAAAAAAAAATTAAACTGCATATTTAATTAAGATTTTTAAAAGTTAACAAAAATTTGATTTTTTTTTAAAATCACTACTACACTTTCAAATATTGATACTTTTGCCCAATTGTTTTTGTTTTTTTTTTTTCGATTTTCAAATGTGTACACAAGACTGCGCATACCGTTTTAGATACACCTAATATTACATTTAATATAATTTTTATACTAACATGTAAGGTAAAACGATGAAATCTAACACATCACCCTATACTTTTACTTAAAAATAATAATAATAAACCTGAAGGCTAATTCCATGCTCATATTAATTAAATATATAATACAGAACATGTACAAAAAAGTTTAAACCTCTATCTGAAATACAAAAACAGTCTTAGCACATTTAAAATAAGAAAGTGAAGAAAATACAGCAGAGCGCCGATTATCCCAACAAGTCGGGACCAACCTTAGTTCGTATAAGCAAAAGGTCAGATAAATGGACAGACAATTTAAGGGATGTTCCTGACTATAGTAAAACCTTCACACTTTATCCAGGCTTAGGACTGGCAGCAAGTGCTAGCGTGTTTAAAAACTTTTTTTATTTTTTGTTTACTTTCTCATTTAAAATTTTCTTTTTCTCTTTTTATCATTTTCTGAATTCCAGAGATTATAATTTAAGCAAAAAAGCATTCGATTTTTGCTTGCTTCAAAGAAGACGTTCTTTCCAATGCGAATTCTTCTTAAATATCTAGAATTCTTCTTAAATACGTTAGTTGAATAGGATCAGAGTTCTTCTGCCGTTCGAGCCATTTCATAGCTGTTTTCAAATATTCAAAGGCTTTGTTATGTGATGGATCTGGTTCATTTTCAGAGCATTCGTTTTCATTTCTTCAATTTCTTTTTCATCTGTAAATCTCATCCACAATCTCATCATCATTTAAAATCTGATATCCAGTGGCATATACGTCACTGTTTAACCAATCGTTAATTTCATGACCCAAAAATGATCCAATAATCAAAATTTCTCGAATATCTGACCTAGCCCAATAGTTTTCTCGTGCCCAAAAACAGTTGGATATAAAATTTAGTTAAAATCGATTGAGTTGTTTTTAAGATATAATTAGCTTAACCCTGACCAATTATGACCCAAAATGAAAAAATGATTGAATTTTCTCGAACATGTGACCTAGCCTAATGGTCTTCTCGTACCCGAAAATGGTAAAATACAAAATTTAGTCAAAATCGTTAGAGCCGTTTTTAAGATAAAATTTACATACACACACACACACACACATAATTTTTGCTCGTATTATAGTATAAAATTTATACTATATTTGTATATATGCGTATTTTACAGATTAAGGATTAAAAATATCTATTGTTGGAATATAAAAATTATTTTTTCTGATCCTTTAAATATTCTCTTACATATCATATTTTTGATACTACTTTTCAATTAATAATTTTTTTTAATCTTTTAAAAATTAGCTTATATGTTTTTTTTTTGTTTCTTATTTATTAAATAACAAATAATTTTGTATTAATTTATATATGTAATATCAATAATTAGTTTTAAAATATAAATTTCATTTATTAGTTTTTTCGCAGGCCGTTTTAAAATTATCATATTTCTTTTATTACTCCTAATAAATTAGTTTTACTTTTTATTATAAGAAATCACAAAAATTTGTTATAAATACTGAATTTATCAACAGTTCAGTATATATCTACATGTTTGTATACATTCCGAATTTACAGATTCGAGATCAGAAATATGTATTGTTTAAACTAAGAAAATCTTTAAAAAAAATAAATCTTTTTTCGATTGTAAAGATAATTTTAATGTAAGTCTTAAAATCGAATAATATTTATAAATCGAATAATTAGGTATTTGTACGCTGTTTTTTTTAGATATTAATTCAAATTAATAGTAATTTATACACCACTGTATTAGATATTAAGCATTTACTTTAATTTCTAATAAAAAATTACAAAACTCGAGATTGTAACATACAAATGTATATATATACTAGGAGGTTCTGCCCTCTGCAAGCTACGCTCGCCAACCCCCGTTCAGACACCGCAGAATCAAAAACACGCTAATCTGATGAGGTTTTAAAATATTAGAGAAGATTGAATTATACTGAAAAAAGGTGTGCAGATCTCCCTGTAAACGGGTTTCCATTCAATTCCCTTTGATTGCAAAAATTTAAGGGCGAATCAGTTGCTGTTAAGACATCCAATGGTTGTTTTCGTTTTTGATTAAAGAGGATCAGTTAAACATTTGAAAAGAAGCAAAAATAAAATAAATTAAGTATATGTGTCTTTGTCTCCCGGTATTTTAAAACAATCTCTATAACAATAGCCTAAGTCATTTGACTATCATCAACAGTTCCAGGCGAACCACTTCGCTTTTTATACTCTAGGTGCCACTTTGGTACTTTAATGTTAGCCAGGCACAGGTGATAAGTAGCCAAATATTATTCTATCGCCATCATTTCATCTATATTATAATAGTTCAAGTCATCAACTGCCATAAACAAATACGGTCTGATCCCTTCGCCGTTCATATGAAAGTTTGGCACATATGTCATATACGTCCCATATTGGCGCGATTTTTTAAAGACGCCAATTTGGGGAACGCATCAACAGCATATACAACAACATCCGGCTTACCATATCACGCAAAATAACGATACTTTGGCGCCAGTTAAGTGCACGTTCCATATATGACATTGGCGTGAGAAAAAAATCGTGCCAATATGGGACCGTAAGTTTTCCATTTTGATTAAAAAATCAAAAAAAAAATTTCGAATAAAATTACATAAAATTTGCCATGGTTGCAAAGAATTCATGGTACTGTTACGCTAGCCGGATGCAAATCTCGCCAATAACTTTTTTTCAACTCGCCAGTTAACATTTTTTTTTCCGAGTCGTAATATTTGGCCAGATGTCATATACGCGCAGCAGGTTTGGCGTGATTTTTTTTTTTTTTTTTTTTTTTTTTTTTTTACGAACATTTGGCAAAAACCTCGTTTTCAAATACCAGTTACATATGCATTTTTGGTATTACTTAGTTATCCCGTCGACCAAAAATCTATCGCCAAACTATAAGATTTGCCAATATATAAGCCAACAATGGTTGATCGTAAATGTCACATTCACTTGACTTTAAGCAAGTTACACGTGTTTACGCCATCAAGTGATTTTTATTTGTATATTTATTAATGTTATACTAATTTATTTGTTCTTTCGTTATTTAAAATAAAAATTATGTCAATTTGTATAATTTGGCGAGTGTTTTGGCGATTTATATAATTTGGCGAAATTGGTCGACGGAATAACTAAGTAATACCGTATTTTTTAATTATTTTCTATAATTTTCTAAAGGAAATATAAAAAAAATAATTAATAATTATAGAACAAAATAATTTATATAATTTATAAAAAGAAATAAAGTAAATAAACATTTATTATCAAATAAACAACAATAGCCATGTTACATGTCAACCTTTTTTGAAATATGAAAAAAAAAAAATATCTGTTTGATTAAAATTTGAGTTGCCATCATTAGAAAAATGTATATAAAATTGAAAAAAATTAAGATTCCGAAAACTAATTCGAATTTAGAAATTCTAATACCAGTTTTGAGATCTGCGGATCAATGCTGATTTTTGGTGTTAATTTCATCGCAAAGTATTCCATATTTTATGAGAAATCGCTTGGAACATAATCAGTTGTTTAATCAGTCGATTCATATATCCGTTTCATAAATTCGTTTCATATATGCGCCTCATAAATTCGTTTCATTAGGATTTTATATATATAGGGTAGATATATATATATATATATATATATATATATATATACACAGAGGAGACCGGAGCAGGTTTACCAACTTTTTAAGATTTTTTTTTCTATTTTTTTTTTTTTTTTTTTGTATTCTTTGAGGTTAGCAGGATATCATTGTATTCCCTAGACTAGGGATGCACAACCTGTGGCCCGTGATGGGTTAAGTTGTTGCCCGCGAATTTCATCAATTTATAACAAGATAAAATCGCAATTTTTGTTTACAAGTCACAGGAAAAAATCGAAAATTTCGTCAATTTGTTTCGTCAGACAGTTAAGAAATCACAAATATCGTTGATAGGGTTCGGAAAAACCACGAATTTTATCGACCAGCCGCAGAAAAGTTTCAAATTTCGTTAATTGGCTACAGAAAAATCGCGAGCTTTGTCATTTTATCGCGAGTAAAAATCGTGAATTTTGTCAGTTTGCCGCGGGAAAAATTTGCAGATTTCGTTGGAATCACGTAAAAATCTCGAATTTTGTCGATTATGTGAGGAAAATCTCAAATTTCCTTGATCGGCTGCGGAAAAATCGCGAGTTTCCCCAGTTTATCGCAAGAAAAAATCACGAATTTCGTCAATTTGACGTAGGAAAAATTACAAATTTCGTCACAGCTAAGAATCGAAAATTTCGTTGATCGGACGTGGAAAAATCGCTAATTTTGTTGATTCGGAACGGAAAAATCTCATATTTTGTTAATCGGGCACAGAAAAAAAACGAATTTTGTCAATCAGATGCGGAAAAATTGCAAATTTCGATGATCGTCTGTGGAAAAATCGCGAGTTTTGTCAGTTTATCTCGAGAAAAAATCGTGAATTTCGTCTGTTTAACGCGGGAAAAAATAGCAAATTTCGTCTGAATTGGGTAAAAATCGCGAATTTTGTCGATCATGTGCGGGAAAATCAAAAATTTCGTTCATCGGCTGAGGAAAAATCGCGAGTCTCAACAGATTAACGCGAGAAAAAATCACGAATTTCGTCAATTTGCCGAAAAATTTTGCAAGAAAAATTGTACATTTTCAGAGTCAGTTAAGAATCGCAAATTTCGTTGATCGGCCGTGGAAAAATTGCGAATTTTGTCGATTCGGCGCAGAAAAATCTCAAATTTTGTTAATCGGGCACAGAATAATAGCGAATTTTGTCAGCGAGGTGCGGAAAAATTGCAAATTTCGTTGATCGGCTGCGGAAAAATCTCGAGTTTGAGAAAATAATTGCGAAGTTCGTCAATTTGCAATGTGAAAAATTACAAATTTCGTCAGAGTTAGTTAAGAATAGCGAATTTTGTTGATCGGGCGCCGAAAAATCGCGAATTTCGTTGACTGGAGGCGGAAAATCGCGAATTTGGTCGATTCAACGCAGAAAAATCTCAAATTTCGTTAATCGGACACAGAAAAATCACGAATTTGGTCGATTCAGCGCGGAAAAATCTCAAATTTCGTTTATTGGGCACAGAAAAATCGCGAATTTATTGATGAGGCATGGAAAAATTGCAAATTTCGTTTCTTGGCTGCTGAAAAATCGCGAGTTTCGTCAGTTTATCGCGAGAAAAATTTCCAATTTCGTCCAATTTCCGTGTGGAAAAATTACAACTTCCGTCAGTCAATTAAAAATCACAAATTTCGTTGATCGGGAGCAGAAAAATCTCAAATTTCATCGATCAGGTGCGGTAAAATCTCAAATTTTGTTGATCGGTTGCAGAATAATCGCGAGTTTCGCCAATTCATCGCGAGAAAAAATCGCGAATTTTGTCAATCTGTCAAGGTAAAAAAACACCAATTTCGAAAACTGATGGAAAAAATTACAATTTTTTCAACTGGTCGCGAAAGTATCTCGAAATTCATCAATCGTTCGAGGGGAAAAATCGTGTGTTTTGTCAAAAGTTCATGAATTTTCGGAAACGCTCATGTGAAAAAAAATGCAAATTATGTGCGTCGGTCGCCAAAAATATCATGAAATATAAATCCATTGGTCGCAGAAAAAATCGCAAATTTCGTCGATCGTGCGCGGAAGAGAAATCGCGACTTTCGTCAATTTATTTCGGGAAAAAATCGTGAATTACATCAATATATATCAGGAAAAATCACGAAGCTCGTCAATTGATCGTTGGTAAAAATTGCAAATATTGTAAAATTCGCCTATCACTCATGAAAAAAAAAATAATTTTGTCAATCGCTCATGGAAAGAAAACTGCCAATTTCGTAGATAGGCCGTAGAACAAAAAAGCCGCGAATTAACTCGATCGGGAGCGGAAAAATATCGAAAACTTCGTTGATATGGTATGAGAAAATAAAAATTGCAAATTTTGTCAATCGGCAATGAAAAATTACCGCGAATTTCGTCAATCACTCGCGCTTGATTGACAAAAAGAAAAAAAATGAATTTTGTTAATTGGTCATAGAAAAAATAGCATAATTAGTACAACATGCTCTGTTATTTCAAAAATAAGATTCCTTTTATTTTTAATGAAGTTATTCCTCAAGATTTTTCATAGATTTTTTTTCAATAACGTTCAATTTTTTAGAAATTGTGTAAATTTTTATCTTTAAATTTACATTTATCAAGAAGAAACAGTCTTTATAAAGTGTTCTATGATTCATACAGATCTGAAAAAGCTCCGGATTCCTGCATACAATAATTTATTTCTATTAGTTTATTTTTGTTACAAAAAATCATTATTCATCAAGAATAAAGTTTTATTACCTCCTTCGATATAGGATTATCTCTGTGTTAGTGATGTGGTCCTCGACAACCCCAAAATTTTTGGAAGTGGCCCTTCTCTTAAAAGGTTGTGCACCCCTACCCTAGACCTTTATTCACAAACTGGAATAATTGTTTTTCAAAAAATTAATTATAATTTTTGACAAACAATGGTTAATTCTGATCATGTAACGTTGGAAAATGTGCCCCGTAATAGGGGCAAGTTTTCCAGCCTACTAAAATTGTATAGGGGCAAATTTTCCAACTATGCTTTAAATGGTTTAAACACAGGAAATAAATCTTGCTTGTTAATTAATATGTATTTTTTATTCTAAACTAGAAAGTTGTAAAAATAATACGTAGAAAAATTATGGAAAAGAAATGCCACTTATTGATTTTATAAAATCTGTCATTTAGCAATTTTATAAAGAGAGATTTTTTTAAAACAAAAGTCGTCATCATTGTCGGAATAACAAAGAAAGCAAAAAGAAACATCTTCTCTGGTGCAGTCTTCATGCGTCCATTTCTTGTACCGCACCCACTTTTCATTTGTTTTTGATTAGGAGTAAAGTTCAAAGCAATAAATTCAAAGACAGTCTTCATCTTCTTCATCACTTGAATGCAATCTTTTTGTACCTTTTTAAGGCTTTGATGTTTTAAGGTATTTTATATTCGAAAATGAAGGGACCTGACCGGAATTGGATTTTGTTTTTTCGCGCCCCTTTTACATGATTCCTCTTGCAGTTTCCCTTTTTTTAGATAAATCCTTTTCCATTTTCAGTTGATTTAAACGGGACACTCAGTTAGTACAGACTTCCCTTTTTTTTCTTTCCGCATCGAGTTTTCCTCCTAAGTGAAGTCTTCTCAAAAAACCTAACTTCTTCTGGTGTAGGGAAAGTTTGCTTGGATGTAGAAGGAACGCCTTCTTCATAAGCAACAGGGAATGTTTGAGAGAAACTTGAAGGAACAACTTCTTCGAAAGTCCTGCCTGGGTAGGTGTAGAAGGATTTGATGCTTTCGGTGGTTTTGAATTAAGGCTATGAACAGGCCATGATTCTGGCAATTTTGAAGTCTATTCAGGATTGTTGGAGTTTTCAAGATTTGCTACGGTAGAAAAGTAAGATGATATAAAATCTGAGTCTGTAAATATTTAAGGATTCATTGCGAAATTCCCCAAAATTTAAAAACCGCCATAATACTGACTGGTGTTAACGCCAGTGGATCAGCTGTAACCAAAATAGACGGTATGCCGTTAATTGTCTTAGGCCTTTTATTTGTTCGTACCCAGGCATCAAAATCAGTATTAATTTGCTTTCTGAGGGAACCCATACATACTGCAATCTATAGTTTGTAGCTTATGACTATCATGAGGTAGGAATGACGGCAAAAGCATAATTAACATAAAATAGTTAACATTTATATATACACTGGCCTCCAAAAGTTAAGGTACAGGGACTGGATGCTTTCGATTGCACACGTTTTGTCGAATATCTACAAAAACTATTGGCGAATTTTTCTTGAACTTCTGGGATGAAAAGAACATGTTTGATTTCATATTTCTTGGTGAAGATTTAGTCGGCACGAAAATTAGGGGGCTAATAATAAATTTAATAATAAAATAATATTTGCGATCAGCTATGCAACAGAAAATGCTGGAAATGGTTTGTCACTGTGTTAAATGACTACTTGGGTTATGTTCAACGTTTGTATGCATTTGTGTAAGCATAACACTCATATTCGTGAAGATGTTAACGTTTTTGTGAAAAATTCAAAAGTTTTTTGTTTATAGCATGCAGAGTTTTCAACCAAATTTAACACAACTTTCCGAAAACTTGCCAAAGAATAGTAGCAACAGTATACTGCAATTAAAACATGAATATATTTCATATTTGATGAGATATGGGCATTTTTATGAGATAATTTTTAACTGCGCATGCGCGGAAAATTTCAAAATTTTTATTTCATAATTTGGTAGTCAGTATTTTGGGGCAACTTATATAAAAAGTCCAATCAAATATCGCGAAAATTCACAAAGATAGGGGCGATATAGTGAGTTGCTTCCTAAAAATAGCTTTATTATAAGGGACTTTCCACAACTTTTCAATCAGCTCACTATATATAAGTTTTCACAACATTTGACTGGACTTTTTATAGAAGTTGCCCAAAATACTGACTACCAAATTATGAAATAAAAATTTTGAAATCGTCCGCGCACGCAGTTAAAAATTATCTCATAAAAATGCCCATATCTCATCAAATATGAAATATATTCATGTTTGTTTTAATTGCAGTATACTGTTGCTACTATTCTTAGACAAGTTTTCGGAAAGTTGTGTTAAATTTGGTTGAAAACTCTGTATGCTATAACCAAAAAACTTGTGAATTTTTCTCAAAAATTTTAACATCTTTACGAATATGAGTGATATGCTTACACAAATGCACACAAATGTTGAACAGGACCCAGATAGTCATTTAACACAGTGACAAACCATTTCCAGCATTTTCTGTTGAATAGCAGATCGCAAATATTATTTTATTATTAAATTTATTATTAGCCCCCTAATTGTCGGCCCTACTAAATCTTCGCCAAGAAATATGAAATGAAACATGTTCTTTTCATCCCAGAAATCCAAGAACAATTCGCCAATACTTTTTGTCGATATTCGACAAAACGTGTGCAATCGAAAGCATCCAGTCCCTGTAACTTTCTCTTATCTCAGAACATGCCGCTTCATTCTTCTGGAATTGTGCTGATATTGTACTGCAACTTCTTTTGTCTGGAACAGCTTCACTTTTTGGCATTTAAGCTAGTTTGTTTGACTAACTTTCTTTTTACTTAATCTAAAATGTGGAGGTGTGAACTATTTGGGATCATTAACCACTTCACCGGCGACAGGTATGGGGAAACAGTGCTTTTACCCCCGACTTATCACGGGGCAAACGGTGAAGTGGTTTTAAGATTGATAATACGTAGCGAAGACCTCTACCATACAATGTTGCCTTTCAATCATTAACACTTGAAGTTAAATTTTTCTATTTTCCGAGGAGAAAATCCAGTGGGTGTATGTCTCAATGTTTCTTCAAAGTCATTCATACCTAGATTGCAATGTCTGTTCTAATAAGATATGTTCTACTCTGCATTAGTATGATAACATCAGTAGAACAGTAAGTTGAGTTTTGGCGGATAATGTTACAGTGGTCATGTCAGAAAGCATTATCAAGGGGAAAAAAATATCCAAACAAAAAGTTTTAAGTGAAATGAAAACGCCAAGTTCTTAATTTTTCGGCCACAAAAAGTACTGACATATGAAGTTCGTACAAGTTAGCAGCCAAACATCCCAAATCTTTCATTGAAAATGCTTTCCTGCGACTGGGCCATTAATGCATTCTGGAGCATTTAAAAATTAATGTTTGGAAATTGTACCTTTGTAAATTATTTGAATATCAAAAGTAACATTGAAATGCAAAGAGACAAATTTAAATGAAGGCATTGTAAATAAAAGCTTTCTGATAAATTCCATTGAGTTTCAAGAAACATTAGTTTTGATTTAGAATCATTTAATTTACTTATGGTTTAACGGTTATTTTGTACGATCTAAAGTCATTAACGCGAAACCCATGAAATAAAATTTTACTTTCATCAAATCTCACAATGTGTTACATTATATTGTATTGTATAATATTGAAATCTTGTTCATTGACGAAAGAGATATGTATTTCATTTGAACATTTATAATGCTAGTTTGTTTGCGTATCATACAGCACTATAGTGCTGTATAGTAGAGCTCAGCTGCATCTTTTACGTTTTGAAACATGATGAAAAGACAACAACTCAATTACAATCCAAAACAGAAAATATTCAGTGATGAATAATAGTCCAGACAATTGGGAATTTTACCTAGCAAAATTAATGGTAGTTCTGGAAATCGGCTTACTTTATGTTTTTTGGGTCACTGAATCCGAATTTGTAACTTCCCACCAAAATTTCTCCCGGCAATCCCCCCCCCCCCAAAAAAAAAGGTTTTTAATAAAAAATCAATTTTTTTATTGTTTTAGGGGAAAAGTATCTAGAAATTCAGAAAGTAGACAAAATTTGCAACAAATTAGATGTATGACATTATGACTTAGGATGAAGGGGAAGGGGGGATCTGCCTCGGAACATGCGCGCGGTGCTGCGTGGACTAAGTTGCGCAATTCCACTTAACCACTCACACGTTTACATTCGCCCTCCTATCTCCCCTCTGAGCTTTCCTTATAAAGTTTACTTTAAGTTTTTTGGTTCGCTGAATCCGAATTTTTAACTTACCCCCAAATTTCCATCCCCCGAAACCCCCCAAAAACCCATCAGTTTTTTTATATCATATTAAGAGGTATTGCAATGGCTTTAGAATGTACTTCCCTTTAACCTGTTTAAAAACGGAAAATTATATTTTATCAATTAGCTCTGTTGGAATATTATCTTCTGAATGCATGTATTTTGTTATGTTTCACTTACTAAGCATTTAAATAGACTCCGTAGTGGTTTCACATGCTTTATTTATATGTGTATTATATTTCGATGTACTTTGTGTCACAAAATATGTAAAATGCTCAAAAAATGTAATAAACATATAGGTCATTATAGGGATAAATAGTTTTAACAAACGAATAAAATTGATTATATTTTCCTTTTTACTTTCTTCTATGTTTACAAGAAGAAAGTATTGGATTCGTGAAAAATTTCGACTTTCGGTTTTCGACGGATTTATACGTTTTAGAATGCCCAGAACACGATTTGATGGTTTTTAGAAAATGTCTGTCTGTGAGTCTGTCTGTCACTCTGTCACTCTGTCACTCCGTCACTCTGTCACTCTGTCTGTGAGTCTGTATGTGACAAAAATTTTGTGGGCGCTCTATCTCAAGAACTAATGCACGGAATTTCACAAAACTTCATATTTAGTTAGACCTCGATATAAACTGGACCTGATTAGGTTTTGGTGAACATCGCCCAACAGGTGGCGCTGCTATGCGGCATTTTTTACGATTTCTGCAATAGCTATATCTCAAGAACTACTGCACGGATTTTCATAAAACTTCAGATTCAGTTAGTCCAAAATATAGTTTGGTGCTGATTACTTTTTTGTGAAAATCGCCCAACAGGTGGCGCTGGTATGCTGCATTATTCATAATTATCTCAATAGCTCTAACTCAAGAAAAAATGCACGAATTTTCACCAATCTTCAGATTCAGTTAGTCCCTGATATAAATTAGTGCTGTTTAATTTTTGGTGTAAATCGCCCAACAGGTGGCGCTGCTGTGCTGCTTTTTTCACGAATTCCACAAGAGCTGTATCTCAAGAACTATTGCACGGATTTTCATCAAACTTCAGATTTAGTTAGTCCTTGACATGAATTGACATATAAATTAGTGCTGTTTAATTTTTGGTGTAAATCGCTCAACAGGTGGCGCTGCTATGCTGTGTTTTTTTGCGATTTCCGCAATAGCTTTATCTCAAGAACTAATGCTTGGATTTACAAAAAATTTCAGATTCAGGTATACCTTGATATCGTTTAGTGCTGTTTACTTTTGGTGTAAATCGTTCAACAGGTGGCGCTGCTATACTACATTTTTTCAGAATTTCCGCTATAGCTCTATCTCAAGAACTAATACACGAATTTTCATCCAACTTCAAACACAGATATACTTTGATATCAATTGGTGCTAAATCGTTGTTATTTCGTGTACTATTTAAATGATTTAATTGCTGTGATTTATATAGAAGAAAGTTTTGTGATGGCCACAACATACTAGTTCTTTTTGGTGTGCAACAGCATTTTGTAGCTATAGAGCTAAGGGAATATGTTCTAAAATTAATTTAATACGATTATGAAATACTAATTTTTAGCCCCCGGTATGCTATTCTTTCTCCCACCTATTAAAATGTCGTCTACAAAAAATAACGTTCCGTTGTATAAGCCAGCCGTAAAAAAAATCAGATATATTGTTGTACGGTTAAATACTCTACTGCAATTCTTTTAACTTCTAAGCATCGCACATTTTCAAATTTATAACGTCGTATTGGAAAGAAAAGAACTTTTAAATGCAATTTGTTTGAAAACTGCATCTCAATTTATTTTTGAGATATTAATTTTTTTGTAGTTTTTAGCACCTTTTGTTTTTTTATTTGCAACTCAAGTACTCCATTTCTGTAGAAAGTAAAGGAAAAATATATGGAAAATAGCAATTATATCTTTTTGTTGCTCTTTTCCCATAGCAACTGAAAAAAAAAATTGTAATTAAAATATGCGCTATTTTGAAAAAATATATATAAATGAATAATTTCTGATAAAAAAATGGAGGTATTATAAACTATATTTAAATTTAAGTATTTATATTATCCCTTTGCACTCGAGAGGTGATTCTCACTCACCACTACACTGTAAAAAAATACTGCCAGTTTTCCGATAGGAATCGGAAAAATAGTTGCCCTTATCGTACCGGAATAATTTCCGACCCAGCTCGGAATTAAATCCGTAAATATAAGGAAATAGTCAGTAAAACGGTATTTTACTGATTTTATTCCGATTTTACGGATTTTATTCCGAGCTGGGTTGGAAATTATTCCGGTACGATAAGGGCAACTATTTTTCCGATTCCTACCGGAAAACTGGCATTTTTTTTTTTTTTTTTTTTTTTTTTTTTTTTTTTTTTACAGTGTAGGTGTCCCGCGTAAATCAGAATTCCAAATGCTCCGCACACCACTAATTTTTTCCAGTTTATTTCACAATTTTTAATCGTAGATAAATCTGCCATTAGATAAGACGAAGAAAATTCCTTTAAAATACTGGTGTCCAGAGCATTTGAAGTACCCTATTTACGCGGAACACCAGACAAGTGAGAGTCACCTCTCGAGTGCAAAGGGTTAATATCACAAACAAATGAAGGCATATAGTCGATTTTTTTTTTCGAGTTTCTTGAATGACGACGTCTCTTTCTTGGATTTGTGTATTATTTAGCGATAGTGACGTCATATGCATACATTACTGTAGATGTTGTTCAGGACTAGATCGTAAATCAGGAATTCTTCCTCCGCATGCGAATGACGTTATTTTATAAAAAAATAAAAGCGTGTGCTTTAAGTGTTAATACTGAAATAGGTTTTGTACTATCTATATTTATGTGCATATATATATATATATATACTTTTTTTAACGGGTGCGACACTAAACTCCGAAAAAGCAGGGGTCCTGTTTTCTATTTAAGGGTTTCGTTCATCTCACGAAACCCTTAATTCTCTGTCTGTCCGTCTGTCACAGGCTCGTACTCGGAAACTATTTAAGTTACAGACTTGATTTTTTTTTCTTAAGTTTTACCGAACTAATTTTGAGGGAATTGTGTTATTAGTTAGACATGTTATTAAAAAAAAAAAGCTAGTAGTAATAGTAGTGTTGAGAAATTGATGAAATGTCTCTGTCATTTGACTATGGGGCTAATTAGCAAATTAGGAATTTAGAATATACAAGGGGATAAACCCGTACTTCACGGGTTACAGAACGTAGGCTAAAACCATTTTTTTTTAAATTTATAACTCTACAAAACATGTATATATATATATATATATATATATTTTTTAGAACGTCCACTAACAATGTTGCTTTAAAAATTAGTAATATTGCATTCAAATTAAATTTTCAAATTTATTTAAAAGCAATACTTTTGCATTGGCTTCGCTCTAAGAGTTCGCCGAAGAAATCACCAAAGATCACTATTTATAATCAGCCTTTATGATTGCTTTCGTTTGAGTAGTTTAAGCACGTAGTTCGATTAATGTCTAAAATTTGAATTTTATTTATATTTATTGTGTTATTTATTCGTTGATGAATGTTTTAACTTCTTTTGGAATGTAATCTGGAAATAAGTGCTGAGTTATTTATATTATTTTAAGTGCAGACGGATTTACCTTTCGTAATCGTCTGCACACGATAGGGATAGATTTATTTAAAAAATGCTTGAAAATTATTTTAACAACAATAAAAATTGTGTAAATAGCGATCTAGTTTTTAAACAAACTACGATATAGTTTTCAAACAAATTGTATTTGAAAGTACATTTTTTTCCTTTTTCGACGGTGTAAAAATTGAAAATGGGCGATATTTTGAAGCTTAAAAAATTGCAGTGAAAGAGAAAATTAATTGTCTGCTGTTGCCGTAACAAAATAACGTTAGTGTTACGGTCGGACATGTTTGTCCTTTATAGGTCTCGGGAATACTTTTGGGCCCGCAGGTTCTGTATGTACGTACATATGTATGTATGTGCGTACGTAACGCGATAACTCTTGATAGAAATATCCGATTTGCTTCAAACTTTTTTCTAGGTTCATTCTGATAAGGCGCTTCCCTGATTAGAGTTGGGAGTTCTTTGGTTAAGTATGAAGGGGGGGGGGGGTCTAATACCCCTTATTTTATATAAAAGGGTTTTTCATGCAGAATTATCGGATTTCAATGAAAACCGGCATTTGGAAAACTGGTTAATTCTGATAAGGCGCTCCCCTGATTAGATTTGGGGGTTCATTGTTTAAGTATAAAAGGAGGAACAGTTAATCCTCCTTAATTTAGATAAATGGGTTTTTCTATCTGATTTGCTTCAAACTTTTTTTCTAGGTTCATTCCGATAAGGCGCTTCCCTGATTAGTTTTGGGGGTTCTTAAGTATAAAGAGTTATCGGGGGTGCTAATATCCCCGTAACTTAGATAAAAGGGTTTTTTATGCAGAATTATAGGACTTACTTCAAATTTGGTATACCGGTTTATTATAAAGGAGGGAAAAGGGGGGGGGTAATACCCCCTTAATTTAGATAAATAGGTGTTTCTATCCGATTTGCTTCAAATTTGGCATAGCGGTTTATTTTGATAAGGCGCATACCCTGATGGGATTTGGAAGCTTATTGGTATAAGTATAAAGATGGGAAATGGGGGGGGGGGTAGCTAATCTCCTCCTTAACTTATTTTTTGAGGGGAATTATTCTTTGAAATGAGAGCATAATATACAATTATTGTGAATAGCCTGTGAGCTCAATGCCATCAGTTTAACTGGCAACTTTTCTTTTTTATTAAGCGAAACATCATAAATTACAGTTTAGCAAAATTTTCTTTTCTATAGATAGTAGCAATGTTTTTAAATTATTAGGAATTTAAAGAATATTATTTAGGATGTCCTTCATTAATGGATAAATGAGCATTTATTCGGCTACTCTTAGTTCTAAAAAATATTACCACTATTGGATGTATTTCACTAAAAGGAAATTAAGTAACATAATATGTATTTTATTTATATGTTAATAAAAGTTGGTCTATTACATACCGCTCCTTGTAAATCCGTAGCAGTTTCAAAGGTAACATGAAAAATATTTTCTCTGAAATATATAAATAAATAAATAAGTATATATGTGTATATATATATATGTATATATATATATATATATATATATATATATATATATATATATATATATATATATATATATATATGTACATGCACAAGTATCAAAAATGAAAAAAATAGCAATTAAGTCAGTCTGAATCAGTAGTATTTATATATTTATTTATATCATCATCGAAAACTACAACCGTTATCAATCCAATTCTGGATGTAAGTGTGTTACAGATTTTTTTCATATTTTTTCATTGGTTCCTGTCTGATAAAAAAACACTATTAAACTACACTGTAAAAAAAAGATACTGCCAGTTTTCCGGTAGGAATCGGAAAAATAGTTGCCCTTATCGTACCGGAATAATTTCCGACCCAGCTCGGAATAAAATCCGTAAAAAAAAGGAAATAATCAGTAAAACGGTATTTTACAGATTTTATTCCGATTATACGGATTTTATTACGAGCTGGGTTGGAAATTATTCCGGTACGATAAGGGCAATTATTTTTCCGATACCTACCGGAAAACTGGCATACATATATATATATATATATATATATATATTTACAGTGTAGTCGATGTGCCAATCCCAAAACTTTCTTCTATTTCATATCTATTATCTATATTATAAAGGACAAACATATCTGTGCGTAACGCATACGTCATTTTGTGAATGGCAACACTTTGCAATTTGAAATAAAATTTTGGTTTCGCAATTTTCTCTACTGCAAATTTTTAAATATCTAAACATCGCACATTTTAAATTTTTACACCGTCGTATAAGGGAAAAAAATGCTCTTTTAAATGCAATTTCTTTGAAAGCTGCATCTCAATTCATTTTTGAGATATTAATTTTTTTTTGTAGTTTTTAATACCATTATTCTTATCGTGGCAACAAAAGTGCCTCATTTCTATAGAAAGTCATTGAAAGTAAACGGAAAAATGTTGAAACTAGGAGATACTGTATCTTTTGTTGCCATTTCCTCATAAAACCTGAAAAAAAAAGTTGAAATTAAAATATGGGCTATGTCAAGTATATTGTCTGTTATTCCGTGATAATGACGTCATATGCATACTTTTCTATAGACTAAGTTTAAGACTGGATTGTAAAAGTGGATTGCTTTAGCGGATGCAAATGATATCATGTTATAAAAAAGCGTGTATTTGAATTCTTAAACCTGAATTATGCTTAGTAGAAGTGCGTCATTTTCACTGCGCAGCTGCTTTGAAATTTTTCACAGGTGACAATGCTTCACTTTTGAAAATAATGAAATCGAAATCAGACACTGATAAAACGCAATGTTTTGCAAAAATTTAGAGTGTCTTTATAAAAGAGAGGTGACATGCAAATAATAGCGATTTATATTACAGAAATTGATGATTCTCGCCTGGATGGATTTGTTTCGCCGAGTTTGACAAGCAAAGGAATAATTCGTGGTTTAAAATAATATCATGTTCCTGAAGTTTTTGTCCGAAATTCCCTCGAATAATAAACTTTTTATGCTATTCTTTAGGACATTCTACTTTAATTTTATCAAAATAAGATAATTTGCTTAATTTATTTTTTCCTAATGTTATATAATCTATATATTTAAAACACAAGTATGTTTTTTAGTCATCTGCCCTGATCTTTCTGCTGAACCAATTTTACTTTTTTTTTTTTTTTTTAACTGAAGTATCTTCATTTGTAGACGTGATCGAACTACCTGTTTTTTTTTTTTTTTTAATATCCCCACTTTTATATTTTAATTTAAATGCATTTTATGAAATTTCTTCAAAATGTTGAAAATTAGATAGCTTTCCTTATTGCAGACAAGAGAGAAATAATGAGGTATTTTTATCTTTATTCATGCTATTTTCTGATGAAAATGCAAAATTGTTGATAAAAATTGTTGTATAGGTTTTAGTGGTGCAAAATCCCATTAGGAGCAGAATATTACATTAGGGGCATAATAACGGAAAATGACATACTGCTTTTGAAAACACGCATTTTCCCTCATAAATTTTCTATATTGTTTTTCCTTCTGTATGTGTACTAATACTAAATTTCAGACACTAGGCGAAATGCTTATATAAGTGAAAATGAAGTCATATTTAAAAGAAAACGATCATTTTCTTAGATAAAACTAAACATTTTAACACAAATGCGTCTAAAAAACATAAATTATGGAAATTTTTACTCTCCGGAATTGAGATTAAAATCTCAAGTAAAGAACGCGTCTTTTCACATAAAAGATGTTGCTGATGATCGTGACTTCAATTTTTGAGTTAAAATTACTTTTAAATGATCAAACAGAATACAATTTAAAAAAAAATGATGAATATGGATATGAGAATGCGTATGCCAATTTTGAGAAGGTGAAAATTGCTGTTTTTCATTCCGGAATACCAAGCATAAGAGCCTAAATTGATGACCACATCTTAATGACTGATTTTTATTATATTTTACTGATTAAATATCTATATTATAAAGAACAAACGTATCTGTACGTAACGCTGACGTCATTTTGCGAATGGCAACACTTCACGATTAAATTTCGGTCTTGAAATTTTCGCTACTGCAATTTTTTTAATCTTCTGACCATCGAACATTTTCAATTTTCGTCGCTTAGGGTAAAAAAAAATTCTTTCAAATGCAATTTCTTTAAAAACTGCATCTTAATTGACAGATATATTATATTTTCTAAAATAATTTTTAAGCATGACTTTTTTTAAATTTATCTCATCACGTGTCGGTTTCCATACATAATAATAATAAACATTTTGCACATAAAGCAACACACATTTTCCAGCATTTGTTTCTAACTATTTTTGCATAACGAAATTAATACTTCTTTTATAAAAATATGAAAGAATAATATTAAAATAACCACCAATCTAACATATTTGTGAAAAACAAATTAACGAAATGAATACTCCTTTTATAAACAAATAAAAGAATAATATTGAAAAAACACAAATCTAACATATTTGTAAGCGTACAATTTAAATTTTTAGATCACCAAATAGGATTCTTTTTTCAAATGGAATTTGTTTGCAAAGTTCATCTCAGTTTACTGATTGTCTATGGTTTTAAAAACAATTTTAAAGCATGGAGTATTTTTTAATTTATCTATATCGAGCGGATCTCGATTACGAATGATTAATCCGTTTGCCCTTAAAACAAAATAAAGAGTTCATCATTTTCTTATGGCTAATATCTATTTTAAAAAAACTTCCTTATGAATAAATAAACTAGAAAACAGGAATTCTGCTTTTTCAGAATTTAGTGTCGCCTCAGATGAAAAAAAAAATATATGTATATATAAATAGTACAGAACATATTTTAATTTTAAGACTTACAGCGTACGCTTTTATTTTATGTAAAATGACGTCATTCGCATCTGCTTAAGAATTCTACATTTACGATCCACTCTTAAACATTTGCAGCAAAGTATGCATAGGACGTCACTATCGCGAAATAATACATAAGTGCAGCTAAAAGATGACGTCATTAAAGAAAATTCTACAAAAAAACGGCTGTCTAATGATTCATAGGCCTTCATTTGTTTGTAACATTAATATAGATATTAAAAATTAAATACAGTTTATAATAGCTCCATGTTTTAACAGAAATCATCCGCTTATAAATTTTTAAAACAGTACTTATTTTAATTACATTTTCTATCGGTTGTTATGAAAAAATGGCAACAAAAATATATAACTAATATTTTAAAACTATTTTTCCTTTACTTTCTACAGAAATGGAGACTTCAGTTGCCAATATTAAGCAAATGGCTTCAAAAACAAAACAAAACAAAAATTAATATTTCAAAAATAAATGGAGATGCCGTTTTCTAACAAATTGCATTTAAAAGCACTTTTTTTTTCAATACGACATTATAAAAATTGAAAATGTGCTATGCTTAGAAGTTAAAAAAAATTGCTATAGAATATTTAATCGTACTGTTTTGTTTTACGGATGGCTTCTGTCAGGTAACGTTATTTTTTAAAGACGATATATAATAAGCTGGAAGAAAGAAATAGCATACCGTACCGGGGGTCAATAAAATAATATAAATAAATCACAAATTTAACAGAAATGTATAAGTTCTGAAATTATCAGAATATTAAAGAATGCCATAAGTAGCAAACTTTTGGTCAAATAACTCTTACTATGCGGCTAATAAGAAACTATCGTTTTTGATAAATTTCAAAAATTTATTTAATTGTATAATTCGTATTTTCCGTATGAAAAATGCTTTTTTAATGTAACTGGGCAATCTAAAAAAATTATTTCATATAAAAAAATTATTAGTTTTCAATTAAAAAAATGTTTTCACCCATATTCTTTAACCCGGGAAGCCCGGGTACAATCCCCTAGTATATATAAAATCCAAACGGAAATGTCGTTCCGAACGCCTAGATTTCGCGTTCTACTGCATAGATTTCGACGAAACTTATACTATTAGATAGGTATCGTTTCAGGGAAGGTTTTAAGCTATAACACATCGTTCTACGTATATTAGTTATAGAATTGTGATGGAAAGTTCTGTTATTTTGGGCGAAAAGGTTTACCATTTTATTTCTTGGCGAAATTTATCGTTGATAAAAAAAATTGAAACAGCTATTACACCTCGAAACATAAAAGAAAAAACTGTTACTAATTTTAATTAAAAAAAAAAGAAGTAAGAAAAAAGAAGAAAAAAATCCGTTTTAATGAGTGATAATATTAAAAAACGAAAATACTTAATTTAAACATGAAAGAGAATGTTCGTAATGCTTAAAAAATTACTCAGTTAAAATATTGCAATTGAAATAAGATTTGGCTCTTTATCTTTTGCGTCAGGTTAAGAAAAATGCATCTGAAAAATTAATAGGATGATATCAAGGAAGTTTCAATAAGTACATGCTCAGAAATATTTGAAAAAATATCTTCTCATGAGGAATATATAGAAGATTCTTCTCGTGACATAGAATGTGTTTATAAAAAAAATCCGCAGAACCTCGATTTAGCGTTTGTAAAAAAATAATGAACATTTATTTTTTTGGCGATTTAATGCTGGTTGGCGGCACAATACAATTTTGAATGATACTTTTTTTTATCATAAATAATTTTTAAGTAAAACCTTTTTCTACTCTTCATACGAAGATAGTTAGATTAATTTTAACTTAAATAAATACATTTTTATTACTAGAGTTTTGTCATATACCTTTACAGGTGTATATATTACAATTTTATTATCGTAATTATACGGTTTAAAACAAAATTTTAGTTTATTAAATTTTTTCCAAATTCAAAATTAATGTCCGATTCGGAACATTGGCGATTTGACTTCGATATTGTTAGTATCAGAAACAAGAAATGAAGGTTATTGTTGCCATGGAAACAACTATTTAATATAAAATGTTTAATGGTAGCATTTTTAATTAGCCAGCTACTTTTAAAACAAACTTAAAACGGTACTACTTGATTATCCCGTCGACAAAATAACTATCGCCAAACTATAAGATTAAATGCCAAAAATAGCTGACCGTAAATTTTACATTCACTTGACATTAAACACGGTACACGTGTTTGTTGCGTCATCAAGTGATTTTTAATTTCACTTCTATTTGTAATTAGATTAATGTTTAAAAATTTATCTATTCTTTCGTTGTTTAAAATAAAAATTTTGTGAATTTGTATAATTTGGCGAGTAGTTTAGCAATTTATATAATTTGGCGAATAGTTTGGCAATTTATATAATTTGGCAAAATTGGTTGAATGAATAATCAAATAGTACCGTTAAAACATTTCCAGCCGATGAAGCCATGTAAAATTAAATAACTACTGCAACACGCTATTTTTTATATTATATACGCTTAAAGATAAAAAAAATAATACGCTAATCCTTCGTTTAAGTTTAAATTCATTGAGTTTTAGGCATTTAAACACTTATTTAACAAGCAATTTTCAAATGCATTTAAATATCTTGCATTTGGGATGGAAATGTGTTGGCTAGCCAGATAGCGTGGAACGTTCGTCTTTTTTGTGCCAAATACTCGAATATATATAGATTTTTTTCAGATTTTTACTGAGATTCCGCCGCCAAATTTGACTGATGTTTTACTACATACATGAGTAGTTTTAAAAGCATTTTTCTTTTCAAAATAATTTGAGTATGCTCTTTAAGGAGACCTTCCTTGTGGTAACAATTTTGTTTTTGATTTGTTCTTTTTTATTTCTAACTCTTCCATCATGTAATTGTAAAAATGATGATACTTATGATTTACATGTTATATGTTTATTTGTGATTTTTGAGTTCATTTTTGTCGCCAAACAATTTGATTTTAAGCCAAAAAGACGTAAGCGTGAATTGGGTTCAAGCGATGTTTACAATAAAGGTGATTTTGTAAGTGTACGAAAGCATTTTTTGAGTATTTTTTAAAATTCAAATGTACAATATATAAATAGCAATTAATATTTTAAAAATGGAGTCATATTTTTAAAACATTTTAATTTTAGTATAAATGTCTCCCACACGCTCACATACATATTGTAAAATAATTTAATTTTAGACATTTAAAAAATTTCTCATCATACTTTACTGCGAAAGCATGTCGGTTTGTTTTCCACAAATTTGTGACTTTTATAACCTCGAAGCCAGATTAGCTAATATTGTCCATTCTTTTTTTAATAAAAAACATATCGCCAATTTCACTTATACAAACGTTCAATGTTTGCAATGTTAGGTAGTAAAGATTATTCTTAAGAAAATGCATGCAATTATGCATTATTTCTATCACGAAAAAAGACATTTTGCAATAAAAATTGCTTTCTGAAAGCACTTTTCGATAGTCCATTCCATTCGTCATTTCTTTTTTTTTTTTTTTCATATCTTCCCTTCTTTTAGAAATGTTATAAAAAGATATTGGATGAATCTTCCATAATCAGCTACCTTACGATTGACGAATTTACTATATAGTGTTGGAAGATTCGTTTATATTTGAAAGGAACCGTGGACGGTAAATCCGATTTCAGAAGATTACGCGAAATTTGTACTTTTAGTAATTAGCGATTAGTAAATTTATGTATTTTTATTATGGAGCAAACGGACAAAAAAAGATTTACTAATAGATATTTTTCATGTGCAGTTATTTTACTATCACTAAGAAAGCATTAATTTGAATGTACAAAAAAAAATTTTCAAATGCCAAAGGTAGCCAATGGAACAATATTTGTTCATTTAGCCTAGGTTTTAAAAAAAAGTACCTCAAGTTCAATTACAATTTCAATCATTATAAAATTTTGGCTGATGCACAGCCCGAGCAGCTGATCGTTGTGACAATTTTTAGGTTTATTTTACTATCACTAAAAAAGCATTACTTTGAATGTATATATAAAAAAAACTTTCAAATGCCAAAGGTGGCCAATGGAACAATATTTGTTCATGTACAGTAGGTTTTTTTAAAAAGTACCTCAGATTCAAATAAAATCTTAATCATTATAAAGAAATTTTGGCTGATGCACAGCCCGAGCAGCTGATCATAATCACAAATTAACGTTTTTAGTTTTATTTAGGCAACAAACTTATGAATAATGACGTCTTGAAAATGAAAGCATGTTTATTTCTCCGTCTTATTACGCTCATTAGAGAAATGCGAAACAAATCTTCGTTTTGCAAAAAAAGATCACAACTAAAAATTTTGCATAACTAATTTTATTTATCATTTGCAAAGAGTTTTGATAGTGAAAGATCTAAAATTCAATCAACAGCAGTTTGACATTATTTAATGGAATGTAGTTTGGAACGTAATTAACTCTGTTTTGTAGCTAACTCTGGTACATTTTTAGCCAGACCGTTACGAACATTTCTAACGTTGCACATCAAACTTGGTTCTGGATCCGATTACGGATGATTGGGAAGATTTTATTGAATGAAAACTAGAGGTTTAGTTTTCTATTTGAATTAGTTATCGAGGTTATTTTCCTAGGTTAATAGTTGCAAGATTAAAACTGGTATGTAAAAGGAAACGGCAGTTAAAATGACATTATTTTAATTTTATTCACACAATTCCGCTTTAAATATCCACTTTTATATGATTCACATATTTTAAAATATAAAAGTTAAATACTGTTTTGATTGTATTTACTCTACTGGAAATCGAAGATAAGAAGCTGTAGAGAAAACCTGTCAAAAGAAAACGTATATTACCAAATATAATGTAACGTAGAGAGAGATTGTATCTATGTTATCAGATCCGCACAAAGTACCAAGCTGAAAAGCCCGGAGTAAAAGAACTAACAAACGAAAGTGAATAACCCGAACATTCTTAATTTAAAAGGTCAATCTCTGAAGTCATTGCAATTCTCTCTTTTTTAGTAGCGTAGTGATATGATCGTAATGGCCGCATTTCCCTCCCAAACTTTACATGTGTACTAAAGAGTTGCTAGTGAATTGCCCGTATTTCGTCTAACACATCAGATAATAGAATAGCGCAATTGCGTCCGATGCGTATTCAGAAAATGCGGAAGGACGTTCCAGGTGGAGGTCCGTATTAATTTAAAATACAGGGTCGGATTTTCCATTTCGTTTGATTGAAAGTTTATTTGAAAAATGGTCCAGCGCAGCGGGCTCAGCCTGCTAGTATCTTAATATTTCAAACAGCAGTTACAAATGTTAATATTTCAAGATTACTAGTTCGATACTATACCAAATTTAATTTTCATCTTAAATTTCTGCTTCAGTCAATTAAGCACAGAAAATATAAGTTAATCTCGTTCACGATACACTGTAAAAAAATACGACCAGTTTTCCTGTAGGAATCGGAAAAATAGTTGCCCTTATCGTACCGGAAAAATTTCCGACCCAGCTCGGAATAAAATCCGTAAAATACCGTTTTATTGACTATTTCATTTTTTTTTACGAATTTTATTCCGAGCTGGGTCGGAAATTTTTCCGGTACGATAAGGGCAACTATTTTTCTTATTCCTACAGGAAAACTGGTCGTATTTTTTTTACAGTCTATTTATTAAAATCAATAGTTTTTCGTTATTCTGTTGTACATAAGCTGTATGCGCATAGCCGGCTTAACAAGATCACATCGCTGAACTAGGCAACAATGTACAATAGAACTACAAAAAATCGAGAAAATTATTCAAAAATCGCTATTACAATGCTTCTTTCTGGCGGAATATTTCCAATTCAAAGAGGTCTTGCTTGCCATAGCCAAAAGCATACACAAAAAGTTTGGTTCAGCTCTATGCATGACTTCATACACTTTTTGATGGTACAATGATGAAAATGGCACAAAAATGGCTATTACAGCGCTCCTTCCGGCGGAATTTTTCTAAATTCAGAGAGGACCTGCTTGCAATAGCCAAACACATACACAAAAAATTTAGTACAATTGTATGCATAACTTTATACACTTTCCGATGGTACAATAGCGACACACGGACACACAACCAAAAACACAGAGACAGGCATTTTGTATAAACATGTTTTTTGGAAACTCTGACCCCTAAATCGCGTAAATCCGTCGATGCCTTCCATGGGGGTCTTTCTAACGGAACCTAACCCGTATTTACGCATGGATATCTCAAGGTTCGAAGAAAACCACAGAAAACACTGAACGATCAGGCCGATGGGCGCGATTAGGCTTAAACCCAGCACCTCCCGTCTACCAGCTTTGATAGTCGAACCTCTCAGCCATTGGTTGGGCCTTTGGGCAGGAATCACAAAAATTCGAGAAATTCGGGAATTGTTAGTGACCTAATATGCATGCACGTACGTTTCACTCCATATAAACCAAAAGTACATCACTGGACGCGGCAACCTTGTTGAGTTGGAATTGCAAAGAAGAGTGAAATTTGATAATGCCGTGATCACTTAAACACAAGTGTATAGGCTTCACGATTATGAAAAAAAAAATCACTGGATGCAGTAACGTTGTTGCGTACACAACACAAAAAATGTGTGAAAATGATACAAAAATCAATTACTAAAGAAATCATCTAAAATCATTATTTACTACATTTTCATTATCATTGTTGCTATCCATATTTTGAATTCCATTTTTCAATGATGACGCAAATTTATTATATCATTATCAATCTAGAAGTAGAAATTACATTTATAAACCTTATTTCTTCTTAAATCTGGAGCCAAATTTGTATCTCACATTTGCTTCAAAGATTCGTGAGAACAATACATGCCGTGGCAAGCATCACTTTTAACTTTTATAGATTTCTAGAAGGCTATGCCCGATGCGCTGGTCCATTTTTCCAAACGAACCGTGAATCAAACAAAATGGTGAGTTTAACCTTCTATTTTAAAGCGGTACAGACCATCACCTGAAATGTCCTCCCGCATTGCTGAAAACGATACGAACGCCATTGCGATATTATGCTATCTTATGCCTTGGAAAAAATTTCAACAATTAAGAAACAACTTTTCTAGTTCATCATTTATAGTAGAGTTTGGTATGGAAATGAGGCCGTTATGACAACAGGAATTAAACTGTCCTCTAGTTATCAAACTGTTAAATTAGATAGCATTATAATGATTGCAGAGATTGATCATTGAACTTTAAGAATATTCGGCTCATTCATTTTCATTTGTTAGTTCTTGAACTCCCGGCCTCTCAACTTGCGCTATGTGTGAGTCTGGTGCTTAAATACAATCTCATTGCATGTTACAATACATTTTTAATAAACGTCCTCTTCTGGCATGTCTGCTACTGTTTTCCATCTGTCTATTCCAGCAGAGTAAAAAGAGTAAAAAATGTAAAGGTTTATTTACGGGGGAAATGTAAAGGATCGGTCTGATATATTTTTTAAGTTGACAGGGGCCTTTTCCATGTTCTTAAAGGTATGTATAACTATTTTCGTGCAAATCAGTTAAAAATTGAAGATTTTTATAAAGAACATACACTCAGGGAACGGCTTTTATATATACAAGGTGGAACCCGTCGAATTTCGACGAAAAAAAATGTTTACAAATGGACTGTAGCATCAAATTTATAATACATCGACAACAATAATTACAATAAAATATCCAACTTACACTTGTTAGTTTAACTCTCCAAAGACATATTTTAACCTAAGATTAACAAAATACTTTTTTCATAAACTTCAACTGTTAAAATTATTGAAAAATTAAACTTTATTCATATACGTAATCAGTAAGTAACATATAATCAAGATAAGTAGATAAGTAATTTTGATTAAGTTATCAATTGATGCTTGGTATTACGGAATGAAAAATCAGCAAAAATGATTTCACCTTGACATAATCATAGAATATTTACGCTTTAAATCTAAACCGAATCAACTCATTTTCTAACTTTCACATCCATATTAACCATCTAAAAATATTTTAACGCGCAATAGGTTATTAATAAATATATTTTCAAGCTTGAAGTCACGTTTGTCAACGATTACAACCTTCCATGTTAAAATTCCCACTCGTGATTTGAGGTCTTAGTATAATCTCTGTACCTGCGCTTAAAAATTCCAGAAATTTATAACTTTTAGACGTATTCAAGGGGAAATATCTCATTTTAGCAAATAAAATTATCGTTTTCTTTTAAATATGACGTCATTTTCAGTCGCTGAAATATTTAGCCTATTGTCTCAAACTCAATATCAGCGAAATGAAAAAATAGTGAAATATAACAGCATCATCAGGGAAATTGTGTCTTTTTTAAAGTGTAACGTCATTTTCTGTACAAATTAAAAAAAAAAAAAAGATATTTTTAATTGTAATGAGAAAATGGCATCAGGAAGAATATAATCAATAAAGATAACTAAACCACTTTTAAAAGAAATGAAGTATTTTAGTTGCCACGATTAGAAAATTGGTATTAAAAACTATAAAAAAATTAATATCTCAAAAATAAATTGAGATACAGCTTTCAAACAAATTGCATTTAAAAGTGCATTTTTTTCTGCATACGAAGGTGTAAACCTTTAAAATGTGGGATGTTTAGAAGTTTAAAAATTTGCAGTAGCGAAAATTGCAAAACCGAAATTTCATTTCAAATTTCAAAGTGTTGCCATTCGCAGAATGACGTATGCGTTACGCACAGATATGTTTGTCCTTTATAATATAGATAGACTAGCAAAACAACCCGGTTTCGCCCGTATCAATTACAAGGAGGTTTTCGAGTAAAATCAATTAAAATGAAATAATACGCCAATCACAATAACCGAGATTTGTGCATTTTCGTGCACAAATCGTTAAAAAGTCAAAAACATGACGTTATTGTCTCGAAACCATAGTAAAATCACTGAGCTTTAATATCAGAATGCGCGTTTTCTTTGACGGGTGTAACAGAAAAATGTAATATTTTCCTGGCAATACGAAAATAAATCCTCCAGATGGCGTAGCATTTGGTGAAATTCTCGTTTGTTTGGCATATATCTACATTATAGAGGGAAAATGTATCAGTGAGTAACCCTGACATGACATTTTACTGATGATGGCAACGATCTAACCCATAAATTGTGCCTTTACTGCAATTTTTCTTAACTTCTAAAATCACACAATTTCATTTTTTATACTGTCGAACGGATGTTTTACAGATCTACGCCGATCATGAACCCTAGAGACCAAAACTACCCACAGTTAAAAACTTTATCTATCTATCTATCTATATCACTTTTTTATGGACACGATAACTTTCATAATTCTACACAAATATCTTTCAAACTGATACATAAAATCGAAGGTTTAGAAAAGGGATAAAATTAAGGGGTCAAGTTCGTTAATTGCGCAAAATCGGACCAAGGGGGTGTAAATATGGAGGGGTTTTGTGAAAACTGAAAAACCACCATAACTTCTTAATTATAATACATATCAAATTAGTTTAAAGTTATTATTACTTTGAGGAAAAGGACTAAAAATTTGTGCATGGCAGTGTTTTGATAAAGTTAAAAATGTGCTCATGAGGCGAAATAAATTGGGTTTTAGGGAGTAAAAAATTCATGACTTCGTCAATGCTCAAGATATAAAATTCAATTAAATTTATTATAAATCTTCTTAATATTATCTACAACTTTTATATTGACAAGTTTTTGATACGACTGCAAAAAAATTAAAAACAAAAACAAAAAGGGAGTTTAAGAAATAAAAATTTCATAACTTCGTCAATTCACAGGATATCAAATCTGCTTGAATTTATTATGTTTTCTTAATATTTACTACAATTTTTATATTGACAAGTTTTTCATAGGGCCAATTTTTGCAGCAAAATCAAATTAAAAACGCATAGCGGTTGAAGAAAAAAATTATCGTATAAAGAGTGTACTTAAATCCAAACTGCTTATTTTCTGACTAACTTTTATCCCTCCGACTGTCTTGGAAAAGAGCAAAATTGTAATGTTTTCTCTGCATTTTGTTTTAAATGCTAAAAAAAAAAATGGATTGTTTGTACATTTTATAAAAAAAAAAACTTAATTACGAATATGAATGCAATCCTTGGAAGTATTAATCATTGTTCAATGTATTAAAAATACATTAAATCAATAGAATTATATTACTTTAAATATTGCTTGTATTGCAGTGAAACCTGGAGCTTAGTGAACGTATTAACACGGGCTTGTCAGTGAGGGGGTTAAATTTATTTTTGTTCTAAAGCGCATCAAACTGGCAGATTCTCTTATTCAAAAACTATATAATGTGCCGTGCTTGTCGATTTTTTAATAAAGGCAGAATATATTGCAAAAAAGGCTGTCAAAGTTGCCGTTTTGGACGAATTTCCCAAAGCGAGAGAGCTGGGAACGAAAAAAATGGTTGTTATAATTAAAGCAGTGTTATAAATACGCAGGTTTTAAGGTCATTTGGTGTGGCGTTAAAGTATAAATCACATCGATGAAACAGTTCATTTCAAAATAACAGTTCATTTATTAAATTCAACTTGAATTTTAAAAACTTAAATAATAGAGATATATACATACACCTCCAGCTTTTGCTTGGAATTATATAGACATATTATAGCTGTAGCAAGGAGTAAGTTTAAACTCCAACTCAATCGTCTTTCCATTACATTATCTCCATCACTACACACTCCATGGAGTTGTTTCACACACTAGATATACTTACTGAGTACATCAAACTGGAATAAAAATATGCATACAATTACAGTTAAAAGAGAGTGCCTTTACGACCGAAATGGAAAAATAAAAACTGGTTCGGAACGATACAACTTCCGAACAAACCAGACGACAAATTTTGGGGGACAAGACTTTGTCCAGATTTCCAACATGCGGCCCCATCGGTCGTAAATACCTCCTCCTTCTTTTTATAAACAAAATCAAAAATATTACAAATAGCTCTTTGAAATTTTACATACAGAAGAGGTTTTGTCAGAAAGTCTGCCTTATTATCTTTAGAAATTACATGTTTTAACTCAAAAACATTTTCATTAACTAATTGACGAATAAATTGACATCTTATGTCAATGTGTTTCGTTTTAAAATTCTCTTGGCTATTTTTAGAAAAATAAATGGCAGATTCATTATCACAGTACTGAATTGGCTAAAGTTGCGTTACTTAAACCGTTTGTTTTAATTTGAGATTCATTAAAATTCAATATCAAATCCTTATATTTGTTTTCTCCCCCAAATAATGTTTCTACACCCTTTTTGGATTCATCTATACGCACATGAATAGTCTCTACAATTCGCCTTTCTTTTGGAATGTAAATTCTATATCTTTTAGTTTTCATGGCATAACCAACTAAGATACCTAGTAAAGCTTTCGGTTGAAGTTTATTTCGCTTAACTTTAGGAACATGAACAAATGCTAAAGAACCAAAAATTCTTAAATGTCTTACCGAAGGTTTGAATCCCGTCCATAATTCTTGCGGTGTAAGACATTGGGTTAAACTGTGTTCAGTCCTATTTTTTGTATGAACAAACGCCAAAAGAGCTTCCCCCCAGAATGACGGTTTTAACCCGCTATCCTGTAGCATTACTCTAACTGCATTCATTGCTACTTTATTAAAATTTTCAGCAACACCCACCTGCTCTGGAGTATAAATGGAGGATCTTTCGATTCTTATACCTAAATCAGTTAACAGTTTCTCAAATAATTTATGAGTAAATTCCAGCCCATTATCAGTTGGTACACATTTTAACTTTTTACCAGTTTGTCTCTCAGCTTTAACTAAAAACTTTTTAAAGCATTCAAACACATCCGTTTTATCCTGAATTATATAAACCTCAGTCCTTCTAGAATAATCGTCAATTACTGACAAAAAGTATTTCCCCCTCCTAACGAGTTAACAGGGCTAGACCCCACAAATCCATATACACCCTATCGAGGATTTGATTAGAAATGCGTTTATACAAATAATTTCTTTTAAACGATTTTCTATTAGATTTTGCAATTACACAAGATTCACACATCTTATTTTTGTTTTTACAGTTAATATTTTCAATACCTTTAACGCAATTATTTTTACTCATTTTTTCAAGTAAAGGTAAGTTTGTATGACAAAATCTACGATGTACAATCTCTGAATTTAAACTAGTAGAATAAGCAAAATTTTCACATTTTGAAACATAACCTTTAATAATATACAATTTATCAACTCGAGTACAGTAAAACAAAATCTATTAAATTTATCATACACAATCATTTTATTATTTTCCCATCTAATTTGGTTTCCTGCAATGTCTATATTAGACCCACCAATTAAATTTCTCCTCATGTTAGGAGCATATAACACATTTTTTAAGTTATTTCTACATTACCTGTTACATCTAGTATGGTAAAGTCAATATCACCAATACCCAGTATTTCCGACGAACAGTCCTTGTCTCCTATCAGCACTTATTGAAAGGGGGAGGTTGCTATATGTTAAAAATAGACTCCCGTCATTCGTAAAATGAGAAGTAGCCGCTGAGTCCAGAAGAAATTCCACGAACTTTCTACCATTTGAAGATATTAGGGCGAATTCAGATTGCTTTCTAGGTTCACTGTAGAAAACTTGCTTTTTCCCTCTAGAGTTCTTTTTGAAACACCTTGTATCTGTGTGACCAGGTCGCTTGCAGTAACTGCATATTAAACTCGGCCCCATACGATTAGCTGGTGAAGTATACGATCGTCTGGTGGTGTCCAGGTCGCTTCCACTACGTGAAACCCATGGCTTTTTACTGCTTCCAAAATTCTCCGCTGGAATGGTTGGTTTAACGGTAGGGTTTTTTAACGTAGTTACATAAGCATCACCTACAGCGATAACCTCGTTACTTTCATCTTTTCGTTTTAAACAAATTCTGCCATATTCAGTTATTAACTGCTTAGATACATTTTCTAATTTAAATTCTTTATCATCTAATCTATATAACACTTGAACTAGATTATCATATTCCTCAGGTAATCGACGGATTAGTTGAAAACATACTAACAGTTCTGGCATCTCAAATCCAGCATCTTTAATCTGAACCTTCTTTTCTTCAATTTTTTTACAAAATAAACCTATAGTTTCTTCTTGCGAGTTTAACTTCATCTCGAAAAATTCATCGACTAATCCCGCTAAGCGTGCTCGTGAAGTTGGTTCGAAGTTTAACTTTAAAATATCCCAGGCATCTTTGCCGCTTTCTGTTTGAGCAATTAGTATCTGGAATTTCCGTTCGATGGATTGATAAATTGTTGTATAAGCTCTTCGTTTACGCCATTCAAAATCGCTTTTCTCACGATCAGAGGCATCCGATTTACATGCGATATCTGGCTTTGTAATAAACTCCCAGCAATTACGGTCAATCAAGACACATTTGACGTCGAGCTTCCAGGAAGGATAGTTATAATCCGATAGTTTCGGGAAGGAATAAGTTAACTCTGGAACTTGTGCCATTATGCAGTATATATTTCATCTAAATCACACCATATTTTATCAATTTGACTTTTAAATAGCATGACATGGCCCCTTAACCATGTTATAATTAAAGCAGAGTTATAAATACGCAGGTTTTAAGGTCATTTGGCGTGGCGTTAAAGTATAAATCACATCGATGAAACAGTTCATTTCAAAATAACAGTTCATTTATTAAATTCAACTTGAATTTTAAAAACTTAAATAATAAAGATATATACATACACCTCCAGCTTTTGCTGGGAATTATATAGACATATTATAGCTGCAGCAAGGAGTAAGTTTAAACTCCAACTCAATCGTCTTTCCATTATATTACCTCCATCACTGCACACTCCATGGAGTTGTTTCACACACTAGATATACTTACTGAGTACATCAAACTGGAATAAAAATATGCATACAGTTACAGTTAAAAGAGAGTGCCTTTACGACCGAAATGGAAAAATAAAAACTGGTTCGGAACGATACAACTTCCGAACAAACCAGACGACAAATTTTGGGGGACAAGACTTTGTCCAGATTTCCAACAATGGTCCTACTGAGAATTTTTTTTCTTATATAAATCAAGTTCTAATTAATTGCGCGAAAAATGAAAACACGCGGCGGCTTATACATCTCTTTAAAAATCACGTCAGTAAGTTTCCTGTTTTTACCTTTAAAATTAGTCTGAAAATGTGTCCGAAAATTTTGAGCTGAGGAAAATATTTTTTTGAATACCGCCTTAACATGACGCTGATAAAAGCAGCTCTTACAGAAAAAGGAAATCAAAAACTCGTCAAAAGCGGCCAGATAAAATGTTAAATTGATTTTAACTGTAAACTTGATTTCGTTTTTATTGTTGAAATTGGCACTTAATTTTGAAATCTACCTTCGCCTGTAGGCCGAGCTGGCAGGGATTTTATTTATTATTATTATTATTATTGCGCCCTTTTTTTAGGGGTGGCAACACGGAGGAAATGATGAAAAAAAAAGAGATTACTAAAAAGTTAAGTATTGAAGGTGGTTGAAAAAGGTAATAAAGTCTCGTCTGATATTTTTTTTTTTAAGTTAACAGTTACCTATTCCATGTTCTAAAACATATGTACATCAAGTTTCGTGCAAATCGGTCAAAAATTGAAGATTTGTATAAGGCGCATACACTCAGAGAACGGCTTATATATATACATATATGTGAGAATGTGAGTTTCAAAACTCGCCTTATCCAAAATTTTAAATATCGAATATTATCTGTCAATCTATTTTATTAGTGCACGTGCATCGAAAAATCCTTACAATGTGCAAAATAACTTGTTTTATCGTTCATTTCTGGCATTGTAAAATCTTGTTTTACAATGAAAACCAATGAACGCAGTCAGGGTTTTTTGCGATTTCCCAAAATTTGATTTTCTGTATAAAGCGAGTTTCGAAACTCACGTCCTCATATATGTATACGAGGGCAAATCAAAAAATAAGTTACACTTGCAAGTTATGGTCATTTATTAAACCACATATACATAGGCAATACGGCTATGACAACATGTAATGTAAGTTCATTTTTTCGCATAGCCCCCAAGAGACTGTAAACATTTCTCGAGACGGTCAACCAAGTTTTCGATTCCGGTTGCATATAAATCTCCTCCAGCGTTGTATAATCACCTGGAGACAGCGAAATCCAAGGGGCTCTTGAACAATAGAGAACACACTGCCTTACTAAATGTTCAGCATGCACAGATATCACGGGCGAATATCGCGAAGGCAGGCCCGCAACGTCCAGTACCGTTGCAAATGTTGATCATGGTGGATGCGATCATTAGAGAGAATCGGCGCATAACACCTCAGGAAATTTCCAGCATGCTGAACATTTCGTTCGGCAGTGTGCTCTCTATTGTTCACGAGCACTTTGGATTTCGCTGTCTCCGGGTGATTATATCGCGCTGGAGGAGATTTCTACGCATCCGGAATCGAAAACTTGGTTGACCGTTCCGGGAAATGTTTACAGTCTCTAGGTGACTATTTGGAAAAGTTAAGTTACATTGTATGTTGTCATAGCCGTGTTGCCTATCTATATGTGGTTTAATAAATGGCCATAACTTGGAAGTGTAACTTATTTTTTGATTTGCCCTCGTGTGTGTGTGTGTGTGTGTATGCATATCTTGGAAGTGTAACTTATTTTTTGATTTGCCCTCGTGTGTGTGTGTGTGTATGCATATTTTGGGAAAATTAAAATTCTTTTAATCACTTAATTTTTGTATAAACCGAAAAAAAGACATATTTAATTATTAATTTTAAAATGGATACAAAACTGAAATACTGCACTGCAAATTCTCAAACACAAAAATAACACATTTTACAACCCTTTTTTTCACCAAATTAACAACACAATAATGTGTTGCGAATTAGAAAACTTCATATACAAAATATTTTTTGTGTTGTGGTTGTGTTCTTAATATGTTGCAAAAGTGCTGCTATCTAGAAATGTGTTCTTAATACGTTGCAGAAGTGTTGCTATCAAAAAAGTGTTCTAAAAATAGTTTTTCTAATTATGTTCAAATCGTGTTGTAAATAGTGTTGATGAAAATATTTTCTTACAATAGTGTTGAGCTGCACAACACTTTGTCACCAAATTAACAACACATTGTAAACACCACACAATTTAGTACACTATAAAACAACACATGTAAAACACTTTTAAAACACTTTCTACATGATGCATTTAAAATAATACACATACACACTTAAAACATACTGTTTATTAAACATTTATAACACAATTTTAAAAATAAATGTTTTGAAATGTTTTGAAAACACATTTTCTCCTCTTGTAATTTTTAACAACACCTTTTGCACAATCTTTTTATTTGGCACAACATATTCGTAACATATTCACAACACAATCGAAAATGATTTTAGTTAGAAGTGTTAATTATTATGTTCAGTTAGTGTTGCAAATTGTTTTACGAATTGGCAGTGTGATGTTAAATAGAAATAACATATTTTATTATTTATTCGGCATTTTAAAATAGTTTAATAAATAATTTTGTAACTTACTCGCATGCATCTTGGCAACTACTGGCGCATAATCTATTCAGTTCATATGAAACATCTTCAGCTTAAATAAAAAAGACAAAATATCCAGTTGAAATATTACTGTAATATAACAGAAGTAATGCTGCACTTTGTCAGATTGTAACACACAGGACTCGCACTCGGCCCGCTTTTTTGAATACCACTTTTTTTTCAAAGAAAAATTTTCTTTATAATATTCCTAGAAACTTATCTTCAATCACATTTTTGTTGCAACTGTTGCAAAAACCTACCACGTTTTCTTTTCCTTATAAAATACTGGTTTTCAAAAAGTGGACCTGTGGAATCAATGAACGCATTCAAAACACAAAAGATAATAAGCTAAAGATTTTCCTGTAATACAGCGTCATCAAAAATGGTTAAAGACATTACAAAATTGCTAAATGCATCTACATTAGGCTTGTATTTAAAGATAGAGAAAGAATGTATGTATATTTTTCTTTCTAAACGTTTTTCTATTAGAAGAAACTGATTGTGGTTAGTTTAATGATAAAATAAGCTCAATAACAAATTATACTCGCATTAAAGTTTCATGGTATTTTGCTAGTTATAGACGCTTTCAAATATACAATCTATACTAATATTATAAAGATGACATGTTTTTTTTTTTCTTTCAATTTCTGCTCGTAGTTCACACTCTCCCTATATTTATATATCTTGTTCAAATTTTCAATCGTTAATAAAACTAGGGGATCGTACCCGGGCTTCCCGGGTTAAAGAATATAGGTGAAAACATTTTTTTTTTTAATTAAAAACTAATAATTTTTTAATACGCAATAATTTTTTTAATTGCCCACTTACATTAAAAAAGCATTTTTCATATGGAAAATACGAATTATACAATCAAATAAATTTTTGAAATTTATCAAAAGCGATATTTTCTTATTAGCCGCATGCTATGAGTTATTTCACAAAGATTTTGCTACTTATGGCATCTTTTTATATTCTGATAATTTCAGAGCTGATACATGTCTGTTAAATTTGTGTTTAATTTATATTATTTTATTTATTTATTTATTCATACGGAAGTTTTTTTTAATGGATATTAGCCGTAAAAAAAATTATGAACTCTTTATTTTGTTTTAAAGGCAAACGGATTAATCTTTCGTAATCGAGCTCGCGCGATATAGATAAATTAAAAATATTTCATGCATTAAAATTGTTTTTAAAACCATAGACAATCAGTAAACTGAGATGAACTTTGCAAACAAATTCCATTTGAAAAAAAAAACAACATCCTATTTGATGATCTAACAATTTAAATTGTACGATTACAAATATGTTAGATTTGTGTTTTTAAAATATTATTGTTTTATTTGTATATAAAAGAAGTATTAATTTCGTTAATTTGTCTTTCACAAATATGTTACGTTGGTAGTTTTTTTAATATTATTCATTTATTTGTTTATAAAGGAAATATTAATTTCGTTATGCAAAAATAGTCAGAAACAAATGCTGAAAAATATTTGTGGCTTTATGTGCAAAATGTTTATTATTATTATGTATCGAAACCGGCACATGATAAGATAAACTTAAAAGAAAAATCATGCTTAAAAATTATTTTAGAAAATATAATACATCAGTCAATTAAGATACAGTTTATAAAGAAATTGCATTTGAAAGTAAATTTTTTCCCTATGCGACGAAAATTGAAAATGTACGATGGTCAGAAAATTAAAAAAATTGTAGTAGCGAAAATTTCAAGACCGCGATTTGATCGTGAAGTGTTGCCATTCACAAAATGACGTCAGCGTTATGCACAGATACGTTTGTTTTTTATAATATAGATACTTAATCAGTAAAATATAATAAAGATCAGTTATTAGGATGTGGTTATCAATTGAGGCTCTTATGCTTGGTATTCCGAAATGAAAAAGAGCAATTTTCACCTTCTCAAAATTTGCATACGCACTTCTCATATCTATATTCATCATTTAAAAGAAAATTGTATTTTGTTTGATCATTTAAAAATCATTTTAACTCAAAACTTGAAGTCACGATTGTCAGCAACATCTTTTATGTGAACAGACGCACCCTTTACTTGAGATTCTAATCTCAATTCCGCAGAGTAAAAATTTCCGTAATTTATGTTTTTTAGACGTATTCGTGTTAAAATGTTTAGTTTTATCTAAGATAATGATCGTTTTCTTTTAAATATGACTTCATTTTCACTTAAATAAGCATTTCGCCTAGTATCTGAAACTTAGTATCAGTACACATGCAGAAGGAAAAACAATATAGAAAATTTATGAGGAAAAAGGCGTGTTTTCAAAAGCAGTTTCTCATTTTCCGTTATTATGCCCCTAATATAATCAGTGGCGCCGCCAGAATTCGGTTCTAGGGGGGGGTTTGAGTTTTTTGATAAAGGTGTTTGCCGGTTATTTGAATCACCGGTTAATATAATCTGTCCTTTTAAGGAATCAAATCGTAATGCTTTTTACCCGCAGTTACATTGGTTGTGTTTCATTTAAACAGCGTTTACAGTATTGGAGTTAAGAAACATAAAATGCGCCAATGAAATAACCCCAAACTAGGTTAAATTTCAAAAAAGTGTTTAAAGATGATGAGGCAAACTTTAAGAGTTGTAAGTGTACAGTCCATTAAATAATTTTCGCATAGAAAATAACAGAATTCCAATCCAGTTGTTCAATCAAAAATACACAGGATTTCATGCCAAGACAATCTCGAATTCTTGTTTTTAACTTTAATAATAATGAAGCCATTTTAACAAAAATTTCAATATACTTACCGTGCTTTTGTCAAATGTAACATCATCACGAAAATTGGTGGCATTTATCATCATTTACGTCCAATTAGTGATCAGTTAGGTAATCCATATTTTGTAATGTGGTTGATATTAAACATGGTATTTTATTGTTTTTTTTTTATTTTATTGTGCACTTCCAGTACTTTACATGACATCGAATATGCCATTAAGTAACGTAAATCTGTTGCAAAATTTCGTTAAAACATCTTTATTATTGTTAAAGTTCTCTAAAAATATCCGGGTTCAAACTGAAGTCGTACCTGTACTAATATTGTAAAGAAGTAACCTTTTTTTGTGGGCTTACTTTGGGAACTACCGAACGGATTTAAAAGATAATCTGTCGTGTGCGAACTTAACTCGCATACAAAGGGTTCCATACAAAATATCAGAACTGTTCAAAGATAATATTTACTTGCGTACATATAACAATACCACATGCTATAAAACACATAATTTAATTCTACTGGAATGAAAGCCGATGAATATTTCTCCCTCTAAAAAACACAGACTTTGTACAAAGTTTAAACTTGGTAGAGAACCAACCACGCTTCGGAAAGAGGTCGCATAGATTCTCACGAAAAGTCACTTGTAAATCATATTTCATGTAATAGTGGACAATTTTAAAGGAATAAAAAAAGTATGCTTAATAACGTGAAACATTTCTATTCATTTTTAAAAATAAAAGCATATTCAGACATAATTATTGAAATGATTTCTAATCAAAAAGTTTTTTCCTTGTAAATGAATTATTTATTGAATTATAAGCAATTTTTGTCTCAAAATTACTGACTTTTAATGTCTTGGAATTATTATATGAATTATCTTTTTTAATATTTGCCTTCAATAATTGAATTCAGTTGGAATAAAAAGTGCTTATCACTATGTTTCACCTTGCCTATAACAAAGACCTTATACAAAGTTTAAACTTGGCACTGTGCCAAGCACGCTTCGAGAGGAGGTCACAAAGTAGCAACACTGTTTTGATCCGTACCGTTGTTTTCTACATGGGTTTTTAATTAATATCTCGGCAAATTACAGACACATTTTTTCGAAAATCATTACCGACAATCCTTGGAAGATTCTACGTCGCTTAGGTACACCGAGTGCCCTCAACTTCCCCGCTGACAGCCAGGAAAATAAGACGCACGAATGATCTTATAATAATTCCGATTTTACTTTTTAAGCGTAGAGTGGAACCTTAATAATAATGGCAAAATGATGGTGACTGTCTCTGTTTCAACATAAGCTATATTTTACATCGGTAAAACAACAGCTAGAAACATGGAATTTGGCATGGTTGTTAATTTAGAGACTTAAAAGCATGCCCTGAACAGTTTTTTAAGAATTCAAAATTTTAAAGGGTGCAAGAGCAAAAAAAAAACTTTCTAAAACTGCGATTTGTGTGATACATTTTGTATAGAAGGTTAGAATCTGGCATGGTGATAACTTTTGGGATGTACAAATGCTCAAGAACGGTTCCTAAAAAAAAAAAAATTCAATTTAAAAAGGATGAAATGAGCGGAAAACGGTCTGAAAACGATCTAAGGCTAATGTCAGACGGACGTCTTTTTGCACGCTTTTTCACTTATGTATTATCCCTACACAATGCTAGCAGCATTATATATCTTAATTATGATTTATTAGGAATTGTTAGAGCTAGATACATTAAGTTTGGCATGACTGTTACCCTAGAAACGTAAATGATCACCCAGAACAGTTTTCCAAAAATTCGAAATTAAAAGGATGCAAGAGCAAAAAAAGTTCTAAAACTGCGGTTTGTGCGATATACACTATATGGCCAAAGGTGACCGGTCACTTGCGATTTTAGACGTTTTGTTAAATATCTAGAAAAATGCATGAGGAATTAACCTGAAACTGCAGGTGTGTAAAAAGTATAGTATAGGTCATATATTTCCGCGAAGATTTTTTTCGCGAAACCCCATAGGGGACCGTCAACAAATTGAAAAAGAACTAATATCTTTTGGATAACTCTGTAAAAACTAATGTAGCAAAAACCTTTAAACTCAAGATTATTAATAAATGGCTTATTGTAATATACTGTGTTCATTTTTATGAGGATAGCATGTATACTCGTAGAGAAATTAAGGTTTTTATAAAAACAGTCCCATATTTCGCCAAGTTTTTTGCTTATAATTTGCAGAGTTCTTAATATAAAAAAAAGTTCTTTTTAGAAAATATGACAAACAACATTGTACATAATACTCTGCAATCAGAATTGAAAAATAATAAAAATTGGATGAAAAATGAGGAGGTTTATTTAAAAATGTTTCACTGCGCATGCGCGAATGCAATCAAAATATAATGTGCATAATGTATTAGCTAATTATATAGAGCAAGTTTTGTGACAGTCTCAAAATCATAGAATGAAAATTCTGAAAATTACCGTGGATAGAATAAGCTCGAAATCCATTGTTCCCAAAAAGAAGCAAAAAGATGAGGGGTTGTATCAAATATCTGTTGATTGGTGCCAAGATAGCGTGCAAAATATTGCACGTACTACCATATTTGGATACAACCCCTCATCTTTTAGCTTCCTTTTGGGAACAACGGGTTTCGAGCTTATTCTATTGAAGATAATTTTCAGAATTTTCAAGCTATGATTTTGAGACTTTCCCAAAACTTGCCCTAAATAATTAGCTAATACATTATGCACATTATATTTTGATTGTATTCGCGCACGCGCAGTGAAACATTTTTTAGTAAACCTATTCATTTTTCATTCAATTTTTATTGTTTTTTAATTCTGATTGCAGGGTATTATGTACAATGTTGTTTGTCATATTTTCTGAAAAGAACTTTTTTTATAATAAAAACTCTGCAAATTATAAGCAAAAAACTTGGTGAAATTTGGGACTGTTTTTATAAAAACCTTACTTTCTCTACGAGTATACATGCTATCCTTATAAAAATGAACACAGTATAATACAATAAGTCACTTATTAATAATCTCGAGTTTGAACGCTTTTGTTCGTTAGTTTTTACAGGGTTATCCAAAAGACATTCGTTTTTTTTTCAGTTTGTTGACGGTCCCCTATGGGGTTTCGGGAAAAAATCTTCGCGGCAATATATGACCTATACTATACTATTTACGCACCTGCAGTTTCAGGTTAATTCCTCATGTATTTTTCTATATATTTAACAAAACGTCTAAAATCGCAAGTGACCGGTCACTTTCGGCCATATAGTGTTGGTATAAAAACTTGGTTTTTGACATGGTGGTTACTTTTAAGGTATAATGAGAATGAGAATAATAAAAAATAATGAGAATGTTCCATAATATATTCAAGTAACCGTTTTCTATAATAGCGAGTGACTATAAAGCTAAAACTGCAGATTTTTAACAATGTGCTTATTAATTTAAATTAATACATGATTAGCATAAAATTGTGTATAATTATATTTTATACAGTCTAAGAAAATGTTTTACATTTAACCCCTCTCTTTTCAAAATCCATACTCACAGACATATTATCTATATTAGATGTAAATATCCAACTGGGCGAAAAAATTAATCTAGTATATTATCTATAACTCAATAATATTAGAATAAATGCTTCTTTCCTACGTGACACGGGTGGCAATGCTTCTCCTAGAGCAAGCACCATTACTCGTTGCTACATTACTAACTAATGGAATACATTCTTTAAATTTGTGTACAGATCTCCTAAGGAACAAATGGTTCGAAAGACACACTGATTGCGATAATTTGTTCAAAATCAGAAACAGCTTTTTACAACTTTATAGTTACTACTTTTTTCATTCTTATTTTACAAAGATTTTTACTTGGGTACGTATATAATTGGAAGCAAAAAGCGTAAAACCAACACCCACTTGACATAAAGCCTTTGGGCGATTTTGTGACGTCACTCTTAGACGACCTACGTTCTTTTTCCCCCGGTGGAACTCTGCCCTTTTCTTTGAGCTTTGAAAATTATTAACTGTTATTTAATTTGTAATTTTTTCCACTGCATAGTCTTTTTAAATAGAATTAAATTAAACACTTATTTTTTTATGTCCTTCCTACTTTGTAAACAAAGGTTAATTTTTAAATACATATATAACAATTTATTTAAAGATTTTCCTAATCAGTTATATTCCAATTTTACGAAATACACATTAGTAGACAAAAAAATTAAATATTTGGCTAGAGATTTTCATTTACACTAGGTAAATCAGATTAATTTTAAAAGAGAAAATTAATAAAACATTAATGCATTGCTTTTATATTAAAAAAGTAATTATTGTGAAAAAAATATAACTCAGATGTATCTCATAAAAAATCACTTTCAAAAATCATCTTTTAGTAAAACTAATTTGTATTTTCAATTTTTTTTTTTTTTTTTTTTTTTTTTTTTTTTTTTTTTTTTTTCAAGCGCTGTTTGTTTAACATTTTTATAGATAATGGGAAAACCACTTTATAATGAGGTAAGTATTTTTTATCTTGATAAATCTTTTATGCATTTACTTATTTATATGTTTTATCTGCTTTTGATGTATTGTTTACAAAGTATATAAGTTATTTTGATAATGTTGAATATAAGGTAGCTTTAAATATAAAAAAGCATAAAGTAATATTGCTATGTTTATTACTCTTAATTCTATAGATACTAATAATGTTTAATAATACATAATTTGTTGGGCATTATATTTTTCTATTAACAATCAAATCAAACTTCAAAATACATTAAGTATCTTAAAAAATTATGATTATTATTTATCATTCATATTCGATAAATGTTAAAATATGTCCAGAACTGAAACATAAGAATTAAAATACCAACAAATTAAGAATTAAGCGTTTAGTGAAATTCTTAAATTCTTACTTTATTACTTTAGTGAAAAAGTAATAAAGTAAACAGTAATGCTAAAATTATTCATTATTTATTGTAGTTTAATTTAATTAAAAAAATATCATGTTTTTTTTTTTTTTTTTTTTTTTTTTTTTTTTTTTTTTTTTTTTTTTTTTTTTACTTATATCGTTATTATTTATCCTAAAACTTAAAAAAAACAAAAAAAAAATAGTATGCCAGATGAAATATTCCCTTAATTTTCAAACCATTATTAAATACATCTAATAAAACACATACTGAAATTTATAAAGATTCATAAACATGTTCCATATACAAATTGGCAATAAAGTCAATATTATAGATGGAGATTTTTAGGGAAATTCAAGATAATTTTGTCAGTATGTGGCAACTAATAAAAGTGAATATTTCATTATCTGAAAACGATATGCACTTTACATAAGCTAGAATATTAAATTTTTAGATTTGATAAATTTTGAAATATATATGGTACCAAAAAATGTTAAATTAAAAGACAAAAATTAAATATCAAATATTTTAATAATATTATGCATTATTCAAAATTGTTTAAAACTCACTTTGATTATTAAAATAATAATAAAAAAAATTTAACATTACATTGACACATCTGACTTAAAAAAAAAAATAAATATCAATTTTACCTATCTGACTTAAAAAACAAGTATTAGTATTTATTTTATAATTTAAACAACTGAAATATATAAAGGTAAAATGTTGTATATAAATTGGCAATAAAGTTATCATAGTTTTATACATGGACTAAAATAATAAATTTTATTAATTTTTCATAAGTTTTAAAATACATGGAATAATAAAATTCGGGAATTAAAATACCAATAATTTAAAAAATTCTTTTCTTTCGTTTTAAAAATCAGTATCATGACCTAAACGATAAGATTTCAAGAATTCCGCACTTTAAAAGGTAGTCCAATTAATGAATGATTAATTAATAAATGAATTCAACCATTCTGATTTCTTAAAATAATATGTATAAGGCAGCTATTTTATATTAACAATTGTTATTATTACTACCACTAAATGAAAATACACTTATGCTTCAGTCATGTTTACGTATACAAATATAAGAATATTTGAAAAAAAAATGAGTCGGTAAAAAACAACATAGCATAATTGCATTCCGAAATAATGAAATATTACATATTAAACGCCTTCCCCCGCCCCCCCCCCCCCCAAAAAAAAACCACTCACATTAAGTTGCAGAACACGTGGTGACTTGTATATCTTATATTCAACACATCAAAAGCAGATAAAAAATACTAGAGGGTTCACATATAAATAAATATATTTATGCAATATTTAAGATTAATCAAGATAAAAAATCTTACCTTATTATCAAGTGGTTTTCCTATTATCCAACAATGCTTTGGAACAAAACATTCAATTTCAACATCGATGAAATACACGTTCAAGCAAGCAACGCTACTATGCTATTGCTATAAGAAGAAGGGAGAAGGGGGTGAGGTTGAAAACCAGTTTAGTTGGACAGATCGGACGGTCCACCGGTCCACTGTTAATGACGTTAGTGGAATCCCGGAGGAGCGCCAAATGGCTTTGTAAGAGTTCAAGTAGGTGTTGGTAAAACAGGGCGTTTGAAACTGAGAGAGATCTGCAAAGTGTATGTTTCATGTTTTTTCTGAAATTCGATGGTCTATTATTGTTTCGAACATGGAACAAAGACAGAAGTGCAATTAAGAAATGGCCCATTGTATAATACTTAAACTCAGAGTCTGTGTGGCAGGAAATGACCATTCTTTTAGCATAAGACGTCTCGAAAAAGTGACTTAGTCCAAATAACCAATTTTCACAAAACTAATGCATGTAATATGCGCTTTCACAGTTTTAAGTAGAATTTTCGCCGTTTAATTGAATCACTTTGTTGAATAGAGTTTGATTTCTCAAAGCAGCGGATTTCGAAAAACGCCAAAACGTTCAAATATTAATTTTGGTTTTGATTCATATAAGAGGCAATTATAGTAATTTTTCTTAGCTCTGGGGGGGTGTTTTAACCCCCAAACCCCTCCCGTGGCTGCGCCACTGAATATAATATTCTGCTCCTAATGGGATTTTGCGACACTAAATCCTGCACAACAATTTTGATCCTACATGCAATTTTGAATTCTTATCAGAAAACAGCATGAATAAAGATAAAAATACCTCATTATTTCTCTCTTGTCTGCAGTAATGAAAGCTATCTAATCTTCACCATTTTGAAGAAATTTCATAAAATGCTTTTAAAATTAAAATATAAAACTGGGGATATATATAAAAAAAAAAATTAATTTTTAAACTTCAGCGGAGCTGGTCATACATTACGTATGCCATGGATTAAACATTAATATTCCTGGACCAATTTTAAATGAAATTTCATTCTTAACTTCTAAACATCCCACAATATTACTTTTTACAGCGTCGTATAGAGAAAAAAATGTACTTTTAAATGCAATTTTTTTGAAAGCTGTATCTCAATTTGTTTCAGTGTTATTAATTTTTTTGTAGTTTTTATCTCTTTTTTGTCATAGTGGCAACAGAAGTATCCATCACTGTTGAAAGTAAAGGGAAAATACAGATTACTATATAGACCCATCAGAAAACGAATAAAATGCGGGATTCAACTAATAAAAGGCTTCAGATATGTTTTTGATTTCCTACCCTGACCGAGGACAATAACCATTTTTCCAAATGGTTAAAAAAATATTAGTAAAATTGGTTCAGCAGAAAGATCAGGGCATATGACTAAAAAATACACTTGTGTTTTAAATATATAGGTTATATAAAATTAGGAATAATTAAATTAAGCAAATTAAGTTATTTTGATAAAAATTATAGTAGAACGTCCTAAAGAGTAGCATTAAAATTTTATTATTCGAGAGAATTTTGGACAAAAACTTCAGCAACATGATATTATTTTAAACCACGAATTGTTTGTTTGCTTGTATAACTCGGCGACGGTGAAGCAAATCCATCCAGGTGAGAATCATCAATTTCTGTAATATAAATTGCTTTTATTTGCATGCCACCTCTCTTCTATAAAGACACTCTAAATATTTGTAAAACATTGTGTTTCATCAGTGTGGGATTTCGATTACATTTTTTTCAAAAGTGAAGCATTTACACGAGCCGTTAATTCCCAAATTGGCTCACCCGATCTCAGCAATCTGATCCTTCGTTAATATTAATATTTTGGATTACTTTACTGTGATTTTGATCAAATTTAACAAAATAAATCAATTTAAGTCATTATAATTGCATTGTATTTTACATTACACTACTTCATAAGAAAATAAATATAATTATCTACTATATACAAATATCAGTTTTAGCCAATCAGATTGCTGGGCTCGGTTGAGCCAATTTGGGAATTAACGGCTCGTAGCATTTACACCTTTGAAATATTTTAAAGCAGCTGGGCTGAGAAAATGACGCACTTCTACAAAACATAATTCAGATTTAAGAATTAAAATACACACTTTTGTTATAAAATGACGTCATTTGCATCCGCTAAAGCAATGCACTTTTACAATCCAGTCAAAAACTTTGTCTATAGAAAAGTATGCATTTGACGTCATTATCACGGAATAACAGACATTATTTTTGACACAGCCCATATTTTAATTTCAACTTTTTTTTCAGATTTTATGAGAAAATAGCAACAAAAAGATATAGTATCGACTATTTTCCGTTTATTTTCAATGACTTCCAATAGAAATGGGGTACTTTTGTTGCCACGATAAGAAAAATGGTATTAAGAAAACAAAAAAATTAATATCTCAAAAATAAATTAAGGTACGGCTTTCAAACAAATTGCATTTAAAAGAGCATTTTTTTCCTCATACGGCGGTGTAAAAATTTAAAATGTGCGATGCTTAGAAGTTTAAAAATTTGCAGTGGAGAAAATTGCAAAACCAAAATTTTATTTAAAATTTCATAGTGTTGCCATTCGCAAAATTACGTATGCGTTACACACAGATATATTTGTCCTTTATAATATAGATACTTATTATTCATCCTATCAAGTTGAAATAAATTTTTTAAAACTTGTACTGGATGACAATTGATGTTAATACAGTTTTTCAAATATTAATTCATTAATTAAATTTTAATTAATTAATTTTAGTTTTATATGGGAGACAAAATGGCGGCCATTGGTTATTGAACAGCATTTAATGCATGTTCATATCTATAAGGGGGGTTACCATAGGGGAGACCCTGTTTTGTTGCCAAATAGCACCAAGTTTGTCGCCAACTTGGAGATATATAGCCAAATTTGGGGACCAAAATGAGTCGCCAAATGTGACGCCAACTTGGCGATATCTCTAATATTTCGCCAAATTCCCATAGACTTCCATTGTAAATCAATAGGGTTTACTTGCTTATAGAAAATCAACAAATTGAGATATTTTAATGCAACAAAAACGAATATTAGCTTAAAGGATTATATTAAATTTTTCTTTGATGACCTAAGTAGGAATTGACTTTAAAACAAAATTTTTATATTACTTGTTTTTCTTGCTCTCGAGAACAACAGCTCTTTTAATCTCTGGGACAACAACATCGATCTTTAAATAATCGGTATGCAAATAAACCGAAGCACAGTTGGTATTGTGCCAAGTGCTCTTCGAAAGTAGGTCGCAAAGTTCCAACGCCGTCTCGGTTCGTGCCTCTGTTTTCGAAATAGGTTTTAAGTTAATAAATATATTGGATAATTACCGTTTTGTTTTCAAAAATCGTTATCAACTATTCTTTGATGGTTACGTGTCAACAGGTACCTTGAGCTCACCGCTGAGTGACCACAAAATAAAGTTTGTGTGTGATGAAAAAATGCGATTTTCTCAAAAACTATATGACTTAGTATAATAGCTATGTTTTTCTTCAAGGTTTGAATAATGTCCTGCTACCCCTTATTTTTTCATAATTTTAGTTTCCGTAATTTCTGAAATAGGGGGTGGGAACATATTGCAGTACAGTGTTAATGACATCTATGAATATATACCTAGAATGAAAATAAGTATATTTTTGAGATCGGTGTTACAAGATCATTCGAACGATACCCTAGACGATATACAAATTTTTTTCTAGTAACTTAATTAAACCCTTAAATTTTTACTAAAAATATTTGTGAATGGTTAATAATCTACAAATATGTAGGTCAATAACTCTGGCAAGTTTGAACTTTCCAGAAAAATGGCTGTGGCTGACGAACAGACACACACGGGAGTGATCTTATAATGATTCTGCTCTAACTTTCTAAGTAAAAATAATGATGAGGTTCTATGCTCCAACATTGCTAATATCGATACTACTACCCCCAAGAGGGAAGAAATACGAAAATTCCTCTAAATATAAGATTTCTTTGAAATTGTTAAGGATAGAAATGATATAGTAGACAACTTTTGACGTAAATGTACTTCAAGAATAGTCTAAAAATATTATAGAGGCGAAATTAGCCGAAAACATTCTACAAGCAAATTTTCACTGAAACTACTGAAGAAAAGTATTATTCCGTTTACACAATGAAGACGGTCGTTACAATATCCTAAATATAGCTGCACTGCTCAAAACAATAAAAGGATTATCGTAAGTCTTATATAAAATAACGGCATAAGAGAAATTTTATTTGCAGAAAATAGAAGAAGAGTCACAAATGCAAATTTTTCTCATTTACAAACTTCGGAGTATGCAAATTTTCACTTTGACGTCAAAAATGACGCTTTAGCGGCAGCAAATGAAATATGGCTTTTAACTTACTGAAAGTCAAAGTGGATTGTCATTCAATAAGTTCTTTGTTTCGATGAGTGTGATACCTCAATAAAATCATTTAACCTAATTAGAAGCTTGGAGAGTTGTTGGTCGGTTAGAGGGGGAGGGGGACCAAACACAAGCCGAAGTAGAAGAAGCCACTGAAGTTTCACAAAGTGTGATCTCCAGGTTCTGAAACCGTCTTTTGGAGACTGAAAATGCAGGCCGAAGACTAGGGCAAGGTCGTAGATATGCAACAACGCCCAATGAACAGGGTTGTAGTGAGTAGCAGCCGGGTACCCGCCCAGCTTCGCGCCCGGGCTGGGTATTTTTAATAAAAAGCCCCGTTAAAAAGCTCGGATTTTTTTTAATATATCTCTGGAAAGGAACAAATGATGTATTTGTTGTTTAGGGTTATTTTGTTTTATTTATTCATTTCTTTGAATCTTAGAAAATATATTTATACTAATTTACCTGCACTTTTAGATTGGGAAGCCTATAATAACGTTTTAGCTTTTAATTTAAAACGTAAATTTAAGCTTTTCAGTTAGCTTCAAGAGTATTATATTTACTAAACTTATTATCTTTATTAAATTACTAGCTAACTTGCCCGGCGTTGCCCGGGTACGTAAAAAAATAGCACGAATTGCCAAAAACCTCTGAAAATCACAATAAGTTATCGCGAAAAAATTTTAAATCGCTGCGCAAATTTCGAAAAGAGAATATATATATATATATATATATTGTGTTCGAAGATTGAAAGTTGATTCAACTTCTATCAACGTCTTTCACTAATGTGGAAAAATGGTAGAAAATCGCTAAACTACACTAAAAATCACATACAAAATATCCGAAAAATTCGAAAATTGTTATACGAAATCCGAATAAACTTTATTGAAATGAAGGTAGAAATTACTTTAGTATTATAGCGGTGATGGAACAGTGGCGCAGCAGTTGAGCGAATGTCACCACTAAATTTGCATAGTATTCTTCGCCTTCAAAAATCTCAGAAATTCCGTCTTGAAGTTCGATGAAGAATACTAATAAAAATTTGCGGTGTCAATTGATTCAATGCTGCTACACTGTTTCATCACTGTTATAGGCCAAAAATGGAATGTCACAAAATTGCAGCAGATCGCGAAGAAACGTAAATATCGAATTAAAAATCACCTGATGACGTAACAAACACGTGTAAAGTGTTTAATGTCAAGTAAATTTGACATTTAATCTTATAGTTTGGCGTTTTTTTTTTTTTTTTTTTTTTTTTTTTTTTTTTTTTTTTTTTTTTTTTTGTCTATGGGATAATCAGGTAGAAACACAAATTATTTCTGTTCGTATTTAAAAGTAGATAAATAGCTCTTCTTTATATAAATAAATAAAATAAATATTGAAAAAAAAATGTTTATATGTATATGAAAAGTAAATAGTTTGCCAGTAAATATACGTAAAATTCACTTCACTCGCCAAGGCCATTTTCTCTAACTCACCAAAGACCATATATTAAAAATATACCATACTCTTCAATCTGTTTCCTGATACTAAGTAATCACAATAATGTAAATAACTATTAGGCATAGATACGTGCCGGGTTTGGCGCGATTTTTTTTTCACGCCGATTTGGTGAAAACATCGTTTTCGAATACCAGTTGCATATATATATTTAAATTATTTTCTATTGTTTTACAAGGAAATAGCAATATATAATAAAACGTTTAATCAATATCTATAGAACAAAACAGTTTATATAACTGTAAAAAAGAAAATAAAAGCAAATAAACAATTTATTAATAAATAAACAACAATAGCTGAGTTACCATGTCAGGCAAAATAACGCCATTTTGGAGCCCATTATGTACCATGGAGCGTATATGACATCTGTGCCAACAAAACTTTCAATAATACAAGGGGATCGAACCCGAGCTTCCCGGGTTACAGAATATAGTTGAAAACCATTTTATTTTATTTTTTAACTCTAATTATTTTTATACATGTAATATATATTTTAGATTGCTCACTAACAAGTTTCTCACTAACAAGCTCACTAAAAAGAATTTTTATATGAAAATTTCAATTATGCAATCAAATAAAGTTTCGAAATTTATTAAAAGCGATACTTTCACATTTCACCGCATGCCAGGAGTTATTAAACCAAGATTTTTCGACTTACGTCAGTCTTTCCGATCATTTCGGTGCTTTAAGCGCGTGGTTCAAGCACATGTCTGTTAAATTTGTTTCTTATTTACATTATTTTATTTCTTTTTCTATAGAGGAAGTTTCAATTTTGTTATGGAACATTAGACGGAAACAAATGCTGAACTTTTTACATTGTTTTAAGGGCAAGCGGATTAACCTTTCGTAATCGAGCTACACGGGATAGAGATAAATTTAAAAATAAATTATGATTGAAAATCTATATATGTATTACGCTATCGTACGTGGCACAGAAACCATGATTATTTGTTAATTGTTTAATGGTAAAGCCCAAATGAAACGCATCTCATTGGTTATTTTGTAATATTTTTAAAAAGGGAATAACAATAAACAAATAAAAAGTTTAATTATTAACTATAGAACAAAAAAAATTATATAATATGAAAAAATAAAATAAAAAGTAAATAAACAATTAATTAATAAATAAACAACAACATCCGGTTTACCATACCAAGCAAAATAACGACACTTTGGCGCCAGTTAAGTACCGCGGTGCGTATATGACATTGGCGTCAGAAAAAAGACGCGCCAACGTAGTGCATATATGACACCTGTGCCGTCTTTAATTCATCTAATTTAAAATACAGTAAATAAATAAATGAAGGGACTTTTCTAGTATAGGTACTTGGCGAAATAGAGAAAAGGTCCATGGCGAGAAAAGAAATTTTTTTTCTAGCAACCGATTTAATCAAAATATATTTTTTTTTTCAAATAAAACTACATAAAAGTCGCCATCATGATCGCAAAGAACTCGTACTTTTATGTTAGCTGGGCGCAATTCTCGCCAATATCATTTTTTAACTCGCCAGCAGCATTGTTTATTTTTCGAGGGGTAAATTAAAACAATGCTTTGATGTTGAAATTAAATGGTTTATGGTATTATTTATTCTTTTTTCTTTTTCTAAAGTTTTTTTTTTTTTTTTAAGTGAAAGTCATGAATTTTAAAGGTTTTATTTTTAAATTAATCCATTCTAAATAAAATGAGAAAGGATTATATTTTAATCTGAATTAACGAAGTATGCAATAAAAATACGACGGGTACAATGTTTGGCGATTTATCACCTGTGCCGGACTAACATAAAAGTAATGAGTTCTCGATTTCTCTATCAGAATCTTCCAATTTGGCGAAGGATTGAGCAAGTAAATTTATGAATAAAAGTAACATGATACAATGCTTAGCATACATTTAAAGGAGACCAAATTGGTCGCCGCGGGCGGCTAGTTATTTTAAAAACCATAATAATAACTCAGTCAATTAAGATACAATTTTCAAACAAATTGCATTTGAGAGTAGATTTTTTTCTCTATTTGACGGTTTAAAAATTAAAAATGTATGATATTTAGAAATTTAAAAAATCGCTGACATAGCACGTATTTTAATTTTAATTTTTTTTTTTCGGTTTTTATGAGAAAATGGCAACAAAAAGGTACAGAAATATAATACTTTCATTCTTCCGTGATTATTTTCCCTTTACTTTCAACCCTCCATGATTTTCAACAGAAATGGAGTTCTTCAGTAGCCACAATTACAAAAAATGTATTAAAAACCACAAAAAAAATTAATATCTCAAAATTAAATTGAGATACGGCTTTCAAACAAATTGCATTTAAAAGATCATTTTTTTCCTTATACGACGGTGTAAAAATTAAAAATGAGCGACACTTAGAAGTTTAAAAATTTGCAATGGAGAAAATCGCAAAACCAAAATTTTATTTCAAATTTCAAAGTGCTGCCATTCGCAGAATGACGTATGCGTTACGCACAGATATGTTTGTCCTTTATAATATAGATAGTAAATATGTCATTTGATGGTGGCTTGATTATCGAAGATTATAAAATATGTGTGTATATGGCACATTTTTACACTAAAATTTAAATACTTGATTACATAGTTATAATTTTAAATCCTGTTTATATAATTTACATTTGAATATAAAAATTTACTCCAAAATGTTCTCCTATACTTAAAAAAAAATATTGCGACCTTCGCCTGGCTTATTTCACGCTTCTGCCTTTGTGGCTTAAAATTGCATTGTTTGGCGACCAAGGTATTAATTAAATAGCATGTAACTCACACATAAAGCCTTTCTCCTGTAAGACATACGATGGGAAAATTACATAAAAATGATAATTAAATTGAATTTAAAAAAAAAGAAGGACTAAAAGACTTACTTAAATTTTATTTCTTCAATGTTTTTTCAGGCACATTTTTATTAACCTGGCTAAGCGAAAAATCGTCAAATAATGTATCAATTGCTTCTTTCATACTAATTTATTTTTTAAGTTTTATAAACATTCCTTTCATATTTAAATTAAATATTTTCATTTTATAAATTTTATCTCGCATTAAAAAGGTTTTTGATTCTTTTTTTTTAAATTAAACAAATAACAGTTATTTTCTTTTAATTTGCGAGTTGTTTACATTATTTTATAACTGATATAGCCATTTCAATTCATTTATCAACTATAATTTTCGGCAAAATGACCACTGGCAAACCTTTCGTTGAAAATATGAATAAAATACAATAATCTAAGCATTGTATCATGTTACTTTTATTCACAATTTAATTTACTTGGATTCCCTTAAATATAATTAACATAATACCTTAAGTTAATATTAGTTTTTGTTGCTTTAAAATATTTCAATTTGTTGATTTTCTGTAAGCAAGTAATCCATATTGGTTTACAATGGAAGTCTATGGGAATTTGGCGAAATATTAGAGATATCGCCAATTTGGCGTCACTTTTGGCGACTCATTTTGGTCACCAAATTTGGCGATATACCGCCAAGTTGACGACAAACTTAGCTGCATTTGGCGACAGAACTATGTCCCTCTACGGCAACCTCCTTATAGGTATGGAAATGTATTAAATGCGGTTCAATAATTGAATAAAAAATTCGCTAAAAATTCAAAAATCGCTGCATGAATTCCGAATAAACTTTTTTGAAAAGGGAACAAAATTTACTATATTGGGTTAAAAGAAAAGAAATCATATTCTTCTCACTTATATGGAAAAAATCGCCTCGAAACTTAAAAAAGTGCTAAAAATCGCATAAAAAATTAAATAAAAAAATCTAATCAAAAAATCGAAAATCGGGCTTCGAGGTGCAAAACTTCATATATAGACGTACCTTTTCCCCAAATTTTGTAGCTCTACGTGCAATGGTCTCTTCAGAACACCGTCGACACACTCACTCACTCACACACAAACTTCTTTCTTTATTATTATAGATTTTATATACGTTTTACTGCTGAATCCAAAAATGACCTTCATTTTCAACCATCACATAAGGAAAATTAAATAAAAGTTTTACATCTGCTTTATAGTATCACTTTTTACCGCTGAATCCAAAAATGACCTTCATTTTTAACTGTGACGTCAGGAAAATTAAATAAAAAAAGTTTTACATCTATTTTATAGTATCATATTTTTGCTATATTTTAACTTTAACATTCACGATTTGCAAAAAAATTATAACGTGATGGTTAAAAATGAAGGTCATTTTCAGATTCAGTGCTAAAAAGTACATAAAAATCAATTATCAAAAGTTAAAAAACTCAGCCGTCTCCTCTATTTTATAGTATTTGATTTTTGTTATTTTTTAACTTTGACAATTTATGATTTGCAATACATCCTGAGATGATGGTTAAAAATTGAGGTAATTCTCGGATTCAGTGTTAAAAAATACATAAAAGTTAAAAAACACAATCATCGCAATCTTGTGTTATCTAATCTAAAACTTTTTCTTAAACTTCTTGGCAGTAATCTATTGGAAATTTTTTGTTTTATACTGTAAAATAAGTATAAATGGTAACCACCGAAAATCATAATAATATTAGATTGTCATCGGATTTACGTCAGTATACACGTAAAATTTAATCTCGATCGGATATCTGAAAGTGAGTTAAATTTCGAACTGTAAAAACATACATACGATCGTTGAAGTTAAATAAAATAATATAACATTTGTTAAAAGAAATCGTGAAAAGAAATAGTCTCAAATCCTTACAAAATAAAACATATGTTAAAATACAATAATTTTAGCCAATCCGAAACTTAATAAAAGTTAACTCAATTTCAATGCTTGGACTATATTTTTCAAAGCGCAGATACACATGAAAAGTTCTTAGAATACTTTAAGAACGAAGGATATGACCCCTCAAAGCATGGCCAAACCCATTTGTGTTCAGATGCAGAAAAGTGGTAAAAGTCATGCATTTTTAAAGTTTCATAACTGAGTCAATTTTAGTGTTATATGAATGTGACTTTTTTTGTCTGTCTTGTCAGTGTAATAGGACAATTTTACTAAATATAACTTAAAGGACCGGGGGCCGTATAAAAACTTAAATTTTGTAATTTTTAAAGAAATGTTTTTATTGACCCAAATCGCTTTTAAAATATTTCTTTACCTCAAATTAAAACATTTTTGTAATTGGAACTATATGTGTATGACTAACGGCTTAGGAATTAGGTATTGGACACCGTTGAGAGTGGACATGGACACCCTGTATATATATATAAGAAAAATTTTTGTTGTAAGATATTTTTTATCAACATTTGCTAATCTTATAATAATTTCAAAGGAGTAAGTTTTTTTTAAGTTATATTTATATTTTATTATTAAATAACACCCAATTGATAGCTTTGCAATTTAAAATTTGTTTGTTATTTAAATTAAAGGGATCATATATATATATATATATATATGTATTTTAAGAACAGAAAAAAATATCGTGATCCTTATTAAGAATATGAAGTCATTACCATCTATTAGACTATGACGTGTTCAGAAAGATTGTATTTGAGATCAGGATTGCCACTTATTTCGGCAATCAAACTCTTTGCGCTTTCCTAAGCAAAAAATAAAATTTTCCCTGAGTTATTCCTTTGAGAATTTTTAAAATTTCAACGGATAAATTTTGCAAAGTACCAAAATTTAGTAACATTTCCTTCTTTTAATATTCATTTTTAAATTCCCTCACTTTTTCCAGTTTTCCCTATACAATGGCAACCCTGAAGATTATTATTTGGAAGGAAGGTGGAATCATATTCCACATTTTGGCATTTTAACCCAATTTACCCAGGGAAAATTGCCCATTTAACCCGGGTTGTTTAATAAAACCCGCCCGGGCTGGGTTTTTAACAAAAATCACGGATTTTTTACAAACCTGCCAATGAAGATCAATATTTAACGCTAACGGCTCGGAGACAAAGAAATATGAATGCCACTCTTCTTCAACAACACCTTTGCTCAGCTACTGGCACAACAGTTTCGACTCAAACTGTTCGACACCGGCTGCACGCTGTAGGTCTGTAAACTCGCAAACCAATGGTATGTGTAACGTTAACAGCAATTCACCGTGGCACCCGCAGGGAGTGGGCAACAGGACATGTGAACTGGAGGAGAAATGAATGGCGTAATATTCTTTTACTGACAAGTCCCGTTTTCTTTTCATCCTGATAATAGGCGTATTTTCATTTGCAGGGGATGTGGCACTAGAAACAATCCTGAGTGGGCAATGAACGGGCCGATACTATAGCCAAGGCAGCGACAGAAAATCGAACAATAGAATTTGAACTCTCGGTCCCTTTCTCCCATGTCAAACGAGTCCTAAAAGAAAGAATACTTCCTGCCTGGAAGGCTACAGGGGACGAATTTGACAAGGGGCACCATACCTACAACCTCATCCCAAAAGTATCCAGATAACTTTATTCCCTTTCCCCACCCATCACAGCACTCCGCACTGGCCACGGACCCTTTGAACAATGCCTTAAGAAATTCCACTGCGCCTCATCACAACTCTGAGAATGTGGCGAAGTGGGAACCCCAGATCGCACCTACTATCACTGTGCCCTGACTGAAGCCTGGCATCTCAGATATCACTCCTATCCTTAATAAAGACGACCGGGAGGGACACTATGGTCTACAGACTTGATTTCATTGTCAGAGCAGTCCCTCTTAGGCAATCAAACAATCCTGAGTTCGTGCAAGGAAGTTTCAGATTTGGCGGTGTGGGAGTGATGGTCTATGCTGGCTTCTCCACTGATGGGCGCACTGTCATCCATATCATTCGAAACCAAGCTCTGACCGGTCAGCGATATAGGGATGTTATCCTCAGATATATTGTAGTCCCATTCGTTGCAGCAATTGGACATGACTGCATATTAATGGACAACAATTGCAGACTACATCGTGCTCCCTTGGTGGATGATTTCCTTTTCGAGGAAGGAATCATATGAATGGAATGGCCAGCGTTTTCTCCGGACATGAACCCAATAAAGCATGTTTGGAACAGAAAAGTTGCCGTCAGAGAAGTTGTCTAGTCAGACAAGTTGCTGGCCGCCTACAACCTCCACAAATTCTTCAAGAACCGGGAAGAGCTGTTCTGCAGGAGTGGGACAGAATACAACAGCTTCTCATTAATAACCTCACTGACTCCATTCCTCAAAGATGTTCAACGTTGCTGGCCATCCGGAAAACCATACCCTGTACTAAAAACGATTTTATTTGAAAGAATTACTTTTTCTTATTCGTTTTTTCTCATATGCACAAATTGTGTTTTTTTCCCTTTGTACCCAAATGCTCAATACAATGCATTTTTTTCTCCCAAACGTATGTATTTTTTTGTCATATAGCTTACCACGTCTGTCGATCACATATCAAACATCTTTTAGGGGAATCAAATGACGTCATTTTATATAAAAAGCCTGTATTTGAATTCCTAAAACTGAAGTTATGTAGAAGTGTGTCATTTCGCCCCAGCTGCTTTGAAATTCTTCAAGGGTGAAAATACTTCAATTTTGAAAATAACGTAATCGAAGTCACAGACTGATAAAACGCAATGATTTACAAAAATTTAGAGTGTCTTTATAAAAGAGCAGTGACATATAGTGTGCATGTTTAGATCGGAAGTCTTTGTCAAAAAAGTGGCGATTTATGTTACAGAACTTGGTGATTCTCGCCTGTATGAATTCGCTTCGTCGAGTTAGACAAGCAAACAAAGAAGATCTTGCCAATAATTTGATGTTTAAAATAATATCAGGTTCCCAAGTTTTCGTGCAAAATTCTTTCAAATAATAAAATTTTATTGCTATTCATTAAAACATTCTACTATAATTTTATCAAAATAACATAATTTTTTTAATTTAATTTTTCATAATTTTATATAATCCTATATTTAAAACACAAGGCTTTCTTTTAATCATTTGCCCTGAACTTTCTACTGAACCAATTTTACTAACATTTATTTTAAGCTGAAAGCTGTTCATCTGTAGATGTGCCCGCACTAGCTGTTTTTTTTTTAAATATCCCCGTTTTTATATTTTTATTTTAAAAATATTTTATGAATTTTCTTGCAAAATAGCGGTAGTAGATAGCTTTCATTATTGCAGAGAAGAGAGAAATAATGAGGTTTATTTATCTTTATTCATGCAATTTTCAGATAAAAAAATCAAAAAAACATTTTTAAAATTTGGATGGTTTAAATTTTGTTGTATATGGTTTAATGGCACAAAATTCCATTAGAGACATGCTGCGTCAAAATATTTTGAACGGAAAATAGCGTACTGCTTAACACAAATGCGTCTAAAAAACGTAAATTACAGCAATTTTTACTCTCCGGTATACTGAGATTAGAATCTGACGTTAAGAGTGGGATTGATCACATGCAGAGATGTTGGTGACAATCGTGACTTCAAGTTCTGAGTTAAAATGATTTTAAAAAGATCAAATTAAAATACCCATTTTTTTTAAAAAGTGCATACGGATATGAGAATTTTAAGAAGGTGAAAATGATATCGGGTTAACATTTCACGGGGAAAAAATTCCATGATCGTGTCAAAATGGCAAAAGTTTTGCTGTTTTCATTCCGGAATACCAAGCATAAGAGGCTCAATTGATAACTTCATCATAATAACTGATCTTTATTGTATTTTACCGATTTCATATACGATTAAAGTTTAATTTTAATACTTTGAACAACTAAGTTTTATAGAAATAGTATTTTGCTAATTTTAGGTTAAAGTAATATTTGTTTGAGACTTAGACTAACCAATATAATATTAGATGTAAATTTCCAACTAGGCGAAAAATGTCCGGACCAGGGATCTCCTGGCTGAAGCAGCCAGTGCTCTACCATCTGAGCTATCCCGGACGAATCTGGTGGAACTTTCTCACTCAGCTAACCTTAATGATTATAGCATCTGGTCTGAAACCTGGTTCAGCTCAACAGAATAAATCTCAGGTAATGGAACTCCAGAAATCGCTGGATACGTAATTACACAAGATTAATTATATATAATATATGCATATATATATATAATATATGCATATATGCATATATATACAATATAATATGCATTTTGTATTGTAACTAATTTTGTAGGTTCATTATAAATCAATAAAACAGTTCCTTCTAACACATTTTCTTTCGTTGCAATTCGAAGGGTTCCACCCCGTAATAAAGAAAGGTGTAAATTTGAGATGTAAATATTCGCAAAAGTACGATTCATTCATGATTAATATCCATTATGAGGTTTTTAGGTTAAGAAAAAATGATTTTTTTTATGTCTGATTTTTTGGACTGCCGATAGATTTTTTTTTTCAGAATTGAATGCCTGAAATTCGCCGAAGTTTCAAAACAGAATCACCCCTTGCTCTTGAAAGCAATCGGCTATCAACAAACATTGGAAAAACGGTGGTAACTTACATTCATTTTCAAATTAAGGTCACAAACATAAAATCTGTGAAAACTGATAAACTATTCACTGTGTTGTCACGAAATTTGGCACAGAGGTATATTACAATGGGAGAAAGAATTTAGCAACATAACAATATAGAAAATACTTTAATTGTGAATTAAAATACAGGTTGTATCAAAAAGTGTTAAATCATGAATCAGAGATAAAGCATTTATCTCGAGAAAAATCTGTCTAATACCGAATGTGACCATTGTGCACTGCTATACAAGCCTCACAACGAGCTCTCATACTATTTATCATGGTGTCAATAAATGTTTGTGGCAACAAACCCCATTCTTCCAAAAACGCTGCTTTTAACTCCTGACGGGTCCTGGGAGGGGGGGGGGGGTATTACGCTGTGTAATGGCTCTTCCTAGACCATCCCAAACATGTTCAATAGGATTGAGGTTCGGAGACCTCGAGGGCCAATTCATACGGCGAGTATCCTCTTCTTTAAGAAAATCATCAACAATGTGAGTTCTTTGTGGCTTATCGTCCATAAATCTGAAGTCTACAACACCCCGAAACAAGCTCACATAGTCTTCATGGATCTCATCCAATAGCGATGAGCGTTGACATATCCGCATCGAAAACGTGCAGTGATTTACGACTGCCCAACATTATGAAGCCTAAGACAAGGATTCCTTTGCAACCAAATCTGTGAATTTCTTTTACATAGGATGTATCATAACGAGCTCCACGTTCTCTCCAAATGAAGATTCGACAAGAACCACTCTACGTGGTGAATCTCGACTCATCACTGAAAAGAACACCCCCTCCCCCATTCTTGTTGTGTTCGAGACTGATGTCTTCGGCTCCACAACATCCGGGCTCTCCTGTTGGATTCAGTAAATGGGACACACATGACTGGATGCCAGGCGTTATGGATGAGGTCCTTGTGGGTTTGTTCCGGGGTGCTGTAAGTCCGGACTTCATGTTTATGGACGATAATTCGAACCCACACAAAGCTCACATTGTTGATGATTTTCTTGAAGAAGAGGATATTCATCGTATGAATTGTCACTCGAGGTCTCCGGACCTCGATCCTATTGAACATGTTTGGGATGGTCTAGGAAGATACACTGCACAGCGTAACCCCCCTCCTAGGACCGGTCAGAAGTTAAAAGCCGCGCTTTTTGAAGAATAAGCTTTGTTACCACAAACATTTATTGTCACCCTCATAAACGTTTGAGAGCTCGCTGTGAGGCTTGTATAGTAGTACACGGTTGTCACACTCCATATTAGACAGACTTTTCCCGAGATAAATGCTTTATCTCTGATGCATGATTTAACACTTTTCGATATACCCTGTATCTTAATTCACAATTAAAATCTTTTTCGTTTTGTTATATTGCTATATTCCTTCTCTCATTGTAATATACCTCTGTGCCAAATTTCGTAGCAACACAGTGAATAGTTTATCAATTTTCACAGATTTTATGTATGTGACCTTAATTTTGGACATGAGTGTATTTTTAAATAATTTTAGTTATGGGAATCCCACAAAAATCAATTCAATTAATTTGAAATTCTGACATTGAATTTTAAATTTACCTTAATGTAAGCTGTGATGTCTGGATGACGCCATTACCTCTGAGCAGGCGCACCTCTGATCACATGACGTGCAGGCGTAGGAGAGAGGGGATGAGAATTCTAGTGGAAGCAGGTAGAGGTAGATGTAATATGCCTTGCCTGCGTGCGTGGCAGATTTTGAGAAAACTGAAAGTTTGGTTTAAATTCAACAGGTGCTACAGTCACTAGAAATTAATAAGTTTAGCAGCGTAGTTGAATTGAAGTCTAGTGTAGTGAAGTGTAATATTGAGGTAGTGTTGTGCACTCTGATGTGAGAGCTATACCCATTTGTACATATTTTGTGTCGTCGTTTTGTATCATCGTATTATGTCTTCATCATGTACTGTCCTTCTTCATGTCTGGAAATAAATGTGTGTTTGTTATAAAACAAGAGGTGATTTTTGATAAAAGGGTGGTTATAAAAAAAAGGAAAACGCACAAGCGGGCCCTGAAACAATACCGGGAAGATTAAAATGTTATATGCTCACTTACGGAGAATCACAGGTGTTATATGAAGCAAGTCGCATGCCTTTTTATGTTTCTGCATGAAATAATTAAAGAAGAATGTGAATTAAGAAATATATTAAGGTTATTTAAGCATGTATTTATTATCTGTTAAGTGTAGAAAATATTATAAAAGTGTTTAAGAGTAAAAACCAAAATGTTTAGTAGTAAAGAACTGAGAAAAGAAGATTTAGTAGTAGTGACCACTGAGTTAGGCCTAAAAGTGGAGTCTGACCATAGAATCATAGATTTAAGAGCATTGAAAAGTCTTGGACGATCTCGCAATATTCCCTGCAGGAAACCCTTAGTGGCACAGATACACTATATATGAAAATCTAATGTGTTTCCAAAGCAGAGCAAAAATATAGCTAAGTTCACTAATCTCAACGGTAAGATAAAACGAACCAGTCGATCACCATCGATCTACTACGTTTGACAGTCTACGACAATTCGCTAATGAAAGAGACCGCCGGTGGTGTCTTCGATGCACCACGTGAGAAATAGCAAACATATTTTCCCACGAGAAGATTTCCTGTCGCAGGCTCCGTGTGCAAAGATGGAGGCGGCCCCCTGGCCGACCACTCAGTGAACAGCTGTGAAAGATTTTTGGCAGGAGAAGACAGCGAGTGGCTAAGAGACTTACTATTGTTTTAGAACAAGATAATTTGAATATATAGGAGACAAGGATGATTTTTAGTTAGTTAGTAAATTTCTAAACTCCAGAGAGAGTTGCATTCAGGTTGGACCTGAAAAGGGGAAATAAAATCTCTCCGGGGTGAACCCTGGGTTTCACGGGCAACCGAGCCGAGTGTAATAACAGCCGAGACGGCTAAGAGACGGCATCCAGGCCGGTAACAGGTAAAAGGTATGCTGAGGTATTGGTACAGTGTGACATAGCAGTACAGAGATCTTTACCTCTAGAAAGAACAGTCGGCTACTGATTATTAATAAACCTCAAAGGGCATTAATCAGCTAATCTCTTAATTGCAGTGAATCAATATTCAGTATTTTTCTCAAAGGGACTTATGCAAAAGCTACCACCTTCTCATAAACTTTGTTTTGACTTTGCATCTAATCATTTCAACATTATAAATTGTTGCGTTGTATATAACTAACCAATTATTTAGCCAAGAAATAATTTGTTTGTCGTTACAAATAAAACCTTTTTGTCTTCAATCTAAATGAATATTGGTTTTTATGCCTTCGAAGTAAAACCGCTCACCACTACCGTCTTTTTAGGATTTCGCACAGCATTAATTGAGAGGAGTGAACAGTATGAAAAGGACAGTGAATTTTTAAACGTCTTTTTAAACACAACAGTGTCAGATCGTATTGAACGAGAAAAGTATGATGCAGAAATCTTAAAAACCGAAAAGAAAACCTAAAGTCAGAACAGGACACTGCGTTAGAATTAGAAAAAACGAAATTATAAATTATGAAAGCCCAGTTAGAGTTGGCGAAGTTACAGTCTGATAATAAAAATTCTGACACGGGGGTGAATGGACAAAAATCCCATACTAATTCGTTAAAAGCCCTAACTTGAATTGGTATTTTAAAAATTGTAGATGCCAATGATATAATATCCAAACTGTCTGGAACGTATTCATGACGACAGGCAATACTCGAAGACAGAAACCTTCTTATTTATTTCTAAGCCCGGCTTCGCTCATCTAGGCGGTCACATTAGGCAACACAAGAAAAATAATAAACTCACATGATTTCGTTTTAGTTACTCAAAAAATGCCGCCACAGCACAAACTTGAGATTTCATAACATCTTTAGCAAAAATAAGACGCAGTCTTACTACGTCATGTCAACCTTATTGCGTCGAAACTAAGTTAAAACAAGGAAACACAAACAATACATTTTCTTGTAATCTAGACACATGGCAGTGTGTCAGCCAAGTTCGCCTGACATAGCCGTGTGTTATTTACACGAACCATTTCAGCTGCTTTCATCAAATTTCAATGCTCTACAACTGAAAATCTATGAGACCTACGTACTTGTTATACGAAATGTGTAGTAAGGCCACCCTAATTACCTAAAATCCAAAATTTTATAAATAACGCATAATTAGTTTCTGAGATAATGACATTTGAAAATGTCTGATAATCGATAATTTTACCACTGACTGACTGACTGACTCACTCACTCATCAAAAAAATCTCGTATATCTACTGCAGCTACAGACTTCAAATTTGGTGCGAAGTTCGATTACACTATAAAACTAGGGAAAAAAATAAAAAAATGTGAAAATCGATGAATTACCCACCTGGGGGTGCCAATTTTTACTTTACCATTGCGTTTATTAGGCGAAATTTTAATTTGCCGTAGGAGGGGACGCTGTTCTGTCGCCAAATACCGCCAAGTTTCTCGCCAACATGGCGATATATCGCCAAATTTGGCGGCCAGAATTAGTCGCCAAAAGTGACGCCACCTTGGCGATATCTCTAATATTTCGCCAAATTCCCATATATTTCCATTGCAAACCTATCTACTTACTGGAGGTTTATCTGGGTTTACTTGCTTACAGAAAATCAACAAATTGAGATATTCTGTCCGTCACAGAGCCCGTTCTCAGAAACTAGTATACATGTTGGAGGCTTGAAATTTTGCATATTTACAGCTGAACACCTCACATCAAATGACATATCATAAAATTTTGAAAAAGTTGTAAATTTAACCCTTTCGGGTCTCACATGTGTATTTTAAACAATCCTTTCTAAGTGAGTCCCTAGTTAGGTTGGAGGCGTGAAATTGTATATACTTATAGCTGAACACCTCACATCAAACGACAAATCATAAAATTTTGAAAAAGTCGTACATTTAACCCTTTGCGCTCCCACATGTGTATTTTAAACAATTCTTTCTAAGTGAACCCTTATTAGGTTGGAGGCGTGAAATTTTGCATACTTTTAGCTGAACACCTCACATCAAACGAGAAACCAAAAAATTTTGAAAAAATCGTACATTTAACACTTTGGGCTTCCACATGCGTATTTTAAGCAATTCTTTCTAACTGAGCCCCTTATTAAATTGCAGATTTGAAATTTTGCATACTTATAGCAGAACACCTGAGGCCAGGCGACAAATCATAAAATCTTGAAAAAGTCTTACGCTTAGCCCTTTGAGCTACCACATATGTACTTTAAGCAATTCTTTCTAAGGGAGTCCCTAATTAAGTTGGAGACATGACTTTTTGCATACGTATAGCTGAATACCTCAGACCACACGACAAATGATAAAATTTTCAAAAAGTCTTATATTATATACTCCTCCGGGCTCTAACTTGTGTATTTTAAGCAATTTTTTTAACCTCCGCCCTTTTCACCCGGGGAGCACTTTTCCAACTTTTGCCGACACCCCTTTGACCATTCTTTCATATTATGCACCATAGTCTTACATATTTTAGTTCCACTTTTTATCGCCAGGGGCGCCTACTTATCTCGGGTGCTATGGGCTCAATCCCCTCGACTAATATATCTACGGATAGTATGTAAAACGGAGTTTCGTTCGGATAGAGGTTTTTTTAGATTAGAGTGCGCCCCTGGTTGCGAAATGTGGAACTAACAGATTTTTCAAAAGGATAAACTGTTTTGAAAGGAATATTAAACGAAACCCTCTGTGCTATCTGTGATCACACATACCCTCTTGTTATTTTCAAAACCATCAGGGAAAAGTTTATTTAGTTAATTAAATTTGAAAATCCGGGACAATGTCCTTCCTCTACACTGACTCTTTGCCCGCACCCATGGATGAATGATACATAGTGTGGCATAAGCATATAACTTTATTTTTCACTTTCAGTACAAAAAAGCAGGCCCAGCTATAGGATATTTAATTGGAAAATTTAATATAAGAATTTAATACGAATTGTTGTTTCAGAAACAATAAAAATTTCGAATCAATACATTTCGTTTCAAAACATGCATTCAGTGTAGCAGTATTAAAATATAGATTTCTGCCGCAAATTGACAGCGGAATAGTTTGTTGTAGGAAATTTAAATTAAAATTGTATGTTGCTTGCTGAATAAAATAGTGTCATGTAAACACATTAAAAAGCATTAAGTAAAGTGTCTAAATATATTGTAACGCTACAAAAAGTAATGATATCTAACAAAAACATAGCTGTGAAAAAAGGGAGCCAAGTTCTGTAAAGACAATGGCAAGAAAAGAAGTGATATCTAAGTGGGTGTCAAGTTCAAATAAAATTCACTCAAACTTACCTACTGAAGTATTACAGCATTTTTTAAATTGTTCAGAAATAAAAATTATTGATAGCATATTAATAATAAATCTAGAACTTGGCAAGTTTTTGATAAATGCTATGCCTATCAATTTCATGTCTTAATAAAATGATAATGTTAATATTAACAACAATGTCATTATTAAAAAAAATAATATAGTTATTATTATAAATAAATGACTCATGTTAAAGATTTGATAAACCAATAAATACACAAATACATTCCCGCTCGTCTTTGGTTATCACTCTAGCACCCACCCTTCGGAAACCTCGATGCAAACAGACTAAAAGGCCTGAGAAAGAGACAGATACCTTTACGCTTGTTCTTGGTCATCCCTCTAGAGACTGCACCCCTTTAACCCCTTAGGGGCAAAGAGCGTTTATTCGTGACATGCTGAAATAATTCAATCGCACCAGAATTTAAAAACAAATTTATTTCAAAATGGGTAAAAGCTTCTTTTCACGTATTTAATAAAATTAAACTTTTTAGTCCTGAATTCTAGTGTCAATGTGGCATTTTGCAGTTAAAATTAGGTGGGATATATTTTATCCCACCATCCTTCAAGGGGAAGGAGCTCACTCAAATGAAGGCTTCCAAACATGAAATAACAAGCTTAGATATAATAATGTCATTAATAAAAATAAATGACTCATAGGTAAAAATTTGCCAAGTTCTAGATTTATTATTAATATGCTATCAATAATTTTTATTTCTGAACAATTTAAAAAATGCTATAATACTTCAGTAGGTAAGTTTGAGTGAATTTTATTTGAACTTGGCACCCACTTAGATATCACTTCTTTTCTTGCCATTGTCTTTACAGAACTTGGCTCCCTTTTTTCACAGCTATGTTTTTGTTAGAGCAAGCTATACTTTAACCCTTTATGTACTGAAATATGAATTCATGAAAATTTTATCTTCTAAAGCATTTTTCGTTAATTGTTTAAACTGCATTAGAAAATTTACATAATCATTTAATAAATTTTAGAAGGATTTTCGAAGGATTGGAGGATTAATTAAATTTGAATTTATAGGGATTTTGTGCAATATTTATAAACCCACTCAAATCTTTTATTTTAAATCTTTTTCTAAGTATTTTGTAGAATTAGGAAATGTACAAATATAATGTTCTTACAATAGAAATATAGAAAAAATTCCGAATCGAAAAATCCCACCCTCCTCCCTCAACGCCAAGAAAGCTCAAAAGATGCAAATGCAAAAGAAATCATCCTTTTAAAAATATTTTTTGTTTTGTGTAACCAATAATGCTTTTGGAACAGTATAAAGTAATGTATTTATAACTCATTGCAAACTGTATTACAACTAATCGATGTATTAAATGAATTTTATAACAAGTTATTTTAATAGTACTTCAGTAGATAAAGGGTTAAACAAATTTGAATTAATTCACTAAAAAGCAGATATCACAAAATACTTCAACTTTAAAAAAAAATTCATTTTACGTTTGATATTCAGAAATCGCAAGCATTAAGAAAACGAGTTACCTAAAAGAGTCTAACCATTAATCCGATATCTCTATATAATAAAAGGCATTGTAACGCATCCGGCACGAACTCATCGATTTTGCCAATCTCCGATAAGATGGAGCCACGTTGGTCTTAATTTCGATTTCAGATGTGTAAGAGAAAACTTAACTGGGTCCACCCAGTCATTTCCACTGCTTCTCTCTCATTGGTTGTTTTTGGCGCCTTCGCTACCCGCATCGGGTATGTAAGCCAGTGCGTCTCTGTCTATCATTTTGTTCAGCCTTGCTTTTTCTAGTAGGCTGTTCCTTTTTCCCTATCTTGCACTGAAGAAGAATCTCGCTAGTAGATTCGAAACAGCTGTTTGTTGCTTTTCATGTATTATTTGTGCATTCTTATACGTTGGTTTTTCTGCTTTTTAATATTTCTTATATTTATTTATTTATTTATTTATGGCCACTCATATCTTCCACGTACTGCTGAGACAAATCCTAAAATTCTGCATTATCTGCAAATTTCATTGATGTGGCATTTTTCTTATATATTTTATTAATTGTTTTCATTCTTCATCCCATCTATTATTCCATTACGCAACGCAAAGACAACATTAAAAATAAAACCCATTTGCGAATTTTATTGATACTAATGCTCAGAGGATGTTTGCAAAAATATGCCCTTAAAATAGAAATTATTTACTAAATTTAGAAGCTCGGTTTTTTTAAAAGATATCTGTTAACAACGCGGTTTTATTATTTTGCACCTTTTATAAGAATTTTAATTTCCTGATCATTTTTTTTTTTTTTTTTTTTGTAGATTTTACTAATAAGCCCATAAATTTGTACAAACGGCTGCTCATAATAAACCTGAAACTCCATAGATTCATTGAATTGAATTGCGATTAAAATAGTAATAATAATAACTAGAAAACACGAATTCTGCTTTTTCAGAATTTAGTGTCGTGAAAAAAAAAATATATATGTATATATATATATAGATGGTGCAAAACATATCTTAGTTTTAAGACTTAAAAAACACGTTTTCATTTTATATAACATGACGTCATCCGCATCCGCTGAAGAATTCCTCATTTGCGATCCAGTATTAAACAACATCTACAGTAAAGTACACATATGAGTCCACTATCGCTGAATAATACACAAATCCAAAAAAAGAGCTATCGTCATTCAAGAAATTCGCCACAAAATATCTGCTATCTAATGATTCATGTGCCTTCATTTGTTTGTAATATTAATATAGATACTTAAAATTAAATTTAGCTTATAGCAGCTCCATCTTTTATCAGAAATCATTCATTTATATATTTTTTTAAATGCATTTTAAGTACATTTTTTTTAAAACAGTTATGGGAAAATGGTAACAAAAAGACATAATTACTGTTTTCTAAGTATTTTCCCTTTACTTTCTACAAAAATGGAGTACTTAAGTTGCCAAAATTAAACAAATGACGCTAAAAACTACCAAAAAAATCAATATCTCAAAAATAAATGGAGATGCAGTTTTCAAAAAAAGGGAATTTAAAAGTACTTTTTTTTTCAATAAAACGGTATAAAAATTGAAAATGTGTTATGCTTAGAAAATTAAAAAGTTGCAGTAGTGTATTTAACTGTACAATGATACATTTGCTTTGTTTTACGGCTGGCTTATACAACGGAATGTTAGTTTTTGGAAACGAGTCTTTATTTGTTAGGAGAAAGAAATAGCATACCGGTGTTCTAATATCTGACTGATTGAGGAACAAATGGTTATATTCCAGTTTGGCTGAAGTAGATGACTCTTTGAAAAACCTGAAAATATCAGGATGATTGGGAAAAGGTAATTGATTCTCCAATTAGTCTGGCTCATATACTGGCTCATATACAGCGTAAGTTCTTTGCAAAGAGCCGGATTGTTTTTTAGAGATAGTCTATGTAATTTGTCTGTATTTATTGTTTAACCCCTTGAGGAGCGGTGGGATAAAATATATCCCGCCTAATTTAAACAAGATTCTCAGCAGAAAATTTTAACTAAATTTTATTTTTTTAACTTTGAAGGAAAATCGTTGAAAAATTTCCTTTCCTTATTTAAAAATAAAATTTTTCGATTATTCCGGTGAGAATTCAATATTTAGAGACATTTTTGCTTGCCCCTCGAGGGGTTAATTGATTGAAAAATAATATAAATATAAAACTTTACTTTTACCAATAATTAAAAAAAAATTAAATGCTTACTTACCAGCGTATTTACAAATTTCATAGTTGTTCGGATAAGTTATGCTGTGTCCCACACATCCATATTCGGCGACCAATGCTTTAATTTTACACTGATGGACACAGTCCTAAAATTTTAATAAAGCAAAAACGGAATCAGTGAAAACTAAGGAAATTCTATAAGTAAGAATAGTTACGTGATGTAATAAACAATTTTAGGAAAAATTACCTGTTTTTAATGCATTTGCACTGTAAAAGTAGATATTTGAGCATTTTGTGCTGGTTAAGCTGTAATTTTTATACTTATAGAATTTTGTTTGAGTTTGAAGCATATTCATTTAACTTAAATACATACAGGTTGATTTAAAAAAAAAACGTTGACAAAATGACATGGCAAATCAGGCATACAACAAGGATAAAAAATCACATAGGAACATAGGGTCGGAAATCACTTATTGAGTCACAAATACAGGGTGTTTTATAATAACTCAATTTCGGTTGACAGTCATAACTTTCAGAAAACTGAAGTACAGTGACCTTCCTCTTAGCCGGCCTCCTCTTAACCGGAACTCCGATTTAACCGGTCGACTTTTTTTTCCGACATCAGGCAAAATTCAGAAAGGAAAATTTCGTTTATAATTTCTTTACAGTTAATCAACTCAAATTTACATAATATAGAATAATTTCAACTTTTTATAAAGGCATGTGACAAGATTTTCAACAATTTAATTTGTGTTAGATATTGTTCATTACTTGTTATTAGTGGTAATTTTTATTTCAATTTAGTTAATTACAACTAATATTCATTTCACAAAATATAGAAAATGTGTACTTTTTTAAAACTACACAAATTAGAAAACTAAATGCATCCTACGCATTTAATTAATTAAATATGCGGTTGCTTATTTATTTATTTTTATTTTTATTTATTTTTTTTTTTTTTTTACTTCTCTGGTTTAACCGGTTTTTCTCTTAACCGGCTAACTCTCGGTCCCGTTTAGACCGGTTAAGAGGGAGGCTACTGTATATATTAATAAAACATTTAACAGACATTGTCACCTTTGTTGTAAATGTGATAACACCAAACAAAAGTAGTAGAAGTTTGCAATATACGCGACATCAGTATGCACTGGACGACCCACATTTTTGACTGTGGTGGTCAATTCATGCGGTGTCATCGATTGCTTGAGCAACGTGATTTTCAAGAACTTTTCGTGATGTTATCACATTTCACACAAAACAAGGTCCATGTCGTTGCATTTTCATTGCAATGTTTTAATTGTTCTCGAAATTATGACCGTCAACCTGAGTCCAGTTAGCATGAAACACCCTATATTTGTGACTTAATAAGTGGTTTGGGACACTATGTTCCTATGTGATTTCTTATCCTTCTTGTATGCCTGATTTCCCATGTCATTTTGTCAATGTTTTTTTTTTTTTTAAATCACACTGTATATATAGAGTAACTCTAGGATATATGGCCATAGAGGAGAGATGGCCAGTCTAAATATCTCCAAAACTTAATCATAGATTGCAATATAGACATTTAGGCCGCGGTGCCATAGGCATTATCGTTCAACTTCGTTGCAACATTTGGGGGGCAACTTAATTCCTGCATGATTATTATAATGATATTTAAAACTTTAGAAATCACAAAAGTTCTGTATCCGAAAGTTGCACATTAATTAATAATTAAAATAAAAGCATGGAACTCTTTTTTAATAAGTGTTGTTAAGCTATCCGCGATTGGCTCGTTTTTAGGCACAAGAGTCAATCACAGACTTCTAGAAGTCTGTGGAGTCAATAAAAACAAGTCTTTCAGACGTTTGGCGTTGCCGTTGTCAGAATGTAAGCAAACTATCTACTGAGTTTAAACAAACAAATGTATGAACTTATATTTATCTAAATTTGATTAGATTATCTGAGATGTTAATCTGAATTACCATAGAAGTTAATATTTATTATTATTATTATCATTTATGGATACATACAAATGCCAGTCACATTTTTAATCTCAAATAATTATTTTATGGCAGTAAATTTTATTTATTTCATACCAGTTCTGGAATAAATTTATGTGTGTAATAAATTTATGAGTGTGTGTATATACTCATATGTGTATATATATTTATTTATTTAATGAAATCGTTTTAAAATTAACAATAAATAAATACATACATATATAAAAAACAGAATATAAGAAAAAATAAAATTTATATATTTCATGAGTGTGCGAAATGCTACATATATATATATATATATTAATATTGACCTATGTATTTTCTCTGAAGAATAATTGGCCCCACCAGTGGCCGAGAGGTTCTGCTCTCGAAGCTGGTAGACGGGAGGTGCTGGGTTCGATCCCAATCGCGCCCGTCGGCCTAATCGTTCGGAGTTTTCGTGGTTTTCTTCGAGCCGTGGATCTTCTATGCGTTAATACGGATTAGGTTCCCTTAGAAAGACCCCCACGGAGGGCACTCCCCCCGGGCCTATATCCCTTGTGTAGATAATTGGCCGTCAAAAATCAACCCAACCCAACCCTGAAGAATAATTGTACTTTTAAAATGATTTTTCCTTAACTAAAACACACAGACACACACATATATATAGATAAAAAATTCAATACAGTTAAGAAGTAACTGCATGTATTGTATGTCACTTAAGCATATAATGATTTTTTAAACGTTTAACTGACAAATATCTGAAAACGAAAAAATTAGAAGTATGGAATGAAAATTTTCGTCTTCGAACTTCTTTTAAATTCATGATATTTTCCTCTAAAAGTAAATCAGTTGAAACTTTAAAGCATGATATAAGAAATGTGAATGATATAAGAAAAGACTTAAAGAAGTTTATTATCTATATTTACAGGATTGTTTTTATGCATGCATTATTTCACCAAATATTAAAAATTTGTAAAAAAAAAAAAAAAAGTAATAAGTTTTCATGTAAGAATATATTTTATCTACAATATTATGAAGTACTATATATGTAATAGACCAGATGTCCGGTTAGCAAAACAGGAAATCTGGCTGTTTTCATTAATATTAGTACTTCAAGAAGTCACAATAAATAAAAGTGAGATGGAAATCTATATTAAAATGGTAATAAAATCACCCTTGGTATACTTTTAAAGTTGCAAACATGCTATAGTATATGATCATAAAATAATTTTAACACAATAATTCATTTTGGAGAATTGTAAGTTTGTTTTTAAGCAGAAAAGAGAAACTTTCGCTAGTTTTTTTACGCTATCTACAGTGCATTCATAAACGTACGCTTCCGATTGGCTAATACGTATCAGACGGGAGAAATTGAACCAATCGGTTGTCAGATGTCGTGAGAAAATAGTGCGATATATTTTTTGTGATTTCTAATTAATGTGCAACTTTTGCATCCAGAACTTTGACAATTTCATTGAATAAGAACTTTTTATAACATAAAAAGTTTAAAATTAAGTTGCCCCCCGAAAGTTGCAACGGAAGTCTGTTTCTAAGCTTCTTTTTCAGCATCGCCCCATGGCGTTCGTATCAGTGCAGTTGTGTTTTTCGTTTATAAAAAGTAAGTGTAATTTTAATGTAAATTAAATAGATGGTTGAATATTTTTTTTTTGACTTTAGGTATCTAAATGTTTTGCAGCACGTACATTATGTATATTTTTTTACTATGTGGACTTTTAATTCACGTATATAGACTAATCTTTATTTCTAAGACTAAAACAAAGATGTACAATGGCTTTTGATGCTTTAAATTGGGCGACCATCAGTCCTTCAATTTCAGGCGAGATGGCCACCTTTAATCAATCTTTCAAAATAATACTTAGTGATGATTTTAACTAAATATAATTAAATTAAAAATAAATATATAACGTTTACGTTTATAAATATATTAATTGATATAATTATTTAAATTTTAACTAATATAAATATTTTAATAATAATAATAATAATAATAATATAATTAGATCTAACGATTTATTTGTTTCAGAAAATACTGAAAAACGTCGGAAATTTTCATAACAGAAACTGATAAAATTTATAAATAAACTAAAATAACATAATAAATATACAATTAACGCGAAAATAAAAACACAACAATTCCAGTAGCGAAGAAAACGAAACACAATTAAATTATCAGATTCTACAGATTCGGAGTAAATAGAATTGGATTAGGATCACTGTGCTGGTAGTGCAAAACAATATAATATCACATCCAAAAAGAATGTCTGGATACAAAGCATAAGGTACCTGAAGTGATTCCATGAAACGTGTACAAATTATCAAGACCTTTGCCAAGCATGTGGTAAGATTTTACGAAAAGTGAAGTATTGAAATTATACTTCAAATTTTGTATATTCGAGTTTTCTTCACTCATTTTCCATCATAAAACTGCATCTTTAAAAATTGCTATATGTTTTTCATGATTAACTATATCAAATGTGTTATTTCGTTTGCTATTTAAATTAACTTTTTCTTTCTTGTATTGGATGTCCATCTCTCCTCGGCTTTAAGGAGAGTTGGCCACCTGGCATTTAAATTTCAATTTTGTTTAACACTTTTTGTTTTCAATATTTAATTATTTTTTGCATAAAATATTCTAAGTATATATATATAAAAATTTTAAGTATCCATCAATATTTCTTGTACTTGCATTCTAAGAATTTTTATTTCAGTCTTTAAAAACTATGACCATCTAGCCTAGAGTTACCCTATATATATTAGGTGATATAAACGAGTTTTAAATTTTTCTCGTTTAAAGCAAACGGACAAAAAAAATAATTACGCAAATGAACTGATTGTATAAATTGTAAAATCTCATTTGTAAGATTAAAATATTTTTTGTAATGTTTCAATCCGTTTCAACCATACTGAAATTAGAATGTATATAAAATTTTTCAGCATTTACGAAACATGAATGGTGACTTAGATTAGTTACGTTTGTATTACTTTCCAGACACGTAGGTAAATAAAATATTGTAATAAAGATTTTTTTTATTGTTTGTGAAAGAACGCGATAACTTAATAATGGAAATTTTGATGGAGTTCACATTCGTCAAAAAAGTTATAGACCACTCTTGCAAGAACTGTATAGATATTCGCAAAAATCCTCTGGCGGTGTAACTTTTTTACAACCTCCGATCGAGCCGCTAAACAGATGCACGGTGGGTGACTACCTATCCCCTAACATAACCTATGCTACAACCGACGCGATGGCAGCCCGTCATTTTTATCTGAACTGTACACTGTTAAACTACAGGTGAGAGATGGCACCTTTTAGGGGTGAAAGGCTTGTCTCACCGGTGACACCTCTAGGGGAGCCAGAATGGCATCCGGAACTAAGGTGAAAGGACGGTACCGGTAATTTAAAGGGGCCCCAGTTAGGGAACCTACAGGAGGTGAAAGGATGGCACAATAGTGTAATCGTAATCGTGTAATCGTAGTCGATTACAATCGATTATAAAAATTGTGCAATCGCACTGTAATCGTAATCATAAATTATGGTTTCAGAATAATCGCAATGTAATCAGAATCAAGACATTTCACTCTGATTACAATCATAATGTAATCATAATCGCACTATAATCTAATCCCATTTTAATCTGTATCGAAAAGCTCTGTAATCGTAATCTCCCACAAACATACGATTACACCTTTTTTTTTCTCCCTTTATCTTCCAAACCAAAAAATATTTCGTTCATTAGGTAAACATTGTACCAGGAAAGGAAAAAATCTGTTCATGTTATCAACTCATTAAAATGCCCCTAAATTGGAAGTGTAAGAGGTCAAAGGTCATTGGGGACAGTCAGATAGCCTTTGGAGTTGAAAGTGAAACAGAATGTATGGACACAAAAATAGCATTACTTAGTTTGACTTCGTTAAAAATATGGCAACCGGAAAAATAAACCCATCATGTGGTCATTCCAGGGGTCATGGATCTTTGAATGGCAGAAGGATAAAAAAGTCGAAAACAGGAATTCTGCTTTTTCAGATCTTTCATATATATATATATATATAAATACATATATATAGTACAAAACTTGTTTAAATTTTAAGACTTAACGCACACGCTTTTATTTTATGCAAAATGGCGTCATTCGCATCCGCTTAAGAATTGCACATTTACGATCCACTCTTATTATTGAAACAGCTACAGTAAAGTATGCATAGGACGTCACCATCGCGAAATAATACACAAATAAAGTAAAAAGATTCCGTCATTCAAGAAACTCGATAAAGAAATGGCTATCTCATGATTCATAGGCCTTCATTTGTTTGTAACATTAATATAGATACTTAAAATTAAATATAGTTCCATAATAGCTTGATGTTTTAACAGAAATCATTCACTTATATTTTTTCAAAAAGCACTTATTTTAATTAAATTTTTTTCTGTTGTTATGCGAAAATGGCAACACAAATATATAATTACTTTTTAAAAACTATTTTTCCTTTACTTTCTAAAGAAATGGAGTGCTTCCGTTGCCTCCATAAATTCCATTGCTGCATAAGCAAATGGCTCTAAAAACTACAAAAAAATTAATATCTCAAAAATAAATTGAGATGCAGCTTTCAAACAAATTGCAATTAAAACTACATTTTTTTCCAATACGACGGTTATAAAAATTGAAAATGTGCGATTCTTAGAAGCTTAAAAAATTGCTATAGAGTATTTAATCGTGCAATGATAAATCTGCTTTGTTTTACGGCTGGCTTATACAATGTAACGTTATTTTTTTGGAGACGACACAAAATAAGCTGGGAGACAGAACTAGCACACCGGGTGCTAATAAAAAAGGAAATAAAGAAAAATATTATATTTATGGTTTTATTATGACCATTTATATTAATTGGACATTGTCCCTCAAATGTGGGAATCTAGGAATGAAAGAAAGAGAAAAAAGATGTTTTAAATAGCATACGACAATTTATCTAACAACTTATTTTCACTTTGCTTTTCTTACTTGTTTATGCTTTTACGTTTTCAATGTATAACTTAGAAAAACAGTAAAAAAATTTAAGACTATTTTAATGAATCTCAATCTGATTTGAACGACAAAGGCGTAAAATTTCTTAAGTATAAGTATATAATGTGCTCATCAGATGACCGGCTCTCCATCAAACAAGTGGGTAAGTGTGATCATACATCGCACAAAGGGTTTCGTTTAATATTCCTTTCAAAACGTCCAGTACATTTATCGCCATGGAATACCTTCTAAATTTTGGCAAACACATCCTAAACTATGTCAAAGTTTCAAACATATTCGCCTTGTTATATTTCCTAATTTTGTTCGCCCCCCCCCCCCCCAAAATGCTACGATATATCACATGACGGGTATCTGTCAAATTTAGAAAAGTGCCCCCTTGGGGGGGGGGAGTGGGCAGATGGTCACCATGATTTTTGACGCGGCCTGATTTTAAAAATTTATGTTATGTTTTATAAGCCATATTAAAGTTTCAAAGAGATGGTCCAGTTATATTTCCTAATTTTGTTCGCGCAGCTCCCTCAACCCCCCCCCCCCTCCTCGAAATGCGACGCGCCCTTCTTCTTTATAATTTATTATCGTGTGTTATAAAGTATCTTAAAGTTTAAAACAGATTGAATTGTTAGATTTCCTACTTTAAATGAAATCGCGGTCTGTTAATTCCACATTCCACCACCAGGGAGCGCACTGTATTCTTAACAAAAGCGTATCTGAACGAAACTCCTTTACACAACCCATTAGTAGATATGTTACTCGAGGGGGTGGCGGTCTTCAGCAAGAATTTAAGATAATTTTTGAAATTACTATTCGGAAATAGTGGTAATTTAACTTTTGACATATTTATAATTAATAAGTATAAGTAGCATGTATCTGAGGACTCCATCAAAAAAAGCACTTGAAACGGTATGAAGCAAAAAAGAAATATTTTTCCCCTCCCCCTCTCCCCACCTTCCCGAAATTTCACGCGCCATTTTTTATAAACTTTTTCTAATGTGTTATAAACTATCGTAAAATTTCAAACAGATCGCCTTGTTATATTTCCTAATTTTAACAAAAATGTTAGTTCCACATTCCACCACCAGGGAGCGCACTCTACTCTTAACAAAACTGTATCGGAAGGAAACTCCGTTAAATAACCTATAAGTAGATATGTTACTCGAGGTGGTGGCGGTCTTAATAAGAAATTAAGATATTTGCTGAAATTACTATTAGGAAATAGTGGTAACTAAACTTTAGACAATTTTATATTAAATAAGTAGCATATATCTCAGGACTCCCTCAAAAAGTCACCTAAAGCGGTCAGAAACGCTAATTTTTTAAATAGAAATCTAGCCCCCCCCCCCCCCGGAATTGCGCGTGTCATTCTTTCTTACACTTTATCTTATGTGTTATAAAATATCTTAAAGTTTCAAACAGATCGACTTGTTAGATTTCCTAATTTTAACAAAATCGCGTTATGTTAGTTCCACATTCCACCACCAGGGAATGCACTCTATTCTTAACAAAAGCATATCTGAACGAAACTCCTTTACGCAATCTTTCCGTAGATAGATGGGTCGGGATGGTGGCGGTCTTAAACAAGAATTTAAAATATCTGCTGCGGTAACAAACGCTAAGATTTTAAAAATAATTCTAGCTCCCCCCCCCCCCCCTCCTCGAAATATCACACTCCATTCTTTTTTACACTTTTTTCTATGTGTTATAAACTATCTTAAGGTTTCAAACAGACTGAGAGGCGGTCTTAACCAATAATTCAAAATATTTCCTGAAATTACTATTAGAAAATAGTGGTATGAAGTAAACTTTCTATTGATGAATGAGTTATACTTATCTCATATCGCTGTTCAAAAAGCCCAGGCAAATTATTAGATTTCCTAATTTAAGTTAAATCGTGGTTAAATAAGCGCGTCTCTTCATTTTAATCGACGCATTTGATAGCAATAAACCGATTAATTAAATAATAATTAATATTTCAGCTTGTAATTAAGATAGGACTTAGATATGGGTATCAATGAAATCAGCGAGAAATTTGACATCGGGATGCCAAAAAATTTAATCAAAAAATTTAATATTTAAAAAGTTAAAATTTCGTATTAAAATATGCTATTATGGAAAACCGCAGCGTCGTCATGTCTACCTGCTTTCCCGCCGAATTGAAATCTTTTTATTTCCTTGTCTTTCCAATTAAAGAAATTAAATTTTTATCGATCGATTTTTAGTGGATACTTTAACTTATACACATTGCAAAAATGTGAACTTTATACCAAATGAAAGTAGATTATTTTCTGCGTCTGCCTATTCCATTTACAAATTTCTCGAACCAATATTTTCTGATATACGATTTCGCTTTAAAATCTATACTTCATTTTTCGGCTTAATTTCCTCCGTGGTAACCGTGCATTCGGCTGATTTTACTGCCAACCCTTAGGAGAAATACGGATGATTTCGATAAAGTCCGTTTGAATTTGCGTTAAAAAGGTGGATTGGTTAATTTTAGAAGTTAATTAGCCCGTAATTCGGTTAATTACCAACTTTTTCAAAATTTTATGATTTGTTGTTTGATGTGAGGTGTTCAGCTATAAGTACCCAAAATTTCAAGTCTCTAACATGTATAGTTTCTGAGAACGGGCTCTGTGACGGACAGACGGACAGACAGACAGACAAAGGAGCGAGACGAATAGGGTTTCGTGAGAAGAACGAAACCCTAAAAACGAAATCCAACTTGAACACCCAAATCCAGCTATATATAAATTTTTTTATGTTGTACCAATTATTAATTAATTTTAGTAATATTGCATACATACTCGTCTTTTCCTTTCAAATTGTAATGAACTGTTTTTTATATTTAATTAACTATATAGTGCTTTTAATCATAATTATGACATTATCCGTCTGTTAAAAATTTGTATTTAAACAAATGTGGATAAGATACACATACAGATCAATTTTCTGAGTATTGCACAAGCAATAAAATTAAGTTAGTTTTTTATATAATTTTAATTTTATTATAATCAAAATCAAAAAGAAAGCAAGTCAGGTTTGTCAATAAAAATACAGACCTATGCAGGATTTTCGTTAAAAGGGGGAGGGGGGAGGAGAGGGTACCGGTCCCTTTTATGATGATACTTTGTCTTAGCATATGCGCCGGCAATGGAAGCAACGCAGATCAATTACACCTTTCTGAATTTTGAAATTTAATTAACTAAATTCCCTTTGTCTCTGATTATTAAAAAAAAAACCCACCTACAATGAATTCGAAAGAAGAGGGGTTCATAATAGAGTCCTGCATATGTCGGATAATAACCAAACCGAACCCTAATTTTTTTTTAAAGTGAACCCGAAACCAAGACTCGAATCCAACATACTTTAACCCGAAATGGATGAAAATTAACCCTTATTTTTAATGCAATTATAGAATACTAGTATATATTATATCCTACTCATTAATATTATATCCTACTCATTAATATTATATCATACTCATTAATATTTATCCTACTCATTAATATTCAAGTATGCAATTTTTTTGCCCTACAAAATATTTAGGACTTTTATTTTTTTGTTGAAAAATTGAGTAAATCCGAACCCGACTCGCAAATGCCAAAACAGACCTCGAAACCGACACGAACATGAAACATTTGACCCGACCAACAGCTAAAGAAAAAAAATCAGCCCATCCCGAACTGTAGGAGAGGAAATTAGCTCCAAACTTCTCCAACGCGACCATCCGGTTTGGGTAAAATAAGGTTACCCGACACGATGCAAGACTCTAGTTTGTAACAAGCAGATTACGAAATCAGTGTAATCGAATTGTAAATGTAATCGACTAGTTCGTTAATCGTAATCCAACAAAAAATATTAGTCGCAATCTAAACGTAATTGTAATCTAGAATTTAAAAACTAGATCAAAAATGTAATCGTAATCCAGCTTGCATAAATAGAGATATAATCGTAATCGGCTTTCAGAAATTGAAAGTAATCATAATCGTAATCGATTAGAGTCCTCCGTAATCGACTCAAAGTCTGAATGGTACCCCTATGCAGAGGGCCGCAGGGGTAAAAGCATGTCACTCCAGAAGAGATTACACCTGCTCCAAGGTGACCCGCGGGGTGAAAGGATAGCACCCCAGGGGAGAATAAAAGCACCCTTACACCAATTTGATTCGTTTGAATCATGAAATGTAAGGTGTTATTCATTTTCACAGTAAATTCAGAACGGAAAATGATCAGAATTTCAGGATGTCTCAGTATTGTAATTTAAGGCATTTGACCACCTTTAGAATATTTTAAAATTCAGATTAAGTAAAAAAATCAGGTGTCCAAAAAAGGAGTAACATGTTTTATTTAGTAACTATACGAGAGATAAATAATGTAAATTGGAAAAATTATCATAGAAAGGTACACAAGTCAAATTATACACTTTCATCTCCATAGGGAGTATTTTCAGAAAAATTTAAAATTTTAATTTATGTACAGTTCCTGCATTCAAAAATGTCTAATCGCAAAAATATCACTATTGCATTCTTATTCATACCCAAAAGGTTTGTGTTGAATACCTCCAAAACTCAGACAGTTATAGCAAAATATTATGACTTATTTCACATAGCCATGCAATTCGAAACAGTTCCGAATTCACATTCCGAATTGTTTGGCAAAGTAAAATAAGTCAGGATTTTTGACTCCCTATAATTCTGAATTTTGGAATCTATTCAATTCAAACGTTTGGGGTATGAATAAAAGTGGAACAGTGATTATTTTTGCGAATGGGTATTTTTTGGATACAGGAACAGTATAAAAATTTTAATTTTGATTTTATCTGTCTTCATAGAAAACAAAATATACAATTTGGATTATATACCTTCTTATGAATATTTCTGTAATTTACATTATTTATCTATCTCTTAAAGTTACAGAAATAAACTATGTTATCACCTTTTTTGGACACCCAGTATATTGCTTGACATATATCTGTACTTAAAGAATTGAAAAACATAAATTAGAGATGAATATATCTGGGAACTGCTGTAAATTTTAAATTAAGAATATTTCGAATTATATAAACTATCCAGAAAATTAGCCACCAGGCTATAAAATGAACTATAGAAAATAAGATAATTTTATAGTTGTGTTAAAATAACAGTTAGATAAAATTAATACAAAAAAACCTTTCTCACATTATATGCAGTATTTACCTTTATACTGAAATTATGCAGAGCTATATTTTATTGCATATATCACCATGAAGACGCTTTCTGCCAAATCTTTTGTGTTTTTACTTATTGCATTCCAAACTTCCGTAAATATAATAAAATGTATAAATCACTTTGAATAAAAACACCTTTTTGTTAAAATATTATCTTTTTTAAAGTAATTTTTATCGACAGAAATCACTATCTTTTGTAATGCCCGTATTATACTAATACTTATCCTATACCATCTCTTCAGGCATTATTATCAAACAGCACGATAGTGCTGTTTAGTAGAGCTCAGCCGCGTCTTTTACGTTTCGAAACACGATGAAAAGGCAGAAGTTCAATTCCAATCCAAACCAGGAAACATTCAGTGATGAGTGACAGCTTGTCGGAAAGCTCTTACTTTAACGATGCACCTTTCGAAGGTCGGGTAAAAAAATATCCAATATTAAGGGAATGGCACTCATTTAAACTTTACATAGGACTATACCTTGTCTAATTAAATCCTATCTTTTGTGATGACACACCCTAAAAAATAATACAATAATTTAAAAAAAAGGATAATACGCGCACTTTGCTTTTATTAGTCAATAAAAATTCAGAATCTCCCGGTATATTTTTGCATTTTTGAAATCAACGTCATTCTAAACAGAAAACGCACATGTTTCATAAATATATATAAACTAGCTGTTTTACCCGTTGTGCGCACGGTAGTTTATTAATTTAATTCTAAAACCAAAATCAAAAATAACTATTCGATTTAGAAAAATATTTTTCTACTACTGTGCATTTTTTTTTAATGGAATTTAATTTATCATGTTACTATGGCAGCAAACGATAAAATGATATCTTTGGAATAAGGGAATAAATATAATAAAAAGTTTTGTTGGTGTTTGTGATAAAAAGTTTTTCTTTAATTTTTAAAAAAGGTAATAATTAAACGCAATTAAATAATCTCTAATTATTTGCATGTGGGGTAATAGAATTATCATCATTTAGATTAGGTTGAAACTGATTTATTAGATCAGTTCCAACCACGTGATCACAAACCTGGCGATACCCGTGACAACCAGTTTTGGTGGGCAAACAAATAATAATACAGTACTCCGTACTCCTACTTCTATTCTACTTCGGTCGCAAGACGAACCACTTTGTTTTTGTTTAGTAAATTTTTCTTTCTATACCTTTTGCCATTTAATTTAGTGCAAGTTTTTAAACTTAACGAAATAAAATGTCTTCAAAAGATTATGAAGAATTGTGCACAGATGTGATATACGCACCATATTGGCGCGATTTTTTTCTAACGCTAATGTCATATACGCAACTGGTACATAACTGGCGCCAAAGTGTCGATATTTGGCTTGATATGGTAACCCGGATATTGTTGTTTATGCTGTTGATGTTTTCGCCAAATTGGTGTCGGAAAAAAATTGCGCCAATATGGTGCGTATATGACATCTGTGCCAAGAATTTAATGACACTGAATCTAAGGAACGATATGCTTCCAAAATTTGTGTTATTTCCGGTGTAGATCCATACAGTTTGAGAAAAAAATGATTTGAAGAAATATGTAGTGGATTTACCCGAAGTTAGTTATTTTGACATCGTTTATGGGCAAAGTTTTTATACTGAGAAAGACTTCAGGTGTTATAAAAGCGTTGAATCTTATAAACAATTTGCCTGCAACTGGGTAAGAGAAGTGCATTCTTTCAGAATCGGAGATTTTCATCTTGTTATTGGGAAAGTAAGCATACATTTCTGTGCATGAATTAATAACAAATTCCATGCGATTGTGATTTAATTCATAATAAAAATCGTAAAATTAATTCACACAATATTGCGATGACAACCATTTTTGTCGCCTTTTTTCACACAACTTTTTTCTCATAATGTTATCTGTTTTTGGAATGCCTGGTAATCTATAATAGGATTTATTATGTTCCCTGTTCGAACGATTACCGCACATTTTTACACAACTAGTCGCTGGCGTGGTGATGGGAATAAATGTGATAATTTACATGATAACGCCTGCAATAAGATATCACAATAACATAAATAATCGCTCGCAAAAACTTTGAAATGTAGGCTCAGATTTATAAAGTGAAATGTTTCACAACAAAAGCAACAGCAATGTAATCCACGACGACCGACGTGAAAGTACGAGTCAAAGAAAACTACCAATGGTATTTGTTTTCCCAACAAGTTTTTCGCGAGAGGTCATGTGCTTAGAGGGATGACTTCAGTTGAAACTGATCTGTACTCGCTAGAGCTTTTGAATGTTGCAGCGTGACGCACGTTACATGTATATCTCTAATTATTTGCAAGTGAGGTAAAAGAATTATCGTAATACCCGCTACAGCGTCTTAGCATAGAAGCGTGGCGTACGTAATATGTATATCTCACACACAGATTAACTGCAAGATGGGACACTTCCGTACAGCGTAATGGTAATGCGATTGCGATCATAGCGCCTTTAGTGACAATGAGGAAGAAACTCACCATCCTTGTAATATTTTTATTATTGAGTATCTACCTTATTGTGATCTTTCTTTTTTTAATGTTACAAGTTTACGTTTTCAATGGAATCTTACACCGATACATGAATATAGAATAGATATTCTATTTTATATATCAAATGTTTATTCTATGTTCATGCACGGATATATGTAATTATTTTATTTTTATTTTATTTTTATTTTTATTTTATTTTTTATTTTTATTTATTTATTTATTTATTTATTTATTTATTTATTTTTTTTTGTTGTTGTTGATGAGTGAACGATTTTAGCGCAATGAAAAACAAGGTAAAAATTTTGTCTTGAATGCTATATATTAAAAGCAATTGTGTAATATAAAAATATACGAAATATTGCACTCTACAAGTCCCAGAAAATTTCAAAAATATTCCCATTTGGTAGAAATTTTTTTATAGCCGACGTTTTATTAAGTTATGAAGTTTAACGTATTAAACAATCGTTACAATAATCTTTTAAAATTTATGCATTTTTACTTTCTTACAAATAACATAACTAGTATCCGTCAGGCACGAAATGTCGGAGCATGGAGACGCGTAAACTTAAAAGATATTATTTTAAAAAATGTTTTGCTTTTTAGATTACTGTTTAATAGCATAAAAGTAAGTTTGAAATAACAATCATCGATACTTCATTTTAAAGTGTTTAATTCAGTCGTCAGTTGCTCCGGGTAATGCACAAATGATAATCTGTCAGCAAATGCTCCCATACTTCTAATTTGGTAAAACCTGTCCTTAGCAAAAATTGCTTCCATCAGATCTTCCTCTAAATGACAAACTACATTAAAAGTGACATAAGTTGTTTTCTGTGACAATACCTGTAGATGAATGTCCACAGCAGTTTTTGACAAAGTTAAACTCTGGGATTTGTGTATGGTGGCAAGGTCTGCAATAGTTAAAGGTAACTAACTTCGTGAGAATGAGGCTTTTTCTTCTTTCCAATATTTACAAATATCGGGTGTCTTAAAAAGGACTGACTGATTTTAAAATTCAATAACTTGCAAACGGTGACAGATATTTAAAAAATTCTTGCAGGAGGGTTATGCATAAGGTCAAAAGTTTTTTTACAGTGATTTTCGAATTCAGTTCGAATTACAAACAATAGATGGCGCTGTAAGCAATAGGCGCTAAATACAGGCTCGATTTTTTGGGCTTTCTCTCCTTCCATGCGGAAAAAGGAGGTTAAAATGTATTGAGTGGGTCCCGAAGTACCAAAAATCGAGCCTGAATTTAGCGTCTATTGATCGCAGCGCCATCTATTGTTTGTAATTCGAACTAAAATCGAAAATCACTGTAAAAAAACTTTTTACCTTATACATAACCCTCCTGGAATAGTTTTTTAAATATCTGTCACCGTTTGCAAGTTATTGAATTTTAAAATCAGTCATTCCTTTTTAGGACACCCGGCAGGTTTGATAAAAACATTCTTCCAGTTAGAAATGGCCCATGATACTCAACTAAATGAACTATCATAGCCTGTGGCAAGCCTCGAGGTTGAAATCGTGGGCCATAGGCAATACCTTTTATCGTAATTAGTACATCGTTTACCAATCCTCACTCCGTCCAGACTTTGCTATGTAGCATAATGCATAACCCTGCATCCAGCTGCTGAGGAAAGTCCAGCCTGAAGTCCAGACGCGTGATCATCTTCACCCCATCTTGCTATTTAATCATTGTGATCTGCTAAAATTCTTGTCATTGGCACCCGCTTTGATTTAAGAAGTACTTCTTGATTATATTCTTTAGTTTGCTTGGTTTTGAGAAAAAGACATATGGCATCTTCAAATCATTCAAGTTAGCCGGAAGCAGTATATCTTTGAGTCGTTGCTTAACGGGTGAGAGGTAGCCTAAAACTTGACTGATGAACAAATTAAACAAATGAGCCTCTAAAAGGCTCAATATCTATTTTACCTTCGCGACATCTTTGTTCGAGGTCAGCCATAAGACGACATCGTATAATTGAAATTTCGTCAATAATGAGAAATAACACTGGATCCATGCTGAGCTGTAGATTTATTGCTGACTTTTTAAATTAGCGAACTATTTAAAACACGCTGGTTCTTTAAGCGCTGGGTGAATTGCCTTATCTTTGACATTAAATGCAGCAGTACCTGTTAGTGCCAAAAGAATGATAACTTCTGATCCCAATTGCTCTATGATTATTTTACTAATTTCTTTGATTATCGAACATTTTCCAGCACTTTCTTTTCCAATAATAAAAGTTGACTTAGGAAAATTTGTAACTTTTGTTTGCAAAGACAAAAGCTGTTCAGTACATAACTGAAGTATCTTCTGCTGCTCATCTGTAAATCTGATGTCATAATTATTAAAGTTTTCATGCAGCGTAATTTGTTGTTCTTTAGAATAATTCAGAAATGTTAAAAGTAAGGAGAAACCATTGGATAAGAGAATCTACGGTAAAGATAAATAATTACCACCGGATGCATTTGAGCGATTTTTATTTGTTTAATGTAGCTCCGATCTTTGAGGCAGTCAAAACTTGGAACTTGATCCACCGAGTTAGTGGTAGAAAATTTCAAAGCTCCTTCAAAGACTTGCTTATCTGGCACAGCCCACATTTATTTAATATGGTAACAGGTAAAGGTTTGTAACACGTATGTAACACACACACAAAGGTAGACTTCTATACTCCTCTATCAAACTTGATACCTTTATTCATCTGAGTTGTTGTTATATTGTTATTCTGCAAATACTCGGAAGGCATCTGGGTTATTCTTATGCGACTTTTCCACACAGAATTACGCTAACTCTTTAAATTTGAATTGCTTTCTTTTAACCGGCATTTTCGAAACTTCGCAAATTATCTTTTATTGCTGTATCCATTTTCCCGATCATAAGCATAAAACTATATAGTCATGTACACTAACGTCGAATTTCTCACTAAGCTTCGCAACATTTGGCGAAATATCGCCAAATTTAGTGACCACAAATATGTCACTATAAATTAAGCCAATTTGGCTGTAGCTGACTAATTTGGCGAATTTTTCATTGAAATTCAGTACTGATGATTCTTCTCTGATCGGGTTCTTCGCATTTTCGCTTCGTGTTCTCCAGTAAAATTAGCTAAAATCTTAAAATCAAGAAATAGGGAAGCTACCTTTGCCAACCCGTAGAGGAATTTTTTATTTTGTAATCTATATATTTCCGTTTTATAGTGTTCATCTTCACAAAAAATGCTTATCTCATTCACTTCAAAATGTTCACTTGCATTTCAGTTGCAACACATTCACTTACGATGAATTAAAAAAAAATAGTAATCTTCCGTGATTGGGACCGCTACCAAAATGTTAAATTTGCGCATCAAACAACGCTCAGCAAATTATGGAGTTGTCTACAAACCCGATTACAAAAATTTCCCAATAGAAATATACATTCGTCCGAATATAAACATACATACATAAGAATACATACATATAATTAATACATATATAACATTATATTTTTCTCGATTTCTTTGAGTATCACATGTAGACATTCGGCTAATGCCCAGAATCGTATTTTCCGTATTCGATTTCTTTTCGTTTCTCTTAATTTAAAATTCAAAATGAATTGCATCGATTTGGAGGCTTACGGAGAATGAAAAGTAAAAAAAAAAAAAAAATAGTGGTCGTTACGTACGTAGAAAGTAACACTTCTGAAAAGGTGTGGGGGGGGGGGGGGTCAATCTATATCTCAAATCACCAATATATCAACATTAACTTAAACATTGGACTCCATAATGATCTGTATGAGGTTAAAATGCATAATTTGCAGCAATGGAGCTGATGTTTTAATTAATAACGGGATAAATCTCGTCGAATTTGGACGAAAGAAATTGTTTAAAAGCTAACTCATACATAGGTAAGTAGTCTCTTAAAACAAATATTTTTAACTTAAAGTTACCAAAATACTAATTCCATACACTTCGACTGTTCAAAGTCTTAAAAAATTAAATTGTATTATTATACCTAATCAAGGTAAGTAATTTTGATGAAATTACCCATTGAGGCTGTTATGTTTAAAATTACCGATTGAAAAAAAAATGATTTCACCTTAAATCAATCATGGAATATTATCATGGAATACATTTTCGTATAAAATCTAAACTTAACGTTATTTTCACAATCTCAAAATTTGCATACGCATCTCTCATATTTACATTCACCATTTCAAAAATATTGCAATGCGTAATATGTGATTAATACATGCATTTCTAAACTTGAAATCAAGTTTGTCAACTACGCCTTTGCATGTGAACATTCGCACTCTTGACTTGTGATTCTAATCTTCGTATCTTTTTAAAGCGTTCGTAGTAAAACATTTACTTTTATCAGAGAAAATGATCGTTTTCATTTGAATGTGATGTCATTTTGCCTCATTGAAGCCTTTCACCAAGCGTCTCCGGCTTCCCTGCAAAAATTACACTTTTGTTAACACGATAACGTCCAAAATATTTGTCGCATCGACACAAAAAATGAGCTGGACGTCGGTAATGCCAAAATATCGGCGCGTATTCAAAATTGTAAATATTCGTCAACCCTAACAGCCTGAAATGTCGGCTCAAAATTTTCCCATAGAGATAACATTGCGAGTTTAATTCTATATATTTGAAAGATAAGGCTTTCTTTTTTAGTCACCTACCTTGAGCTTTTTTCTGAACCAATATTAATATATATATTTTTTTTTAATGAAAGCTGTTTCTTTGTAGATTTTGCACTAGCTATTTTTTTTAAATATTCCCATTTTTATACTTAAATTTAAAATTTAAAAATTTTCTATGAATTTGTTTCAAAATGGTAGCAATTGGATTATTTCCATTGTTGTGAAAAAAGGAAAAATAATAAGGTTTGCTTATCTTTATTTTGAATTTTATGAGAAAATGGCGAAGAAGATGTGGCTTTAGCAGACTTAAAAGAGAAATGGAAATTAATTAAGGAACGCGGAAATGTTGAAGAAAATGTTACTCTCTCTGATTTTTTGGAAGTGGATGACAATTTCACTATTGCGCAGTATCCTACTGATAGTGATATTTTAAGCAGCGTTATGAACAATGATGGTGAGAGTGATAATGAGCATGAAAACGAAAACGTACAACAAGAGAAAAAAATCCTTCCGGACAGTGCCGGGAGGAAGAGGTAGCTTTCATATTCCTTATTTTAAAAAAGCCAACTTATATTATTCAAACACACGAAGCTCAATTAAGTGGAAACCGAATGTAGGAGATTCAATACTAATTTTTATCAATACTAAATCATTATGAATGAGAATTTCGCAAAATTAGTCAGCTTTATAAAAGCTGCTTTTATTTAAAGTAACTTATATTTCGCTGCCAAATTCGGCGATTTCTTAAAGTGCCTGCCATTTTAAGACAACATGGTGGATGAGGCTAACCAGTGAACTTGGTCGAGACCTTAGTAATTGCTGTGCACATGCTCACTCACATCGGAATCGGTTGATACATACGAGTGCTGTCGCAGGAAAAAAATCAGATTTTTCAAAATGTCACCCACGTTAGAAATTGAAACTGCTATATCTGAGCAATTTTTTAAGATAAAGACAAACAAAAAATTCTCCTAAATCCTTATATCAAGGTCAAATACTTAAGAAAGAAACCTTTTTCAATTTCTAATTTTTTTGCACCTCACTTTAAATATATATTTTTTTTAATTTAATGGCCGCCATTTTGAAACAAGATGGCTGATGAAGCTGGCCAGCGAACTTGGTCGAGATATTGATGTATACTATCCACATGCCTTCTTCCATCGAAATAGGCGAATACGTGTGGTATCGCGAGACAAATACAAGACCGTTTCAAGGTGTTAGCCATGACAGAAATTTAAAGTGCTATAATTCAACCACTTTTTAAGATATAAAAAAAAGAACAAATTTTCAGAAACAAAAACTGCTCCAGAATCTTTGTATCAAGGCCAAAGACATAAAAAAAATCTTTTTCATTTTGCAGATTTTTAATACCTCATTTTAAATTTTAAATTACATTTTTTTAATGGCAACCCTTTTGAAACAAGATGGCGAATGAAGCTGGCCAACAAACTCGGTCGAAACATTGGTATGTACTATGTACAGACCAAGTTACATTCAAATCGGTTCATAAATACGCCTGTTATCGCGTGACAAAAATCAGGGCGTTTCAAAATGCCAGTCACGCTAGAAATTCAAAATGCTATAACTCAGCCATTTTTTAAGATATAGACGAAACAAAAACTGCTGCCGAATCTTTTTATCGAGGTCAAATACATAGGAAAAAAATATTTTTTCAATTTTCAATTTTTTGGTACCACATTTCAAATTTAAATTTTTCTTAAAATTTTAAATGGCCGCCATTTTTAAACAAAATGGCGGATGAAGCTGGCCAACGAACTCGGTCGAGACATTGGTCTGTACTATGTATAAACGAAGTTACATCCAAATCGGTTCATAAATACGCCTTTTATCGCGTGACAAATTTCAGGACGTTTCAAAATGTCAGCTTTGCTAGAAATTCAAAATGCTATAACTCAGCCATTTTTTAAGATATAGACGAAACAAAAACTGCTACGGAGTCTTTGTATAAAGGTCAAATACATAAGAAAAAAATATTTTTCCATTTTCAAATTTTTGGTACCACATTTTAAATTTTAATTTTTTTTTAAATTTTTAAATGGCCGCCATTTTGAAACAAAATGGCGGATGAAGCTGGCCAACGAACTCGGTCGAGACATTGGTATGTACTATGTACACACCGAATTACATCCAAATCGGTTCATAAATACGAGAGTTACAGGGTGACATAGGTCAGATATATATATATATATATTTATTTATATATATATATCAATTTTGAACGGAGGGTGGTTTCGGGGTCTGGGGGTCATGATCGATGAAAATATACCAAAATTTTTTGAAATCGCTTTCCTCCGAACGGCTGCAATAGGTAGCTTTTTGTAAAGAAAGCTACCTAAAACCATCACGCAGTGAAATGATGAGTTCTTTTGATCTTATAAGGAGAGGCCTTCAAATGGAGGAAAACGTTCCCGATACAATTTTTCATTCCTTGCTAAAGTGTGAACATTTTTTCGAGAGTGCAAAAATTTTGAAATCAAAACAGCGAAAAATTACAGATTTCTTCGTCTAAAATTAATGTAAGTTTTCCTTATGTGACTTTTATTTTGCTTTTCTTTTTTTTTTAACTGCTTAAATAATTAAGAAATAGAATATTAGGTTAATATTTATAGTTAAACTTTTCAAATTCTTAATTAAACACCTCAAAAATAATTTTTGTTCAAATTTTACACATTAAATAGGAATTTTTACTCATTCTCTATATAACGAATTTCTCTGTATAACGAATTTTTTACTGGAACAATGTATTTCGTTATAAAGAGATTCGACTGTGTGTATATATATATTTGTACATCCCTCATAGTATGCATGGTCACAGTGACGTCACTGTAATTCACTGTGGTCACGTCACATCTGTGACCAAAATGCCACCACTCAGTGATGTCACATTGTGACTGAGATGTGAACTTCTTAGAAAACTTTAAACAGTTACAAAAATTCTTTAAAACATGTTACTTATTGTAAAATGTTATTTTTCTGGCAATTAAAAAAATTGTAACGTCACTGTTATGTCACTGCATGTAACGTACGTCACGTCACATATGTGACAAAAAAAACCACCATATTGTGAATCACAGTGTGACAAAAATATTAACTTCAAAAATTTTTGAAAATGAAGAGAAATATTTAAAACAGTCCCTAGTTACAGCGGCATAAGGAATGAATATATATTAGTAGATAGCAAATAGTAAATTCGGACACGAAAAGAAGGGGGGGGGGGAGAGAAAAAGGAAAATGCACGCTACAAGTATCAACAAACTAGATTTCCATGCTATATTTTATCAATTTGATATCTAAGACTGTGAAAGTATACTTTTTTCATGATTTCAATTTTATCTAGCATTGCAATTTAATATAATAATACTACACTGATTGTTATTATTATAAAAGTAATTCTCGGAAAAATGCTACGTGCTGGAGCAATTTGGATAACATATTTAGAATTAGAAATATTAAATTTATACACTTTACATATTTAGTTTGCAGGGAGGAAAATTTTTAATTTTTTTGCCGACCACTGGTCTAAACACTTCTGTGGTTTCAAACTAAAAATTTTCTATTACAGTTAAGTCTGCAGATTTTACTGAGCACACAGAAAGAATCTTCAGAGTTGAGTCATATATGCATTTATTGCTTTAAAATTTGCATTCAAGTCATATTTTTTCCTGTTAATCTATATTTAGTAACTGTTTTTTTTTTTTTACTTCTTTCTGCCTTTTTAAATAAAATTAGCATTTTCCGAAAAAAAAAATATATATATATATATATATATATATATATATATATATATATATATACAAAATTTATGCAAAACACATGATAAAATTAATTATTCGCATTTCCAATTTGTGTTTTAGAGATATGACTTTTAAAAAAGCTTTTTTACAAATTGTTTTATTCTGCAGAAAATTAACATGAAACGAATGAGAGATTGACAAAGAAATTTTTTTTATCCTCGAAAACATTTTTTCTATTCATTAAGAACATATTTTTTATTTATCACGTGTGAAACAAACTTTACTTAAAAAAGGGGGGGTGGTATTATTACCATTAAATTTATTTTTACACATTTTAAAAATTTAAGCAATGTTTTATCTAATAAACTTCCATTTTCAAATGAATTTTTTTGAAACTGATAAAAAAGAAATGGTAAAATGCATTGGAAAATTCTTCAAATAGAAAATTTTAATTACAGAGTGTCTCATAAAACTATTGCGCATAAAAGTTCCAAATCTGTTCAAAAGCAAATAAACAGTAAAATCACCTGCCGAAGATCGTCTGCGTAGGATATGACCGCAACCGCAGGGTAAACCGAGAACTTTTTGTAATACACGCGGGAAAAGAACATCACGAAATCTACAATGTCAGCTTTTGTTTATGCTTTTTTTAATGTAAGAAAAAGACGTCTGCCAATTTCGGACAAAAATACTCGGATATTATTAATTTATAGCATAAAAGGTAAGTCTTATTTAATTTAAATTTTTTATTTCTGTTTTGTATATTATGATTATGAATTAAATAGTTTTATGTTATACATATAGAAAGAGGGATCACTGATCTGGAATTATTTTGAAGCGAAATTTTCCTATTCGATTCTATGTCATAAAATGTGTTAATTTGCCATCGCTCAAAAAAAAAAAAAAAAAAAAAAAAAAAAAAAAAAAAAAAAAAGCTGACGCAGAAATTCTTGCCAACATTCATAGTGGGATGAATATAAACATTAATTTGTTAGTTACTTGAGTTTGAGACAGTAATGTGGAATTTTTTCGGCTTCTTACTTTTTTTCTGATTACTAACACTCATATAACAGTATTTATCGTCATTATTGTTTTGGAGTTCAATATCATATTATGACTTTGGTTTGTCTAGCCGTCTGTCCGCGCTCTACCTCACGTAAATATACTCGGATTGCCCTGAAATTTTTAGATGTTATTGACGTTTACCATAGCACGGTCCCTATGTGTGACGAAGTTTGTAGCATGTTTAGTTCATTTACAGGGACAGTCAAAAGTATTCCGTTACATTACGGCCTATGGAAAAAATCGTTTCAAAGGATTTTTCATGATTTTACACGTTTTCAAACAGAAAAAAAATGATATGCATTTATGAAGCGTACTAAAATATGCATTCTGAAGAATACGCGATGCAAAGAATAGTTATTGTTCATTTACAGGGCTAAAAAGGAATTCCAATACATAATGATATAGCGGTGGAGGGAATTGTTTGCGGCGTACTTTAATTATGTTAATCTATTTCATATATAATGAAAATGATATACGTCGCTGATGTTTACATACTATAAATTTTTCATGGAGAATACGAAGTGTGTATAGCATTTACAGGCACACACAATATAGTTCTTATACTATATTGTATCCGAAGTACTGTTCATTAGTAATGATTGCTGGAAATGCATTTTTAATTATATGATATGCGCTTTTATGATTCACTATATTTATGTATAGTATATGGTGTATATAAATGCTATAATTCATATTTAGGGCTACACAAAAATATTCGCAAGGGTTACTGGGTATGAGCGCAAGTTACTTAAAGGTGGTTTTTAAATGAGCTATGCATTTTTACGCTGAACTGAATTTAATTTACAGTTTGTAGAATATAGATAAAATGATATACAGGGTCATGCAAAGAATTGGATACATGGCCGTCTATAAATTATAATTTCTGGAAATGTGATTTCAACTGTTTCAAGTGTGTTTTAGTTTGAATTAAATTTTAACTAAACAGTGGCGTGTAATGAAGGTTCTAGGTCAACTACAGGGTTGTACAAAAGTATTCAAGTATGTTTCCATATATTAGTATAAATTGCTGAAAGAGAGTTTCAACCTGTTATGCGTTTTCTTGCTAAACTAAATTATCCCATTATATAATATATATATCAACCTACACATCAAATACAGGGCTGTTCAAAAGAATTGGAAAACCTATTTAGCTATGGACAGTAACTGCGAAAATCAGTTTTTCAAATGTTTTACGCGTTTTCTAAAATGTTTACTTAGTTATCTTATTTACCTTATTTCCCTAAATAACGAAGTTTTGTTAAAGCATTCGGGAAGTGTTGGAAAGTGTTTTATTATCTATGTTTAACGCATCATTTTTCTTACTTGTTTTTTCTATTTTCCAGATCAGTCTTTTCCTATAGAACATACCAAATCTATTTAGTTCATATTCACAAAATACAATATACACGAAATAAAAAATTTAAATAAATATGGCTTATGTCGTATTTAATAAAGCAAAGATTAATCACAACCAAAACACCTTAAAATCTTACACATTCTTAATATCAAGCTTGAACTCAAGATCAAGCTTAGAACTTAATAAAAAAAGATGTTAGTTGACAAACATTGTTTTTTAAGTGGAAAAATTAAAACTATTTTAGAAGAATAGGACTCCAAAATAGCTATATTTTGCTAAAAAGTACGGTAAAAAGATACGATTTTATTCTCAAACAAAACTTTATTTTAAAATTTTGCATTTTAAAATTCATCACAGTATTAATACTTGGAAATTTTTCCACAGAGAAACATTCGGTTTGCATACAATATTTCAAATGAAAAATCAAATTGCTTAAAAGGCGCAAAGGTCAACCTAGTGAAAAGAGTCCATGCCGGGACTCGAACCCGTGCCATCAGTATAGCGCACTGACATTCTACAGACTAAACCACATAGAACGACACTCAGCCTGGAAAATTTCTCTTTATTACATGTTGGTAAGGCTACAAAGCAGCACAAGATGGGATATTTATCGTGAGCCACCGACATGGGGCGAACACGAAACTTAATTAAATCCAGCATCGATTGATACTATATTAAGACTTCGACATTTTTCCAGAGAGAAGCATTCACCTTGCATACAATATTTCAAATGAAAATCAAATTTCAAATTAAAATTGCCTTTTAAGCATGTAATTTGAAATTTGATTTTCATTTGAAATATTGTATGCAAGGCGAATGGTTCTCTCTGGAAAAATTTCCAAGCATTAATATAGATTCAATCGATGCTGGATTGAATTAAGTTTCCTGTTTGTTCCATGTCGGTGGCTCACGATAAATATCCCATCTTGTGCTGCTTTTGTAGCCTTGCAACATGTAATTGTGTGAAATTTTCCAGGCTGGGTATCGTTCCATGTGGTTTAGTCGGTAGAATGTCAGTGCGCTATACTGATGGCCCGGGTTCGAGTCCCGGCATGAAATCTTTTTCACTAGGTTGGCCTTTACGCCTTTTAAGCAATTAATTTGAAATTTGATTTTCATTTGAAATCGTCACAGTGTTTATAACAAGTTCGTCACAAATGACACATATTTCACAAATTGGTCACAATGCGACTTCAAAGCATTGTCGCTTTCGCCACATGTTCGTCACAAAATTAATGCCAAAGTAGTCACAAATGACACACTTTTCACAAATTTGTCACACTGTGACTTCACAGAGTGGTCACAATGTGACGTCACAAACGACCTCTAAAACGGCCATAACGACTTCGCATTCTAGTCACTATGACGCCACATCGACGGTACAAAGTCACAGTGTGACTTCACAACGACGTCGCCGTAACGTCACCATGCCTTACGGGATATGTACATAACTGTAATAACAAATAATGGAAAAATGTCAATTCTGTGATAGCTACTGTGATAATAATGCTAGAAGATACAGAATTTTTTAAATGAAAATATAATTCTAAGTAGTGAGAAAAAGGGGGTTCGATTGTGGGGGTGGAAGGGATTGGAATCATACAATAGTATGATGAGGTTTGAGAGAGATTTTTTCGATTGGAAAGGATATTTTATATTTGATTATGTTGTAGTAGGAGGGGGGGGGGGTAGGAGGGGCTTAGTTATTTTTCGAATGTAGAAAGTCTGTTGCTTTGATTCGGAACTGTCATACTATAACACAAGGGATTAGGTCTTTTCGAGAAGAAATATGAAGGGGCTAAATTGTTAGAGGGTCTGGTTTTTAGGTGGGCTTATTTTTAGGGGCGGAAGTGCTTCCCTCCTGCACCCTTCTAAATTTCATTGACATTTCGCAATTATATTTTTAGAGTCATAGCCATGCCAGATTTTAAGTTTCTACACTTAACAGGTCCATATCAAACGTAACGTAAAACGTAATTTTTCCCTTTAAAAATTTGGAATTTTTTAGAAACCGTTCATAGTCAGTATTTACGGGTGGAATTTTATTTTTATTATTTAGTGATGGTAACTTTTTATTGAAATCTTTCCGCTACACCAAATTTCTTATTTCTAGCCTCAAAAATATCAGAAAAATCGCAGTTTTAATCGTTTTTTGCTTCTCCACCACTTTCAAATTTCAATTTTTTAGAAAATTGTTCTGGACGGGTCTTTACGTCTCCAGTGCAATAGCCATGCCAAATTTTAAGTTCAAAATAACCCTAAAAATTCCAAAAGAAATCGTAATTTCGAACGTTGTTATAACATTTTCGGCTCATTTCAAAATTTTTAGGAGCCGTTCATTTACATTATAAATTTATCACCACGCCAAATTTCAAATTTCTAGCTCAAATAATACCAAAGAAATAGAAATTTTAGAACTTTTTTTGCCTTTGGGGTTTCTTGTACCAACATAAAATATAGCCTATGCTGGAGCAGAGATAGCCATCAGCATTTCGTCTCCATTAATTTAGAAATCGGCTCAGTAGCTTCAGCGTTTTTTCCTATCAACATACAAACAAACGTTACCTCTTTATAATATTAGTAAGATTAGAGATGGGAAGGATCGAAAAAAAAATTGGAACGTTTTTTTCCGACTTTTTTCCGAAGGTTTTTTATTTTTTATTTTTCCATGTTAGAAAAATTGAATTTCATTTATAAAATAATGTACTTAAAATTTTATAATATCTACATTCTGAAACTTTTATTTATATTTTTATCATATTTAGTGTCCCACATGAAAACCTTAACATGGAAAATCTTATCTGTAAGCAGGGATCTGTTTAAAAAGTACTTGAGTCCCTTAAAGGATCCTTCACAAAATTTTCACCTTAAAGCATATGACCATTTACAAAATTCTTTCTCTTAAAAATAGACATTTCAGAAAATTTTCCATTCTCGCAAATTGAATTCTTCACAAATATCAGGATTTTAGAATGAAAAAAACTGTTGCATAATAGCTGAAATCACGAATGAATCTTTTATCTAGCTGTATATATGGACGAAGGACCTTCTCAAAAATTTCTAAATAAGACTTAAAAATATTAATTTCTAATTCACAAAATTCTGATTGCATTTTTTACAAGTATTTACAAAAGTTCACAATTTTACAAAAACAGGATCGTGCAAAAAACAAGTACAAGCTAAACCCTGGTAAGATAAATAAACGTAACTTCTCTTGTAGTCCAGGCAATAGAGACCGTATAGGTGCTCTACCTAGCAAAATTAATGGTAGTTCTGGAAAACGGCTTACTAGATGTTTTTTGGGTCGCTGAATCCGAATTTTTAACTTCCCACCAAAATTTTCCCCGGCAATCCCCCCCCCCCCAAATTTTGGTAAAATGCCCCCCAAAAAAGGTTTTTATTAAAAAAATCAATTTTTTTATTGTTTTAGGGAAAAAATATTTAGAAATTCAGAAAGTAAACAAAATTTTCAACAAATTAGATATATGAAATTATGACTTAGGATGAAGGGGAAGGGGAGATCTGCCTCGGAACTTGCACGCGGTGTTGCGTGAACTAAGTTGCGCAATACCACTTAACCACTCACACGTTTACATTCGCCCTCCCATCTCCCCTCCGAACTTTCTCTATAAGGTTTACTTTAAGTTTTTTGGGTCGCTGAATTCGAATTTTTAACTTACCCCCAAAATTCGCCCCCCCCCCCCCGAAAACCACCCAAAATAGTTGTTTTTAACTTAAATTTCTTATTGTTTTAGGGGCATTACGAAATTCAAAAACTAGACAAAATTTGCAACAAATACGATACAGGACATTATGACGTAGGATGAACGGGAAGGGGGAGTGCTGCCTCTGAACATGTACTGCGGCGCTACGTGCACTAAGTTATGAAGTCCAGGCAATAGGGGATTTTACCTGGAAAAATTAATACTAATTCCGGAATTCGACTCACTTTATGTTTTTTGGGTCGCTGAATTCAAATTTGTAACTTCCCACCAAAATTTCACCCGGCAACCCCCCAAAAAATTTGGTTCTTGAGAAAAGTGCGCGGGGAATGTTCCGAGGCAGCCCCCTCTCTCCCCGTTTATCCTACGTCATAATGTCATATATCCTGCTTGTTGCAAATTTTGTCTAGTTTCTGAATTTCATGATGCTTTTCCCCTAAAACAATAAGAAATTTAAATTAATAACAACTATTTTGGGGAAGTTTGGAGGGGAGATGGGAGGGAGAATGTAAACGTGTGAGTGGTTAAGTGGAATTGCGCAACAGTCCACGCAGCACTGCGCTCATGTGCCGAGGCAGAACCCCCCTTCCCCTTCATCCTAAGTCATAATATCATATATCTAATTTGTTCCAAATTTTGTCTGATTTCTGAATTTCTAGATACTTTTCCCCTAAAACAATAAAAAAATTGATTTTTTTAATAAAAACCTTTTTGGGGGGCTTTTTACCAAAATTTGGTGGGGTTGCCGGGGGAAATTTTGGTGGGAAGTTACAAATTCGGATTCAGCGACCCAAAAAACATAAAGACAGCCGAATTACAGAACTACCATTAATTTTGCTAGGTAAAATTCCCTATTGCCTGGACTATTGTTAAAAAATAAAATTCATGTGCAAAATTATTTCATTATTACAGAAGGTCGTTCGCACTTAACGGAAACGATTTTGCAATTTATTTTCCCCGTTATCATTTTGAGATAAAAATTTGGCAACTCCAGAGTAATTGTCTGCTACTGTTATCTTTTCATTGGAATGTAAAATAAAAGATTTATTTTGAAAATGGCCTCTTAAATTGATAGATGGCTCAAAGATTAAGTAACCGCGTTTCCGAGGAGAAGCATTCGAATCAACAAATTACAAAGCCGTGTAAATATCATGGCTATTGAATTTCAAAAAAGTCCTTCCGGCCAGTGTCGGGAGGAAGAGGTAGCTTTCATATTCCTTATTTTTTAAAAGCTAGCTTATATTATTCAAACACACGAAGCTCCATTTAGTGGAAACCGATTATAGAAGATTCAATACTAATTTTTATCAATACTAAATCAGTATGAATGAGAATTTCGCGAAATTAATCAGCTTTATCCAAGCTGATTTTATTTAAAGTAACTTATATTTGGTTTCCAAATTCGGCGATATCTTGAAGTGAAGAATATCCCTTTTAAGACAACATGGTGGATGAGGCTAACCAGTGAACTTGGTCGAGACCTTAGTAATTCCTGTGCACATGCTCACTCACATCGGAATCGGTTCATATATACGAGTGCTGTCGCAGGCAAAAAATCAGATTTTTCAAAATGTCACCCACATTAGAAATTCAAACTGCTATATCTGAGCCATTTTTTAAGATAAAGACAAAACAAAAAATGCTCATGAATCCTTATATCAGGATCAAATACTTAAGAAAGAAACTTTTTTCAATTTCTAATTTTTTTGCACCTCACTTTAAACTCATTTTTTTATTTAATGACCGCCATTTTGAAACAAGATGGCGGATGAAGCTGGCCAGTGAACTTGGTCGAGACATTGCTATATACTATCCACATGCCTTCTTACATCCAAATAGGTTAATAAATACGTGTGTTATCGCGTGAAAAATATCAGATCGTTTCAAAATATCAGCCATGCTAGAAATTCAAAGTGCTATAACTCAACCATTTTTTAAGATAAAGACGAAAAAATAAACTGCCCCTGAATCTTTGTATCAAGGTCAAACACATTAAAAAACCTTTTTCATTTTCCAATTTTTTGATACCTCATTTTAAATTTTAAATTATTATTTTTTTTATGTTCCCTTTTGAAACAAGATGGTAAATGAAGCTTGCCTACGAACTCGGTCGAGACATTGGTATGTACTATGTACACACCAAGTTACATTCAAATCGGTTCATAAATACGCCTGTTATCGCGTGACATAAATCAGGTCGTTTCAAAATGTCAGCTCCAATAGAAATTCAAAATGCTATAACTCAGCCATTTTTGATGTTTAAATCTGAAGTTCATCTGCTTTTTCCAAAGCACATTGCTGAAAGATTGCAGAAAATATTGTGAAAAACACCTATCTGCGGAAAAAGGAAAATTTGTGGTACACTCAATGAGGCATGGGTGGGTATATTTAAGTGACTGTTATAGAAAAAGATCAATTTTCGAATGCTCAGCTGACGGGAATGACCGTACGAAATGTCTTCGTCAGTGTTAAGAAAAGTTACCAAAGGTATTTCATGATAGTTGCAGGATTTTGTTACAACAGAAAATTAAAAATCAAAAAAGTCTCAAATAAAGCCAAACTTAATTCACCCTTACTATCAGCAGAATATTTTAGAACCAATTTTTGAAGCAGAAATTCCAGCCTTATATGGAAAGGACATTCATGAAGTTTAGCTTCATTTGGGCAAAGCCTCTTATAGCACGTCTAAATGAACTGCCGCTTATTTAGCAAAAGAAGAATCAGAAACAGGAATAAAGTGTATCCCATTAAATGAAATACCTGTAAAATCACCTGATGCTTCTCCAATTTACTTTTGCACTTTCGGTTTATTAAACAAAGCATTAGGCAAACGGCATTCAAGAACACTGTACGGACTTTGGAAAACGGTACAAGAAGAATAGGGTAATATTGGCATGATAGTAAATAAGAAAAATATTACTTTCCTTGAAAATTCAAGATAGAGCTATTATCAACAACCATGGCTATCACATAGAAGCTAATCATCGCAAAAAAACGGCATTTATAATTAAAATTTAACGAACAATATCGTTTCCATAAAGTGCGAACAACCTTTGTATATGAAGTTAAATTACGATATTGTAAGAATATATATAAGTAATATTAAATGTATATATTGAATACATTTTGTATAATCATGCGCGCAACACATGTATCTCATTGAAAATTCTTAATTCGTCTGACTTAATTAAACTAAATTCTAATTATGTATCATTAAAATTATTTAAAGGCATATTCAATCACAATTTTTGCAAATTATAAAAAAAATAAAATTGCTTAATTTGAAGAAATACTTACAGCTCCGAAAATTTTTTTACTACTGTGTTAAAATCACGCTATATCGAGCAGCTAGAGGTAATCTCCCCCTTAAATAAAAAAGAGTGTAAAAACAACAGATTTTTATTAGTCTGAAAAAAGCGTTTGCAATTTTAAGTATATTACTTTTTGCGGAAATTTCTAAAATTAATAAACATATCAATTACAGTGGCTATACAAATTCAATTTAAAAAATTATTTTTGTTTAAAGGCCTTACGCTCAGCACGAAGGAAGGGAAACGCCATTCAAAATTAGGACATAATTAGAGAATAAATATTTAAGTTTTATATTAAAACAGCACATTTTTCATATCATTTTTACATGATGCTATGTTCGCCATTGAAAATATTTAACTCTTGTAAAATGAGATTGTGATTTTTTATTAAAATTTTTATTGCTACTTATTTCAATGCATAAAATATCTACAAATTTGAAGGTTTAAAATATGCTTTAATTCACTTGAGTTCACAAAATAATTTAATAAATGAGCTTTTAAAATTTCAGCACTTTTATGTATTTTTCAGAATTATGATTAAAAATGAAATCTCACATCTTTTGAGAGAGGTCCAGTTCCTCCATTTTTCTTCCACTCGTTCAAATAATCCCTGCATTTAGAGGCATAAGGTGGAGGGAGACTTTCTCTTCTTTCCTGAAATTAAAGAACAAATAAATTAAATGAAGAAAGAAAAACCAGTCATCTGTGATAGATAATTAAACACTTGAAAAACCTCCAGTATATTTGTCAGCTCAAAGAATACTCTTCGATTATTATAAAAGTTATATTATACTTAGCTAGGGGGCTCAGCCCCCTACGAGCTACGCTCGCCAATCCCCGTTCAGACACCCCAGATTCTAAACGCACACTAATTTAATCAACTTTTTAAATATTAAAAAATTAATATTTAAAAAAAACAGTGGCATGTGTATGTGGGTTTCCATTCGTTTTCCTTATAGATTGGGGATTTTAAAGACCAAATTAACTTTTGTTTAGAGATGCAATACTGTTTTCGTCTTTGATTAAAAAAAATTAGTTAAAAGTTTGAAAATAAGCTAATATAAAATGAGTTAAGTAAACAGAGTCATTGTCTCATGGTCATTTTTAACAACGCTATAAGAAATTTCTTTTAAATAAATCATTTTAAATGTATCGTTTAAAATCTGACGTAATTTTCACCAAAGTTTTCTTTTTCTTATTATTATTCACGTGAAAATATTTTTTCTGTTAGAAAGGAAATATTATTTGCGCTGTCTTAGAATTCACAACAATAGTTCAAAAGATTATCTCAAAATATGAAATAAATGTCTCGCGCAAATATAATTTTAAATTTAAACTGTATTTTATTATTATTTTGCCATTTTAAATTGGACGTAATTTCCTCCATTTACGACTTTTAACGCATAATAACACTGGTCAACAAATTTGAACTTTTGCTCTGTCCTAAAACAGAAATTAGTTGTTTTTTATGCGGTTTTTTGTGCTGATTCCGAATCTTGTTTTCCGAATCGGCTAAAAGACCTCAGATGTTAAATGAAACAGCAGAAATTCTTGCAGAAATAATTCTTAAACTGAGTGATATTCACACTATTAGATTATTATCCATCAAAGAAAGTGCTGTGAAAGCTCTTTTGCAAGCGATCTTGGACAGGGGGTCCACGGAAAGGGCAATGATAGTGCTAAAGCTAAGGGTTTGCTGAAAAGATTGAAGGATTATAAATTTCTTTAAGTTCTGTATTTCATATTGGATTTCTAAAGGATATTGAACCCTCTAAGTGTGGCATTAAAAAACAAGAACCTTTCATTTTATCTGGAAATAAAAATTTAACATTGCATATCAGTTCTGACAGATATCAAATCTAGTGTTGGACCAGACGAACAGGAGTTTTTTCACTAGCTATCCATCTCAGGGATAATCAAGGTTGTACAGCTGGTAAATATTAAAAATGGGAAGCGAGAGTTTCAGACTTTAAGAGGGAGATTAAATAAACATGCAAAAATATACATCGGAGAAAGACTGTAATCTATATCAACAGATGTGTTAACATCTATCCATGTTTTTGACACTTTGGGTTGGCCTACCAAAAAAAAAAAAAATCTTGAATTTGGATTAGAAGAAATAAAAAAGCTCTTCATGTATTTGAACCAAAACCTCTTTAATGAAAAAGGGGATAATTTATTGGCAAAGTGGGCAGAATTCAAGTTTATGCACCTTTCACTAGCACTGAAAGATATGCTGGAGAAGTTTTACAGTGAAGAGTACTCAGCAAGATTCCCCAATTCGCTTCAGATTCTAACAATTTGTGTTGTTCTACCAGTGAGCATAGCTTCGTGCTAAAGGCTTCAGCTGTCACAACCACATACTTCTAATATAAGTGGACTCCAAATCGACAACCTTTTCATGACTCCTACATCTCTGCCCTCCGTCACGTGACGTAATGCAGATTTAGCACACCAAACCGGTTTTCCTCCCGCCAAAATCTCCTCGGAATCTCTCTCCAGATTCCCGCCGAAACCACAGACTTCTAATATAAGTAGACTCTCAATTCCATTTTTCTTTCGGCAAGGTTTTGAATCCAACATCTTTTGCTTTCATCCCCAAAAGGGTGGCCGTATTTTGGCGGTAATCCCTTTATTGGCAAAGCAAAAGTGCGGTCAACTCAAGACAAACGCAGATAGACGATGTTTCGCGGGAATCTGGAGAGAGATTCCGAGGAGGTTTTGACGGGAGAAAAACCGGTTTGGCGCGCTAAATCTGCCTTCCGTTACGTAACGGAGGGCAGAGATGTAGGAGTCAAGAAAAGATTGCCGATTTGGAGTCTACTTATATTAGAAGTCTGTGGCCGAAACATCGTCTGTCTGCGTTTGTCTTGAGTTGACCGCACTTTTGCTTTGCCAATAAAGGGATTACCGCCAAAATACGGCACCCTTTTGGCAACGAAAGCAAATGATGTTGGATTCAAAACCTTGCCGAAAGAACAATGGAATTGGGAGTCCACTTATATTAGAAGTCTGTGGCCACAACAGACTCCAGACTACATACAGGATCTCTCTAAAGACTGGGACACTGGATGATTTACTAAGAATTTCTATTAATGGATCCAACCTGAGAATATTTTAACCCTACAGCTGCGATTGACAAATTGTATTTCAGTGCAGAAAGGCAACGCTACACAAACATGAAGCTCTAAAAGTATAGAAACTTTTCCTTTTGAGACTTTTTAGTGGCCTGTGGCAACTTCTGTAACCATTTAAACCTTATTGCAACCTTATTTTGAGTTAATATATATATTTTTTCTTTTTCAGTAAATAAGATCGATTTTTCAATTTCTGCATTCTTTTATGATTTCGGTCACCAGAAAGTTCTTCATACTACATCTGTTAATACTTTAAAAATTGTTCATATTTCTCGTGAACGTAAAATATTCCTGGTTTAACACACAGCTCCTTCTAACAACGGTCAATTTAAATTCAATTTGTCATAAATAGTTTCTTTTCTACGCAAGTGTGGTGAGACGTTGTATTCTGAATGGATGTAAAATAATGGCGAGTAAAAGTTTTAGTCTGGCAAGCAATTTTTGAACTGAAATTTCATGCCCTGCCATATATTGTGAACTGACGAGGTTATGAATTTTTTTCTTCGTAAAACCCTATTTTTTTCGCCCCTCGAGCCCATTTTTAATTGTATCAAAAATATGTTATACGTAATGTTTTGGCTCTTTTCCTATAAGTTATAATAGCTTTAAAGTGATTTGATATGTATAATAATTAAAAAATTATGGGGCTTTTATTTCTATGTTCACAAAAACCCTCTCTGTTTCCACTCCCTTGGACCGATTTTGCCAATTAAGGAACTTGACCGAGATTTTCTGCCCCTTGATTTTATGTATCAGGTTGAAAGAGATTTGTGCAGAATTATGAAAGTTATCGTGTCCATAAAAAGTGATATATATATATATATAGATATATAGATAGATAGATAGATAGATAGATAGATAGATAGATAGATAGACAGACAGATAGATAGATAGATAGATAAAGTTTTAAACTGGGGATGGTTTGGAGTTCTAGGGGTCATGATTGGTGTAGATCTGCAAGTATTTTTTAGAAATTTCGTTATAGGGAAGAATGTAATAAGTAGTATTTCGTACGAAATGTGCCGAAGAAAAGAAAATTTCATTTCAATAAAAAACTCGAACCGAAATACCTTTTAAAGAGCATAAACGCACTTCATTTTCCCAAATCAGGTTCCTAAAAAAATCTCTTTTCTGAAATCAAGTTAACAAAGAGGAGATAATCCTATAGACACATTCCACAACGCAGCTCTAGGGAGAAAAGAGGGGTTGTCCAGGAGCTTTCGGACGGTTTGGGTATTCTGAATAACCGAGCATTTTAGGCGCCTTTTTGTGGTTTTCAGTTGCCCGAGGTATTCTATACGAAATCTTCCCATAAGATCTTGCTTAAGTTTCTGTCAATAACAAAATCTTTTATTTTAATTAGTTGAACCGAATTCTTTAAACAATATGTAAAACAGGAAATATAAAAAGTAATGCATTTAGAATAAAGGCTTACCATTGTTGGGTGGAATAGGTACCCTTTACCGGCTGTTAAAGTTATTCCTTCTGTCATAGGATTCACTGCTTTGCGTGGATCGTGAAGAACAACCGAAGCTTGGACTAAATCAATGGTGTTAAAATATTCCTCTGGATGCATATCCAAGGTAATGTAGAACCCTTAAAAAGATATAAGGCAAATAATTTTTGAATAAAAAAATTAATAATCTTTATATACATTACTTGGCGTATAGTTGCCAGGGTAGTACTTGTAACAACCCTTTATTTTTCCCCGCATTCCGTTTAAATCACATTTTTACCAGAACTACTTATGTTTGAAACGATCATACATTACAAATTTTGAAGACCCTTTGTGTAAAATCTACGCAGGATATGATGACTATCTATTTTAACATATTACATTACTACATTACAAAACAGAGCCGAAACTAGGGGAGGGCAGAGGGGCATGTCCCCCGGGCGCCAAAACGAAAGGCGAAGGGGGCGCCAAATGAAGAGTTTGTTTGTCGTTTGATACAAAAATGTATATGCAGGGCGATCATAGTTAAAGTCCCACATTCAAAATTCTGTAAAAATAGAACCACTGGTCAGAATAACTTCAAATTTGAACTGAATGTATTAGAAGAAGGGGGAAACGGTATGACATAAGAAAAAAAAAGTTCTAAAGTGTATCAATATAGGGCGCTGTAAGCGGAATACTAGGCAAATTAAAAGACACTCAAGCGCCGACACATTACATGAGGTATAAAAACGTGGGTATGTGGCGTCCTCATATTGCATCTTAGCAGCTTGTCATGAGTCTCTCAATGAGGGATCGTGCTCTGCTGATGAAGCTATTTTACAAGAACGGCGACTGTGCGCTTGCAGCTTTACGGTCATTAAAGGGTATGAAAAAAGGCTATGGTCCGATGTTTGCCATGGTTCTGAAGAATATGATTCAGAAATTGAAAGAGGCAGATTGTTTTAAAGTGAAATCTGGAAGAAGGAGAAAATAAGTTGCTCCAATGTCAGTAGAAGGTGTGGCCACAGCATTAGAGGAAGGGACGAACAGTGGTATGCAAACGTGCACTGCACGGGAATTGTCCGATCTTTAGACAGGCCTAAGAGCACGGTGCATAAAATTATACGCAACATCCTGCATTGCTATCCTTACAAAATTACCCATGTTCAGGAGTTGCTTCCTGCTGACATGTCACGAAGACAGACATTTGCTCTGGAATTTCTCGCTCTCATGGAAGTGGACAAAGAAAGCCCATAGAACATTTTGTGGACAGACGAAGCCAATTTCTCTCTCCAAGGGTTTGTCAACACACAAAATTGCAGGATATGGGCAAAAGAAAATTCATTCGAAACTCAACCAGTAACGATGCATTCGCCAAAGGTATTCTATGTGGTACTGGTTCTTGGCATCGTGTATGGTAGGGCCATTTGTTTTTTCGTGGAGATGGGTCCTGTGGGTCCCGTTACCTCTACCGTGAATGGTAAAAACGGTATGAAAGTCTTTTGCGCAACCAGGTCATTCCAACTTTTCGACAGCGTGCATGCCTGGATAGAATCTTTTTCATGCATGATGTCGCCCCTCCACCCATCGCAAAGCCAGTCATGCAACTGCTCAAGAGACATTTCGGAAATGATCGACTTATCAGCCGTCATTGTCCAACAGCCTGGTCTTCAAGATCACCAGACCTCAATCCTTTTGACTTCTGGCTGTGGGGTTATCTTAAAAATGTTTTGTACAGTGCCCCGATTGCAAATTTAGCTGAATTGAAGGCACTGGTTACGCAACACATTCACAACGCACCCCTGAAACACTCGGGTTGGTGTGGAACACGCTGTTTATCGGTTTCAACTTGTGGAGGACAACAGTATACAGCATACGAAATCTGCCTGCCGTATGTCTAGCGATAATTGCAAACCGAATCAATATCTGCTTTTTATGCGGTTTTTGCCCAAGGACAGTTAAAAACCGAATCATTATGTGTTTTTTATGCGGATTTTGTCCTAAAAACAATTAAAAACAGAATCATTATGTGTTTTTATGCGGAATTTGGCATAAGGACAATTAAAAAACGATTTTTACCATCTAATGTGTTACGACGTTGCCGTAGTGGATAGGCTTTCCCCAAACAGTACCACAATTGTTGACTGATTTGGAAGTCATTTTTTCCCTCAAACAAAGCGCGAAATTTGAAAAAGAACGCTCCCATAGGATTAACGTTGGTGTTCTTTGCATCACTATTATATTCTCGTAAGTCTTAGTATAGTCTCATGCGAAAACACTCACACGCTAATGTTAAAACTAATGGGAGCATTCGTTTCAGAATTCTCGCTTGTTTTTTAATATTTTATTTATTTATTTTTTTTTTTTTTTACTGATACCTCAGGTCGATATCTAACGTTGTGCGGTTTTCTTTTTCGATTTTGATTGCATTTCTTTAATAAAGGATGCTTCAAATTTCAGAACCGGCTCCATCAGTTTTCCAAAAATGAAAGTGCCCGAATGGAAAAAAAAATAAACCAAACACGAATAAGTCCAAAAGCACAGCATTGGATATCGATCTCAAGTATCTCATGAAAAAAAATATTTAAAAATAATAAAACCCAAGCGAGAAACCTGTCAAGAACACTCCCATGGTTTTAATATTAGCTTGCGTAATATTCGCGCGACTAATATAGTCTTTTAATTCATATCACTGAGACTTTAAACGTCTCAATTGTAATACTGGAACTTACAACCGTAAAAGCTGAGGAAATGAAATCTGTCTATAAGAGAATCCGGTCTTGAATGAAAAAAATGGTGTTCTTTGCATCACTATTATATTCTCGTAAGTCTTAGTATAGTCTCATGCGAAAACACTCACACGCTAATGTTAAAACTAATGGGAGCATTCGTTTCAGAATTCTCGCTTGAGTTTTAATATTTTATTTATTTATTTATTTATTTTTACTGATACCTCAGGTCGATATCTAACGTTGTGCGGTTTTCTTTTTCGATTTTGATTGCATTTCTTTAATAAAGGATGCTTCAAATTTCAGAACCGGCTCCATCAGTTTTCCAAAAATGAAAGTGCCCGAATGGAAAAAAAAAAAAACCAAACACGAATAAGTCCAAAAGCACAGCATTGGATATCGATCTCAAGTATCTCATGAAAAAAAATATTTAAAAATAATAAAACCCAAGCGAGAAACCTGTCAAGAACACTCCCATGGTTTTAATATTAGCTTGCGTAATATTCGCGCGACTAATATAGTCTTTTAATTCATATCACTGAGACTTTAAACGTCTCAATTGTAATACTGGAACTTACAACCGTAAAAGCTGAGGAAATGAAATCTGTCTATAAGAGAATCCGGTCTTGAATGAAAAAAAAATATATTGTCAACAGAAAGAATATCAACAGTTATACCTGGTAAGATGGAAACCTGTATAAAGTGGAAAATTTTTCAATCCATTTCGATTCCGTTTTCAAGGTTTTAATGAATCAATATATGGCAAAGCTGATTACGTATTTTACGATTACATATTTTAAATTTCAAAATAAGTCGACTGTTAGAAACTTAGTAAAATTCTCTTTCTAAATTTTCTTTGCTGAGGCGTCGAAATCCATGTTTACCCCGGGCGCAAAAAAGGCTAGTTTCGACCCTGTTACAAAATATTCAACTTTTGTGGCAACTGTCAATTTTTTAGAAAAGCCAATTGCCTAAACAGAAGTCAGACAAATACAACAAATTTAGATACTGGTAAAATTTATGTATAAGTAATAGGCGTTGCCGGGTGCGCTGATCAGTTTCTCCAAACGAACCTTTAATCAAACAAAATACATTGGTTAATTTGACCTTTTATTTTAATGAAATATGAACCTCTACCTCTAATGTCCTTCCGAAATGCTGAAGACGACACGAAGGCCATTGCGCTATTATATTTTTAAATGTGTCAGACAAAATTTGACACTATTAAGCACCAACTCATTAACCCCTTCGGGACGAGCGTCTTTTACAGAATTTTTAATCTTTTACCACCGATTTTGGTAAAAATAATCATTGATTCTGAGCACCTTATGCAGCACGAACCGGTCCCTCGTCCTCAAGGGGTTAAGTTGATCATTTACAGTGGAGTTTGGCAAAATCTAAGCAGAGCAGAATAATATGCTATATAACCCTTTCTGAAAAATTATCTAAAGAGCATTGCAAGTTTCCGTTGAAATTCATTCAGCAAAATCTTTTTAAATCTTTCATAATCAGGTTCTTTATATTACGCCCCCCCCCCAAATGTTCTTAATTCCCTCATTATCTAAGCAAAGTTGAACGTTATATTATACACTAAAATCATCCCTGACACATTATTTAACTAACAGTTCGTCCAAACTGTAAGTCCCTCCAAATTCATGTTGACAGATATATTGTGAAATATAATCTCCAAACAAGGATCATAAAATAATCAAGTGAAGTAAATTGCTTTTCATGTGTCAAATGTGATTTACAAAAGTAATTATCGAAAGTGTTTACGATCTAAAAGAAGGAAGTGAAACTGAAAAGTGATTGCACAATCATAAACAGATATTTTATTATAAACAATTTTGCAATACTCAAGAACTATAAAACATTTATTAACTCTAATTTTAAATTACCGTAAATATAAATATTGATACAAATTATTTGTTATTCTGATTGATGGGATTAATTTCCTGTTTCTTTATTGTTAATAATATTTTATTCATGTATTTTTTTCTCTACTTCCAGTTGTAACTAAAACTCTCAAACTGAGAGATGTATGCCTTAAAGCTCTTATTAAATGTAATTTTACTTTTCTATTCATAAGTTTCGGCACTAATTTAACTTCATAAGACACTCAAAATATGCGTCTTTTTAAACAACATGAAGTTCAGACCATCAGTCACATATACGGGATAAATAAGAAATACAGGAGCAAGATATAGATTTATTTACTCTATCCGGTGGAAAAGAAAAATACCAGATGTCAAAAAGGATATACATAAATATAAGGTAAGCCCAATTTATCTTACCTATGCTTTTTATATTGAGAAATAGATAATTAATTTTGAGGATAAAGATCGAACATCACGCAAATTTTTTGATAGCAAAGATTAAATATTGCTAACAAATTGATTATGAGAACGACTGAAAAAAAAAACTATTTCTCAATAAAAATACAAATCTGGTAATAGTCCGATAGAGTAATTTATTAAAAAAATAAAATGAATCTTAGCAACATTATGGCTTCATCTACAAAAGATAGCACGACCATTGAAAAATTGAACGCCAACAATTATACAAATTGGCGGTTCAAGGTCGAAATGCTATTAATTCGAGACGAACTTATTGAAGTTATTACGCAAGAGGCCCCCACTCCATTGAATGATGCTTGGACCAAGAAAGACAGAAAAGCAAGGGCTTTAATAAATTTGTCCATTGAGGACAGCCAAATAGTGCATGTCAAAAATTTAAATACAGCTAGGCAAACATGGGACGCACTCAAACAAATCCATGAGAGATCTAATTTCTCTAGTAAGCTGTACTTGCTACGAAAACTGTACAGTACAAAATTAACTGAAGGTGGCAATATGACAGCCCACATTACTAAAATTTTAGAGATAGTGGATAAACTGTCAGCGATTGGTGAAAACATAACTGACTCGCACATTTCAGCACTGCTGCTGTGGTCGTTGCCGCCGTCCTACGATACCCTAGTTACTGCTCTGTTGGCCAGAGATGAAGCTGAGTTAACCGTACAATTTATAAAAAGCAAGCTTACGGACGAATATACTCGTAGAGTAGATAATCGTGAAAACTCCGAAAACAGCAATAAAGCCTATAAAACACAAGGTAAATTTAATCATTTAGAACAGAAAAGAGGCAGCAATAAGTACTGCTCACACTGTAAAATGAAAAACCATTCAAATAAAGACTGCTGGTTTCTAAAAACGAAAAACAACAACAGTTACACTAATAACAGACACTATAAAAATAAAAACAATTCAACATCACTAGTTTTTGAAGAAAATAATTTACATAAAAATGCGGAAGATGAAGAAAGAAAAGACACAGTAAATGAAAACAACAGTGTCGCTTTACTAACCGAAGAGTCCGAAAATAAAGGCACTTTTATAGTGGACAGTGGCAGTTCCAGTCACATAGTAAATTCAAAAGAATTTTTTACCAAAATTACAAATAATAATGAAACAAACGTCACAGTCGCTAATGGTAATAAACTGATTTCATATGGATCTGGAGAGGTAATAATTCATACCGAAAATAAAAACAAACAAGTTATATTGCGTGACGTACTATACGTCCCTGACATAGAAACTAACCTGCTGTCAGTGAGTAGGGCAACTAAAAACGGTTGCAAAGTTAAATTTGAAAAAGATAAATGTGATATAATTCACGAAGGAAACGTTATACTTCAAGGTAAACTTAAAAACAATCTGTACGAAATACATGTTAGTAAAGATGAAAATCACAAGCACTATGCAAATGTCACCTACAACTGCTCAAACGCAAATTGCATAGATTTGTGGCATAGGCGAATGGGGCATAGGAGCTACGACACAATAAAGTCCATGTTATCAAAAGACTTAGTTGAGGGAATTAAAATCAACAACTGCAAACATAACGCTAAATGTGAGGTATGCATCAAGTCAAAAATCAGCGAGACCCCATACCTTAAATCAGGTGCATATAGAGCTACAAAAAGGCTCGAGTTAGTCCATACTGATGTATGCGGCCCTATAAATACACCCACAATTGGGGGGAAAAATACTTCGTCACTTTTATCGATGATTATACACGATTTTGCGTAATTTATTTAATGGCAAATAAAAGTGAGGCTTCAGAAAAATTGAAAGAATACGTCTCAATGGTGAAAAACAAATTCGGAAAAATGCCTACTGAGATCAGATCGGACAACGGTGGTGAATATACGGGGAACGAACTAGAAAAATATCTAAAAGAAAATGGGATTCATCATCAACTTACCGTACCATTTAACCCAAGCCAAAACGGTGTCGCAGAGCGTAAGAATAGGTCCCTACTTGATATGGTTAGAAGCATGCTAAATGAAGCAAATCTCCCGCACAAATTATGGGGGGAGGCCATATGTACCGCGAATCACTTACAGAACCGGCTACCTTCAAAATCGGTAAGCACCACACCCTATGAATTATGGATGAACAGGAGACCAAATTTGAACTATCTCAAAGTTTTTGGCTGTACTGCATACGCCTACATACACAAATCAAAGAGAGGAAAATTAGATAATAGAGCGGAAAAGGGCACTTTTGTCGGATACGACAGTCGCTCTAAGGCGTACAGAATCTATACAAGTGACGGAAGAGTAATATTGGCCAGAAGTGTAAAATTTATAGAAAATAAAAATAATTCGGATACTAACGAAAATCTAAATAGAAGAAAATTAATCGCGGAAACAAACAAACAAACACAACAGAAAGACACGAATGAAATGGAAATAGATCTGACACCAACACAGAATGAACTAAGTCCACCACCCGCGTCACAACAACAAATTCCACAAGTGAGAAGATCAGAGAGAACCAATAGAGGTGTGCCGCCGGACAGGTTTGCTTATGCAGTCCGGCACGATCCAGTATATGTACCTAACAGTTGGGAAGATATGATGAGTATAGAAAATCCTATAGAAAACAGAACTAGATAAAAGCGACAGAAGAGGAAATGAATTCCCTTAATGAAAATGAAACCTGGTGTTTAGTTGATCCCCCACAAGGAGCAAGAGTAATTGGATCGAAATGGACTTTTAAAGCGAAATATGACGAATTTGGAAAAATCAAGCGTTACAAAGCGAGATTGGTCGCACAAGGATTTAGACAAAAATACGGAGTAGATTTCGATGAAACTTGTGCGCCAGTAGTTTCCCACACAAGTTTAAGAGTCTTCATAACTGCCGCAGCATACCACAATCTCAATATTAGGCAGATTGACATCAAAACTGCATTCTTACATGGTGAATTGGAAGAAAATGTCTATGTATCACAACCTAAAGGGTATATAAACACTACAGAACCCAATAAGGTTTGTAAGTTAAAGAAAGCGCTATATGGACTAAAACAAGCTGCAAGAGCATGGTATTCAAACATTAGTGAAACACTAAAGGAATTAAAATTTAAACAGAGCAACGCTGACAATTGTTTATTTATAAGAAAAGAAGGGGAAAACACGGTTTATGTAGCAGTATACGTGGATGATATCCTCGTCGCAGGAAAAGATGAAAATATAAATGAGATAATGAATAAACTAAAATCTAAGTACGCACTTGAAGATTTAGGTCAAATTTCCAATTACCTCGGGATAAAAATACAAAAGACTCACAACGGCTTTAAACTAAATCAAACAGCAAAAATAATAGAAATCGCAAAAAATTTAATTTAGAAGATTCTAAGCCATACGGCACTCCAATGGAAACAGGCTTTCAACGATTAGACAATGAAGAAACACAAATGCCAAACAACACTAAGTACCGACAAGCAATAGGTGCGCTGTTATATGTTGCTACAATAAGTAGGCCCGATATTTTAGTAGGTATAAACATCTTGAGCATAAAAAACGAAACGCCGTCTGAAAGAGATTTGAAAGGTGTTAAAAGATTAATAAGATATCTATATTCAACAAAAGACTTAAATTTAGTAATTAGCACGGAAGAACCACCCATCCTAGAAGTATATACGGATGCGGATTGGGGTGGAGATCTAAAAACAAGAAGATCGACAACAGGCAATTTGTTCTTTTTAGGAAAGAATCCAATACAGTGGATAACAAAACGACAAAAGTGTGACACAATCATCTGCAGAGGCAGAGTTCGTTGCAGCGTCGAGCGCAACACAGGAATTGATATGGCTGCTAAAACTATTAGAAGATCTCGATATACCGCAAAGATTGCCTATAGTAATTTATGAAGATAATAAATCTTGCATAAAAATGATAGAATCCGAAAAGTTTTCTAATAAATCGAAGCATATTGACATCAAATATAATGTGATTAAACAGCTGAAAGAAGATAAAATTATTTAATTGCGTTATAGCCCAAGCAAGTCAATGACGGCGGACATACTTACGAAACCAGAGCCCAAGCCTGAATTTTTAAATAATAGAAACAAACTGAAATTACAGAACAATCCTCGTTAGGAGATTAAGGGGGGAATTGTTGACAGATATATTGTGAAATATAATCTCCAAACAAGGATCATAAAATAATCAAGTGAAGTAAATTGCTTTTCATGTGTCAAATGTGATTTACAAAAGTAATTATCGAAAGTGTTTACGATCTAAAAGAAGGAAGTGAAACTGAAAAGTGATTCCACAATCATAAACAGATATTTTATTATAAACAATTTTGCAATACTCAAGAACTATAAAACATTTATTAACTCTAATTTTAAATTACCGTAAATATAAATATTGATACAAATTATTTGTTATTCTGATTGATGGGATTAATTTCCTGTTTCTTTATTGTTAATAATATTTTATTCATGTATTTTTTTCTCTTCTTCCAGTTGTAACTAAAACTCTCAAACTGAGAGATGTATGCCTTAAAGCTCTTATTAAATGTAATTTTACTTTTCTATTCATAAGTTTCGGCACTAATTTAACTTCATAAGACACTCAAAATATGCGTCTTTTTAAACAACATGAAGTTCAGACCATCAGTCACATATACGGGATAACTAAGAAATACAGGAGCAAGATATAGATTTATTTACTCTATCCGGTGGAAAAGAAAAATACCAGATGTCAAAAAGGATATACATAAATATAAGGTAAGCCCAATTTATCTTACCTATGCTTTTTATATTGAGAAATAGATAATTAATTTTGAGGATAAAGATCGAACATCACGCAAATTTTTTGATAGCAAAGATTAAATATTGCTAACAATTCATTCAGCAGAACTCAAGTCATAAGCAACCGGAACGAATTTTCCATTTGTATTTCATGTGTACTAGTTGCGTGTCAACCCAATGTGTTGCTTTTGAATTGCCTGAAATCATTCCAATTTTTGGAGGGAAATGAAATCTAACTGTACTGTAAATTGTGAAGGCAATTATAGAATAAATTTATTAAATACAATTTTTCATATAATAAATTATATTCACAATTTAAGTCAAAAGTATTCCCAATGAAAATGCACATATTCTATAACTGTATTGCAAAAGTTTTTCGTTCTTCTAAGATCTGGTTTATAATTTCTATGCTGCAAGAAATGACATCATTTGGGTGAACTTATGCAAAAATTTATTCAAAAGCATTTTATCTTTCTCAATAAAGATAAATGTTTAGAGAAATACATTGTGACCATAATTAAACGAACCTTCTTTAATGTTGTCTACAGACAAAACTTTTGTTCATAAAGTTGTGAAGTTTTGTGAAAGACATAATAAAAGGATGGGAATTTGTTTAAGCAAAAAAAAAAAAAAATGTTCAAAAATTCGCCACCAGAGGGGATTTTTAATAAATTACACATTTAGCATTGCAATAGTTTAGAAATTTTATTTTTTAACTTAACGTGATTCTAAAGACGACATGTTCCTAGCATTTCCCAGAACACACTGCGATCAACTGTGGAACATGGTATCTTACGATTCCTGATGGTATCTGAAAATGATGACCGTCATGCGGAACATGCTTGCTTATAACATAATTAAAAATTATCGTAAATGTAAGCTAAATGTGTAATTCGTAAAAAAACGGCCTCCTATTTTTTTTTCGCTCAAACAAATTCCCATACCTTTATTATGTCCTCCACAAAATTTCACAACATTCTCAACAATAGTTTCGTCTGTAGACAACTTTAAAGTAGGGTCGTTTAATTGTGGACACCCTGTATAATGTGGAAAAATCGAAAATTGGAAAGTCAAAATGCAATACCGCGCAAAAAAGTTGCGTATGGTCCTCAGTAATAAAACTGCGCAGTTTTTTAGAAATCAAATTTTATCTTCCGGTGCCCCCTGGCACCCCAATTTTCGCCAAACTCGTGAAAATCAACTTGTAGAAGTTACAAATAAAAATAAAGATAAAGCTAGCAACTGTTTTATTGCTTTTCAAAATATTCGTCTTTAAGATTTATGCACTTTTCCATCCATTCAAGCGAGTTTTTATACTCTGAAGTTGATATCTCAGAAACATAGTTTTGAAAGGCATCAACAGCTTCTTGAGGTGATGAAAATCGCTGCCCACGCATTTTTTGTTTGACATAAGGGAGCAACAAAAAGTCGTTAGGCGACAAATCAGGAGAATATGGGCAATGAGATATTAATTCGATATTTTTATCCTTCAAATAATCGTTTCACGTGCTGCGTGGGAGCTGCCATTGTCGTGATAAAGAATGATAAGGCGCTTTTTGTTGTTCCTCCTGATTTCGTTGATGACTTTTGGAAAACAAATTTCTGTATACCATTTAGCGTTAACAGTTTTTCGATGGTTGCGAAATGTCCTGTAAGGCCTAAGAAGTAAGCAATCATTTCCTTGGAAGTGCTTCGTGAACGAACAAATTTCGTAGGATTCGGTTCATCTGGAAACACCCAAACAGGGGATTGTTGTTTAGTTTCCGGCTCATACGAATATATCCAAGTTTCGTCATCTGTAACGATGTTGAATACGGATTTTGCAGTTCCAAATTTGAATTTTTTTTTAGCATTTCCTTACACGAATTTGCACGAGCGTCTTTTTTAGCTTCTGTCAAATTGTGCGGAATCCATGTGGAAAAAATCTTTTTTACAGCTAAATGTTCGTGCAAAATCAAATGTATTGCAGTCTGTGATATGTCAAGGAATGCTTCTATCTCACGATACGTGACATGCTGATCTTCTTCAATCATCTTGAGCACAGCATCGATGTTGTTTGGAATCACTACCGAATTCGGTCGTCCTTCACAAGATTCATCACTGACGGAAGCATGACCACGGCGAAATTCTGAAAACCAATTGTAAACAGTTTTTTCTGATGGTGCTTCATTACCAAAAGTTTCACGAAGCGATACTAAGCATTCTTGTTGAGTGAGGACTTTCTTAAAATCATCCAACGGAAACCTTCACGAGTTATTTCCATTTTTTTCACTCACTTGTTTCTTGAGAACACTTACTGTAAACAAAAATTCGCAGCTGATTCCAAGATTTAAAAAAAAAAAATTGTGAATTTTTACGAATATACGAATATCTTGAAGACAAATTTTAGGAGCGCCTTATATTGGTCGTTTGTAAAAACATAAAAGGCAACGCTCGTAGGTAGAAGGAATGTATTAAGCCGAGGGTGTCTCTCTTTACAGAAAGAAAAAAGAAATTGTGAAAAAAGCTTTGAGAAGTCCAACTTCTTTTGAGGCTCTATTACCTTCTTTCCAAAAAAAAGCATGCCAATTTCTTGAGCAAAACAAATGCAACAATTAATAACGCGATTAAAGCACCCGCTGAATTTGTAGCCCTTCAATTTCAACACAGATACTGTAGTAGAATTGCTTAGACAAATTTTGCTCGGCCTCTCATCAGTTCTTCAAAATTTGCTCTAGTAGTAATTGCTCTTTAAATGCGGGAAGGGATGCGCTCGGGACCTGAAGCTATCAGATGACCGTTGCGGCTTCGAGTTTAATGTTTGTCTTGGTGGAGGTTGGGGCGGCTGGTGGGAGATCGCCATAGCATTCGTTGAGCGAGGCGTTCAACGTGCCTGACTGGTGTCCTTTCACTTTCTTTTCAACACTTACCCCTTTCTAACACTTGACCGGATTGTTAAAAAATGAAAAGCCGTCACCGGAACGCAAAAAATGAAATGATGTGACCGGAAAAATTTAAAAGAATATTCATCGAATTAAAAACACCGAAAAGGGAAGGGGACGGGCTCGGTGGCCTGAAGCCATAGGACGACCGTTGCGGCTTGGAGCTCGTGAGACATTTCTGAGAAATTTACGATCAGAATAAGATAATCGGTCGCCCAGAATTTTATCGCATTTCGATGAGATGCCATTCAAAGGCCGATGATATTTTGCTACTAGGGTACCAGGACAAAAAAAAAGGCTTATTTTAGGGCTCTATAACAAATCTTAATTTTTACTACAAGAGTTCTGAATGAACCGTAAAAAATTTAAATTATTGCATAAATATATCTGTCATCATAAAACACTTACCATCAGACAAAGTCAGGTTGAATTGTTTACCATATTGCTCTCCCAGTAATGAAAAAAGTGACAAACATCTATATGGAAGCATATTTTTGGGAACTTGTATGGCTTGGAAGGTACTGCCACTGTAAAAATAAAATATGATTTAAGATGTGAAGAACTACTAAATCTTCATATCAGTAGCTTCAGAATTAGCTCTGCAACTCATTGTTTTATAACACAATTAGCATAATGTTGAACACACTACAAATCGCAATTTAAAGTTTTTAATTTACATAATTATTTATAAGAACATAAAATATTTCGAACGTTTTAAAAATTAGAAGCGTTAATTCTGATAAATTGCTTATTTTGGTAATTTTTTACAGTAAAAGGTACATTTTTTCAGTGGAGCAGGGCTCCCCTGAACCTCTTGAACTGACAAAATTTACATCCGTTATTTTCTATTGACAAATCTTGGATTTCGTTTTACACTGTGATTTTATTAGGACAAGCAACAGTTTGCAGAAGGATTTCATGTTATCCTAATATAAACTTACCTACCAACTAGGAAACACCTGCATCTTATAGATAAGTTGAGTAAAATCTCATATACAAAAGGAATTTGTGAAAATGTAAATTGAATCTATTATAGCTGGTATCTTATATCTAATTTAAAAATCTAATGTTTTTTTCAATTTTTGATTCGTAAAAACAGTTTTGATGGTCATGCTATAATATTTGGATGTAATATCTTATACAAATACATCCTAATCTGCTGGATAGCAATATAATACTAAAATCACACAAAAATAGGTATAATTACGACTTAAAAGAAAGACTTAAACTTACTGGTAATTATTTATTATCGTGTCCACTGCCAATGAACTAAACAGCATGCGCAATTTGGTGCAATAAAATACTTTTCATGATAGCGTTTTAATAGCATCCACATTTAATTTGAAACCGTAATGTTACTAACATTTTTTATATTTGATGAAAATCCAGGTTGAAGACCAGATTACGAAAGATTAATAAATTGTTTATTTCCCTTAGCCAGATGTTTTGCTTAATCTTTCGTATTCGATTTATTTGAATAATTTTATTACAGGCTATGAAATATATATGCTACGAAAATAATAAAAGAAAAATAAATCCTAAGAAAAAGTTTTCCATAAAAAAAAGCTCCATATTGTCTTTAATGTTTCAGCTGCAAAAAGTACTGATTTCTGAAGTTCGCGCCAGTTAAAAGCCAAACATCCCAAAGCTTTCATACAAAATTGCTTCTTCCGACTTGGCCGCTAATGCATTCTAGGGTGTTTTCTCTTTTTGTCATTTATCTGCCATTCTAATGCACGTGAAAATTTTTAATAAAATCTTAAGAACCTTCGAAGAACGTAAAACTGAGAAAAATAATTTAGAATGCATAATATATCCGATTGATATTAAATATATCGAAGATTTCATTTATTGAAATAATTAAAGAAGAATGTGAATAAAGAAATGTTTCACTATGATTTAAGTATATGGAAGAAAAGATTCTGATTTATATTATGACATTTATTGACTAATTTATTTATTTAAAATGAGAGGTATTATCTGTTAAGCATTAAGTTAGTATACAAGTGTTTAAAAGAAAAAAGAAAAATGTTTAGCATTGAAGGTCTGAAAAACGAAGACTTAGTTGTGGTAGCCACGGAGTCAGGCCTAAAAGTAAAGGCGAATCACAGAATAATAGATTTAAAAACACTAATCGAGGGAAGCAATTAGTATACTAAGGACATTGAATTTATAAAAGAATTTTTAAACACCACTGTGCCAGATAGGCCTAAAAGTAAAGGCGAATCACAGAATAATAGATTTAAAAACACTAATCGAGGGAAGCAATCAGTATACTAATGACAATGAATTTATAAAAGAATTTTTAAACACCACTGTGCCAGATAGGATTGAACGAGAAAAGCATGGATCAGAGATCCTTAGAAGTAAAAAGGAAAATTTAAAATCAAAGTAAAACACTGTGTTAGAAGAAGAAAAAACAAAACTAGAAGTTATGAAAGCCGAGTTAGAAATGGCAAAGATTCAGTCTGATAATAAAAATTCTGACATTGGAATGATGGGGGTGGACAAAAATCCCATACTAATTTGTTAGAAACCCTAATTAAGAGTGTTAAACTCTGAGTATGACAGTCCCGACTATGCCTAAAATGTGGAATTTATTTTTTACTGCGTTCGAGAGGGCATTCCAAATGAAAAATGTCGCGGAAGAGTTAAAAGTTGAAATTTTACTAAATTTAGTAGGCGAACGAGTGGCGCATTTATTAGTTTACGCAAACGCGGACGAAGTGAGAGACTATCAAAAGGTAAAAGCGTTAGTTTTAAAAGAATTTCAACCCATCCCGGAATCTTGTCTCGAAAGAATCCTTACGGCAAAAAGAATGACAAATGCAATTTACTAGTAAATTGCAAAACCATTTGCAATTTACTAGTAGGCTTCGAGCGAATTGGGATTTTTATTGTGAACTTAGGAAAGTAAATGATTTTGACACACTTAATGAATTAATTGTTAGCGATACATTATTAAGTTCACTAGATTCAGAGACGCGGAGTCCACTCGCACAAATCGCGGAGTTATGCGGTAATTGATTTACTTCAAAAGGTAGTACTTTTTCGGAATTATACGACAGACCAATAAAATCATTTAGTAATTATGATGAACCGGTAAGCATAAATCATGGAAAGTATGTTCCACCTCATGCCATAAATACTGTTCTTTTGAGCGATAGAAAAACGAATGACATATGTAAGTTGTATAAACAAATAACTCATTTGCGGCTCTGTCCGAATAATAAAGGAAAAATAAAATTGTAAATTTCGAAATCAAACGAAAAGGGAATCTTGTAATGAGAAAAATAAGCATGATGATAAATTAGTTGCTAAGGTAACAGCTTTATGTTTTGGAAACGAGGCAATAAATAATACCCAGTCTTTACAATACATAGATGTGTGGTTGAAGGAACGGAAGATAGAAGCGTTGATTGATATTGCGACCGAGATTCCAGTAATTAATTCAAACCAGATACCGGATTCACTTAGAAATAATGAAAATTCAAAAATTCAGTTGATATCGGCTTTTGGAGAAAAATAAACTGGGATCTTGTAACTTTACCCATAGCTTTAAATTCAATTGTGTATTTAACAGTGCAGATGTTTTGTTTGCAGCAATAGAAAAATTATACGGATCATGTATTATCACGCCAACGATTTATGAGTTATTACAATCAGCGCAGAGTTGGGGGGGGGGAGAAAATAGATTCTACAACCATTCGGCGCCTATAAATGAGATGCAGCCAGAAAGGGGGAGTAAATTAAGTATCAAGAAGCTGGGGGAACAGTCAAATGAAAGAGCCGAGTATAAATGATGGGAATTTATGTTTATTAGATGAAAATGGGCTACAGAAAGGGCGTTAATGATCAGCTGCATTAAAAGTAAAAGTAATAGTGAAGATTTAAATGTGGGCCAGCAGTCAGACGCGAATATTTACAGGGCGCAACAGAAAAGTTGCGAATCTTTACAGGGAGCTTTCAAACATGTGGGAAAAAGGAAGAGCGGGTTTGTTATAGTAGATAATTTGCTTTATCATAGGGAAAGGCTTTCGGGAGATCAAGTTATGCAATTAGTGGTACCAAAGGTGAGGAGGGGGGAAATTTTAAAAATTGTGCATGAATCGTTTTTTGCTAATCATCTCGGCATGAAAAAATAAAAGAGAGAATTCGTTATTCATTTTTTTGGCCAGGTATGTCACGGAATGTGGAGGAATATTGTATATCTTGTAAGGACTGTCAACTACGGAGCAGGGAGAGGGCCAGCGATCAGATACCTATTGTCCCAATTGAGAGACCGGAACATCCGTTCGACGTTGTAAATATTGACATAATTGGACCCGTCGAGTCCCCGTCCGCACGTAAGCGCAAATATGTACTTACTTTGGTATACCAATATTCACGGGGGCCAGAGGCGGTATCGTTAAGGACAATTACGACTAAAGCTACGTTGTTAGATATATTTATGCGAACATGGATACCTTTCAGGTTTGATACAAGAGTTTCATGCCAGGCTGGGGGCGGCTCCTAGATTTGAAACGCCTCGGCAACCACAAACCTCAGGATTAATTGAGCGATATAATCAGGTGTTGAAGCGTATGTTACACAATATAATTCGTAGCGACCCCAAAAGTTTAGATAAACACATCCCCTATTTATTAGTTGCGTACAGAGAAATTCCGAATAGCACTACGGGCGTATCGCCATTCAAATTCGTGTACTGAAGGGAGTGGCCCTTGGCCACTGGCGGTATTAAAATCTACGTGGGGAAGGGAAATTCCACTACCCATAAACCTAGGAAAGAGCGCGACCGAATACCTTCAGGAGTTAAAAATTAATTTAGAAAGGGCGGCGTTAACGCCACCCTTTCTAAAGCGGCAATAGTATCGAGGTTAAACAACGTTCTTATGAGAAGATAGCATGAGTTACATAAAACAAAAATATTTTTAAAAGGATGATTTCTTTTGCATTTGCATCTTTTTAGCTTTCTTAGCGTTGGGGAAGGGGCGGATTTCTCAATTCGGAAATATTTCTATATCTCTATGCTAAGAACATTATATTTGTACATTTCCTAATTCTACAAAGTACTAAGAAAAATATTTAAAATAAAAGATTTGAGTGGAGTTATAAATATTGCACAAAATCCTTATAAATTCAAATTTAATTAATCCTTCTAATCTTTATTAAATGATTATGTAAATCTTCAATTTTAGTTTAAACAATGCACGAAAAATGCATTAAAAGATAAAATTTTCGTGAATTCATAATTCAATGCATAAAGGGTTAACACGGGATAACACTGATTAAGTATTTGGTAAATTTTATTAATTCACTATAATTTATTGGGGGTTAATCACGAACTTTTCTTTTGATTTAGTTATTTAATTGTAATGAGGTCTTTGGATTCTAAAGTGAAATCTATTTGTTTAGAAAGCTATTGATATGTATGGTACAGTACGACATACAGAATGTCATTTTGGTGGGGTTTAATACAAATCGCAACTTAACCGTCTATCTACAAACATTAAAAAAAAACAGTGGTAACTTATTTTGAAATATTTTTATAGTTATGAGAATCCTACTATAAACGATTCAATTAATTTGTATTTCTGACATTCAATTTTAAATTTTCTTTAATATACGCATTCAAATTCATTTATATGTCAACAGAAAAGTTGTAGTCTTTTTTTTTTTTTTTTTCGTTTTTTGTTGTTGTTTTTTTGCGAAAAATTGATTTTTAGAATTAAAAAACAATTCTTCATTTGATTAAATTTGTTAATATTTTAAGTCTTTTTAGTTAAAATAGAGTGATTAACATTTATTGTAAGATTTTTGCTGTTAAAAATTTAATCTTTCAGTCTCAGAGTTTCCAAGTCTAAGTTTGCTTAATTTAACATAAATTTTTATTAATGATTCAGTTGTTAAAATAATCATTTCAGTTGCCTTTTCTAAAGAGCCAAGAACGTTGTTGTTAATCGATGTGTAAGAAAAATTAAAATTTTTCAGAAAATCATTCCAGTTGCATTTTTACCCTAGACGCTCGTAATTATCCCGACTATGGCATTCTCACGCTATTGGTGTTATCACGTGTTCAGTCTATGTCTAGTATTCTAGGGTTAAAGTCCCAGGGTCGTTTTCTGTTAATTAGTGTAAAAAAATAGAAGTTATCAGAACCTAAAAATATAGCAAAAGAAGAGCAGAGAATTCAAAAGAGAAAGTTTAAATTATGAAGCTATAAGGCATTGTCACAATCATTTCTGCTGGGCATTAAAACATTTCGAACGTATTAAGCGGTAAAACAGATATTGCTATAGAAATCATTAAATGCATCCCCAGCTAACAATAACAGTAAAAACAAATTATTGTTTTAAATAACACCAAGTTTTTTTAAGACGAATAAAGGTAAACAGATATTTCAAGAGAAAATGAAAGGTAAATACATTAATCCGGATAGCACTCTATAAAAAGTTTCAAACCGCTTTAATTGAGCAAACGTTATAAGATGTTAAATCGGCGGAAGTATAAACTTATAACGGAGCAGAATTTAAAATGCTGCTGTAGAACAATACTAGTCAGATGCGGCAATCCCAAAACTTTCTTCTATCTCATACATGTTAATACTTCCTGAAAAATGCAGCATATCAGCACCATCGGTTAGATGATTTACACCAAAATCTAATTATCAGCAACTTTGACAACTTCTAACTGAATCTGAAGATTGATGAAAATCCATGCATTAGGTTTTTAGATAGAGCTATTGCGGAAATTGTAAAAAATTATGTATATCAGCGCCACCTGTATGGCAATTTACACCAAAAATCAAACGGTACTAATTTATATCAGGGACTGTTTAAATCTGAAATTTGATGAAAATTCGTGCATTTTTTCTTGAGTTAGAGCTATTACGATAATCATGAATAATGCAGCACCACCTGTTGGGCGATTTTCACCAAAAACTAATCAGCAGCAAACTATATCATACACTAACTGAATCTGAATTTTTATTAAAATTCCTACCATAGTTCCTGAGATATAGCTATTGCAGAAATCGTAAAAAATGCCGCATAGCAGCGCAACCTGTTGGGCGATTTTCACCAAAAACTAATCAGAACCAGTTTATATCAAGGTCTAACTGAATCTAAAGTTTTACGAAATTCCGTGCATTAGTTCTTAAGATAGAGCGCCCACAAAATTTTTGTCACATACACCCAACAAACACAGATTTGCCAGGAAAGTCACCAATGGATGTCAAATTTATCATGATTGTCAAGTACATCCAGTAGAATGTATGACAGACGATAGAAGATCGTGGCCCTGCAAAAGCGTTAAATACTGTTATCCATGAACTATCCGACTTATGATGATTGTTTAACATGCCACTAATATGTGCGCCGGGCGGTAATCATTTGACACCAGGGATAGTATGATTTGCTAATGCGCCACTGGTTTCCTATCCCTTTTATGCCATGTTACTCGTATAACTTTATCATAGTGAAGAGTGGCAACAGTAAGATGAAATCGGGGAAATTTCAATGGCGGCGGCCGCTGTGTTTTGGATCGAACGGCACCTGCAAGCATGTGGTTTTCTCGCTGTAAATGTGAAAGGTAAGTGCTTTACTAGTAGGGGAGATGGGGGCACATGTGAACAGGGGGCAGATGTGAACATCACAGTTTTTCAATAGTTATTATAAGTTTTTTTATTTGAAAAAAATTACCAAAGATGGCAGCACCTGTAGACATATGGTAAAAATTTTTTGAAGCTTTTCAACATTTTGTTTGTCTTCAGTAGCCAAAACACTGTTTGTAGATGTCAATTGTAAAATGTCGGTTTCAACTTTAGTAAGTGATAAAGTTTGTTTAGTTAGTTAGTTATTCGAATTTTAATGTTTTAACATATACTATGACTACTAATGAATATTTTGAATAAAGTTGTTTTGTTCCCTAAAATTGATAAATGTCAATTATTTATCAATTTAACTTTAGCAGCCATGCGGGGCACTTGTGAACAGATTAGTTGGGGCAGATATGAACAGTTTACAAAATTTAAAAACTTTCTCTGTTGGGCTAATAGAAAGAATTAATAAGGATAAAATGTATGTTAAATTCCTGAGAAAGAATCTCACATCCAATTCATATAATTTCCCTGAAATAGTAGAGATTTCTGTCATACAAAAAAGTGATATTGTATTGAAACTTCCACATTTGTCAGAAAATACACAAAAAGCAAGAAGCTCAATTGAGTTCAATTATAATTTAAATAAATTAAATGTTTCCTAAAATGCAATAAGTGTTATGTACTATTTTAGTAAACGGTTTAAAACAATATTATTTTATGCATTGTTAATACAAAGAGTATTATGACAAACAACTTTGTATTTTTTTTTCTTTTCATTTGTCTCAAACTTGCAGTGATGGCTTACTTCCATCTCTCAAACAACAGCTATGAATAGGATAGTTTGAATTGGGATGGATATCAATAAAAAATTTTAAATGTAAAATTTTCAAATTGATAACTAATATAATTCTTGGGTATGGTGTCATAACAGCTTTATATATATTTAGTTTCATTTTAAAATCTTTTGTTTAAACATATCACTCAGAAACTAGAAAAAAAAATATTTTTTTTTCTTTATGGGGAAATTAACTGATAATATAAGTAATGGTTATGATAACAAATTAATAACAGGAGAAAAAGCATGTCAAAAGATATTTTTCCTTGTGTTCACATGTGCCCCACGAGTGTTCACAACTACCCCGCTGATGGGGCACATGTGAACAATTTTTTGAATTTATAAAACTATTAAAAAATGTAAGAAAAACTATACAGGTGATTTAAAAAATATTACCATGTGTAAAAGAAAGTTCTGTTTACTATACTAACTAGTTTTTATTTATAAGAATTAATCCAATTATGAGAAAAAGCTATATTTATGCGAACTGTTCACATGTGCCCCCATCTCCCCTACTCTATTTTTTTACTATTTGTCATTGAATAGAAATTTTAAATAATTCGTAGATGTCAGTGGCAAAAATGCCAACATTACACGCATGTTACACGTTTTGAAAATATTATGTAAACAAACAAGCAATCGTCAAAACAATAGTCTGATAAATTCGTAATCATGTGTCGATACAGGTTTTTTTCTTGAGGCCCATTTTGTGAAAAATAAAAGTTATTTTTATGAAATTTATAATTTATTTATTTTTTGGAAACATTTTGCCACGAAAAATGAAATGCAGTTTCTCAAAGTCGAAACAAGTCGCCAATAATTTCTTTAAATTCTTCTATTAAATTTTTCCGTTATGGTGAGTTTATTTTGTTTAAATATTAAACATTTTAATAGAAATAATCAAATGAAAAGTATTTTTTTATCGGCGATTTTGTGAAGGGGCCTGTTTTGTTGATAACATGATTTAAATTCTCAATTGTTTTTATATGTAATGCGCTGGAAATGCCGTTATTGAAATCGATCATGACACTACAAAACTGCGAAGAAAAATTGTTTAATAAAATCACTTTAGTTTTAAAAGTAATCATGAGTTTCAGAATAGCGATCATTTTCAAAAATGGCATTTTAGCACACTTGGGGAAAAAAAAAAAAAAAAAAAAGCTAATTTATTTTGCAAACGACAAACACATCTCTTACCAGTAAAGAATTTATTTTACCAGCCAGTTAGATGCAATGTACAGTTGAAAAAAGTTAGGACAAAATTTCACAATTGCAAATATAATTCATTACTACAATGAAGTTTCATATTAAAATTTTCTTTTTTTTTTTCTATGTTTCTTCTTTTTTTTTCCTTTCATATAAACCTAAGAAATTTATGCAACAGATAAAAGTTTAGTGTGGAGTAGAACTTAATACTATGTTTATATTTTGGAAATTGGCAGAAATGCAAAATATAAACAATTTGTTGTTCTACCAAACTCTACCCTGCAATTTATAAATTTGCCTAAAAATTAACTTGCCTAGTCAGAAAATCCATTCGCCAGTGGCGAGTAGAATGATGTGATTCCTTTCCCCTGTTTGATGTTTAAATAATTTGTTAAAATGCACTTACCTGTTAACTGGGCCAAGTAAATATATTTCCAAAAATGGTTGTCAAGTGTCGATTTTGTTTATATTATTGTCAGTCGCCAATCATGTTAAAAATGATTATTTAATAAATTCATAAAATCATTAAAAATATAACAGCAAACCAAAATAATAGAAAAGTCATTTAGTAAACATTTATTAAGTAAATAATATCAAATAGGCTGCTTTCAGCAATAATTGATATTAATATTTTTTAACATTGATAGTTTTATTTACTGCTGTTTGTCCACTAAAATGCATATAAACAATATGCAATGCATATACACTCTATCATTGAATATATTATATTTTTACCTATACTATATGTATATTAGGTACTTTTCGGTTAGCCGGGCGCCAGTGTTATATATACATATAAGTACATATACATTTATGTATATATATATATATATATACATATGTGTATATATATATATACATATATATATACACATATATATGCATTTATATATACATATGTATGTATATATACAATATATATATGTATATATAACACTGGCGTCCAGCTAATCGAAAAGTACCGTATGTTATATAGTGTTAACTCTAGGGGTAGGCCACCAGGCAGAATTTTTTATAAAAAGGGCACACTGATCTCAAAAAGGACATCCTTGTACCTTGTTTAAAAAAATATTCTGAACATATTTGTTTGTCACCTTTGTCAATAGAATTTTGTGACTGTTTGAATTTCAGGATTCCCCCCCCCCCCTTTTCCTCATCCCAATCGACTGACAAATTTCTCGTTATTTTTTCTGCGACTGATTGAGAATTTCACTTTTTTTTTTCCCCTGCAACAGACAGAAGAATTTTGTATTTTTTTTCTCATGACTGACTCACAAATTTCAATTTTTTCTTTCAACAACTGACAAATTTTGCAGTATTTTAAGCCAGCTAACATGGATTTCTCGTTTTTTTTAAAACGATTGACTGTTGAATTTCACTATTTTTTTCAACGACTGAAAGATGATTTTCAGAACTTTATTTCTGTAATCGACTGACAAATTTTGTGATATTTTATTTCTACTGATTGGTGAAATTCACTTTTTTTTTTTCTCTTGCTACTGATTGCTGCAAACTTTTTTTCACGTACACTCGGTGGATGAATTTCCCTGTGTTTTCTGTACAACCAGAATTTCGAGATTTTTTCCCCCAACTGACTGAAGATTTTTTAAAAATACTTTTTTCATATGACCAGTTGACAAATTTTGTGATACCCACAACCAAACGATGGAATTTACAAATTTTTTCTGCTGTATCAGTAGATGTATTTTGTAAGTTTTGGCTATCCTTGATTATGTCCTGAGAGGACTGCCTTTTTTTTTTTTTTTTTTTGCCAGTTTTTGTGGGCGATACTCAATCCTGACGGCTGTAGTGTTCTGGCAACCACAGGTCTTCGGGTCGGCGACTTTCCGAGAACGAAGTGTCCTCATGACACTGTTCGGTGAATTGTGATATGAACTAATTTACTGAGTGGTCATTTATTGCAACTTTAGGATTAAATTTTTTTGAAAATGCAGAGATTAAACGAAAAAAGAAAGAAAATCCCAATAAAGGAATTTTCAATAGAAATCGGCATTCCAAATGTTATTTGTAAAAAAAAAAAAAAAAAAAAAAAAAAAAAAAAAGATTGAGCTGCACATGTTTTTATACCAGATTGTACCAACTTTTATTATTTTGATTTTATTTGCTTTATTTTGATATTTTCAATATTTTTTTATTAGAATGTGTATGTTTATCTTTTTTTTACTAGTGCTAAATTATTGTGGAAGCATTTTTTATTAAATTGTCATGCTTTTATAATCCTATTTTTGAAAATAATTTAACAATTTATCTTAAAATATAAATTGTTGCTTTATTTTGATAGTTCAACATTTCTTTTGTTAGAATATTTATGTATACTATTTTTCTTTTTGTGTTAAATTAGCATCTTGTAAAATTTTGTATGCTTTAAAAAACCTATTTTTAAAACTAGTAATTTATCAATTTATCTTTTAAAATGTGATTTATTTATTCATTTTGATATTTCCAATATTTTTATGTATTGGATTAAAAACCAAGCCTTATTTTTGAAATAATTTACAATTTATATTTTAAAAAACAAATATTTTCATTATTTTGATTTTGTAATCTCAGTATTTTTATACATTTATGGCTAAATTTTTTTTTTATGGTTGTGATTTCGCAATTTACTTATATTTTTAAAAATTAATTTTTGCTTTAATGTTTGAAAAAATGTAATCTCTATTTATGTATTTACCGTTTGCTCATTATGAATTCCCCCCCCCCCAACCAGCCACCTCCCTTGAATCTCTCTTTTATACAAATGTTTTGAATGTGGATTTCTGTTGAAAATTGAAGGGTGCAGATGTGCAGAATCTATTTATTGTGTCAAACTTGGGAATTGTTATTGAAAAAAAGCTAAGTTTGGGTTCGTTTTGATATGTAGATGAACAACCCCTAATCAAATTTTATATATACATCATTTAAAAGTACTTTTTATCCAATCATTTGGTACCAGTAAATATGGTACAAAGTGGGATGGCTGGATTATCGCCCAAAAATGGCAGATTTGAACGACGATAAGACTGGCGACTGACACAAATTTCGTGACATTTACCGCGATCAATCAGCAAATTTAACATTTCTTGTTACTACAAATTGGCAAAATTCACCATAGTTTTTCTGTATTTGACTGAAACATTTCGTGATTTTTCTCCGTGAACAATTGACGGATTTCACGATTTGTTTTTTCTTCTGCAACCAATTGACAAATTTTGTTTTTTTTTTTCCATGGGCGATTGGCGAATTTAACTGCTTACGACATATTGATGAAATTCACAATTGTTGTCATTGTGTCCAACTGAAAAATTTCGTGATTTTTCTTTCCGAATGACTGACGAATTCCATATTCTCCCTCGAGCGACTGACGAAATTCAGTATTTTTTCCTTGCATCCAATTGAAAAATTTCACGGATTTTTTCTGCGACCGTCTTAAGACTGTTCTCAAATCCAAAAGGGTTACTTTTTAAGTTTTAATTCATTTTTGTTTGGAAATGCATGAAACTAGCAGGTGTTGTTGTTCAGAAACTATGTCATCAAGCTGTTTTTTTCCTTTTTTTTTTTTTTTTTTTTTTTTTGCAAATCTTTAGATCTTTCAGAAAGATTTTTTAGATCTTAAAATAGATCTTTCAGAAAATAGTGTCAAAGTGGACGTTTTGAACTGAATTTCCGTGTGAAAGGAGAAAAACCGCTCGAGAAAAGGGAAAAAAAGTGTTTGTCACATGATCAAAATCGCTTATAACTCAATAGGTAATTGATTGACCAAAAAATGGAAAACACAGTTAGATTCCAAATCGCTTCCAGGGTCAGGCTTTCCCATTTTACATCTTTCCATTCAAAAATGAATTTGTAAATGTGTCAAAACGTTTTGCGGTTGTTGAGCAGAGCAGTTGAGAACAGTCTTAAAATAATACACACGAAGTAGCTGGGTCGCTCGCCGCCACAGCGAGCGGCCCATCTTCGTCTGCAGCCCTTTTATTCTTCTACTCTAGCCCGACTCTTTTGCGGAAGCAAGATTCGTAGGTCCGCGGCGACGTCCCGAGTGAAAGACTCTCTAGCAAAAGCAACGTTAAATCAAAAATTGAAACCGGACATTAAAAGGGAAATTACACAAATTAAAGACACCGAAAAGTGGGAAGGGCTGGGCTCGGTGCGATGAAGCTATCGAACGACTCCCAGCTACGTCGAGCTCAACCGCCGCAGCGAGCGCCCATCTTCGTCCGCAGCCCTTTATTCTTCTACTCTAGTCTGACTCTTTTGCGGAAGCAAAATTCGTAGGTCCCCGGCCACGTCCCGAGTGAAAAACTCTCTAGCGAAAGCAACGTTGGAAAAAAAAAATAAATAAAAAATTGAAACCGGACAAATTTAAAAGGGAAATTACACAAATTAAAGACACCGAAAAGCGGGAAGGGTTGGGCTCGGGGCAATGAAGCTACCGAAAGACTCCCAGCTACTTCGAGCTCAACCGCCGCGGCGAGCGGCTCATCTTCGTCCGCAGCCCTTTATTCTTCTACTCTAGTCTGACTCTTTTGCGGAAGCAAGATTCGTAGGTCCCCGACCACGTCCCGAGTGAAAGACTCTATAGCAAAAGCAACGCTAAAAAAAAAAAAAATCGAAAATTGAAACCGGACAAATTTAAAAGGGAAATTACACAAATTAAAGACACCGAAAAGCGGGAAGGGTTTGGCTCGGGGGTGGGTGGAGGGTCGACTGCCGCGGCGAGCGGCCTCTCTTTGTCCGCAGCTCTTTATTCTTCTACTCTAGTCCGACTCTTTTGTGAAAGACTCTATAGCAAAAGCAACGTTAAAAAAAAAATTGAAAATTGAAACCGGACAAATTTAAAAGGGAAATTACACAAATTAAAGACACCGAAAAGCGGGAAGGGTTGGGCTCGGGGCGATGAAGCTACCGAAAGACTCCCAGCTACTTCGAGCTCAACCGCCGCGGCGAGCGGCCCATCTTCGTCCGCAGACCTTTATTCTTCTACTCTAGTCTGACTCTTTTGCGGAAGCAAGATTCGTAGGTCCCCGACCACGTCCCGAGTGAAAGACTCTATAGCAAAAGCAACGTTAAAAAAAAATTGAAAATTGAAACTGGACAAATTTAAAAGGGAAATTACACAAATTAAAGGCACCGAAAAGCGGGAAGGGTTGGGCTCGGGTGTGGGTGGGGGGTCGAATGCCGCGGCGAGCGGCCTCTCTTTGTCCGCAGCTCTTTATTCTTCTACTCTAGTCCGACTCTTTTGTGAAAGACTCTATAGCAAAAGCAACGTTAAAAAAAAAATTGAAAATTGAAACCGGACAAATTTAAAAGGGAAATTACACAAATTAAAGACACCGAAAAGCGGGAAGGGTTGAGCCCGGGGGTGGGTGGGGGGGGGGGTCGACTGCCGCGGCCAGCGGCCTCTCTTTGTCCGCAGCTCTTTATTCTTCTACTCTAGTCCGACTCTTTTGTGGAAGCAAGATTCCTAGGTGCCCAGCCACGTCCCGAGTGAAACACTCTCTAGGAAAAGCAACGTTGAAAAAAAAAATCAAAAATTGAAACCGGACAAATTTAAAAGGGAAATTACACAAATTAAAGACACCGAAAACCGGGAAGGTAGGGCTCGGGGCGATGAAGCTACCAGACGACTCCTAGGCGCTTCTAGCTTATCATTAGTAACAGCCTTAAGAGATTCGTACGATATTTTACCGCAACTGATTGGCAGATTCTGTGATATTTTCCTGCAAAGTCTGACGAGTTTCATGATTTTTTTCATTGACCAATGCTTAGCAAATCCCCCCCCCCCCGCTACCCCAGCGACAGATCGACGAGTTATTGATTTTTTCCTGAAACCAATAGATGAATTTCGCAATTTCATTCCATGACCGATTGACAAATTTTCGTTTGTTCTTGCGACATATTGACAAAAATCACAATTTTTTCCTCGTTTCCGACTAAAAATTTTCTTGATTTTTTTTTTCTGCAACCAGAACAAATTCACGATATTTTCCCACAACACATTGATGAACTTTGCAATACTTTCCCATGAACAATCTACAAATTTCGCAATATTTTTCTTTTGCTGAATGATGAATTCCGTGAAATTTTCCAGCAACTGTTTGACGACATTTTTTCCGTGATATTTTCCCGCGACCAACTGGCCAATTTAGAGTTTTTGTCCTTGACCAACTAAAATTTTATAACACTTTCCTGTGACCAATTGCCAAATTTTGCTATATTTTCCTGTGGCCGATTAACAAAGTTAGTTTTTTTCTCCTGCGACTCATTGAAGAAATAGATCCCCCCCCCCCCCCCTCCCAAAACCGATTGACGGATTTTGAGATTTCATTTTGCGACCGATTGGCGAATTTCCTTGTTTGTTCTTGTGACATTGACGATATTCACGATTTTTCTCCGCTACTGACTAATTTCACGATATTTTCCAGTGACTGATTGATGAATTCCGTGATATTTTTCATGACTGATTGGTGAACTTCACGATATTTTATCCGTTGAAGGATTGGCGGAATCCACAATTTTCTTCTATGACCGATTTACATACTTCAAGATTTCATTTCCCGTGACCGAAAAGGAAATAACTGAAAGGGCAGTAACGTCCACCAAATGTAATGTTGCATCTCATCAAATGGGAATAGATTTGGCGCTAAACAAAATTTGAGATTAGATCATGTAGTGCACGAAAAGAAAAAAAAATTGGGAACTCCAAAGAAATATATTTAGAAATAACAAACTTCTAGTTGATCTTGGCAATTCACTAAAGTTAGGACTTTTTAAAATCAAGCATTTTTTGTGTAATAGAAGAAATGAATTGATGGTTTTCTTTTTTAAACTTTGGGCCTGGGTTTAAAATATCAATTCATAGAACCTAGTTCAATTAATGAAAATACTAGGGATTCCAGTTTTAATTTTAATTCCATTAAGGATATAATAAAACAATCTGGTTCAGAAGTGACCCCCATAGCAGAAACCGTGTGGCACGGCAGCAATGCTGCAGATTATTTTATGATTAATCTACCAGCTTAACAATAAATACCGGGCTTAAAAAAAATCATTAAAAATTTACTTTATTTTAAGAGTTATTGTGTTTTATTAGATTTTCTTTGTAAAATGAAATTTTTGGTTATTTTATGATTATTATAAGTGTTTATAATAGTAGCTTGCTTCAGCTTTGTCTTGTCGCAGATAAATTTTGTTTGCTACAGATGGACACAGAAAATTCTGCTACTGGGGAAGTGACCATGTTCACAATACCATATCGCCGATATGATATGCATTGTTTATGTGAGTAGTTAATAATGAAAACACGTCAGATTTTGCAAAGTTTTCTAAAAAAAAAAAAAAAAAAAAAAAAAAAATCAGCATCTAAAATTGAATAAAATCTAAGTTCAGAAATTCATTTAACAATCCAATTGTTAAGTGCCCATAATCATATATTTGATTATTTAAAAAAATAATAATAAAAAATTAAAAAATAGATGTGGTATACATAAAACTTGATTATTTTCCTTTATTTTTTAATAAAAATAAACATTTTGGATATACATTAGATTTAATTTATTTCTATGGTATTTTGTCATGTCTGTATTATCTTGAAGTTGCACTTAAGAAAATAGAGGGCTTTAAAGATATTTTTTGGCCCCTCCCACTCCCCTCTATTTATAAATGTTGGGAGGGAGACTCCCCTCCTGGTAAAATTTGAATTTCAAGCCCTGTGGTATGTTTGATAATGTCATAAGTTTCTTAATTCATAAAGATGTTAATAACAAATTTAATTTTTTATTGTTGTCTATTATTGTATTATTTTTAAATTTCTGTTTTTAGATGGTCTGGTTGAGAAATTCAGGAAGTCCTTCCTTTGTATTCCAAATATATTTGACTAGTGTTGTTGAAGTGCATCATATATTGAAATGCATTATATTATTGAAGTGAATCAGTATTTTTCCAAATATGTAAGTTATGTTTTTTTTTTTTTTTTTTTTTTTTTTTTTTTTCAGTTGTGAATTCTGCAATAGTTATGTGGTTAACATTTGTGCTTATCTTATATACTCGTGTATTATAAGTTCCCCACCCTCCCAATTCTTAAGCAAAATTTTGAAAAAAAATTGAATTTTCGTGTATAAGTCTAACCGCATTCCTGGTAGTATGTTGAAAAATGATTTGCAATCGAGGATAAGAAAAATTAATAAATTTTCATGACATGAAATTGGTAAACAATTTTACATTTCTAATCAGACTTTTTTTTTTTTTAATTCGATGTTTAAAACTGTATAATTATGTATAACCAAAGAACCTTAAACTACTTTGAAACCTATTCATATCAATTCAGTAATACTTAAAAAGAAAAAATTCTTTTAAAAATCTATTCAAGCCTCATTTACAAGGGTAAACAACTTCTTAGACTACTAAAATGAAGTAGGGGAGACCGGGGGAATGCCGCCAACCCGGGTTATGCCGCCACCCCACCTAGTTTAAAAACTAAGGGCAGTTTGAGATAGTGAATGTGCCTGCACTATAGCGGCCAACAATATAAACAGTGCCTAAAGTGGGAGTGACTTTGCAGTACGTCGTTCGTCTGTTCTAGTGAAAAATGTAGTTTTCATCTAGTTGCTTATTATTTTGGAGCTTCAAATGAGTAGAGATAACCACCTTTTATTGTAACATTAGGTATTTAAGATAATATGACCCGTAATCTACATGCATTCGCCGACATTTTGATGCAATGTGTTGAACAAGTTCGGTTCTTCTTTCGGCTTTGCTTGGGGATTTCGGCCATATTGTTCTCTCGGGGTAATGCCGCCGCCCTTCAAATCGGGTGAGAAATGGCCTCATTTTAATGTAGTGGAGCCGATTCAGCAGAGTGACTTTTGCAATATGAAGTAAATTGTAAGCTTAACCATTATTCTGCTCAATTACATTGCTTTCTAACTATTTTCAGTAGGTTGTGTGTTTCCTAGTATCCATTTGATGCATGTACTAGGTCATTAAAGAGTGGCGGCATTACCCCGGTACAGTGGCGGAATTACCCCAGTGTCCTGGGTAATCCCGCCACTGTGCAGAGGTTTAAAAAATATTTTTTTATGTATGCTTACTTTACAGTTATGATTACGGTTAAATTTATACAAATACTAAAGATCATGATTCAGCTTTAGAATTTTTACTATTAAAAAATAAACATTATTTCGAGGTGAAAAAATTTAAATTCCCTTAAGGTGTCGCCATTCCCCCGGTCTCCCCTACTACTTTGTACTTTAGGACTTTTAAGAGAGATATCTAGAAGCATTCTCATGTTGAACTCTTTTTAAAAAGGGTATTAAAATGTTAAAAGGAATGTCCCTGTATTGGTGGGAATTCTGTCCCAAGAGAAAGTAGATGCGGAACAATTACAGGGTTGCATTATTGTTGAACTTTTTTTGCCAAACACAGGGAAATGACCGTTGTTCGCTTTTATCTCTCATGTGATAACTTAAAAGACTTACCCGTTCGCCGATTATCTGAGAATTTTTATTTTATATATAAGTCGAGCCACCATTTTCAACTCCTAAATTTTGTCTAAAATTTTTCGACTCATTCACGAGTATATACAGTAATTTATTCTCTTCCCAAAGTTCCATTAACGTCCAACCAATGTTTAAGGTTGAAGTTTGGAATGTTTTCTACTGTTTCAATAGTTTTATTGGGTTGAATTTTGATTTGACGGTCAATTATCTACTCGAGGGATATAGACCGAAGGGGGAGTGCCCTTTGTGGGGGTTCTTTCTAAGGGAACCTAACCCGTATTTACGCATGGAAATCCATGGTTCAAAGAAATCCACGAAAACTCCAAACGATTAGGCTGACTGGTACGGTTGTGTTCGAATCCTGCACCTCCCGTCTACCAGCTTCGAGAGCATAACCTCTCGGCCACTGGTGGGGCTAAATATTTTTATTGATAAGTTACCACTGGTGTATAAAATATGCTGTCCGTGTATTTGTATAATCCATTCTATTTTTTTGTCTTTAAAGTATTAAAAAATAATGATGTATCTATTATTTTTATGCTATTTTACTAGATATCAGGAACTATCCTTCTTCAGCACCGAAAGGTTATATTTATACTTTAAAGTAAAGGGTTGAATTTTTGACATGTAACGGTTAAAACCGTCGTGTCAAAAACCTAGATTTAATAAAATAGCATCAAAAGAATTATTTAGCAGAGTTAGAAAAATTTAATAAATTCTAAATAAAACTGGATAAATGCACAGTGCTGTAGTTGGAAAAAAAATATTTGTGGGAACGCACCTTTTCATAGAGTAGATGTTAATGCTACCGGATTTTTGTTAAGTCAAAATCCAATTTAAAGCATTTAGCTAAAAGCCAACGTTTTTCAATTAACAATTATAATTATTAGATTCTAGTTTTTATAGTATTGTATTTGTATAGCATCGATCTAAAATCAATCTCGTAGTAACATTTTCCATTATGAATCAAAATAAATTAATATAACAGGAATAAATCACATTACTTACTGGCACATCTATCCTAGAACTTTCCAAAAGAACTATGATGAGGGGTGTTTTCTGTACTCTCTGATTTACAACTAGATGTCTCGTCTGCTAATTTTCTTCCTGATCACTACCAATGTTTCACATATGATTGAAGACAAAAAATTTTAAGGGAGGTCCTACACAGCTTATGAATATAAGTGAAACTCCTTAAAATCAGTGTAAATTATCGTTTCTCTTGAAAAGAAATTGTGCTTGTATCTATATATATATTTAGAAATAAGGTATTTAACCAAGTATGCAAAAAAAGCCACACCAGAAAAATCCACATAACTTGGAAATGTAGACATAAACAAAGAAAAAAAATTATAATTTCATATTTGATTACAATTTAATGTAGGGGAGACCGGGGGAATGGCGACACCTTAAGGGAATTTAAATTTTTTCACCTCGAAAAAATGTTTATTTTTTAATAGTAAAAATTCTAAAGCTGAATCATGATCTTTAGTATCTGTATAAATTTAACCGTAATCATAACTGTAAAGTAAGCATACATAAAAAAATATTTTTTAAACCTCTACACAGTGGCGGGATTACCCAGGACACTGGGGTAATTCCGCCAGTGTACCGCGGTAATGCCGCCACTCTTTAATGACCTAGTACATGCATCAAATGGATACTAGGAAACACACAACCTACTGAAAATAGTTAGAAAGCAATGTAATTGAGCAGAATAATGGTTAAGCTTACAATTCACTTCATATTACAAAAGTCACTCTGCTGAATCGGCTCCACTACATTAAAATAAGCCCATTTCTCACCCGATTTGCATGGCGGCGGCATTACCCCGAGAGGACAATATGGCGGAAATCCCCAAGCAAAGCCGAAAGAAGAACCGAATTTGTTCAACACATTGCATCAAAATGTTGGCGAATGCATGTAGATTACGGGTCATATTATCTTAAATACCTAATGTTACAATAAAAGGTGCTTATCTCTACTCATTTGAAGCTCCAAAATAATAAGCAACTAGATGAAAACTACATTTTTCACTAGAACAAACGAACGCCGTACAGCAAAGTCACTCTCACTTTAGGCACTGTTTATATTGTTAGCCGCTATAGTGGAGGCACATTCACTATCTCAAACTGCCCTTAGTTTTTAAACTAAATGGGGTGGCGGCATAACCCGGGTTGGCGGCATTCCCCCGGTCTCCCCTATACTAAACTACATTGAACTATCAAACAAAAGCAATGCTATATTAACAGCACTTTTTCTGTTTTGTTCTGTGTTTACGTACATATTTGTGTTTTGGACGGTTAAAACACAGATTAAACCTATGTCATCTCAAAAACTAGTTTTTGATGGCTAACCCAACCCTTGCTGAACTAGAAAAGTTCATTAGTGGTCACTGGTACCAGTTTTATAAGGGCCACTTTCTTTAAACTAGTGGTCATTTTTTATTTAAAAGTACTACACGGTAAACTTTCGTTAAAATTTCTATTAGTATTAATCTAAAACTGAATAGCCCAAATAAATATGTTAATATAAACATATTGCAACCAGATAAAGTAGAATCCTTAATCGAATGAAAAAAAAAATAAACACAAAGGAATAAAGGCATTCTTTTTACAACTGGAGGCAAGAAGGCTGCTAATTTTTTGGAATGATGAGGTGCAAGAAGGGAAATGTTGTAATTTTTATAATTAAGAGCAAGAATTTTGTAAACCTAAGGGCAGGCAAAGTACAGTATCCTTCTGTAACTCTTTGGAGAAAGTATGATGTAAATATAAAATCCAAGTATAGGTAACCATTCCATGGAAACACAGTCTATATATGAGGATGTGAGTTTCGAAACTGGCCTCATTCAAAATTTTGAAAATCTCAATCTATTCTACTGGTAAACTTGCACCAAAAAAACACTACCTGAAAAATATTTTGTTTTATCCTGTATTTCTGGAATTGTAAAACCTTGGTTTACAATGAAAACTAATGGACGTAGATAAATGTTTTTGCGATTTCCCAAATTTGATTTTCTTGATAAGGCGAGTTTTGAAATATTTGAAACATGACTGTTTTTTTTTCTTTTTAGTCATCTGCCCTGAGCTTTTGACTGAACTAATTTTGCTAATTATTTTTTTTTAAATGAAAGCTGTTTATTTGTAGATGCGTCCACACTATTTCCATTTTTATATTTTTATTTTAAAGGGGTTTTTTTATGAAATTTCTTCTAAATGATGGTAATTTGATTACTTCCATTGTTAATTTAAACAAGAATTAATGAAAAATATCCAGACTCATGACTGTTTGGATGGATTTTTCAGGGGTCGTTCCAAGCAAAATTTGGGGCCTATTTAGGGCCCTTCCACAAAAATCTATTTAATAAAATAGGCCCCTTCACAAAAATAGATTTAATAAAATGGACCCCTTCACAAAAATAAATTTAATAAAATAGGTCCCTTCGTAACATTCTTTTTCATAAAAACTGTTTTAAAATGTGTAAATTATAAATAAAACCAGCTCATGAAAAACAGAAACTTTAGCAAGGAGATTTAAAGAAGTTTTGTCAATAAATTCTTCGTTTGAATTTAAATAACTGGATTTCAACTTTCCTTACAAAATGTTATTTTTTTAAAAAATATAGTAAAATTTAAAAAAATAACTTGTACTTTTCACAAAATGGGCCCCAAGAATAAAAACCTCCATCGACCCCTGTTTTTCATTTGCAAGTTAATTGCTATATATATATATATAATTATGCAATGTACTTTATTTTTATAAGCAAAAAAAAAAAAAAAAAAAAAAAAAAAATTATTGCAGCATCACGAGAATGTTGTCTATTGGGTTTATTTTATCACTATGCATTATGACATGCTTTTTTTTCATTACAATTAAATATTAAATAGAGAATGTATTTTTATTTGTTAAGAATAAAGTACATATATAAAGTGTTTCAAAGTTATCGCTGGTGATGTTAAGCGTAGCTTGAAATGCATTTTTGCATTAATAAAACTAAAGATAAAGATTATGATTCTGCCAACATGTAATTTTCACTTATTTTTTATTTCTCAATTCTAAAGATTAGAATAGTAGCCTTTATTGATCGTTGAACTATTTCAGAAATTGTATATGGAGTAAAAAATATATCTTCATCTGTATTTGTAGAAATCATTTCTCATTTTTAAAATGTACTTTTCTACCATACAAACCTTTCAATGACGAAATCTTTATACTGTTCTTTTGTATGATGTTTTATGAAAATGAAATGCAGATCAGCATTCCCAGCACCGTGCGAAAGGGGGGGGGGGGTGCGAAGGGGGCGGTCGCCCCGGGCGCGGAAATTTAGGGGCGCCAAATTTGTACTACCAATTTCAATTTTTTTTTTTTATTGTCGTCGATCCTTTTCATTGGAATTTTTTTTTCCCTCTTCGATAGTCTATATTTTTGTAAAACTAAATGTATATATTTACATATCGGGAATATTTTTCCCAATGGAAGTATGTACATTTTTCATTTCAAAATTATTGCGCTGTTCACATTTACTTTTCATTGATCTCTTTAGATCTGATGATTTTATAATATGCTTTTGTGATATTTTATTACGTTGTTTCTTAAACTTTTGCACTCTGCGGGCCCTTTACATCGTATACGAAAGTTTCTGCCACCTGCCACCCTCAGTGAATATGAATTACTAACCTATTCTGATTCCACTATGGGATCATTCTTATAGTCATTCGGTCATTACTTTGCCGTTAAAAAAAAGGTCCAGCACAGGATGAAAATGCTGATTACATGAAATCTGCGATTGCATAAGGACTACGATTTTTCAAACTAACGTTCAAGAAAATTATACCTAGTCCTAGTGGAGAAATTACTAACGGCGATTGCGGCTTATTGGATAACTTAATTAAGGGAATCACTATATTTTGTTTTCTCTTTTTACTATTCACCAATTATCTTGATCGCCCTCCAAAGTTAGCCAATCCAGATTGTGGGTTTTTCATGTTGAAGAAATTAAATCCTAAAATTCCTGAGCATAAAAATGCTCTAGAATACAGGAGTGCATGCATTCGCTAAAAGAAACTTGAGAGACGTTTAAAATTAAATCACATAATCGACAGCAAATTTGAAAAGAGCTAAAGTGAAAATTATTGAAAGTGAAAAAGACAAATGGCAAAATATATTCAGGATGAAATTATGAACTTTCTTTCCAATGAAGATAGAAATACGATTGTAGAAGAAATTAATAGAGCAAGATATTTTTCAATTTCGTTCGATCGCACTCCATATACCGAGTGTCCTAAAATGGAGTGACTGTTTTTAAAATTCAATAAGCTGTAAATGACAGCTATTTAAAAAAAAAAAATGCGGAAGGTAATGTAAAATGTCAGTATTTTTTACATCGATTCCCGATTTTAGTTCCAAATAGCAACTATAGATGGCGTTGCAAGCAGGGATGACCACCTCGGGAACTCAGCTTACGCTTTAGAATGATAGTGCAGTGCCGAGGGGCAGACCAAATCCACTAGCTGCTCGCGTTACAAATGACTTTTTCAATTCTTATACTGCAGTTTTACAATTTCACGTTACAACATAAATATCGATGATTTGTTGAAGAATTAAACAGGTATATAGTCATTTCAGGTTACAGCAGTATACTTTATTAAATCATATTCGTGTAAATCAATCAAGTTTATACTGAATTGACAATTATGCCAGCAATGTATAATCACACAAGCATTATAAAGACAACATCTAGCGCCATAGGTGCTCAATCAAGGCCAAAACTGAAATCGCCCAACACTGATGCGAAAAGAGGGAGGCTAAATGTATGGATTGGGTCTCATTCTCCAATACAATCTTATTTTTAGGGGCCTATTCTATATATTTAACCTTCTTCCTTCGTATGATGCTAGGGGATTTCAGTTTTGACCTCCATTGAGTGCTTATTGCTTGCCATCTATCTCTGCTATTTGGAACTAAAACCGAGAACCGCAGTAAAAATAGTTCTAATATCTTACATAACTCTCCTGCAAGAATTTCTTTTAATAATTGTAACCATTTGCAAGTTACTGAATTTTAAACACAGTCCAGTTTAGGAATCCAGTAGGGGAGACCGGGGGAATGGCGACACCTTAAGGGAATTTAAATTTTTTCGCCTCGAAATACTGTTTATTTTTTAATAGTAAAAATTCTAAAGCTGAATCATTATCTTTAGTATCTGTATAAATTTAACCGTAATCATAACTGTAAAGTAAGCATATATAAAAAAATATTTTTTTAACCTCTGCACAATGGCGGGATTACCCAGGATACTGGGGTAATTCCGCCACTGTACCGGGGTAATGCCGTCACTCTTTAATGACCTAGTACATTCATCAAATGGATACTAGGAAACACACAACCTACTGAAAATAGTTAGAAAGTAATGTAATTGAGCAGAATAATGGTTAAGCTTACAATTTACTTCATATTGCAAAAGTCACTCTGCTGAATCGGCTCCACTACATTAAAATGAGGCCATTTCTCACCCGATTTCCATGGCGGCGGCATTACCCCGAGAGGACAATATGGCGGAAATCCCCAAGCAAAGCCGAAAGAAGAACCGAACTTGTTCAACACATTGCATCAAAATGTCGACGAATGCATGTAGATTACGTGTCATATTATCTTAAATACCTAATGTTACAATAAAAGGTGCTTATCTCTACTCATTTGAAGCTCCAAAATAATAAGCAACTAGATGAAAGCTACATTTTTCACTAGAACGACGTACAGCAAAGTCACTCCCACTTTAGGCACTGTTTATATTGTTGGCCGCTATAGTGCATTCACATTTACTATCTCAAACTGCCCTTAGTTTTTAAACTAGGTGGGGTGACGGCATAACCCGGGTTGGCGGCATTCCCCCGGTCTCCCCTAAAATTCGCAGAACAATTTGACTACGAAGCTTCTGATGAAAGTGGAAATTTATATGAATGTGAAGGATTTCGTGTTACGTAGAGACACTATAACCGTGCAACTGAGGTGGAGGTTTGAGAAACTGAGAAATGTAAAACAAGAATTTGAGTTTCTGGCTGGTGCGAATCTAAAATCAGTTATCAAAAGACTGATAATATTGTCTGGACCTTGCCCTTTATTGCTGACTCGAATGGACTTGAATTGTTAAGCGAGGTTTTAAATGCGAAAACCTTATTTCTACCATTATATAAGAACTTTTATAAAATGGATCATTTAGAAATCCTTTAGTTGCTCCATAATTTTAACTTTGGGAAAACAAGGAATTACAAAAACATGGAGACAGAGTACATAATTTATAAGTATTCCAGTAACAATAAAGTAGTAAAAAACTACTTAAGATCTACTATGAGTCGAGAGATTAAGCAACCTGAATTTACTTTCTATAAAATTCAGTGTGTCACAATCTTTACACATAAAATAATAAACGATTTTGTTACCCTAAATGCAAGAAAAATAAAATGGAAGTAAATGTATTTGCCTGATATTATATTCCATATTAACCTTTAACTGATGTCACAGAAATTGTCACATAACTAGTGTGAAGTGGTTTGTGAGACCCCTCCATCGAAAGATAAATAAAAGGTATGATTAACTCATAGGATGGTGTTTTTGTACTAAACTTTTTGTACAGGACTGTTATAATTAAAATGCACCTATTCAAATGTATTTGTTCATAGTACTAAAGTTCCAAACGGTACAAGATTTCTGTAGTGTTTGTAGTTAAAGCAATTTAAATTGTAAAAATTGAAAAAAGCCGCGGTCTGGGAGACCGGTAACATCAGTTAAAGGTTAACCTTTAACTGATGTTACCGGTCTCTCAGACCGCGGCTTTTTTCAATTTTTATAGTTTAACTTGCAATTTTCAGTTTAACTACCAACACTACCAAATTTTTTGTTCCGTTTGGAACTTTAGTACTATCACCAGAGACTTTTGAATAGGTGAATTTAAATTATAACAGTCCCGTACAAAAAGTTTAGTACAAAAACACCATCCTATGAGTTAATCGTGCCTTTTATTCATCTTTCAATGGAGTGGTCTCACAGACCGCTTCACACTAGTTATGTAACAATTTCTGTGACATCAGTTAAGGGTGTATTCCGATCCAAACTGCTTATTTTCTGATTCATTTTTAAATTCATTTTTGCTCTCAAACGCATCAAACTAAGAAATTCTCTTATTTAGAAACTACATAATGTGCCGTGCTTCTCGATTTTTTGATAAATGCAGAAAATATTGTAAAAAATGCTGTCAAAATCGGCGTTTTGAACCGAAATTTCCGGAAGCGGGAGATCTGGGGATGAAAAAGATGGTCATACTGAGAAAATAATTGCTTAAAAATCAAATTCTAATTAATTGAGCGAAAAATGAAATCACACGGCACCTTATACAACGCTTCAAAAATCACCTCAGCAAGTTTCATGTTTTTACTTTTAAAAATGAGTCTGAAAATGTCTCAGAAAATTTCGAGCTGTTGAGGGTGGAAAAATATTTTTTCGAATACACCCTTAAAGGTTAATTAAAACAATGCTTCAGTTATCTTTCTTAATAAATGTACTGAAATTATAATTTATTTTTATCTATTACATTATGTTCTGCAGGTTTTTTGTTTGTTTTGCTTTTTTAGTACTTATTGGTTGAAGGGACCGGGACCGCTTGCTTCCAATCTGGTTGTTAGCGATTTTTACCCATTTTCTGCAGCTTAAAGAGTAACGAGAACTAAAATGGCTAGAAAAATATGTGACAAAGGCTAAGAAAAATCTGTCGCAAAGCATCATGATTTCATTAACAAGTAAGTGCAATTTTCTTTTCTGTTATTTAGTTGTTTGGAATTTCTGAATTAAAATTAAATCTTTTAAAGTTCTAAAATAAACGCAAAATATTTATTCAATATGATTTATTGCCATTTCTGCCCTTTATCAATTTTGAAGGGGGGGGGGGCGCCAAATTGACACGCTGCCCCGGGGCGCAGTTTTCTCTTCGCACGGCCCTGAGCATTCCATCATTTTTGAGGAGGGTGATATACTAGTGATGTAAATAAATTGTGTATTGATATTCACAGATATTGATATTCAATAGTTGGTCATAGTGAGATAATATTTGAGGACATCAGAAGCCAAGGGGTAGAAGTGACAAAATTTCGATTTGGAGTAAATTGAGTTCAAAGGTAATTGATGTTAAATTTGAATATCAATAATAATTGACTGAATTGAAGTAAGAAACTGCTGCTTGTTTTACAGTGGTCTTTGAACTCTTATTTCAATAAATGTGAAAAAAGTAGAGTGCAATTTTCTTTAAATTTATAATTAATCAATATTGATCATTATTCATCAAAAGTGGTTGATCTCCAAAACACAACACATTATTAGAAAATTTCTTATATTTCTTTACCTGAAAAGAAAAAAGCATATTTCCAGGTCATCTGTGCACTTAGTTCAATTTTGTCACTTATACCCCTTGTCTTCTGGGGTCCTCATTTATAAACTTTATTTTAAGTTCCAAATTAAATACAATTTTCCAATGCTCAGAATCCTTACACTTTGCTTTTTTTTTGGGGGGGGGGGAGGGATTTGAGATCAGGCATTTTTTCTTCTGGTATAACTGGCTGACTACTGGTGCTTGTACTCTATATTTAGCTAATACCAGTTGTCTGTCTCTTTTACTTAACATTAACCCCATAATTTTATTTATATACATTTCAAACAGCACTTATTGTTAGTATTTTTTTAAATTGCAATGCCAACTATAATAACTGTTACTGATTACACAATGAATAGATTTTTAATATTAAACTGTAAAAATTAATAATCTGAAAGTTGGAATTTGAAGATGTCAAGTTCTTAAATTATGCATTAATTGTATGTAGCAAATATTATGTTACAAAATATCAAATGTCATAATATTTTATGGAAAAGTGTTGATTTCTGTTCTTTTGAAGAATGTTGAATTAATCACTAACTCTCTTGTAGAGAGGGATGTGTGAAGGTGTTAATGGGGAGCTTACCTGTAACTCACTCGCCAAAATTTTAACGGGAGGAGATTCAATTGAAATTTAACATGTGTGATTGAAATTGACTTTTCTCTACTTCCATCCATCCAAAATAATATTTACCTACTACACAATGTTGTTTTCAAAACTCCTTCTCCTCAAGTAGTTGAGTATTATATCCTTATAGCCCTCACCCCTGCCTGTCTAAACAGTATTTATTTCATAAACTGTGAAATAAGTAATCTATGATAGATATTAGAATTGAGGTTGAAAAGGATTTTTTACTATACTTTTTAGTTAAGACATTTTTAAATTATTGAATAGCATAAACTTAATTATGTAATGATAAACAATTTGAATATTTCCGTTAAAGCTTTTAAACCCTCTTTTATTAAATGTATTTGTCTGATAATAGTTTTGCTTATAACTTTCTACTTTTGCGTTACTGATATTTGTAAAAATCTTGAAATTTTCGAAATTAAAACTGGTATTTTATTGACACTGTCAATTGTACTTTGTTAATCCATAATACAAAAATTGTTAGACTATTGAGTGCTTTTTTTTTTTTTTGATAGGATATTTGATAAGTAAAATTATATCTTCTGCAATGAATAATACTGCTTGTATACAAAACTTTCTTAGCATATATGGCATGTAAGACATTAGCCATAAAATAAAATAAAATCTTCTGAAAAAAAAGAGAAGGGGGAGGGGGCGTGAGGAGAAAGAAAAATTTTTTGTATTACCACATGTTTTTTTTCCTTAATTTTTTTCTTTTAAAAATTTACTTTCAAAATCTAGGAGCACATGGTACATGATGGGTGTTTGAGATTTGACCGGCTTTTATATTATATTTATATTGAACTGAATTCTGTGCAATTTTAGCACTAGCCATAAGATTTATCACTGTAAAATCTGTTTTTTTTTTCTTAATTGAGGTATTAAAAGTAGGGTGAGTGTATCTGTTACATGAGTACATAACATACATGATAAAATAAACAAGTCGCTTAAAATTCTTTGACTTTTTAGAATTTTTCTAGACTCTTTGGTTTTTTTTTCTTTTCAAATCCCTATAAACACTGCATATTAGTAATTTCTACATAACTTCTGATTTAATGCTGTAGCAAAGAGCCCTTGTTAAAGTGGCTAATGCTCAAAGCAGTAAGTTTCATTTATATATTTTTATGAGAATACTTTAGAATTTCAATAAGCTGCTGATTTTCTAATGACAATGGAAAATGTTGTCTAGTGGTTAAATCGCACAAAAATTAGTTAGGCTTAAATAAAAGTCCTGTATTTTTATATATCTTGAATAAAATTTCCTATATATTTAGTGTTAATGCAATGTGTAATTTACTTGTTTTCAAGGTGTGAAATTCAGTATTTTGTTTATTATATTTCTACATGTTTAATAATTGGATTTTGTGTGCACAAATAACAATTTTAGATCTTTTCATTTTATATTGTTAAAATAGGTGGAGAAATTAATCAGATACTTGGAGCAATACCTTTTTTTACCCGACTCGAAAGGAATCTGGATTTGAAGTATACCAGACTTGAGAGTAAAGCCAGTTTCCGAATTTGCAAGAAAATATATTGTGAAAGCTCATGGTAGCTGTAGATGTAAAATATATTGTATTTCTAAATCTGATCTTAAAAAAATTAAATAAAAAGAAATTCTTTCTGTTTTAAAAGAAATACTAAATATATAATTTGTAAGCAAAAATTGTTTAATAAATGAAGTAGCACAATGAAAACACTAGCATTGCTTTATATTGTCTGTGTCTATTTATTTCAGCTATCCTAGCACGGCAGGTATTTTCAGATAGAACATAAAGAGAAGAATTTCCAGAAAATGATTAAAGCCATCTAGCTTAATTCCAGCTGTGATTTGAAAAGGTGTATTTCAAGGTTTATCGTAAACAAAAGGGGAGGGGGGACAAGTATTAGTATTATTTTTTTTTCTTTAATGCTTGATTGTGTGTGTCATATTTGATTTCAGATAAGATGTATTTGGTGTGTGCATGTATATGAATGCAAAGTTAATTTTGATTGGCATGTGTAATTATTGTCGAATTTAAATAGTTTGTAACTTTTTAATTTAATTCTATTTGATACAGAATGTTCAGTTGTACTAAAGTCTCTCAACATAAAAGTTTATGAAGCATGAGTTATTCCACTTAATTATCCCCCCCCCCCTCAAAAATTTGTATTGTCGCAATTTTATTTATATATTTTTTGCTATTTAAATGGTTTATGCATCTCAAAAATAAAACGTTATTAATTTAATTAGTTGCTCAAATTTTTTTGGAGTTCAAAAATATTGAATGACAAACAGTGAAAACAAAAATTCAAGATTAAAATAAATAGAAGTTTTGCAATTAAAAAATGTTATATCACAAAAGTACTCTAATACTCAAGGGGGGCGGGCTGTGTTAACCCCTGATAATGTTTAAATTTGTAAGTAATAAGTTTTTTTTTTAACATGGAATTTAAGGCAAATGCCATAGGGGGAAAAAACAGAATAAAATCTGTAGTAAGTAGAAATAAGCTTTTTATTTAAGACTAATTTCAGCATTAATAATTATAATTTGCATTAATAATAAATCTTATGGTCAAAAACAAGTTTGACATTGAAAGACAAAGCATCGAATAGTTGAGTAAAAATTAGAATTTATGCTTCATGATTACTTAGAAAAGGTACAAGACTTCCCCCCCCCCCCCCACACACACACACACACCTCTTACATCAGAAAAATGTTTGCTTCTTTGGAACAATATTTGATTTTTTCATGTATTACACTTGGAATGAGCAAAAATTAGAATATTTGTACGCTTCATGATTGATTAGAAAAGTTACAGGATTTTTTTTTCCTCCACACTTATCAGAAAAATATTTGCTTCTTTGGAATAACTTTTTTTAAAATCATAAATAGAATTCTATGCCCAGTCAAAGTAAGATTTTATACTTTGCCTTTTTGACAAAGTATAAAATCTTCAATATGTAAACAAATCTTTTTTTTATATATATATAATGCTAATTTCAGCATTAATAATAAATGAATTTTTTATGGTCAAAAACAAATTGGTCATTCAATAGTTTAGCAGGAATTTCATTTTTTTTCTTTTTTTATTAATGCTTGATGAATAGTTAAGGGTAGTTTTGTTAAAAAAATGTTTCTTTGGATTGCAATCAAAAATATGAACTAAATAAAAAACTTGTATATAAAATATTAAAAAAATATATTGTGCTTTCTCTACGCATAACACAGTCAAAAATAATCTATTAAGTTAAAGTGAGACCAAGTACTATGCAATAGAATAAGTTAACTGCAAAATCACTGTGTGTGTGTGTCGAGGGGGAAGGGGGGGTTGAATCCTCCAGTTCTAACGTTCCACAATAAAACAACATAAGCTGCAATTCTCTACCATAAAATTGCAACAATTTATGATTCTGTAACTGAGAAATGTGCATGTGAATACTTTTTAAATGTGCAGAAAGTTTATTTTTTTAATTATATAACGAATAAATTATTTTAACTCTTTCAAGGCGGCGGTACATGTATGAAACAAATCGATTTTAATTCCCAAGTGGTACCAGAATATTGATTTAAAAAAAAAAGAGTTAATGAATGTTTCCAAATTAAATTTGTTTGTGAATTCCGGTGATATTCATTTCAACATTTTAGCAATGGGAGAGCTATGGCCCTGAAAGGGTTAAAATAGTTTCTGTACTACAAAATATATAATTAAATCGATTAAAAAGTATTCGCCGACATGCGTATAAAATATCTTTATATTGGCACAAGATCTATATTGTCATACATGCATAAAAAAACAGTTCGCAATGATGATCTTTGGATATCAGCAATGCGAAATTTGTGCCCTTATTTTAACATTTTTATGCCAGATATTTCGGAATTCGTACGTATTTGCATCAAACACGTATCACCTATATCGCCGATTTCCGTCGTTGTGCCATGTTTCTGGTGCAACGTCGATAACCCATGAAAGTATCGCCAAAGATATCGAATAAAAGGACAGAATCGAAACTTTTAGGTTACGATTCGCTGTTATCGAAATAACACCTCTAGTACTTGATGAAAGATACAATTTTTGTGCCAATCTGTTAGTTCTGTGCTTGCTGGGCAGACTCACAGAGTGACAGAGTGACAGACAGACATTTTCTAAAAACCGTCAAATCATGTTCAGAACCTTCTAAAACGTATAAATCCGTCGAAAACCGGAAATCAAAATTTTTCACGAATCCAATACTTTCTTCTTAGAAAGTAAAAGTGTAAACCTTTCAAATAAACATATGTGATGCAAATTGCACAGGAACACATAGTTCAACGAATTTGATTTTTTAGTCTAATTGTTTTGCTGGTTCACTGTACATTCGGCGAAATTTTTCCTAATTGAATCTTTTTCTTATGTCAGATTTTAAAGTGTTCCATCTCATAAATATTAAATGCAAATATTCTTAATGTCCAGTATAATGTGAAATGAAATTCCTTGTATTAATTAGTTTAAAATATAACGATTTTTTAAAACAAGCATTTTCATGAAATATAAATCTTATAATAAGAAAAAAATTTGCACTGATTCATTGATAAAATAAATTTTAAATAATTTTGAACACATGAACACATAGTTAAACGAACTTGATTTTTTAGTCTAATTGTTTTGCTTGTTCACTGTACATTCAGCGAAATTTTTCCTAACTGAACTATTTTTCTTACGTCAGATTTCGAAGGGTTCCTTCTCATAAATATTAACTGAACTATTTTTCTTACGTCAGATTTCGAAGGGTTCCTTCTCATAAATATTCAATGTAAATATTCTGAATTTCCGGTATAATGTGAAAGAAAATTCTTTGTATTAATTAGTTTAAAATATATCATTTTTTTAAAACAAACCTTTTCATGAGAATGTCATTATAAGAAAACATTTTGCACTGATTGATGCATTGGTAAAATAAATTTTAAATAATTTTGAAGACATGAACACATAGTTCAACGAGCTTGATTTTTTAGTCTCATGTTTTGCTGGTTCACTGTACATTCAGCGAAATTTTTCCTAACTGAACTATTTTTCTTACATCAGATTACGAAGGATTCCATCTCATAAATATTAAATGTAAATATTCTGAATTTCCGGTATAATGTGAAATAAAATTCCTTGTATTAATTAGTTTAAAATATGACAATTTTTTAAAACAAACCTTTTCACGAAATATAAATATTATTATAAGAAAAAAAAAATTGTACTGATTGATTCATTGGTAAAATAAATTTTAAATAATTTTGAAATAAATAAAGTAATTGGTTATTAAATTTATTGTAATGCAGAACAAATATAATGTATTCAAAAAATATCATTTAAATGAATATGGCACTTCTTACTTGCAGTACGTAAATGATCCATTTACTGAAAGTACGCATAAATGTATCATATCTGTGTCTTCTTGTGGTCCTACAGCACTTAAAACGGCATTACTTCGATTCTTTAGAAGATAAGATTCGGTTAATGGCACCTGTAAATAAAAATTATATTCATTTTAAAGACAAATGATGTACATTTTTGGATATTAGTTTTCATTCATGTAACCAAGTAATGCTCACGTTTTTATAGGCTTTTATATTCCATGTTAAAACGTTTTCAAAATAAAAACGTTCCAATTTGAGCTGAGCTTTCCAATCTCAAAATAACATTAGATGTCATGACATGTGCTATCAAACTCTCTTTGATATCTTAGCTTCTAAATATAATAAAATTTCAACCTTTTCAACATCAAAATGAAAAAAGTATTTTCTAATCACTTGTATTAAACGAGCTAGCGATTTTTCCGGTTACGGATGATATCGTAAAAGGCATGATCTATTTTCACGAAACTTGCCTCCTATACTAAATCGAGCACAAAAAAAAGATCTCTTGGTCCTGAATTCCAGAAATTTAATTTTAACAGGTTAAAACAAAGTTAGCGCTGAAAATTCCGCTTGTTATAAATGGAAAATTTTTTATGTTATTCACACGAAAACCTGCCTTCTATACTATTTTGAGCAAGAAAAAATGAACTAGCAATATCTTGAATTCGGGAAAGTTGCTTTTGAGAGGTTAAAGCAAACTCAACCTTGAAAATGTTCCTATATTTCAAAAACGGCTCGAACGATTTTCACAAAACATGGCACCTATATTAATTACGGCACAAGAAAACTAACCAACTAGGTCTATATATCGGGTAAATTCGTTTTTTAAATAAAACAACCTCATTAGAACAAATTTTTGTAGTGATTGAAACAGTTCCGACGATTTTTATGAAATAAGCCTTATTCCAAAGCGAAAAAATAATCCAGCTAACTCTGCACTTCGAATAAAAAATTTATAGGTTTAAGCATTTAATCTTCCTTAAACGGAATTTTTGACTTAAGTATTGGCCATTGATCATCAGCACTATAGTAAACAATCATATATTTGTAAATTAAATTAATTCTAAATTATCTGGTTTTTTATTCCAAATTTACGATCCCAATTCATTACTAAAAGGCTATAAATCGTGTGTCTAAATTAAACATAACTCTAAATTATTCTCGAGTTTTTTGTTTAAATAATTTCATAACAATAATATTAATTAATAAAGGAAATTGTTCAGTTTATAATTGATAACACTAATCCTGTTATTACAGCAATATACTTTTTAAAATAAACATTCATGTCTCTATAATTCATAAAAAATGACTTTGATATTCATTTCTATTCAAATGATTTTTTTTGCACATATTTACGCAATCGATAATTACATATTAGAGGCTCTCAAATATTTAGGCATAATAAAAATCTCACTACTAGCTCAGACATACTCATTATAGGTCATTAGATATAAATGGCTTTATTAATCATTTTTATCTGGTGCCATTTAATTGATGTCTAATGGGATACCAAGGCACTAAATGACGCCTCGAATGAAACCCCAAAATTTAAATTCCCCCATTAGCTGGAATGCAGTGTATTTTATTTTTGGCGATTTTTGAACTCACCATGGTACAGGGCTTAGAAGATACAGTGTGGAAATTGGCCACAAAATAGTACTAAAAATTGTAATCCGATAAACGTAAAACGATGCTGAATAACAAGATGTCGATCGCAGCGAAATCTGCTAGCCCTTTTCAATTTAAACATTGTATAAGTGTTGAATTTAAAAAAGCGCTACGGCCAGAAGCTGGATATATTATAATGTTGTGCTGTGTATCACAGGCTTTGCGTGCTGGAAGTGTTTTCAATGCTGCCATCTGTTGGTCTCGAGAGGAGATGATGATGTTGGTGAAGGTACGTGTTTGTTTACCCAATGTCACCAATGCAAAAAAAAAAAAACAAAAAAAAAAGTGCAGCGGCAAGGATCGAACTGAAGAACACAGAGGCAACAGGCGAGATCTATAGCGTCGAGCAAAAGGCTAGCTTGATCGCTTTCTTCCCGTGCAAGATGGCATCGCCACAATATCTAGTAATATTACCAAAGATGAGATATTTCTTACCAGCCAGCTGATTGGAAAGATACAAGCACGTTAGTATCAAGTGAACTTCTCTGCTTCACAACGTCTGCTTATAGAAAGGACAGTGCAGTACGGGAAGTTTTTTTTACATAAAAACATATAAATAAAATGCTGGTAAGTAATTTTTAATGTACAATTAGACCACATTTGTTACTCCACTGTTTCTAAATAAAGCACTGCTTATATATAATTGAAATATTAAGAAATCCTATATTCCTATTAAAATATTACTACAAATAATGTTTTCTGTGAATTAGTAAATATAAAATTTATTCAGAAGACAGTGCTTCTAATTACGAAAATAAAAGAAAGCTTAAGTAGCATCATAAAAAGGTTTTGTTACACCTAACGATGTACTTTTTCAAAATTTCTAGTTAATTTTTGTAAGGGGGGAGGTAGAGATTAAATTGAAACTTTTCAAGTCTTTCTATCTTTACTTGATACTCATAGACCTTTTTATTATTAGTCTTATTAAGCACATTGATATTAAAGGTGTTTCATTCATACATTTTAGTAGATTTTTATGTAAAGTGCATTTTTTTTTTTTTTTTTTTTTTTTTTTTTTTTTTTTTACATGAAATAAAATGAGAATGTTGTCTTTTTTTACCATTTATCTATAACATAACAAAGAAAAGGGAAATTTAAAATGCTCAAGGTTATATGTTTCTGAATAATTCCTAACGTTTAACTTTTTAAAATGGCCTCCAAATTCATAAATTTTAGTTCTGCTTCCTGCAAAGTTCCTGAATTTTTGTTTGAAGACAGTCATTTTTCTGAAAGTGTGTTACAGATTTAAGTAGAAATAAAAAAGAAAAAGAAAATAATTTTCTAGCTTTTATGCTATGTACAAAGGATCACATAGAGAAAATATTTCAAACTGGTTCCTACATTTCAGAATTTTCGATAAAAGGGAAAATATGTATAGGGAAATTGAATTTTCAGATTGAATAGGTGCCCACCTTTGTTGCAATCCTTTTAAAAAGATTTTCTATACATACTGATCTATATATATATATGTATATATATATATATATATATATATATATATATATATATATATATATATATATATGTATATATATATATATATATATATATATATATATATATATATATATATATACGGGGCATTCTCACAATCTTTTGACTTTCATGTCCCTAAATAATAATTTTTATTTTAATACACTTTTTTGTATTTTTTACTATGATAAATTAAGTTTTATGAAATGACAAATGAAGTTTAAATATGCATTTCTTTTATTGTCAGTACCGAATTAAGTTCATTATAAAGAGATTAAAATAATATTAAACTAGTCGGATGTGTCAATCCCAAAACTTTCTTCTATCTCATACATGTCAATACTTCCTGATAAATGCAGCACAGCAACGCCACCGGTTAGGCGATTTATACCAAAATCTAATCAGGGACAACTTTCGTGAACTTCTAATTGAATTTGAAATTTGGTGAAAATTCGTGCATTAGTTTTTGAGATAGAGCTATTACGGAAATCGTGAAAAGTTCTGAGTTACAGTGGCACCTCTTGGGCAATTTACACCAAAAACTTATCAGGATCAGTTCATATCAGGGACTAACTGAATCTAAAGTTTGATGAAAATTCATGCATTAGTTCTTGGGATACAGCTATTGCGGAAATCGGGAAAATTGCTGTATAGTAGCGCTGCCAGTTGGGCGATTTACACCAAAAAGTAATCAGCACCAATTTATATCAGGGACTAAATCAATCTAAAGTTTTATTAAATTCCGTTCAATAGTTCTTAAGACAGAGCGCCCACAGTATTTGTGTCACACACAGATAGACAGACTCACAGACAGACATTTTGTAAAAACATGTTTTTCATTACCTCTGTACCCTAAAAAGTATACATCCGTCGAAAACCGGAATTCGAAAATTTTCACGAATCCAATACTTTCTTTCTGTAAAGATAGAAGAAAGTAAAAATGAGTTATACAGAATAGCTGTATTTGATATTTTTTAAGTTCCATATCTCTTTGAACTTTCATCGTACATCCATTTGCATTTTTCTAGTATATACTGTTATACCCAACACTACTTTGCATAATGTTTTACAAAGTGTTAGTATTCTTTTAGCAACGTTTTTTTTTTTTTTTTCAATAATACAATTACTAATTCATACATTTATTGTACGGTACCCTCTGTGCGTGAGTAATACTCGCACTTGACCGTTTATTTATTTCATATACTGGGGAACATCCCATTGTATGATTGCATTAGACTATTAACGAGATAAATAAGTTTTGGACGATGTTGGGGGTCCAAACACCAGGAAAACTCCTATAACGTCCCGTGTCCCTGATGCTGATTTTTAAGTTTGGAGCTGTCTGTATAAAATTGTTTCAATAAAAGTAATTCGATGCATTTTTTTCCGAAACTGGGACAATTGTTTTACATAAATATGTAGCAAAAAATTAACCTGCACAGATTTTTACGGTTGATATTATTTTTTGAACTCTGTCTCTGGTTTTTTCATCCTTACCGTCCCTCTTGCTAAACTTATACAGAAAATCACTTCAGATGCAGCCACAAATTTTTTTTCAAGTTTTTTCTCATGCAGAAGTATGCTAGAGAAAGAATGCCTAAAATTCTTTGACAGGAAATTTACTGCAGAATTTAAATCAGCATTTAAATATCAATTTCAAAATCGTGGCTTTATTGGTAGTCTTGCCGTCCTTAAGGTTTATTCCTGAACTTTTTGAGGTAAATTAAAAAAATTAATTTAATCCAATGTTAACAACTGTTTCTAAAAATCGATGAACATTGTGGCTATCACTTAGTCTTAACATGATTTGCCTAAAAATAGGTGGTAATTTTCCGTACCGTTCCATCCTTACCGTCCCTTTTTGTCCCATTTCGTCCCTTTTTTCCTATACTGTACCCTTTTTTTACCTTACCGTCCCTTCTTTAACACCCCTTTAAAGCAATGTTATACAAAAATTATGTATTAAAAGTACTACATTTTTATTATTTCTTATTTGAATGTCCTGTGGGTACTATGCAATTTCATTATAAGTAAAAATTTAGAAGAAAATAAAAAGTTATAGTGGTAAAATGGTAAGGAAAATTAAACTCGCAAGTTTAACTTAAACTTCAGTTAAAAAAAAAAAAAAAAAAATTCGCTGCTGACCCTTTTTTCTTTATTTTGAATCATTAAGGCATATATTAAAAAATCTCTCGGAAATAATTTCTCAAAAATATAGTGTTTCTCCTAAAGACTTCTTCAGAAGTTCAGATAATTTATTTACAGTACTGTGGAGGAATACACCAAATAGTGTTTTGTGCCGAATACTCAATATTCAGCACACAGGTAAACTGAATACCGAATATTCAGCTGGTTGAATTCTCCTACATTTCTGGGTTTAAAAGTAATAAAAAGTTATATTTTAAAACAATTTTACATTATGCGTAGCACAAGTACTTTCATTTTGATGAGCAAGACATTTCCCATGTAAAATTTACACTAAAAAAATCTATGCTTTGAGTTATTATTTAAGAGAGAATAGTCTTAACGCTTTATTTATTAATAAAAGTTTCAACTTTACGGCTTCTTCTGTGAATTAAAATAAATTTATAATGCTTTCTTATATTCTAAAACAAATATTTTAAAGCCAAAGAAAAAGTTAGAGTTCAGGTTAACCTGATTTTTAAAAAGAATGTCCAAAATATTTTTTCAAGTGAAAAATCAATATAAAATAAAACCTCCATAAAACCTCCAGACACTCCCAAAAAGAGTATACCTCTATTTATCAAACACTTTTTCAATTCCTATACATGAGTTTTTGTGTGCATAAAAAATAAAGTATTAGAAATATTTTCCATACTCCGAGAGAAAAAAAAAAATGTGTTTTTAACTGTACTGTAAAAAAATAACAGTCAATGATTATACGTTTATTATATACATTCTATTTTTCATACTGTAAATTGAATATATATAATCATTCATAATCAAATATATATTTATTTTCTATTTCTCAGGCAGTAAATTGAATATATATGTTACATTATTACTTGTAGATATGATTCCGCGATTTCCCTATCTTATTCTAAATTACTACTCTATATTCACTAAATCCTTATTCTTAAATAATCTCTATTATTAATTCTGTTAAATTCCCTTTAATTTAATGTCTCACTTGTCTAATTTACATAAATATTACGTTTTTAGTATTATTAAATTAAATGTTCCATTTCTGAACTTTTTTCTTTTAGAATGTTCTTTTAGCAGCCACTTTTTTCCCTCCCGAGAATTTACTTTCCCGCGCTTATTCCGGGGTTTCCCTTTTTACCTTCAAATTCGTCCGCTATTCTGTCAGCGCTCTTTCCATGGCGTGATATCCTTAATTATTAATTGGTTGAGAGCGCGACTTACGTCATATTTGTATTACTACGCTAAACGCACAAAAAGGAGATGCTCGCAACGTTTCCACAGAATTTGTCGTATTTCCACTTTGATAACTTCCCCTGGTCACCGTCTGATATTTTCTATTATCTACAAATTTGCTTTCCCATAATTAAATACTATGTAGCGATGGCTTGATTAAAATAATCAGTGGAAACTGCACCGCCAAAAGCTGCTTAAATAAAATCCTAAGTTAACTTACGTATTGTCTCACTTATTCCGGAGAAATCTACACTGGATACCTGGCCTACCACTCGATGACTGCAACTACCTTGCAATGTCCGTGTTGATTTACTACAGAAACATTCTCTTTCAAATTATTCTAATGCACAGCTCCCAGATTTATTATTCATCTACTATCACATGGAAGCTAACTACTACGCTTTCGAATCACCATATAACGCCCATATCGTTATATATATAATTAATCATTCATAATCAAATAATATTTATTTTCATCTGAAACATGATCCTGCTCAAACTTTTGTGAAAATCCCAACAAACTACCTTGCAAAACCTAAGTCTGATTCTCGTGAAACGCTCTAGATTGAACGCGACCAGCAGAAAGAAAATAAGTCATCCTACCACAAAAAATATAGAAAATTAGTCACCCCAATACCAAAAAAAGAAACTTAGTCACCTTGACGTAAAATAAAGGAAAATTAGGTATTCGAAGCAGTACTTTTTTCAACATTCCTGAGGTATCTGCTATTCAGAGGTCTTATTATATTTAAATGTTAAAGAATATAGATATGTCCATTTTTCTATAAAAACGATAAAGTTGGTATTTAAGAGATATAATTGTGGATTACTTTTCATAATTGCATTAAAGCATGAATAAATTTACATTCATAGTGGGTTCGGATCGTATTGTGTTTGGAAATATTTCGGTTTGGTTTACAGGGTGGCTACTAAATTCTGTTACAAATTTTCAGTCATTTTATTTTACAAATATGAAATAGAAAATGATAAATACACTAATATGACGAACATCAAAGATTAAAGTTTACTGGGAAATAATTTTACTCGAATCGACCGCCAACTTTATCGATTACCAAAGATAATATCTTATGCCATTGTCCGACAGCGGCATGAATCATTTTAAGAGGTAATCGGTTCCATTCACGCAATATGGAAGCTTTGAGAGAGTCCAAACTTCTGAGTTGTTTGCTATTTACTTTAGCCTGTAAAATCCCCCTGGCGCAATAATTTAAAAGATTTAGATCCGATGAAGAAGATGGCGAATTTTCTTGCATGATAATGTTCGGACAATTGACATGGAGCCAAGCTTGTGTGATTTAGCTCGGTACGAAGGTGCAAAATATTGCCGAAATATCCACATCTTTTTGGGTTACAACCTGTCAGCATGAGACAATAAATGTGTAGACAATATTTCATGTTTGTAATATTTCTCATTGATTTTTATTTGTATCCCATTATTGGTGAACTTCAAAGGCCATTTGCCATTGTTTGACTCTGCAGCCCAAACCATAACATAATTCTTGTTCTGAAAGCGTTTAACAGTTCGAAGGTTTTCAGGTATATCCTCGAATGTTCCTGAATATACGACATCATTTTTAGCATTATAGCACTGTTCAGTGCAAAATAGCTTCTCATTAGAAAATATTGTTCTGTCAACACTTTTCCTACCACGCCGCTTGAGCAATTTCTTGCATCTTTGTAATCTTTATATTCTTTGTGCAGCAGTGAACTTTTCTTTTGCGATAAGGACAAAAACCCAGGTCTTAATTTATAATAACTTGCATAGTTCTGCGACTCACGTTCTCTTCTGCAGCCATATTATTTGCAGAACGCTGTGGATTTCTTTGTATCATTTCACGAATTCTTTTGATGCACTCTTTTGTGCGAAAAGAGCGTGGACGGCCAGACCTAGGTCGATCTTTACAGCTCTTGGTATCCAATAATCGATTTCTAGTTCTATATATAAATGTTCTATTAAAACCAAGGAGTTTTAATTGGATAAAGATTTTACCTTTGGAGAATCCGCGATCAAAGAGCTGTTTAATCGTCATTCTTTTGACTTCCATCTTTAAAATGATTTTAAATATTTGTTTTATACAAAAATCGTCTGCACTAATAGAAAATTGCCAAACGGTGAAATAGAGAAATAAATTGTTTTACCAAACGAATAAAACTAATGCTTATTTTTTGGAGTGGAACAGTATTTAGTAGCCACCCTGCAGAACATGTCAGGTTGCAGATTGACTACAAATGGAATTTTCAGGTTCGTGTCAGGCATAACGAGACCTGTGCAGTACTCTATGCAGACGTTTTCACTTCAACCTTGTGTATGTTGAATTTTGATATTTTCACACATTTGGTATCTATTTTTAAAGTATCATGAAGTTGGATATTTATTTTTCCGAAATATTGTGTATGATAATTTTGATGTTTTCAGCCATGTTGTAAATGTATTTTTTAACTATTTTTGATTGTGTTGTTCTATTTCAAAACCTTTTGCGCTGGCAGTGGCTCTTTAACCACCTCCCCCACCCCCTTTCTCCCACCACTAAAAAAAATAATTTTCAAACTTTATATTTGAAACTAAATTTTTAAATGTATAACCAATAATTATGTCGGACAATATTTACTTATAACAGCTTTTGTGTTACGGGAAGTTTAAATTATAATTCAATTTACTTCCCAGATAGGTAAATTTTAATGTATCTCTTATTAATATTTTTACAATCAATCTCTTTTACTAAATAAACAGTACCTTTATAATGTCTTTCCAAAATTTAAAATCAGTTTTTATTTTTCAATTGAACTAAATTAAATTTATTTTGCATTTTAACTAAATTACTTTTCTTATTAAAAATAAGTAAACAAATTTGTAGTAATAACAATAATAAGAAGGAAGTAAATATATTTAACGTAATAAAAAGCTATCTTGTGTATTTTTTGAGCAGATATTACCCCGAACTCTGGAAACACAGCTGCCCGTATAAGCATCTCCATTTTCTCATGGGTTTCAGCAAACATATGTGTGTGGCCATTTTTAACAGCCAATTTTATGCAATAAAACCCAAGTTATCAATGTATACGGCATTGTATTCCAGGAAAAAAAGAACTCCATGGAATTATGGTAACAGGCAGTTTTTTTCTGGGAATTGTAAGTAACTTTTTTAGCTTAAAGTGTTATTGGAGTAAGAAGAGAAAACGCGAAGCAAGTACTGTTAAGACTCCGATATCTTGGCATTTCAAGCGGGGAGACTCGGACGATTCTATTCTGGTTAATCGGTAAAAGGTTGTAACGTACAAGGGAGAATGACATCCATAATTGGCGCGTTAGCCTACATAGTGACAATCATAAGCAAAAATGTATTTTGTACAAAAATATTATTTATAACAGCAATACTTTTATTAATAATTATGGTATTTAAAAACTTAAGCGATGATTCTGATAATAAAAATGATGATACTAGTGATCGGAATGAACTTTAAAAGCATATAGCCAATTGCCATATTTTCAACAATGGCAATTATTTATATATAAGAATTAATGCAGACAACTTCATAATATTTTAATGTGGATCTATATAATAAAAGCCCAAGTCATGAGGCTGTCATCAATAGATCCGGGTTGACCGCTTCACTTTTCGTATGCCAAGCGGCCAATTTGGTAATTTAATGTTAGTCGGGCGCAGGTGATAAATTGCCAAATATTGTTCCATCGCCATCATGTCATCTGTACTATAACAGTCCATAACAGGCGACTGTCATAAACAATTGTCCGAGTATTAAATTAAAACAAAGCTTTGAAATTGAAATTAAATGACATGGTTTAAGGTATTATTTATCACTGTTCTTAGCAATAATTGAGAGTCATACATTTTATATATTTCAGTTTTAAATTGAAGTTATGCATTTTAAATACAATGCGTGAAAGTACTATATTTTCAATGAAATTAATGAAATACGAAAAAATATGACGGGAATAATGTTTGGGATTTATCACCTGCGCCCGGCTAACATAAAAATACCGAGTTCATGATTTCTGTATCGGAATCTAAGGATTTGGCAAAGGATTGAGCAAGTAAATTAAATTATGTACAGAAGTAACATGATACAATGCTTAGCATTCATTTAAGGGAAACCAAACTAGTGGCCAAGGGCGGCTAGTTTATTAATAATTTTATAATTAAAAAGGTGTGTTTGAATTTTTAAAAATGCCTAGATTATGTTTTGATGTATTCGTCGTGCATATATATAATATACTAGCAAACCCCGCGGCTTTGCTCGCGTAATATTTGAAATATGCCAAGTGATATTTATATGTTTAATTTTTATTAAAAGGTACTAACTAAATTTTTATTTTAATAAAAGGTAATATTTTATTTTATTAAAAGGTACTTATTACTTTTAGGAATAATTTAAAAAAATTACTATTTAAAACACAGTTTCATTAAATATCATTGTTACACTGCATAAGGCAGAAATGAGACTTAAATTAATAAAACGAAATAAAACTAAATAAATAATAATTAAGAAAATATTTTGAAACTTTTATGCTCAATTAATACGCTCATTTCAGTATTCATTTGAAGTTTTGAATTTTTTGGAAACCATCTTCTTACATCTTAAAATTAACCATCATGTCATATTCTAAGTCCTACCACCATCTATAAACATAAAGGGCTATGTTAAAATAGGAGCTGTCGCCATTAATTTGCCAACATTAACTTTGAAATTGGTTTGTTATTTCCTAATATTCCACAGAAACGTAATTTAGAAAGCTTTTAAAGGCCTTTTTTAGAGCGTTTGTTGTTCCTGTGAATCCCAGGTGGTAGAATCATCGGCATAAATTATAGCCTGTGTAGGATCAGAGACTGTTACCATTGATTCGCAACTATTACTTTTATATTTGGTTTATATTTCCTGAGATAGCGTAGAAATCGTAATTTAGGACTTTTTTAGAATGCTTTTCGCAACCTCAACTTCACTTCACCCCTTTTTAATTCGAATTTATTTTCGACAGTCCTTCGAGGGCATTTATATATTATACGTAACTACCATGCCATATTTAAAGTTTCTAGCCTTTTCAGTATCACAGAAATCGCAATTTAGAAAATTTTTAGCTACTGCAACCCTCTGGTGATAGTGGCACAGACATAAAATATAGCTTATGTTTGGGCAGGTTCTATCACCAACAATTTGTCATCATTATTTTTTTAATCGGTTTGGTATTTGAAAAGATTACATAAAAATTGTAATTTATAACGCTTTTCGCTCACTTCATCTTTTTAAATTTGAAATTATTTTTCGACAGTCCTTAGAAAGCAGTTGCATCTTGTAAGTAAATACCATGCCATACTTCAAAGTCTTAGACCCTTCAGTTATGCAAAAAACGCAAATTAGAACATGTTTTGCTTTTGCAACCCTCAGATGGTAGTGACAGCAACATAAAATATAACCTATGTTATAGCAGGGACTGACACCATTGATTTGCAACCATTACTTTTGAAATAGCTTTGGAATTTCGTGAGATTGAGTAGAAATCGGCATTTAGAACGTTTTTAGAACGCTTTTTACTCATTTTCACCCCTTTTCAAATTTCCAATTTTTTTGAAACTGTTCTTGAAGATCATTTATATGTAATAAATATGTACCTTGCCTAATTTTAAGTTGCTAGCCTCTACCGATCACAAAAATCGAAATTTGGAACGATTTTTTGTTCCTGCAACGTCTAGAAGATAGTGATACCGACTTAAAATAGCGTCTATGTTAGAGCAGAGGCTGTCAGCATCAATTTCTTAACATTACTTTTGAAATCAGTTTAATTCTTCCTGAGATATTGGTAACAAATCGGCATTTAGAACGTTTTTAGAACGCTTTTCGCTCATTTTGCTCCTGCATCTCCTCTGGGTTAGTGGAAACAGATATAAAATATAGCCTATCTTGAAGCAAGATCTGTCACCATTATATTTGAAATCGGTTCAGTATTTCCTGAGACTGCATAGAAATCACAATTTAGAACGTTTTTTACAACGCTTTTTGCACATTTTGACCCCCCTTTTAAATTTCGACTTTTTTAGGAAATGTCCTTAGAGATCATTGATATCGTATAACAACTACCATTCTAAATTTCACGATTCAAGGACCTTCCGTCACGCAAAAACCGCAATTTAGAACGTTTTTCTCCTGCACCCCCTTTCGGGTAGTAGCACCGACATAAAACATAGCCTATGTTGGAGCAAGGGTTTTCACCATCATTTTGACGCCATTATTTTTTTAATCGGTTTGGTATTTCCTGAGATTCATAAAACATAGCCTATGTTGGAGCAAGGGTTTTCACCATCATTTTAATGCCATTATTTTTTTAATCGGTTTGGTATTTCCTGAGATTGTGTAGAAATCACCATTTAGAATGTTTTTTAGAACGCTTTTCGCGCATTTTCACCCCTTTTAAATTTCCAATAGTTTAAGAACTGTTCTTAGAAATCCTTTATATCTAATAAGTAGCTGATACTTCAAATTTCATATTTCTAGGCCCTTCAGTAACACATAAATCGCATTTTTAGAACGTTTTTTGCTCCTACACCCCCTTTGGTGTGCACCGACATAAAGCATAGCCTATCTTGGAGCAAACGTTGTAACTATCATTTTGACACCAATATTTTTTGAATCGGTTTGGTATTACCTGAGATTATATAGAAACTACCATTTAGAACGTTTTTTAGAACGCTTTTTGTGCCTTTTCACACCTTTTAAACTTCGAATTGTTTATGAACTGTTCTTAGACATCATTTATTTCTTATAAGTAACTAATATTCCAAATTTCATATTTCTAGGCCCTTCAGTAACGCAAAAATCGCATTTTTAGAACGTTTTTTGCTCCTGCACCCTCTTTGGGGTAGTGGCACCGACATAAAATATAGCCTATGTTCTAAGTTGGCCTAACACCATCATTTTGATACCATTACTTTTGAAATCGATTTGGTATTTCCTGAGATTATGTAGAAACTACCATTTAGAATGTTTTTTAGAAAGCTTTTTGTGCCTTTTCAAGCCTTTTAAACTTCGAATTGTTTAAGAATTGTTCTTAGATATCATTTATTTCTTATAAGTAACTAATATTCCAAATTTCATATTTCTAGGCCATTCAGTAACGCAAGAATCGCATTTTTATAACGTTTTTTGCTCCTGCACCCTCTTTGGGGTAGTGGCACAGACATAAGATATAGCCTATGTTCTAAGTTGGGCGAACACCATCATTTTGATACCAGTACTTTTGGAATCGGTTCGGTAGTTCCTGAGCTTATCTCCGCAAATAAACAATTTTTTTCCTCTTTATAATATGACTAGCAAACACCGCGGCTTTGCTCGCGTAATATTTGAAATATGCCAAGTGATATTTATATGTCTAATTTTTATTAAAAGGTACTAACTAAATTTTTATTTTATTAACCCCTTGGGGACGAGCGACACGTATACGTGCCGCATGAAGCGCTCAGAATTCTTGTTTCCCTCACCGGTAAAACTTTACTGTAAAATTTGCCTTGTTTAATCAGCGCATTTTCTCGATTCAACAAGACACAAATTTCTGTTTTTAAAAAACGGTGACAAAAGATTAAAAATTTCGTAAAAGGCTCCCGTCCCGAAGGGGTTAAAGGGTAATATTTTATCTTATTAAAAGGTACTTATTACTTTTAGGAATAATTAAAAAAATTACTATTTAAAACACAGTTTGATTAAACATCATTGTTACACTGCATACGGCAGAAATGAGACTTAAATTAATAAAACGAAATAAAACTAAATAAATAATAATTTATAAAATGTTTTGAAACTTTTATGCTCAATTAATACGCTCATTTCAGTATTCATTTGAAGTTTTTAATTTTTTAGAAACCATCTTCTTACATCTTAAAATTAACCATCATGTCAAATTCCAAGTCCTACCACCTCCCTCAACATAAACGGCTATGTTGATATAGGAACTGTCACCATTAATTTGTCAACATTAATTTTGAAATTGGTTTGTTATTTCCTAATATTCCACAGAAACGTAATTTAGAAAGCTTTTAAAGGCCTTTTTTAGAGCGTTTTTTGTTCCTGTGAAACCCAGGTGGTAGAATCATCGGCATAAAATATAGCCTGTGTAGGATCAGAGACTGTTGCCATTGATTCGTTACTATTACTTTTATATTTCGTTTATATTCCCTGAAATTGCGTAGAAATCGTAATTTAGGACTTTTTTAGAATGCTTTTCGCACCTCCCCTTCACTTCACCCCTTTTTAATTCGAATTTATTTTCGACAGTCCTTCAAGGGCATTTGTATTTTACAAGTTACTACCATGCCATATTTAAAGTTTCTAGCCTTTTCAGTATCACAGAAATCGTAATTTAGAAAGTTTTTAGCTACTGCAACTCTCTGGTGGTAGTGGCACAGACATAAAATATAGCTTATTTTTGAGCAGGTTGTATCACCAACAATTTGTTATCATTATTTTTTTAATCGGTTTGGTATTTGAAAAGATTACATAAAAATTGTAATTTATAACGCTTTTCGCTCACTTCATCTTTTTAAATTTGAAATTTTCTTTCGACAGTTCTTAGAAAGCAGTTGCATCTTGTAAGTAAATACCATGCCATACTTCAAAGTCTTAGACCCTTCAGTTATGGAAAAAACGCAATTTAGAACATGTTTTGCTTTTGCAACCCTCAGATGGTAGTGACAGCAACATAAAATAAAACCTATGTTATAGCAGGGACTAACACCATTGATTTGCAACCATTACTTTTGAAATAGCTTTGGAATTTCGTGAGATTGAGTAGAAATCGGCATTTAGAACGTTTTTAGAACGCTTTTCACGCATTTTCACCCCTTTTTAAATTTCCAATTTTTTCGAAACTGTTCTTGAAGATCATTTATATGTAATAAAAATGTACCTTGCCTAATTTTAAGTTGCTAGCCCCTTCCGATCTCAAAAATCGAAATTTGGAACGCTTTTTTGCTCCTGCAACGTCTAGGTGATAGTGATACCGACTTAAAGTAGCGTCTATGTTAGAACAGAGGCTGTCAGCATCAATTTTTAACATTACTTTTGAAATCAGTTTTATTCTTCCTGAGATATTGGTGACAAATCGGCATTTAGAACGTTTTTGGAACGCTTTTCGCTCATTTTGCTCCTGCATCTCCTCTGGGTTAGTGGAAACATATATAAAATATAGCCTATCTTGGAGCAAGGTCTGTCACCATCATTTTAACACCATTATATTTGAAATCGGTTCAGTATTTCCTAAGATTGCATAGAAATTGCAATTTCGAACGTTTTTTACAACGCTTTTGGCGCATTTTGACCCCCCTTTTAAATTTCGACATTTTTAGGAAAGTCCTTAGAGATCATTATATCTTGTAACTAAGTACCATTCTAAATTTCACGATTCAAGGACCTTCCGTCACGCAAAAATCGTAATTTAGAACGTTTTTCTGCTGCACCCCTTTTGGGGTAGTGGTGCCGACATAAAACATAGCCTATGTTGGAGCAAGGGTTTTCACCATCATTTTGACGCCATTATTTTTTTAATCGGTTTGGTATTTCCTGAGATTGTGTAGAAATCACCATTTAGAACGTTTGTAGAACGCTTTTCGCGCATTTTCATCCCTTTTATATTTCGAATTGTTTAAGAACTGTTCTTAGAAATCCTTTATATCTAATAAGTAGCTGATACTTCAAATTTCATATTTCTAGGCCCTTCAGTAACACATAAATCGCACTTTTAGAACGTTTTTTGCTCCTACACCCCCTTTGGGGTAATGGCACCGACATAAAATATAGCCTATCTTGGAGTAAACGTTGTCACTATCATTTTGACACCAATATTTTTTAAATCGGTTTGGTATTTCCTGAGATTATGTAGAAACTACCATTTAGAACGTTTTTAGAACGCTTTTTCTGCATCTTCACCCCTTTTAAATTTCGAATTGTTTAAGAACTGTTCTCAGACAGCTTTTATATCTTATAAGTAACTAATATTCCAAATTTCATATTTGTAGGCCCTACAGTAACGCAAAAAATCGCAATTTTAGAACGTTTATTGCTCCTGCATCCCCTTTGGGGTAGTGGCAACGACATAAAATATAGCCTATGTTCTAAGTTGCACTAACACCATGATTTTGACACCAATATTTTTTAAATCGGTTTTGTATTTCCTGAAATTATGTAGAAACTACCATTTAGAACGTTTTTTAGAACGATTTTTGTGCATTTTCAACCCTTTTAAATTTCGAATCGTTTAAGATCTGCTCTTAGACATCATTTATATCTTATAACTAACTAATATTCCAACTTTTATATTTCTAGGCCCGTCAGTAAGGCAAAAATTGCATTTTTAGAACGTTTTTCTCTCCTGCACCCCCTTTGGGGTAGTGGCACCGACATAAAATATAGCCTATGTTCTAAGTTGGACTAACACCATCATTTTGACACCAATATTTTTTAAATCGGTTTGGTATTTCCTGAGATTGTGTAGAAACTACCATTTAGAACGTTTTTAGAACGCTTTTTGTGCATTTTCACACCCTTTAAATTTCGAATTGTTTAAGAACTGCTCTTAGACATCATTTATATCTTATAAGTAACTAATATTCCCAATTTTATATATCTAGGCCATTCAGTAACGCAAAAATCGCATTTTTAAAACGTTTTTTCCTCCTGCACCCCCTTTGAGGTAGTTGCCCCGACATAAAATATAGTCTAAGTTCTAAGTTTGACTAACACCATCATTTTGACACCAATATTTTTTAAATCGGTTTGGTATTTCCTGAGATTATGTAGAAACTACCATTTAGAACGTTTTTTAGAACGCTTTTTGTGTTTTTTCACATTTTTTAAATTTCCAATATTTTGCTAAACTGTTCTTAAACGTCATTTACATGTAATACATATGTACCTTGCCTAATTTTAAGTTGCTAGCCCCTACCGATCACAAAAATCGAAATTTGGAACGCTTTTTTGCTCCAGCAACGTCTAGGTGATAGTGATACCGACTTAAAATAGCGTCTATGTTGGAGCAGAGGCTGTCAGCATCAATTTTTAACATTACTTTTGAAATCAGTTTTATTCTTCCTGAGATATTGGTGACAAATCGACATTTAGAACGTTTTTGGAACGCTTTTCGCTCATTTTGCTCCTGCATCTCCTCTGGGTTAGTGGAAACATATATAAAATATATCCTATCTTGGAGCAAGATCTGTCACCATCATTTTAACACCATTATATTTGAAATCGGTTCAGTATTTCCTGAGATTCCATAGAAATTGCAATTTAGAACGTTTTTTACAACGCTTTTTGCGCATTTTGACCCCCCTTTTAAATTTCGACTTTTTTAGGAAAGTCCTTAGAGATCATTGATATCTTGTAACTATCTGCCATTCTAAATTTCACGATTCAAGGACCTTCCGTCACGCAAAAACCGCAATTTAGAACGTTTTTCTCCTGCACCCCTTTTGAGGTAGTGGTGTCGATATATAACATAGCCTATGTTGGAGCAAGGGTTTTCACCATCATTTTGACGCCATTATTTTTTTAATCGGTTTGGTATTTTCTGAGATTGTGTAGAAATCACCATTTAGAGCGTTTTGTAGAACGCTTTTCGCGCATTTTCACCCCTTCTAAATTTCGAATTGTTTAAGAACTGTTCTTAGAAATCCTTTATATCTAATAAGTAGCTGATACTTCAAATTTCATATTTCTAGGCCCTTCAGTAACGCATAAATCGCACTTTTAGAACGTTTTTGGCTCCTACACCCTCTTTGGGGTAGTGGCACCGACATAAAATATAGCCTATCTTGGAGTAAACTTTGTCACTATCATTTTGACACCAATATTTTTTAAATCGGTTTGGTATTTCCTGAGATTATGTAGAAACTACCATTTAGAACGTTTTTCAGAACGCTTTTTGTGCATCTTCACCCCTTTTAAATTTCGAATTGTTTAAGAACTGTTCTCAGACAGCTTTTATATCTTATGATTAACTAATATTCCAAATTTCATATTTCTAGGCCCTTCAGTAACGCAAAAAATCCCATTTTTAGAACGTTTTTTGCTCCTGCATCCCCTTTGGGGAAGTGGCTCCGAAATAAAATATAGCCTATGTTCTAAGTTGGACTAACACCATGATTTTGACACCAGTGTTTTTTAAATCGGTTTGGTATTTCCTGAGATTATATAGAAACTACCATTTAGAACGTTTTTTAGAACGCTTTTTGTGCATTTTCACACCTTTTAAATTTCGAATTGTTTAAGAACTGTTCTTAGACATCATTTATATCTTATAAGTAATTAATATTCCAAATTTCATATTTCTAGGCCCTTCAGTAACGCAAAAATCGCATTTTTAGAACGTTTTTTTCTCCTGCACCCCCTTTGCGGTAGTGGCACCGACATAAAAGATAGCCTATGTTCTAAGTTGGACTAAAACCATCATTTTGACACCAATATTTATTAAATCGGTTTGGTATTTCCTGAGATTGTGTAGAAACTAACATTTAAAACGTTTTTTAGAACGCTTTTTTGTGCATTTTCACCCCTTTTAAATTTCGAATTCTTTAAGAACTGTTCTTAGACACCATTTATATCTTATAAGTAACTAATATTCCAAATTTCATATTTCTAGGTCCTTCAGTAACGCAAAAATCGCATTTTTAGAACTTTTTTTCTCCTGCACCCTCTTTGGGGTAGTGGCACCGACATAAAATATAGCCTATGTTCTAAGTTGGACTAACACCATCATTTTGATACCATTACTTTTGAAATCGGTTTGGTATTTCCTGAGATTATGTAGAAACTACCATTTAGAACGTTTTTTAGAACGCTTTTTGTGCATTTTCACACCTTTTAAATTTCGAATTGTTTAAGAACTGTTCTTAGACCTCATTTATATCTTATAAGTAACTAATATTCCAAGTTTCATATTTCTAGGCCATTCAGTAACGCAAAAATCGCATTTTTATAACGTTTTTTGCTCCTGCACCCTCTTTGGGGTAGTGGCACCGACATAAGATATAGCCTATGTTCTAAGTTGGGCGAACACCATCATTTTGATACCATTACTTTTGGAATCGGTTCGGTAGTTCCTGAGCTTATCTCCGCAAATAAACAATTTTTTCCTCTTTATAATATGACTAGCAAACCCCGCGGCTTTGCTCGCGTAATATTTGAAATATGCCAAGTGATATTTATATGTCTATTTTTTATTAAAAGGTACTAAATAAATTTTTATTTTATTAAAAGGTAATATTTTATTTTATTAAAAGGTAATATTTTATTTTATTAAAAGGTACTTGTTAATTTTAGGAATAATCTCTCTATTCTAAAAAAAAGTAACTACCGCTGTCACCGCCGCCGCCGCCGCCGGTTTTGAATTTTTTGTGACCGGAGGTCTTTCTTCGTTAATATTAAGAAAAATAATGCATACAAAAATATGAAAATCGGTAGTATTATACAGAAATGTTTGATAAACACGCTGATGAAGACAGTTTTCAGATCGAAGAATTATTTTAAGAGATATTTTACGCTAAAGTTGGACAAAATCGTTCCACTAAAAAAGTTTTATAGGAGCAAAAACTGTTCATAGGAATTTAATCATTTTTAGATCATTTTATGCGTTAGAATTTGCCGGAGTGCAGATTGCATTAATTTTTTTTTATTTTGACTTATTTTTGAGGTTTTATTTCTATTTTAAATTCAGATTTTCAGCATTTCTAGAGATATTTTTAACAGATTTTAGAAAGTGATATTAATTTAAACTGTTGCCAACTGTATAAACAGCGGAGACAATAATGTTTGCTTCAAAAAAAAAAAATTATACGTGTAAATAAATTAAAAATTTATTTACACGTGACTATTATAAACAGAAAAAAAAACATTTGGAATTAGAATTAAATAACTATGTACAAAAAGCATGAATTTATTAAAAATTACGTCATAAAAACTATAATTACACGTGAATTTTAAGAGAGAAAGGAATTTGTAAAACAATAAATTTATTAACATGCGTTAGAAGTCTTAAATAGGAGAAATTACGTCATATTTACGTCACATTACAGTTATTACATAAAATGAACACAAAATGATATTGCAAAACGGTTTAAATTTAGAAATTGCGCTAGACATTTATTTGATATTTTAAGAGGATACTTTTCAACTATTTTTGTTAGGAAAGAGCAAATAATATTTCATTTCTAACAACACAAGTATTTTCCCGTGAATATTAAAAAGAGAAAGAATAGTTTGGTCAAAATTACGTCAGATTAAAAACGATTAATTTAAACTGTCTCATTTAAAAGAACTTTCTTTTCACTTTGTTAAAAAATACCAGGAGACAAAGACCCTGTTTACTTAATTCCTTTTATATTAGCTTATTTTGAAATGTTGTTACACGTGGCTACGTCATCAAGTTATTTTTATTTCGACGTTTTATTTATATTTTTATTAATGTTGTACTAATTTATTTGTTTTTTCGTTATTTAAAATAAAAATTATGTCAATTTGTATAATTTGGCGAGTGGTTTGGCGATTTATATAATTTGGCGAAATTGGTCGACGGGATAATCAAGTAGTACCGCAACGGATTTGGCGTTAAAATTCCCCAATCAAAGAGAAATGAATAGAAATCCGTTTATAGAGAGATCGCCACTGTTTTTTAAATTATAATTCAATCTTTTGAAATCTTTTTAAAGCCGATCAAATTAGCGTGCATTTAGAGTCTACAGTGTCTGGACGGGGGTTGGCGAGCGTAGCTCGTAGGGGGCCGAGCCCCCAGGTTTTTAAAAAAATTACTATTTAAAGCACAGTTTGATTAAATATCATTGTTACACTGCATAAGGCTGAAATGAGACTTAAATTAATAAAACGAAATAAAACTAAATAAATAATAATTTAGAAAATATTTTGAAACTTTTATGCTCAATTAATACGCTCATTTCAGTATTCATTTGAAGTTTTGAATTTTTTGGAAACCATCTTCTTACATCTTAAAATTAACCATCATGTCATATTCTAAGTCCTACCACCATCTATAAACATAAAGGGCTATGTTAAAATAGGAGCTGTCGCCATTAATTTGCCAACATTAACTTTGAAATTGGTTTGTTATTTCCTAATATTCCACAGAAACGTAATTTAGAAAGCTTTTAAAGGCCTTTTTTAGAGCGTTTGTTGTTCCTGTGAATCCCAGGTGGAAGAATCATCGGCATAAATTATAGCCTGTGTAGGATCAGAGACTGTTACCATTGATTCGCAACTATTACTTTTATATTTGGTTTATATTTCCTGAGATAGCGTAGAAATCGTAATTTAGGACTTTTTTAGAATGCTTTTCGCAACCTCAACTTCACTTCACCCCTTTTTAATTCGAATTTATTTTCGACAGTCCTTCGAGGGCATTTATATTTTATAAGTAACTACCATGCCATGTTTAAAGTTTCTAGCCTTTTCAGTATCACAGAAATCGCAATTTAGAAAGTTTTTAGCTACTGCAACCCTCTGGTGGTAGTGGCACACACATAAAATATAGCTTATGTTTGAGCAGGTTCTATCACCAACAATTTGTTATCATTATTTTTTTAATCGGTTTGGTATTTGAAAAGATTACATAAAAATAGTAATTTATAACGCTTTTCGCTCATTTCATCTTTTTAAATTTGAAATTTTCTTTCGATAGTTCATAGAAAGCAGTGGCATCTTGTAAGTAAATAGCATGCCATACTTCAAAGTGTTAGACCCTTCAGTTATATAAAAAACGCAAATTAGAAAATGTTTTGCTTTTTCAACCCTCAGATGGTAGTGACAGCAACATAAAATATACCCTATGTTATAGCACGGACTGTCACCATTGATTTGCAACTATTACTTTTGAAATAGCTTTGGAATTTCCTGAGATTGAGTAGAAATCGTAGATTAGAACGTTTTTAGAACGCTTTTCGCCCATTTTCACCCCTTTTTAAATTTCCAATATTTTGCTAAACTGTTCTTAAACGTCATTTACATGTAATACATATGTACCTTGCCTAATTTTAAGTTGCTAGCCCCTACCGATCACAAAAATCGAAATTTGGAACGCTTTTTTGCTCCAGCAACGTCTAGGTGATAGTGATACCGACTTAAAATAGCGTCTATGTTAGAGCAGAGGCTGTCAGCATCAATTTTTAACATTACTTTTGAAATCAGTTTTATTCTTCCTGAGATATTGGTGACAAATCGACATTTAGAACGTTTTTGGAACGCTTTTCGCTCATTTTGCTCCTGCATCTCCTCTGGGTTAGTGGAAACATATATAAAATATAGCCTATCTTGGAGCAAGATCTGTCACCATCATTTTAACACCATTATATTTGAAATCGGTTCAGTATTTCCTGAGATTGCATAGAAATTGCAATTTAGAACGTCTTTTACAACGCTTTTTGCGCATTTTGACCCCCCTTTTAAATTTCGACTTTTTTAGGAAAGTCCTTAGAGATCATTGATATCTTGTAACTAACTGCCATTCTAAATTTCACGATTCAAGGCCCTTCCGTCACGCAAAAACCGCAATTTAGAACGTTTTTCTCCTGCACCCCTTTTGGGGTAGTGGTGTCGATATATAACATAGCCTATGTTGGAGCAAGGGTTTTCACCATCATTTTGACGCCATTATTTTTTTAATCGGTTTGGTATTTCCTGAGATTGTGTAGAAATCACCATTTAGAGCGTTTTGTAGAACGCTTTTCGCGCATTTTCACCCCTTCTAAATTTCGAATTGTTTAAGAACTGTTCTTAGAAATCCTTTATATCTAATAAGTAGCTGATACTTCAAATTTCATATTTCTAGGCCCTTCAGTAACGCATAAATCGCACTTTTAGAACGTTTTTTGCTCCTACACCCTCTTTGGGGTAGTGGCACCGACATAAAATATAGCCTATCTTGGAGTAAACGTTGTCACTATCATTTTGACACCAATATTTTTTAAATCGGTTTGGTATTTCCTGAGATTATGTAGAAACTACCATTTAGAACGTTTTTTAGAACGCTTTTTGTGCATCTTCACCCCTTTTAAATTTCGAATTGTTTAAGAACTGTTCTCAGACAGCTTTTATATCTTATGATTAACTAATATTCCAAATTTCATATTTCTAGGCCCTTCAGTAACGCAAAAAATCCCATTTTTAGAACGTTTTTTGCTCCTGCATCCCCTTTGGCGTAGTGGCTCCGACATAAAATATAGCCTATATTCTAAGTTGGACTAACACCATGATTTTGACACCAGTATTTTTTAAATCGGTTTGGTATTTCCTGAGATTATGTAGAAACTACCATTTAGAACGTTTTTTAGAACGCTTTTTGTGCATTTTCACACCTTTTAAATTTCGAATTGTTTAAGAACTGTTCTTAGACATCATTTATATCTTATAAGTAACTAATATTCCAAATTTCATATTTCTAGGCCCTTCAGTAACGCAAAAATCGCATTTTTAGAAAGTTTTTTTCTCCTGCACCCCCTTTGCGATAGTGGCACCGACATAAAAGATAGCCTATGTTCTAAGTTGGACTAACACCATCATTTTGACACCAATATTTTTTAAATCGGTTTGGTATTTCTTGAGATTGTGTAGAAACTAACATTTAAAACGTTTTTTAGAACGCTTTTTTGTGCATTTTCACCCCTTTTAAATTTCGAATTCTTTAAGAACTGTTCTTAGACACCATTTATATCTTATAAGTAACTAATATTCCAAATTTCATATTTCTAGGTCCTTCAGTAACGCAAAAATCGCATTTTTAGAACGTTTTTTTCTCCTGCACCTCCTTTGGGGATAGTGGCACCGACATAAAATATAGCCTATGTTCTAAGTTGGACTAACACCATCATTTTGATACCATTACTTTTGAAATCGGTTTGGTATTTCCTGAGATTATGTAGAAACTACCATTTAGAACGTTTTTTAGAACGCTTTTTGTGCATTTTCACACCTTTTAAATTTCGAATTGTTTAAGAACTGTTCTTAGACATCATTTATATCTTATAAGTAACTAATATTCCAAATTTTATATTTCTAGGCCATTCAGTAACGCAAAAATCGCATTTTTAGAAAGTTTTTTTCTCCTGCACCCCTTTGGGGTAGTTGCACCGACATAACATATAGCCTATGTTCTAAGTTGGACTAACACCATCATTTTGATACCATTACTTTTGAAATTGGTTTGGTATTTCCTGAGATTATGTAGAAACTACCATTTAGAACGTTTTTTATAACGCTTTTTGTGCATTTTCACACCTTTTAAATTTCGAATTGTTTAAGAACTGCTCTAAGACATTATTTATATCTTATAAGTAACTAATATTCCAAATTTCATATTTCTGGGCCCTTCAGTAACTCAAAAATTGCATTTTTAGAACGTTTTTTGCTCCTGCACCCCCTTTGGGGTAGTGGCACTGACATAAAATGTAGCCTATGTTCTAAGTTGGACTAACACCATCATTTTGATACCATTACTTTTTAAATCGGTTTGGTATTTCCTGAGATTATGTAGAAACTACCATTTAGAACGTTTTTTAGAACGCTTTTGTGCATTTTCACCCCTTTTAAATTTCGAATTGTTTAAGAACTGCTCTAAGACATCATTTATATCTTATAAGTAACTAATATTCCAAATTTCATATTTCTAGGCCATTCAGTAACGCAAAAATCGCATTTTTAGAACGTTTTTTGCTCCTGCACTCCCTTTGGGGTAGTGGCACCGACATGAGATATAGCCTATGTTCTAAGTTGGGCGAACACCATCATTTTGATATCATTACTTTTGGAATCGGTCCGGTAGTTCCTGAGCTTATCTCCGACATATAAACATTTTTTTTCTCTTTATAATATGAGTATAGATGAGTATGAGTATGAGTATGAGTATAGATATCTCTCTTTTGTTTTCTAAATACATTTAAAATATTAGACCTTTATATAAATTAATAGCTATTACCGTGACTTTAAAGAAGAATAAACACATTAAATAAGTACAAAAATTCGCTCATGATAATTAAAAACTTATACAATTAACTTTCCATCCCATTTTATTGTACATAAAATTTCTGATGATCCAGTTTGCATATTTTTGCTTTTATATATAGGATTATATAGAGGCCTTTCAAGAGCTCGAAATTTCATGCACATTCCCTAATATTAACTTTAGAATGAATTTTAAAATAATTTTTAAAATAACATTTCGCTCTTTGGAATGAATAATTTTCTTTTTTTTCTTCCATTTTGTCAAGACGAAAATCGATAATAATAATAATAATAATAATAATAATAATAATAATAATCTAAAGGGCAAGAGGAAAGATCAGCTTTAAATGCAAGCATAGGCTACGGCCTGAAATACTAAACTCAGAGATAACAGATAGGAGTAAACCTGTACTAAACTAATTACTAATATTAGTAATGCAGATGCAAATCCCTATTTCCGGGAATTGGCGGGCTCTCCGCTCGCCAATTACGCACTGGTACGTGGCAACCTTTGACCCTGAAACTCCCGGCCAGAAATATATTCTTCCAAGGTCAACTGCCAAGATACCAGAGCTTAACAGTAGAGGATATTAAAAAAGCGATGTTTCTGTCAAGGGTGGAGCCTCCCCGCCTTGGCCAGTGAGTTTTTACTGTTAGACAACATGAGTATGGTGCGAATCTAAAAGCAGGGAAGACGAAAAGAAAATTGCACCAACGTATTTTTGGAAGTTAACAGACCATTTTTTTAAACTGAGTGAATTCAGGTTTATAGACTGAAAAAAGTTCCGAGGCCCTGACTATAAAGTGTGACGCAGATGGTGTGACGCAGAGCGGTGACCTGATGAAAAGAAGTATTAGATAATAGAAGGAAACTCATCGAGATGAATGCATGATTTCTCTGCGACTCATTCGCAAATCTGCGAATGAGTCGCAGATTTGGTACGAGATGTCAACAACAGTCTTGATTTGCCTTTCGTACGATGCTATTATTACACACATTTAGCTACAATTTATATATATTTATGAAAAATGTACATTTTCTGCTTAAAATGGCGTCGATTTAAAATGCAAAAATATATCAGGAGAATCTGAATTTTTATTGACTTATAAAAACAAAGTACGCGTATTATCCTTTTTTTTTATTATTATTGTGCTATTTTTAGGGTGTGGTAAAACAAAAGAAAGGATTTAATTAGAAAATTAAAAAGGAGAGATTCCTATATTCTTAAATTATGGAAGGTATAGCGCTATGCAAAGTTTAGATGGGTTCCATTCTTTTAATTTTGGCTATTTTTTTACCCGACCTTCGAAAGGTACATTGCTAAATTAAAAGCTTTGGAACTAGCCATTACTCATCACTGAATGGTTCCTGGTTTGGATTTTAATTGAATTGTTGTCTTTTCATCATGTTTCAAAACGTTAAAGATGCGTCTGAGCTCTACTAAACATGCCGTTGTAAATCTCAATGACATATATCAATTACTTGGCAATCTGAGTTTATTTACGTGAGCTAGAACACGGAGAAACAGACGGCCAAAAAACAGAATAACACTTTTCAATTTTATGTTGGAAAGTATTAAAATACAACTGGTGTAAAATAAAATTTTTATATCAAAGTAAATAAGTAAAAAGTTAACAGATGTTCTAAATTTACTCTTTGTGTTTCTATTAAAGAAAAAGAGCATTTCTTAACGAAAAATATTTGGAAAAGTTATTTCCAAATTCTCATAGCGTAAATTTTTTTAATTATTTTAGAACTTCAGAACAATTTAATATTTTTTTCCAAGTATTGTAGATATTTAAAATTTATTTGAATTCCTTTCGCCATTCATTATCAAGAGTAATAAGACTTATCCAAATATCCTTACCCCGAAATTGAAATCTGGTGGCTTAGTTTCTGGACACATCCTTTTGTACTTATTGCAAAAGGTCTCCCATGTTGTATACTGCCACGTACATTTTTCAGGATATGTTTCGCAAAAAGGCTGACGGAGAAGTCTGAAAGACGCAAAATGATTTTTAACGTACATTTGTAAAAACCAAATACATATCTGTAAAATAAAGAACATATTAAAATCAGTTTTTTTCTTATACTTAATTCATTCATAGTAACTATGGCATTCATACTGGCTATCAATAAAATCTTTGATCTCTGTCAAGCAATTATTTAAGAAAACAAATATAACTTTGCGCCAGTACACCACCCTCTGAATACTACTCCGACGTGCTTAAACGAAAATGACGGCTATCATAGGTGTATCAAAAGTGTGTCATTTGTGACTAGTTTGGGATTAACTTTGTGACGAACCTGTGACGAAAGCGACAATGATATGAAGTCACACTGTGACCAATTTGTGAAATATGTGTCATTTGTGACGAACTTGTCATAAACACTGTGATGATTTCAAATGAAAATCAAATTCCAAATTAATTGCTTAAAAAGCGCAAAGGCGAACATAGTGAAAAAGATTCCATGCTGGGACTCGAACCCGGGCCATCGGTATAGGACACTGACTTTCTACAGACTAAACCACATGGAGCGATTCCCAGCCAGGAAAATTTCTCACTATTACATATTGGCAAAGCTACAAACGCAGCACGAGATGAAATATTTATCGTGAGCCACCGACATGGGGCAAACACGAAACTTAATTAAATACAGCATCGATTGAAACTATATTAACACTTCCACAGAGAACCATTCGCCTTGCATATAATATTTCAAATGAAAATGAAATTTCAAATTAATTGCTTAAAAGGCAATTTTAATTTGAAATATTGTATGCAAGGCGAATGTTTCTCCCCGGAAAATTTCCAAGTATTAATATAGTTTCAATCGATGCTGGATTTAATTAAATTTCGTGTTTACCCCATGTCGGTGGCTCACGATAAATATTCTATCTTGTGCTGCGTTTGTAACCTTGCCAACATGTAATAGTGAGAAATTTTACAGGCTGAGTGTCATTCCATGTGGTTTAGTCGGTAGAATGTCAGTGTACTATATTGATGGTCCTGGTTCGAGTCCCGGCATGGAATCTTTTTCACTATGTTGGCCTTTGCGCCTTTTAAGCAATTAATTTGAAATTTGATTTTCATTTGAAATATTGTATATAATGCGAATGTTTCTCTCTGGAAAAAATTCTAAGTATTAATTCTGCGATGAATTTTAAAATAAACTTTTTTTGTAAATATAAAATCTTATCTTTTTACCGTACGTTTTAGCGAAATATCGTTATTTTGGAGCCCTATTCTTCTAAAACATTTTTAATTTCTCCCCTTAAAAAACAATGCTTATCAACTGACATATTTTTTTATTAAGTTCTAAGCTTGATATTGAGTTCAAGCTTGATATTTAGAATGTGTAAGTTTTTTAATGTGCTGTGTTTTTTCATTTCTTTATTAAATACGAACATGGCGTCTAACGGATATTAATAAAACTATTATTTATAGAACGGTATGATCATCAATATTTATTTAAATTTTTTATTCCCGTGTATATTGTATTTTGTGAATATGAGCAAAATAGATTTGGTATGTTTTATAGGAAAAGACTGATCTGGAAAATAGAAAAAACAAGTAAGAAAAATCTTGCGTTAAGCATAGATATAAAATACTTTCCAACACTTCCTGAATGCTTTAACAAGACATCGTAATTTAGAGAAATAACGTAAATAAGATAACTAAGTAAACATTTTAGAAAACGCATAAAACATTTGAAAAACTGATTTCAGCAGTTACCTTCCGTAGCCAAATATGTTTTCCAATTCTTTTGAACAGCCCTGTATTTGATCTGTAGGTTGATACACTGAAAAAAATAAAGTACTCAAAAATGAGTAAACCGATGTACTCATATCGAATTGAATATTTTTGGATCAAAAATGAACCTATGCTTTCTCTATTTTGAAACATCACATGTTATCAAACCCAAGCAAACGAATAACTTTGTACCCTGTAGTTGTTTATTTCATTTTGGCGGCATAAATTATGTTTATTAATGTAAATATTATATTATGCACAGTATTTTAAAATGATTTAAAAGTGCTTGGAAATATTGTTCTCGTCATAAAAATATTCGACTTGGGTATCTTGTTAATAATTTTGCAATTTTTCTTAATAAATAATCAATTAAACGTTTCTTGTTAATAACTTTGAACGGGAAATAAATGTCAGTACATTTTCACTTTAATTTTTAGGGGGTGGGGGAGTTGGGCGAGCAGTACAAAACGATTCATATTTGATTACAACCATGGAATAAAAAATGAGTACATGTGTTTCTCAACTTTGAGTACATTTGGATTGGAGCTATTTTGAGTATGTGACGCATTTAAAATTGTGTACTTTTTACTCAATTTTGAATGCCCATTTTTTTCAGTGTATATATACTATGTAACAGGAAAATTTAGTTTAGCAAGAAAACGCCTAACAGGTTGAAATTATGTTTCAGCAATTTATACTAATATATGGAAACATACTTGAATACTTTTGTACAACCCTGTAGTTTACCTAGAATCTTTATTACACGCCACTACTTACTTAAAATTTAATTCAAACTAAGGCTGTTAAAACCCCCCTTTCTTTCTGTTTGACTTGGCGAAAATTAATCATCGCCAAGAATTATGGTAACCCTATTTTTTACTTTACTATTTTTCAGTTTGTTTTTAAAGGTAGATGTAATTTAAATTCTGAAGCGAGCGATCACCGCTATAAGTGATCTGAACCAGGATTGCCTGGTAAAAAGAAATATCTTAATATTCAATTCTTCGAGTTTTTAATTATTTGAGTGCTGATTTATCATGAATAGATAAAATTGTTCTGCATATATTTTTTATTTTGAATTCATGTGATTTATGACTGATTCGAAGAAGATTTGTTTTCATTCGATTGTTGTTGAAATCCCTCATGCTGCCGTCCCGCCGACAGGATGTCTGTATTGATGTTGAAAGTTATTTCTGATTTTGAAGGTTTGAGGTAAGCTATTTCTATTGTTGATTTATTGAAAATAAATATGTCTACTTCCAATATTGATACATTAAAAAGGAAAAGAACTGGCTTACGTACACAAACGACAAAATTGTGTACAAAAATAAGCACAGCTCTTGAAGATGATTCTATGACATTAGAAAATAAATTAGATTTATTAAACATTTGTAAATATCAATTAAATGACAAATATGAATCATTAAAAAAAAATTAAACTCTGATATCCAGGATATTATTGCTGATGACGATTTTGAGAAAGAAATCGAAAGTTCCGAAACCTATAGTGAGAAAATAATTGAATCACGTTATAAGATAACGAAGTTCTTAAATGAACATAACACCCAAAATAAAAATAATCCTTTTCAAAATTTTGTGAAAAATGAATCCGGTTCTCAAAACGGAAATTTAGAGAAATCTATGAAATTGCCGAAGCTCACTATAAATAATTTTTTTGGTGACAGCAGTTCCCGGTTAGAATTTTGGGGGCAATATTCTAATGCAATTGAAAATAATTCTAATTTAACTCCTATTGACAAATTTGTCTACTTGAAATCTCTTCTTGGAGGTAGTGCATATAATGCTGTTGCAGGATTTTCGCTTTCGGAGGAAAACTTTAAAGCTGCAATTGATTTGTTAAAGGCTCGCTACGGTCGTGACGACCTAGTCATCAATGCACATATGTGTAAATTATTAAATTTAAAACAGGTAAAGAATGCTTCTAATGTTAGAGAACTTCGTGAATTGTATGACAGTTGTGAAATACAAATTAGAAATTTAAATTCTTTCGGAGTTACAGCAGGACGTTATGGTCATCTCCTATGCCCAATTTTATTAAAGTTGATACCTGCTGAAATGGCGTTAGATTTCCATCGTAAAAGAACCGATGGTAAAAAAATGGAAGTCGGAGAGCTTCTTTCTTTCATTAAAAACGAAGTACAATCGCGAGAATCTACTATGGCACTCCAGAGCTCTGAAAATAGTTTTAGTGCTAAAAAAGAAAAGAATAAATATAATAACAGTTATAAACATTTTAGCAATTATAAACGTGATTTTCCTTCAGCCTCTGCATTAACTACCAATATAAAAAATGTTTGTTTATTTTGTGATAATGAACACGATTCACAATTCTGTAAAGTGTGTACTATTCCTCAAAAACGGGATAAATTACGTATGCAAGGACGTTGTTTCACGTGTTTCAAAAAATTCCACATCTCGGTTAAATGTAAACCTAATTTAGAACCATGCAAATTTTGTAATGGAAATTTTCATCATTATTCGATTTGTTTAAAAAAAATCTCAGCCAACAATTCCCAAAGAAATCGAATCAGCTGACACAGTTATTAGTTCGATATCTCATTGTAACACAGAAAATGAAAATTCCTTTAAGGAGGTTATTCTTCAAACTGCTTGCGTAAATGTGAAATCTGAAATAAACTCTGAGCTTTCATTATGCTTATATCATTTGGGGAGTCAAAGGTCATTCGTTACAGAGCAATTAGTATCAAAATTAAATCCCCGAAATATTCGTCAAGAAAAACTTCAAATTTTTCTTTTGCAGCTGTTAAACAACAAATAAAAACATTTGATGTTGTGCAATTAAAATTATCCCATGTTGAAAACAAATCGCGTTTCATATTTATCGAGGCTTTAGTCACAGATGTAATTTCAAACGTTAGGATTTTCACCCCTTCTCTCCAGACAGATAGAAAATAAACTGCTACCTTATAAGTTATCAAATGCGGTAGCATCATGCCATTCTAAAATAAATGTTCTTATTGGGGCGGATTATTTTTATCAAATCTGTTTCGATAGAGAAATAAAAAAAGTAACTAAATCTCTCTTTTTACGTGATAGTTTATTCGGTTATTCGCTTTGTGGTTTTTATGAAAATGAAAAGAGAAAATTGGAATGCGCTTCTGTTTTAAATCTGTGTGTTTCAACTCCAGCTGGGGAAGATTTGAATTTTTTATGGGAAATCGAATCTTTGGGTATTACGCAATCAAATGATAATATTTCTGATGCAGATAAGGAAATTGTGAACAAATTTTAGAATAACTTAAAATTCGTAAATCATAGGTATGAAACGGGTTTATTGTGGAAGTATGAGAAAAATAAAGTCGGGAATGATTTTAAAATAGCTAAAAGTCGCTTTGAGGAATTGAATCGTAAACTCGAGATGGATAATGACTTATGTAAAAATTATAAAGATATTGTATTAGAACAATTAACTGCTGGAATTGTAGAAGAATGTCCTGATAAAATAACTGAGGGTGGTTATTTTATGCCGCACAGACGGATTTTAAGAGATGATAAATTAACTACTAAGGTAAGGATCATTTTCAATGCTTCTTCTAAAGAAAAACATTTAAATTCTCTAAATGATTGTTTATATCCAGGACCTAACCTTAACCCGAACATTCTTAATGTAATATTTAATTTCAGAAAATTTAATGTTGCATTTAGCGCTGACTTAGAGAAAGCGTTTTTGCAAATTGGGATAACAGAGGAAGATCTGGATTATTTAAACTTTTTGTGGTTTGTTGACGAAAAGATTGATTTAAAATTTTTGAGATTTACACGAGCTGCCGTGGGGTAACTTGCAGTCCCTTTCTTTTGGCTGCAACGATTAAATCCCATATAATATGTTGATCATCCTGAAGTTGTTAAGATTTTGGACTCTTCTTTTTATGTAGATGATTTGATTACGGGGTCAAAATCTGATGAAGACGCTTATTATCTATCCTCAACAGCTTCGCATATTTTTAAAGAAGCTAGCATAAATTTGCGAAAATTCAATACTAATTCTGTCAAACTTAGAAAATTATGGAAGGAAAATAAATTATGTGACTCAGAAGAAAATTTGAATAATTCTTTAAAAATTTTGGGATTATTAAGGGATACTAATTGGGATATTTTACGTTTTGACGTTCAATCCTTTCCTGATGATTGGAAATTTAATCCATCGAAACGCGTTGTTCTTAAAGCCATGTTAAAATTCTTTGATCCTATTGGATTCATCGCACCATTTTCTGTTCGTATGAAAAGTTTGCTACAGGAAACATGGAAAAGGGGTTTGGAATAGGATGAAAAATTCCCTAATGATTTAAAAATTGAATGGGAAAATTGGTGTGCAGAAATCGAACATTTACATAAATTTGAGGTACCCCGCAAATATTTTCCACAGGATTTAGACTTTTCGGACCCAATCGAAATTCATATATTTTCATATGCTAGTCCTAAGGCTTATGGGGCCGTAGCTTATTTTCGATGTACCACAAGTGATAATAAAATTATGACTAGTCTTATTTGGGCAAAATGTCGAGTCGCCCCGATTAAATGTTTGACAATTCCTCGGCTTGAATTAATAGCTGCAAGGATGTCTAAATATCTGAAAAGTGCATTTAATTTTCAAAATTTTGAAATTCATATCTGGTCAGATTCCACAATTACGTTACATTGGATCAAGGAATCAGCCATGGATTGGAAGCGCTTTGTGGCTAATAGGGTTGTAGAAATACAATCTTTAACTGATCCTAAAATATGGAAGTATATTCCGGCTAAGGATAATCCTAGTGATCTTCTTACTCGAGGCAAAAATTTACATAACCTCATAGAAAATAAATTATGGTATTACGGTCCTGAATGGTTGTCATTACCAAAGGACAGTTAGCCGAAACCTGAAAAGATACCTTTCAATGAAAATATTTTGAACGAAAGAAAATCAACAAATTTGAGTTCTGCTCAATTATCTTGTACAGTAGCTGTTGTACTTCCAGAGTCTTTGTTAAAATTAGAAAATTTTAGTTTTCTTTCCAAATTACTTAATATCACAGCCTGGATCTTAAGATTTATAAATAATATCAATAAATCAAAACCTAAAATTTCAGGTGAGCTCACAGCTCAAGAAATTGAAAAGGCAGAATTTTATTGGTTAAAACAAACCCAGTTATCTGTTTTCAATCGTGAAATTGATTTACTAAAAAAGGGAAAGCCCATCGATAAAGATTCAACCTTGTATAGTCTGAATCCAAAATTGGATGAGAATGATTTGTTAATTTTATCTGGAAGATTACAATTTTCAGAATTATCTCAAAAGGAAAAGCACCCTTTTATACTTCCATATGGGAGTGCTTACACCAAATTGTTGATTCGAAATGCCCATGAAAAGGTTTTCCATTATGGAATTGCAACAACTTTAGCTCACTTACGAGAAAAATATTTTATAATTTGAGGACGAAAAATGATAAAATCAGTACTGAAAAATTGTCTTATTTGTACAAAATTTAAAGCTTCTCCTGGGAAGCAAGAAATTGCACCATTGCCGAAAGATCGTATTACTGAATCACCACCCTTCTATACCTGTGCTGTAGATTTTGCAGGACCTATTTATGTCAAAGCAAAAACAGGCCAAGAAAAGGCCTATATAGTTCTTTTCATGTGCGCTGTCACTAGAGCTGTGCACCTCTAACTGAGTACCAATTTAACTGCAGAAACTTTCCTTTTATCATTTAAAAGGTTTATCTCTCGTAGAGGAATTTGTCGAACAATCTACAGTGATAATGCGAAAACATTTATCAAAGCTGATAATCTACTCAGAGAAGTTTGGAGCCGAATATCGAAAGAGGAAATTTTACGATATTTTAATAAAAATAGAATCATATGGAAATTCATTATTCCAAGAGCCAGTTGGTGGGGCGGTTTTGGGGAACGCATGGTACGTTCGGTGAAAACTCCTTTGAAAAAAGTTCTTGGAAGATCTTGTCTCTCATATGAAGAAATACAAACCACTTTAACTGAAATCGAAGCTATGATTAATGGTCGCCCACTAACGTATGTTTATGAAGAAAACAGTGAACCGCTTCCACTTACTCCTTCACATTTCCTGATCGGCAAGCGAATAAATTCTCTACCAGATTTTCATTGTGTTACTGAACCTAAATCGAATAAAATAACGTTAACAAAAATATTGAAATATCCAGATCAAGTTTTAAACCATTTCTGGAAACGTTGGAGGCAGGAATATTTGTTAGAACTGCGTTCTGCTAATTTTTCAGTTCCTGTCAAAGCTCCGACTAAATTCGAAATCGATGACGTTGTATTAATTAATGAAGATAAAACTCCAAGGCACATGTGGAAATGCGGCAGAATTATAGAGCTCTTTTTAGGAAGAGATTCGAAAGTTAGATCTTGTGCAATACAAACTGAATCTGGTGTAATAAAAAGACCAGTGCAATTGCTACATAAACTGGGATTTGACATTATGGACTAATTTTTTGAACTTTTCACTTTTAAGAACATTTTGTTTACATTTTCATTCTTTAATTTTTTCTAATTCAATATTTTGTATATTTTAGTTTCAGTAGTTGTTCTTGTGAGAACAGTTATTTGTATGTCTCATTATTGTATGTATGTTCTAACTTTTAATTGTCTTATTCATGTAATTTGAAATTTTTTGATAAAAATTTAGTTTGAATGATGAACAATAGTAATTGTTCATCCGGGGGCAGAGTGTTAAAACCCCTTTCTTTCTGTTTGACTTGGCGAAAATTAATCATCGCCAAGAATTATGGTAACCCTATTTTTTACTTTACTATTTTTTAGTTTGTTTTTAAAGGTAGATGTAATTTAAATTCTGAAGCGAGCGATCACCGCTGTAAATGATCTGAACAAGGATTGCCTGGTAAAAAGAAATATCTTAATATTCAATTCTTTGAGTTTTTAATTATTTGAGTGCTGATTTATCATGAATAGATAAAATTGTTCTGCATATTTTTTTTATTTTGAATTGATGTGATTTATGACTGATTCGAAGAAGATTTTTTCATTCGATTGTTGTTGAAATCCCTCAAAGGCACTCTTAAAACTGCTGAAATCACATTTCCAGAAATTATAATTTATAGACGGCCATGTATCCAATTCTTTACGTGACCCTGTATATCATTTTATCTATATTCTATAAACATTTCTTAGTAAATTACATGCAGTTCAGCGTAAAAAAACATGACTCATTTAAAAACTACCTTTAAGCAATTTGCGCCCATACCCAATAAGCCTTACGAATTCTTTTGTGTAGCCCTGTATAGGAATTATAGCATTTATATACACCATATGCAATGCATAAATATAGTGAATCATAAAAGCGCATATCATAATTAAAAATGCATTTCTAGCCGTCATCGCTAATGTACAGTACTTCGAATACAATATAGTATCTGAAATATTTTATATAATGTGTCCCTGTAAATGCTATATACGTATTATTAGCTCACAGGCTATCAAAGCCTGAGAGCTAATGTGCCCGCCCGTTCTGTATGTATGTATGTATGTATGTACGTACGTACGTATGTACGTAACGCGATAACTCTTGATAGAAACATCCGATTTGCTTCAAAATTTTTTCCTAGGTTCACTGTGATAAGGCGCTTCCCTGATTAGTTTTGGGAGTTCATTGGTTAAGGATAAAGGGGGGGAAACGGGGTTAGTCCACACACTACCCCCTTAATTCAGTTAAATGTGTTTTTCATGCAGAATGATTCGATTTGCTCCGAATTTGGTATACCGGTTTATTATGTTAAGGAACTTCTCTGATTAGTTTTGGGGGTTCATTGGTTAAGGATAAAGGGGGAAAAGGGGGGTTAGTCCACCCCCTTAATTCAGATAAATGGGTTTTTCATGCAGAATCATTCAATTTGCTCCGAATTTGGTATACCGGTTTATTATGTTAAGGAACTTCCCTGATTAGTTTTGGGGGTTCATTGGTTAAGGATAAAGGGGGAAAAGGGGGGTTAGTCCACCCCCTTAATTCAGATAAATGGGTTTTTCATGCAGAATCATTCGATTTGCTCCGAATTTGGTATACCGGTTTATTATGTTAAGGAACTTCCCTGATTAGTTTTGGGAGTTCTTTGGTTAAGGATAAAGGGGGAAAAACGGGGTTAGTCCACAACCCACCCCCTTAATTCAGATAAATGGGTTTTTCATGCAGAATGATTCGATTTGCTCCGAATTTGGTATACCGGTTTATTATGTTAAGGAACTTCCCTGATTAGTTTTGGGGTACATTGGTTAAGGGATAAAGGGGGAAAAGGGAGGTTAGCCCGCCCCTCTTAATTTAGATAAATGGGTTTTTCATGCAGAATGATTCGATTTGCTCCGAAGTTGGTATACCGGTTTATTATGTTAAGGAGCTTCCCTGATTCGTTTTGGCGATTCATTGGTTAAGGATAAAGGGTTAGTCCACCACCTTAATTTAGATAAATGTTTTTTTTTTTTTTTTTTTGCAAGATTATTCGATTTGCTCCAAATTTGGTATACCGGTTTATTATGATAAGGAGCTTTCCTGATTAGATTTGGAGGTTCACTGGTTAAGTATAAAGGGGGAAACGGGGGCTAATTCCCCTTCACTTATTTTTTTGAGTGGCATTATTCTTTAAAATAAGAGTATAATATACAATTAGTGTGAATAGTCTGTGAGCTCAATGCCATCAGATTAGCTGGGCACTTTTCTTTTTTATTCGTATTATACATGAAATAATTTATAGTATGTAAACCTCAGGGACATATATCAATTTCATTATATATGAAATAGATTAACATAATTAAAGTACGCAGCAAACAATTCCCTCCACCCCTATATCATTATGTATTGGAATTCCTTTTTTAAACCTGTAAATGAACAATAACTATACTTTGCATCGCATGCAGTGCAGAATGCTTATTTTAGTGCGCTTCATAAATGCATATCAATTTTATTCTGTTTAAAAGCGTGCGTAAAATCATTAAAAATAATTTGAAATGATTTTTTCCCCATAGGCCGTAATGTAACGGAATACTTTTGGCTGTCCTTGTAAATGAACTAAACATGCTACAAACTTCATTGCAAATAGGGACCGTGCTATGGTAAACGTCAATAACATCCAAAAATTTCAGGGCAATCCGAGTATACTTACGAGAGTTAGAGCGCGGAAAGACTGCTAGACGGACAGAGGGAGAAACAAACCGAAGTCATAAGCACTTTTCAACTTTGTGTCCTATATTATGCATTCTGCATTATATGAACTTTTAAAAAATATATACTAAAGCAGTTTAATCAATAACTTCCTATCAGGCATGAAAAACTCTTTATTTCAATGCTTAAATATCATATTTTACTTTTTAGTGCCAATACTTGAGTGTATCATAAACGTATAAAATAAAAATTTATAATAAAAGAAAATTTAATAATCGATTCAAAATGTCAATTTAATTATAATTAAATGTTTGATTATAATCACAAACAGAAAAAAAATGCTTACATACAATTTAAAAAAATAAATATACGAATTTGAAAAACACTAAAAATAATAATTAGTATTTATAGTTGTACTATTAAACAACAACAAACTACAATAGATAAATTAAATGCATTATTAGATTTAACAATATCTCAAAAATCTTTCCATATGCTATAAGGAATTCCTATTATTTTATGATTTTGAAAAATGTTAAATCTGAAAACATTGGTATGAAGATTTAGGATGTTAAAAAATAATTAAAAATATTATTAGCATTAAAAGAAAACTCTTTCAAAAGTATCACTACTGTAATATGCAAAAGTACATTTTCCAAGTATAATGCTAATTTCTAATCTGAAACAATTTCGTAATATTATAATAATCGAATATCTATATAATCTATAAGTGCTAGTAATCAGAAAGCAGCAAGATGCCGAAAAAAAAACTCCAAATCATTGTCTCAACACATTTTCAATCTCAAGTAACTGAAAATTAATGTTTTCATTAATTTCCCTATGAATGTAATCCTAAATCAGTCTCTGCGCAGCTTTTTTTTTTTTTTTTTTTTCAAGCGATGACATATTAAGATGTTTTCTTTCAACTTATCAAATAGGAAAATTTTGCTTCTGAAAACAATTCGAGATCAGTCTCTTATTAATAAAACATAAAACTGTTTTAACTCATAACACATCAGGAATAAAAGATTTAAATTAAATAAGACTTACGTTTATGTTTCTATAATAATATCCGCGTATCCTAAAATGGTGGCCCTCATTCTCTTATCTTAAAAAAACTGTTGTAGAAGTGGCGATGTTCTAAACAGTCAAGTAACTTCCCGGCTTCCCGTGTCTTCCTTATTTATTTTTCTGTCGTTATATCTCACTCAGACGATTTCAGAGCAGATGGCTCTTTACCGCTTATTTGTTTTTGTATACAATAGATTTAGAACTTAAATGCGCAATGAGAGTGTCTTTATTTAAAATTTTCTATTTGAAGAATTTTCCAATGTATTTTACCTTTTCTTTTTATCAGTACCAAATATTTATGTTAAATTGTATTGTAAAGTTTCTTTTTTGTAAATAATAATAATAATAATAATATTCATAATTAGAGTTTATTAGATAAAACATTGTTTAAATTTTTAAAATGTGTAAAAATCAATTTAATGGTAATAATGAACCCCCAGCCCCCTTTTTTTAAGTAAAGTTTGTTTCACACGTTTTCTGTAAAATAAAAAATTTGTACAATAACTTTTTTTTTTAAAGTCATATCTCTAAAATACAAATTTGAAATACGAATAATTAATTATATCATAGGTTTTGCATAAATTTTGTGTATTTCTTTTACTTTCGGAAAATGTTAATTTTATTTTAAAAGTCTGAAAGAAGTAGAGTTTTTGAAAAAATAGTTACTTAAAATAGTTAAACACTAAACGGAAAAAATATGACTTGAATGCAAATTATAAAGCAAGAAAGGCATATATGACTAAACTCTGAAGACTCTTTCTACGTGCCCATTAAAAGCTGCAGACTTAACTGTAATAGAAAATTTTTAGTTTGAAAACACAGAAGTGTTTCGAATACCACTGGGTGGCAAAAAAAAATAAAATAAATAAAGAATAAATAAAAAAAAATCCTCCCTGCAAACTAAATATGTAAAGTGTACAGATTTAATACTCCTAATTCTAAATATGTTATCCAAATTGCTACAGCACGTACCATTTTTCCGAGAAACACTTTTATAATAATAACAATCAGTGAAGGATTATTATATTAAATTGCAATGCTAGATAAAATTGAAATCATGAAAAAAGTATACTTTCACTGTCTTAGATATCAAATTGATAAAATATAGCATGAAAATTTAGTTTATTAATGCTTGTATCGTGCACTTTACATATTATGCCCCCCCCCCCCCCTTTCGTGTCAGAATTTACCATTTGCTATGCACTAATATATTTTCATTCCTTATGCCGCTGTAACTTGGGACTGTTTAAAATATTTCTCTTCATTTTCAAAGATTTTAAAAGTTCATATTTTTGTCACACTACGACTTACAATATGGTGGTTTTTTGTCACATATGTGACGTGACGTACGTTACATGCAATGACATAACAATGACGTCACAATTTTTTTTTAATTACTAAAAAAATATAATTTTACAGTAAATAATATGTTTTGAAGAATTTTCGTAATTTTTTAAAGTTTTCTAAGAAGTTCACATCTCAGTCACAATGTGACATCACTGAGTGGTGGCATTTTGATCACAGATGTGACGTGACCACAGTGAGTTACAGTGACGTCACAACGACGTCAGCGTGACCATGACCATGCATGCTATGAGGGTATATCCCTTCTCCACGTACTCAAGGAGCACGAAAACTCGCATAGAAGTTTACAAAAATTTTGAAATTTTTGTTAAACGAACTTCAAAAATAATGCAGATACAGGGTGGTTAAAATTAAACTTACTCAGAGGCTCACAACTCCGGTTCTACGGAACAGATCCGAAAGAAACTTCAGATGTATGTTATGTAGATCATGCGGCTGAAGTCTTCGTAAAAAAAAGTTTCACATTTGGCCACGAGGTAGCGTTTTAACAATGTAAAAGGAAAGATACCAATTCAAAAATCAAATAATAAAGGAATATTTTATTTATTTACACACCTGTGTGCTCGTTGTGCATACCTTGTCAGTGAACAATATGCCGAATAGGTATTTTCCCCTCACTAAAGTAGCCTCTTTACCCTTTCCGGCACAGAAAAATTATGTTCGTAAAATGATGAAATGATTGACTGACATCGGAATTCACAAACGACTTTTTTAGAAATTAAAAACTCGTCACTTTAAACCTTCATTGTAAAAGCAAAATTTTATTAAAATATTCTTGGTGCCGTTTGTAAGTTTGGAATTAAAATTAGGTGGTTCCAAAGTAGGACCACTGCGCCAAAAAGGGTTAAACACCAGACAGTATTTAAAATACGTAAACAAAAAACATGTTTTAAAATTCATGTAAATTAGCTGCAATATAATGATATCTATATGTCTTACATTGTCATTCTCCATCAGCATTATTTATTGTTTAAACAAAAAATATTCGTAAACTAGAAAACAGGAATTTTATTTTTCAGAATTTAGTGTCGCCCCCGATCAAAAAAGATATATGTATATATAAATAGTACAAAGCATATTTCAATTTTAAGATTTACAGCTCACGCTTTTATTTTTTGTAAAATGACGTCATGCGCATCCGCTTAAGATATCCACATTTACGATCCACTCTTAAACATCTACAGTAAAGTAGGCATAAAACGTCACTATCGCGAAATAATATACAATTGCAGCTAAAAGATGCCGCCATTAAAGAAACTCGATCAAAAAAACAGCTGTCTAATGATTCACAGGCCTTCATTTGTTTGTAACATTAATATAAGATACTTAAAATTAAATATAGTTTATAATAGCTTCATGTTTTAACAGGAATCCTTTGTTTATATTTTTTCGAAATAGCACGTATTTTAATTACATTTTCTTTCGCTTGTTATTAAAAAATGGCAACAAAAATATATAATTAATATTTTACAACTATTTTTCCTTTGCTTTCCACAAAAATGGAGTACTTCCGTTGCCAATATTAAGCAAATGGCTCCAAAAACTAAAAAAAAAAATAATATTTAAAAAAGAAATGAGGGTAAAGTTTTCAAACAAATTGTATTTAAAAGTACATTTTTTTCCTATACGACGGTATAAAAATTGAAAATGTGCGATGCTTAGAAGTTTAAAAAATTGCTATAGAGTATTTAATCGTACTGCTTTGTTTTACGGCGGGCTTCTGTAAGGTATCGTTATTTTTTGGAGACGCACAAAATAAGTTGGGAGAAAGAAATAGCATACCCTACCGGAGGCTAATAAATACATTCTATTCCCAATTATAACTCTTCAGTGTCCTTGGCGTTGAAAGACACGTAGTACTGAACAGTTTCAATTGAAAAATAACCCATGTTCACATGTAAGGGATTTATTAGCCCCCGGTAGCTTTTTCAAGAAGGCTCACGTTTTGAGCACTTTATCGCCAGAGTAACGGTTGGCGCGGGGATGAATTCAATGCTTCGCACCGTTTCTTGTTCCTGGCATCTTACGCGCAACGAACAGCAACCCCATTCCTTTGTTGAGAGCTTTTTGCTTAGAAGAGCTTTTTCGCATTAAAGTACTTTTAATTGTACAATATATATAATTCAGACATAAGTTATGTTTTTCAGTTCATTAATATTCATTTATTTCATTAATTCGCTATGTTCGAAGAAATTGAGAACGTATTTTATTTTTCAGGAAAAATAAAAACAGACGTAAAAATATAATTTTATTGATCATGTTTTTATGACACAATTGAACTTAGTTTTTTATTAGCATTACTACTAATTTTTTTTTTTTAATTAAGCGGCATAATTGTGTGACGTGTTGATTGCATTAATAAAGCATATTTTCACTGAAATAATTCATTAAAAATTAATTGTTCTTAATTTAATTGCGATTAGATGTTAATAGGAAGTTGAAACTAAAATCAATTCGAGATTGAACGATAAAATCATAAATTATTTAGCTGTATCCTGCAATTAAATCAATCAGGTAAAATAATTGGTAAGTTGATGCATGCTATTAAATCAATTACTATTACATTTTAATGCTGTTAAATCTTTATCATTATTTGAGTTTTTATGAAAAAAACATTGGTCTGCCCCTAGTGCACAAAATTAAAAATCTTTAAAATTCTTCAGTTTTTTATTTTAAAATTTTTGCCACATTTTTAAAAATTATTTCGCTCTAGTTGTTTTATTCGTTATTTTAAAATAGTCAGTCGTCATATTTGAATAAATCATCTAAATTCTCTCGGATGAAATAACCCCCCCCCCCCTACACACACACACACACTCCATTTTTCGTCATTCTGCACACATATTGCACTATTTATTAAGTTGAAGTGGAAATAAAATAATGATCAATCGTCTGAGGCAACCTCCCATTTCGAGTTTTCTCTCTCTTCCCCCCACCCCCACCCTCTTCTCCAGCACAGTATTTTTTGACCATTTAAAATTCATTGTTGCGTTGCAGAAAAGATTAGTTAAAATTGTGTTTTGCTCTATCTGTTGATTTTTAAATAACAAATAAATAATTTACCATAAAAAAAGAGAAGGAAAGAAATAGAATGAAAGATTAAAAAGAAAAAAAAATTCAGGATTAACCTTTTGTGCACACACTTTCATTTTTTTTTTTTTTTATTCTTTACATTTTAAAAAAAATTTCTGTCCTATTTATTACTTTGAAGTAACTATAAGTAAAGGACCCATTATTCAAATTCTGCCCCCCCCCCCCCGAAAAAAAAGAAAAGCTTGTTTTTCTTTCACCCCCCCCCCCCAAAAAAAAAGGTCCAAGTTTTTTTATTTTTTGGTTTATTTTTCTATTTGTTAATTGATGAGTTTAACTATTTAAATCTACAGCCTTTCACTATCATACATAGTTAAAAATTTCTCTAGTGATTTTATTTGTTATTTTGAAGTAACAAAAGATAGTCATTCAATATTTCTTCTCCCCTTAAGAATTTCATATCACATTAAAAGGGCAATTTCTAAACATCCTGGTTGGGGGTGTGATAGGTTTTTTTCCCCCTGGTTTAGCCTATTTTCACTCGACTTTGGACACTGTTTCTGCAGAATGATTTGGCATTAAAATAATTATATAAGTTCAACGCAGAAATTATAGTAATTTTCTACCACAGGTATTTTTTTAAATCTGTGCTTATATACGTCAAAATGCACTAAAACTGCATTAATTCATCATACCCATAAATCAATCTTTATATATATAATCAAATATTTAGATTTATGAAGGAAATGAGTTTTTGTTTAACAGGTATTGAATTAATAATGCTCAATTGAATGAAAATGTAGATTTTGGTGGGGATCAAGTAATCAAAATTTTAGTCTACATCATCAGTAATAAAGGCCTTTGATAAAACAGAGTATGAGTTCGTAATACAATTTCTTTCGAAGAATATTTCTTTCTAGAACACATAATTGAAAATATTTCTTTAATTTAGGTTGAACTGTTATTCTAAAATATGCTTGTTCGTCTTCCGCCATTTTGGTTCAAAACAAAACACAAGACGACGATTCGCGTTAGAGCTTGGCTGAACGTTCTCGCTTTCGCCAACTCGCCAAGGCTGGTGCTGAAAACGTGAGCCTTCCTGAAAAAGCCCCCCGGTACAGTATGCTATTTCTTTCACCCAGCTTATTTTGTGCGTCTCCAAAAAATAACAATACCTTACAGAAGCCAAGAGTAAAACAAAGCAGTACGATTTAAATACTCAACAGCAATTTTTTAAACATCTAAGCATCGCACATTTTCAATTTTTAGACCTTCGTATTGGGAAAAAAAATGTGCTTTTAAATGCAATATGTTTGAAAACTGCATCTCTATTTATTTTTGAAATATTAACTTTTTTTGTAGTTTTTGGAGCCATTTGCTTAATATTGGCAACGGAAGTACGCCATTTCTATAGAAAGCAAAGGAAAAACAGTTGAAAGATATTAATTATATATTTTTGTTGCCATTTTTTCATAACAACCGAAAGAAAATGTAATTAAAATACGTGCTATTTTGACAAAATATAAACGAATGATTTCTGTTAAAACATGTAGCTATTATAAACTATACTTAATTTTAAGATCTATATTAATGTTACAAACAAATGAAGGCCTATAAATCATTAAACAGCCTTTTTTTTTTTTTTTTTAGTCGAATTTCTTTAATGACGGCAACTTTTTGCTACATTTGTGTATTATTCCGCGATAGTGACATCCTTTGCATACTTTACTGTAGATGTTTAAGAGTAGATCGTAAATGTGGAATTCATAAGCGGATGCGAATGACATCATTTTACATAAAATAAAAGCGTGTGCTGTTAGTCTTAAAATTGAAATATGTTTTGTACTATTTATATATGCATATACTTTTTTTTTCATCGGGGGCGACACTAAATTCTGAAAAAGCAGAATTCCTGTTTTCTAGTATTTCTATATTTTCTAATTCTCTAAAATACTAAAAACTAGAAAACAGGAATTCTGCTTTTTCAGTATTTAGTGTCGCCCCCAATGAAAAAAAATACATATATACATAAATATAAATTAGTACAAAACACATTTCAGTTTTAAGACTTAAAATACACGCTTTTATTTTATATCAAATGCCACCATTCGTATCCGCTGAAGAATTCCTCATTTACGACCCAGTCTTAAACAACATCTACAGAAAAGTATGCTTAGGACGTCACTATCGCAGAAAAATACAGAAATCCAGCAAAAAGTGATGTCGTCATTCAAGAAACTTGACAAAAATAAATTGTCTATCTATATGCATATGCCTTCTTTTGTTTGTAATATTAATATGGATATTTAAAATTAAACATAGTTTATAATAGCTCCATGCTTTATTAGAAATCGTTCATTTATATTTTTTCAAAATACTACGTATTTTAATTGCGTTTAGTTTTCAGTTTTTATGGGAAAATAGGCAATAAGAAGATATAATTGCTATTTTTCAACTATTTTTTCTTTACTTTCTACAGAAATGGAGTACTTGAGCTGTCAAAATGAAACAAATGTCGCTAAAAAGTACAAAAAAATTAATATCTCAAAAATAAATGGAGATGCAGTTTTCAAACAAATCGCATTAAACAATACTTTTTTTCCCAATACGACGGTATAAACATTGAGAATGTGAGATGCTTAGAAGTTCAAAAAATTGCAGTAGAGATTATCGGCATTTAACCGTTCAGTGACGCATCTGGTTTATTTTACGGCTGTCTTATGTAACGGAATGTTATTTTTTAGAGACGACATTTTACTAGCTGCCCGAAAGAAATAGCATATCGGGCGCTAAAAAATAGTTTAAAGAAAATATTCGGGTAGATTTGTAAATATTTTCAAATCTCTTATAAAAGGTTAATTATATTTCTATAGATGAAAAAATTGAAATTTTATTTAACGATTGCACAAATTTCCGAACATATTTTCATAAAATCTGGCAAAATGTTTTCAAAGAGAATTTTTCATTAATTCATATTACGGGGCATAAAGAGTTAATCAATAGCAGTAGTTATTAGTAGTCGTTATAGCACTGTTAAAAAAAATTCGACCAAGTTTCCTGTAGGAGACGGAAAAATAGTTGCCCTTCTCGGAACGGAAAATTTTCCGACCCAGCTCGGAATAAAATCCGAAAAATACCATTTTAGTTTTTTTTTTTTTTTTTTTTTTTTTTCGGATTTTATTCCAAGCTGTGTCGGAAGATCTTCCGACCCGAGAAAGGCAACTATTTTCGTCTCCTACAGGAAACTTGTTCGGATTTTTTTTACAGTGTAGTGATTCATTAGTTATCCAGGGAAATCATTGAAGCATCAAACAGTTGATTACAAAATTGTAAATAAACGCTATTTGGGCTAGAATTTAAAGTTGGCCTTAATAATTTGCTACAAAATCCTATTAACCCTTTATCTACCGACGGTACTCATAAGTACTATTAAAATAATTTGTTTTAAAATTCATTTAATACATCCATTAGTTGTAATACAGTTTAGAATGAGTTATAGATACATTACTTTAGCTTATTCCAAAAGCATTATTGGTTACACAAAACAAAAATATTTTTAACAGGATGATTTCTTTTGCCTTTGCCATATTTTCAGCTTTCTGGGCGTTGGGAGGGGGGGAGAATTTTTCGATTCGGAAATATTTCTATATTTCTTTTGTAAGAACATTATATTTGTACATTTCCTAATTCTACAAAATTTGATAAGAAAATATTTAAAATGGAAGATTTGAGTGAAGTTATAAATATTGCACAAAATCCCTATAAATTCAAATTTGATTAATCCTTCTAAAATCCTTCTAAAATTTATTAAATGATTATGTAAATCTTCTAATGTAGTTTAGCCAATTCACGAAAAATGCTTTAGAAGATAAAATTTTTATAAATTCATAATTCAGTACATAAAGAGTTAATCCGTATGGCCCTACTCTTTGATATGAGCATATAAGTCTTATCTCGTTGTTACTCACCTGTTCCGGTTGCATATCGTAATAGCTGGGGCAATAAATGAATCAGGATATTCCTCGCTAATATCTAGCATTGTTGGATAAGCTAGATACATTTGTAGAAAGTCCCATGTTTGATGAAGGAACCCTGATGTACAAAGGAAAAATACAAACAGCTTAATTGAGATCCTGGGACATCTTTTGGATTTAGCAATTTGAGCAAAACCTAAAATTGAAACAAAAGGTGTAATTATTTTGAAAATGTTAAATTTAAAAGGTCTTTTTACTAGTGCTCGCGGTTATGCGCATAATACGTATAAAACGCATTATACCGATTCGGATTTTGGATAGATATAATATGGTAAAAGCGGTTCTCTACGTACGTTTTACATGTATAATACGTATAATCGCGAGCACTACTTTTTACCTTTACAGCACCGCTAACAATTAAATTATATGTAACTTTTCGTATGAAATCTGACGCAAAAGTACTAAAACGTGATATGCTTACAATTTATGTTTATAATTTGCCCAATACAGCTCATATTCAAAATATTAGAATATTTACTTTTTTTTACAAATTAAAAATATCGTTTGGTAATTTAATGTCTTTTAATGCAAATATGCAAACGATATTTTTGTTAAGAACTTATTGTTGATTAAACTTATTTATTATCTTAAAATTAATATAATTTTTGAAAAGAATAATTGAAAAAAATATTATTTTGAAAAGTCAAAATATTAGAATATTTATTCAAGTGGTTCAAAACATTGGAATATTTTACATTAATTCTCTTTAATTATCACCAATTCATAACTGGTGGCATCATTGGTTAAATTCAGACGATTTTATTTGAAATCCGTATTTTTTATTGCATTTTGTTTTCTTTTTCGTCTTAAAACGGGTCGTGTGAGTGATATTCCTGAATCTATATGGTTGATTTGTATTGGCACGGTAAAAATCAATGTTATATAGCGAATTATTTGCATTCTTCGCAATCAAGCGTTAATAAAATACTAACAACATATTCAAAAAATGGAAAATTTCAAAATAATCGCCGAAATGGCGGCCGAAAACCAAAAACATCTGCTACAGATGACAGAAAACTGAAGCGTATCATTAAGAAAAATCGTTTTAAAAGTGTCCGATTCTTGCACCGAAAATGAAAAGAAGAAGGAGTTGAAGTTTATACATCGAAAACATTAAGAAGTCTCCATAAATTTCAGTTTGAATCTCGTGTACCGAAAACAAATCCTCTCATGACTGGAAAACAAAAGCGTATAAGATTGAATTGGTGTAAATCAAGACGTTTAAGGAGCGAAAAAGATTGGGAAAATATATTATTTAATGATGATAGTAGGTTTTGTGTTTATTATGGTAATAAGGTATTCCAGTTGGGAGAATGAAGAAAGAAGAAGGAAGCATTTGATAAAGAATGCCTTAAACGTTCCGTAAAATTTGCTGCTAGTGTCATGGTTTGGGGTTGCATGAGTGCAGAAGGACCTGGAAAGTTATGCATCATATAAGAAAAGGTTAACTCTCAGATATATTAAGAAATTTTGGAATATTACATGATTCCATCATCAGAAGATTCATTTGAAGATGATTTCATCTTTCAACAAGATTTAGTGTCACCACATACCTCGGTGTCAACTAAGAACTGGTTCCGCCGATGCAACATTAAGGTGCTTCTTTGGCTACCGAACTCACCAGACCTTAATCCCATCGAAAACTTATGGTGTATAATGAAGAAAAAGAAAAATTCTCCAAGAGAAGCATCGATTGTAATTATGTTTATAATTCGTCCAATATAATCGCATACATTCCAATTTGTCAAAAAAATAATAATCTCAAGGGGAAAAAAACTCGTCGTAAATGTTCCCGCCAAACAATACATCTAAAACAGCAGTCATAAAAAGAAGTGATATAAATGTGCATACTCCTAGTGCCGAATAAAAATCTATGACTACTCATAATGTTTCCAAAGGACTCGGAGAGAAGTACAATATATGAAAACTGTCTGGCGACTTGCAAAATTTTATAATGATTGTGTTTCCTGTACTTACAGATGAATATATGTTTAACAGTTTTCTTCTTGCATTACTGTTCCCATGAAACTGTAAAAAGTTGAAGCTTCTGTGTTTGCATGTTCATTCTTAATTATCATCATATAGGATCGATTTGGTGATTTTATTTCCCTTTATTTAAACGCGAAATACTACTTTTACGAGGAGAATTTTTTAAAGTAAACATAATTTTTTTTTTTAGTCTTAAAAAATAATAATAATAATTAAACAAAAACATAATTTGAAGAACAAATTAAAAAAACAAAATTTATTTCCTACATTGTTTAAGCCCGAGAAGGAAAAGATATTAAATTATTTCATTTAATTAGTTCTACATTTAATGTTAAATTTTTGTAACGAATTAGTTAAGCCAATTAAAGATTAAAAAATAAAAATAAAATTCATACAATATGATACGTAAAACACCCTAAAAAATTAGATTCCGTTCAAATCAAATCGAAATAAATCTTTGATTTCTTCCATTTATAATTGAAAATATTTGTATTGCAGATTTTGTATTATGTTTATGACAATTGTGCGTAAAATGATAAGATGCATGCGAAATACAGAACTTTAAAAAAAAAAAGTCAAAGATTTATTTCGATTTCCTTTGAACGGAATCTATTTTTTAGGGTGTTTTAAGTGTCATGTTGTATGAATTTTATTTTTATTATTTAATCTTCAATTGGATTAACTAACTTGTTACAAAAATTTAACATTAAATGTAGAACTAATTGAATGAAATAATTTAATATCTTTCCCTTCTTGGGCTTAAACAATGTAGGAAATAAATTTTGTTTTTTTTTTAATTTGTTCTTCAAATTATGTTTTTGTTTAATATGTCAAGTTTTTTAATAACTAATGCCCTCAGACGAACGCATTTCAAAATTAATAGAGAGTATCATCATCAGGCTTTTATGTATGCGGTATTGCATCACAATGTGGGATGCAGTTTACCAATGTGTAATTCAAAATGTTTCACCACTGTAGTAATGCAGGTTGCGGTAGTTTGGACAAAAACTTCTAATCTGAACGTAAAAAATCTATAATCAAAACATAAAAAGTTAACTTGACTTAAATTAAGATACCCTATTTCCCACCCAGGAACGCTATGAATATAAATGTAAATTGTGTTGAATTCTTACTGCTAACATTTAACAATATTATAGCTCCGATACAATAAAAAATAAAAGTTTTACTTAAATTTTTAAACCTTATTCTCTCCCAAGGGATGATGTAAACACATCAGAAAATTATTACCTAAGTTTAACTTGAGGTATAACTAGTTCTCATCTCGGAAATAAAATACATTTTAAAATTTAAGTTATGTAATTCCTCACTAAGTTCGCAACCTGCGTAAAAATAGCTATCCATTTGAAACTTTTTTCTAAAGCATAAACTTGACCAAAGCAAAAACTTATTCTGAAAATATCCTTTTTATTTCCATTATGACGCCATATTCACCTTTTTAATTCTTGAAGAAAAAAAAAACTAGTTCAATTTAATGTTTCACGTGGAAACGTTTCAACTATAAAGAAATAAATTATTATTATGGCTTTTGAAATTTTTGCAACAATGAAGTAAAAAAGTTACATTTTCTATAAAAAATGTCCGTTGATTTTTAATGAAAAAAGCGAAAATTGGAATTATTAAGAAAAATATTTGAATAATCGAAAAACAAATTGGTCCATATTTCTCTCTGGGTTATAATTCAGCAATAAGCAAAGGCGTTTTACTATTCGTTTTGACCCTGACGTCAGGCAAACGTTTTTACACATTAAATTTATAATATCATTAGAATTAGTAAAGAATAAAAAATGAGTGGCATCAGGGACAAAAAGGTGGGAAGAAAAAATGAAAAAGTTATGATCTCCATAGGCTTTTCCATGTTAAATTAACATTGAGAAGTGACACTGGAAATAAATAAGTATTGTGCCTCCTCGCAATACTTAAATAATGATCATATGCATATTAATAACAATGCACCTAATAACAGACGTTAACTAAACTGAGATACAGGATCTGTTCTGAAATTAGTAGGACTGTTCTTTCCTGAGGGAACGCGCGGACGAGAAGCAGTCTGAGCACATACGATCGGTGGAGGGGAATATTGGAAATCCTGGGAAAAATCGGCTGCTGGCTCTCGGCCGTTCAAGAGAGCAGGTCGCTTGTACTGTGAACCCCTGTCGAAACGCCTCGTCACAGAGAATCGTGGAGCGTTTTCTGGAGCAGCGATACGCTATCAAATTTTGTGTAAAGTTTGGTAAAACGGGCAAAGAGACTCACGACATGATTAAGGAGGCCTACGGTGATGCTGCCATGGGTAGATCGAGTGTTTTGGAGTGGCACAAGCTGTTCCGAGAAGGTAGGGAAAGAGTGGAAGACGACGACCACTCCGGACGCTCTTCGTCTAGCAAGACCAAAGAAAATGTGTCGCAAGTGAAAATTTTACTGAACAGTGATCGTAGGAATGATTTCTGATGAATTGAGCATTCCTCAAACCCAAGTTTTTGAGATCGGCTGCACCATGACAACGCGCCGAGCCAGACAGCGTTGCGCGTAGTGGAGAATCTTGCCCAGCACAATGTGGCAATGCTGCCTCACCCCCCCCCCCCTACAGCCCAGACTTGGCCCCGCCAGACTTTTTTCTATTCCCGAGAATAAAATCGACGCTCAAGGGGAAGTATCACGGATCGGTAGAGGCGATTCAACAGGCCGTGACGAGGGGGCTAAACAACATTCCGGTCCAGGGGTTCCTGGAGGAGTACGAAAACGGAAAACTCGTTGGCAGCAGTGTGTAGATGCGGAAGGGTGCTATTTTGAAAAATTCTAATCGTTTGTGCTATTCTCATGAATAATTTTTTTTTTAAATGAGTCCTACTAATTTCAGAACAGACCCTGTATATTGCAGTAAAAGCTGCGTAATCGGAATTGCACATGATGGAGGGAAAAACTGTTCTAGTTAGGCTTCTGTTTTAATAGTATTATATAATAATCGTCTTGTTGGAAAGATGACAGTTTTTACTTAAGAAATATTTCCGTCATAAACAGGATCCATTTTATCAGTTTTCCCTTTAATTTTAAAACGGTGTATTAAACGTATTTAATTATTTTATATGTTAAAAAATATTGAGAAGTATAATTGTAATAATAGATGATTACCACACTTACGTACCATTTCCTGTTTGTTTTACAACTCTTTCTAATTTATTACACATCTTTCTCTTACAAATATTTATAAAAGTGATATAACGAGAATTTAAAATTTATTTTTTTCGATTTTCACCAAATTTTCAAAATTGATTTACTACATAATATTACATACGCCTGCAGGTCGCCAAGAAGCTTTCGTATACTGTACCTCACTGAGAGTCCTTTGGAAACATTATGAGTAATGATAGATTTTTACATGGCACTCGGAGTATGCACATCTATATCACTTCTTTTATGTGATATCGCTTCTTTTTATGACTGTCGTTTTAGATTTGTGGCTCGGCCGAATCATTCACAACGAGTTGTTTTCACGAGACATCACTCTTTTTTGCTAGGTATTTCATTTGCATTATACATATTCCATTTTAATTCAGAAAAGAAACGATAAAAGAATGATGATAGAGGTAAAAAAAATTAATATTGATACTTAAAACTTTTCAAATGTGAAATATGTCAAATAAGACATAATATTTTACGATTCTAAAATAATTGAAAGCCATTTCATCTATTCTTACGCATCTCAGAAGAATGCATTTATTTTTTAGAAATGGTAATGTGACGAATAAAAAAGAAATATTTTTTGCGGTTGTTATATAAGCTGTAGGGTGATTCATTAATTAACTCAGCAAGGATTTTATTCCAATAACTTTTAAAACAATGATTTTACATTTTCATAATTTATATAAATTTATACAAAATATTTAAGGACTTAAAAACAGACTAAATAGACCTTTGTTTTATTAGCGGGCGTGCTTAAAGTAATTTTTAAATAAAATTTGGGTTTTTTTTTTGGTTTTTTTTTTTTTTTTTTTTTTTTTTTTTTTGTTCTTTTTTAGGATATCCAACGCTTCTCCAATAACCGCGGAAGAAACACTGATTATCTGATTAAGATTCTTTTTTTTTTTAAATGTTTATATAAGCTCTAACACTTGTTCGATTTTCTGAATTTTCAATGTATGTAATTTCTAAATTCCATTTTCTAATTGTTTTTAAGGTGGCTGACAGGGAATACTGAGTCGTACGCCTTCCAAATTTTTTATCACATATTTTGGATAACACATCGGACAAATTATATTTCATTTCAATAAAGATCCGGAATTCGATAGTTAATCGTTATGAAATCATTTTCCCTAATTTCGTTCATATTTGAAAAATTGTAACTAGCATTATAACCTAACTAAAAATGAACTAAAAGCTATTTATGGCATATCGATTTCACTCTTTAAATAATAATTTCAAAATAATAGAGCCGATTAGTTTTATAAGTCTCCTTGTTAATCTTTTTAAATGAAAACTTAACTAACATTCTAATAAAGCTGCAAAAAATTATTTGATGTAAAAGGATTCTAAATATTGAATCAAAAGTCATTTTATGAAAAAAGCTTGCTTACTATATTCGATTTGTACAGTGGCTTAAATTGATTAAATTGCAAATTTTGGATAGTTGAAAAATATGTCAGTATATGTGCTGCATACATATAGAAAGACAGACAAAAAAAAACAAAAAAACTTAAGGCCTGTATGAAAAATTAAAAAAATTAATCAGTTTAAAAGTAAAAGAAATATATAAATTATAATTTATCCAACAGGAGTAATTCAAAATAAAATGCAAGAAACCATTATTCAAGTTATTGCAGCAGAGTTGCCAGTTTGGCCTTTTTTTAAAGTATCAAATTTCGAATTCATACAGGAAATTCTGAGAGAAGAGTTTTTACTTTAAACAATCATGAAATGTCTGTCATTAAATAAGGAGTAGAATATCATAAGGAATTTTTAGTGTGAATGCGAAATTTCGTTATTAAAAGAAGACCAAACTGGCAACCCTGTATTGCAATATGGTTAAATTTAATATATTTGTTATATGCATTTCTTTAACACCAAAAAAGTTTATAATAAATGGAATGCCGAATCTTTACTATAATTTTCAATCATGTTAATATAAAAGCAATATGGATGAGAACATTTTTTCACTTGTTTCAGTTCAGTATGATAATCAGTAATCATTAAGTTCTGTCGAATTGTTTTCTTCACTTTAAGTAATCTGTGATTCATGAAAGTGCTTACATTATCTTTTTGAGTATGTTCTGTGGTTTTAGCCCAGTGGTTAGGAGGTTGAATTCGGAATTAATTAGAGGAAAGCTGGAAATTGTTTTAATTCCTTCAGTTTAATTCCAGAATGAATATACTATGTTTTCGAACTCGTACTAGGTGAGCGTTAGGAAATATGTATAGATTTATAGTCAAAAAACACGTTTTTTTACATACCATAACAGTATCTCAAAACAGCTAACTCTATCAAAAACATTGTCTACAAATGTTGTAGAGCTTAAAATTCAGAGTAAAATGAGTACCTACACTTACTATTTTTGTTGAACATTAAGGTCACAATTCTACTTTAAACTTTTAGACCCGTGGTCAGGGGGTTGAACTCAGAATTAACTGGGAGAAAACTGGAAATTCTTTTAATCCCTTCAGTTTAGGTCTAAAATGAACGTACTATGTTTTCTTCCTCGTACTTGGGTGAATGTTACAAAATATGTACATATTTCTTTTCGAAATTCAGAATTTTAAGTTCTACAACATTTGTTTTGACAATGTTGTTTATAGAGTTAGCTGTTTTGAGATATTGTTAAGATAATTTAAAAAAACGTGTTTTTCGAAAATAAATCTGTACATATTTTCTAACATTCCCTCAAGTACGAGGAAGAAAACATAGTACGTTCATTTTAGACCTAAACTGAAGGGATTAAAATAATTTCCAGTTTTCTCCTAATTAATTCTGAGTTCCACCCCCTGACCACGTGTCTAAAAGTTTAAAGTAGAATTGTGACCTTAATGTTCAGTAAAAATATTAAGTATAGGTACTCATTTTACTCAGAATTTTAAGCTCTACAACATTTGTATTGACAATGTTTTTGTCAGAATTATCGGTTTTGAGATATTGTTATGGTATCTTAAAAAACGCGTTTTTTGACTATAAATCTGCACATATTTTCTAACGCTCACCCACTACGAGGAGGAAAACTTTAGCATATTCATTCTAGGCCTAAACTAAATGTATTAAAACAATTTCCAGCTTTCCCCTAATTAATTCCGAATTCGACCTTTTTTTCCTCCCCTGTCACTTGGCTATTTCTCTGTAGTCGGTTTTTACCTAAGATTTTTCCAAAATAGAGATCCGCTGGCACATTTCTATAATCCAGTTGTTCCTCGAATATCAGCAGGATATTCCGCGATCAATATTGTCCGCATTACATCCATCAAAAATCATTGCGGTTTCATGCAAAATAAAATTTCATTTAATTTGTTATCTAAATTTTGTGTCCTAAAATAACTATAATATTGGGTTTGTAATAGGTTGCGTGCTGAAATCTAGAAGTATCTACAATAAAGTGGATAATAGTAACATCTTTTACAAATTGGAAATCTGGATCGACCAGCTTTCAAATGAACAAACTGAATTCATATTCATTTTTAGGTAGATTTCGTATGAAATACTACCTATTGGCGTCATTCCTATGTTGGAATTTCTGAAAAATTTTTGCAGATCCACACCGATCATGTCCCCTAGAGCCCAAAACCACTCTCAGTAAAAAACTTTATTTATATCTATCTATCTATCTATCTATCTATGTATCTATCTATACATATCACTTTCTTCTGGACACGATAACTTCCACAATTCTGCACCAATCTCTTCCAAACTGATACATAAAATCAAGGGGCATAAAATCTCGGTCAAGTTCGTTAATGGGCAAAATCGGACCAAGGGGATGGAAATAGGGAGGGGTTTTGTAAAAACCGAAAAAACCCCATAACTTCTTAAATTTTGTACATATCGAATCAGTTTAAAGTTTTTATTACTTCTAAAACTAGGGCCAAAAATTTATGTATCACAGATTTTTGATAAAGTTAAAAATGGGCTCAAGGGGCGCAAAAAATAGGGTTTTTGGGAGAAAAAAATTCACAACTTCGTCAATTCTCAAGATATCAAATCCAATTAATTTTATCATGAATCTCCTTAACATTATCTACAACTTTTATATTCACAAGTTTTTGATAGGACTAATTCGTACCGCAAAAAAAATTAAAAACGAAAACAAAAAGGGCGTTTGAAGAAGAAAAAAATCCATAGCTCCGTCAATTCAAAAGATATAAAATCCCCATGAATTTATCATACATCTTCTTAATATTGTCTACAACATCTATACAGACAAGTTTTGGATAGGACCAATGCTTACAGCAAAAACAAATTAAAAATACATAGCGGTTGAAGAAAAAAATTATCTTAGTAAGGGTGTATTCAAATCCAAACTGCTTATTTTCTGACTCATTTTACAATTCATTTTTGCTCTCAAAGGCTTCCAATTGGTACCTTTTCTTACTCAGAAACTATATAATGTACCGTAATGGTCAATTTTTTGATAGAGGCAGAATATATTTTAAAACATGCTGTCAAAGTGGGCCTTTTGAACCGAATTTCCCGAAGCGGATTGTGTTGGGAAAATCATCGTATAAAGGGAGTATTCAAATCCAAACTGCTTATTTTCTGACTCATTTTTAAATTCATTTTTGCTCTCAAACGCATCCAATTGGTAGATTCGCTTATTCAGAAACTATATAATGTACCGTAATGATCGATTTTTTGACAGAGGCAGAATATATTTCAAAAAATGATGCCAAAGTGGGCATTTTGAACGGAATTTCCTGAAGCGATTATGTTAGAAACGAAAAATATTGCCCTACTGAGAAAATAATTGTTTATCAATCAAGTTTTAATTAATTGAAAGAAAAATAAAAACACATGTCACTTATAAATCTTTTCAAAAATCACGTTAGCAAATTTCATATTTTTTCTATTAAAAATGAATCTGAAAATGTGCCAGAAAATTTTGAGTTGTTGAGCATGGAAAAGTATTTTTTTTTAATACCGCCTTAACATGATTCGGATAAAACCTGCTATTATATAAAAAGGAAATAAAAACTCGTCAAAAGCGGCCAGATAAACTGTTAAAGTGGATTTATATCTAATCATGATTTGGTTTTTGTTGGTGCAATTAATACACTTAACTTCGAAATCTACCTCCGCCTGTAGGCCGGGCCGGCAGGGATTTTTTCATTTAATATAATAAAACTTTAATAGAAATTGAAATACAATCGAACCTCGTTATCCCGACACTCTAATAACCAGAAAAAAGTGTCGTCATAAGCGAAGTGTCGCGATAACCGGAGTTGGAGAAAAATATGTTTATAAAAAGCTCTATTTTTAATTAATTTAAGCCAATTTTAAATTCATAACTGTTTTTGCAGTTTTAAACAATAAAATATTATTATTAAAAAAATAAACACAAAAACAAAATTGAAAAGAATAAAAATCAGATTTATTATGACTTATTTTTTTTATTGCTACATGAAATACTGATGAATTAAGGTTTGCTTATCCATAGATGTGCTTCCTACAACTCTTTTTTCAATTTTATACAATGTATTGTAATCAATATTCGTTGTTTCAGAAATGGATGTTAGTTAATTTCTGATCGTTTCAATGCAATGCACTTCGGTTTTCGTCGGATAAAAAACGCCGCGTAACCACAGGAAAGCGAAGCCTGACCAGAGCAAAGAGACCGCGAGTAGACTGATATGTCTATCTGGTGCTTAAGTGGGTAATTCATAGTCTGTGGGTTTATTTATTCAGATAAAGGATTGAAGTAAAATTTCTCATTTATCTCAATGGGTATTTTAGACACTTTTGTGAAAAGTTTGGCGAAGATATTTCTTACTGCTTACATTTCGTGCTTATAAGATGGATTATGAAAAATAGACAATTTTCCTAAACCGTCGGGATATCCGGAGTTGAAAATTATTCAACGACGTAAAATCCGGAGTTTATTTACATTAAAATCATATACAGAAAATCAGGACTTTGAAAAACTGACGTGATAAGCGGAGTGACGTGAAAACCGGATGTCGGGATAACGAGGTCCGATTGTAGTATAAAGTCATTAAAATGCATGTCATTCAGTAAATATCCATTGCTTCTAATGTAATCAAAAAGTTTTAAGTGACCCTGTAATCGAACCGTAAATGCTTCAATGCCGCCTTACACTTGAGAGCTTAATTGGGTCGAATGTAGCAACATATCCGAATATCGTGTATTTTTTAAAACCACTTTGAAAAAAGTTAGGCTATTTAATATTGTTTTTCCTCTATGTTAAGTATAGGAATCCAGTACTTTATACTGGTGTAAATCAAAAACTAATCGAGTAAATTAAATCTTAGTATCTAATAAAACTTAGTATGGACATCTCTTTAGTTTAGTTCATGATATGGGCTTCTATGTTTCCCTATATTTATACATATTATACGGTGTGCATAAATTCTATAGTTCATATACACGGCTACACAAAAGAATGCGTAAGGATTATTGAGTATGAGCGTAAATTGCTTAAAGGTGGTTTTTAAATGTGTTATGCATTTTTACGTAGAACTTCATTCAGTTTACTAAGAAATGTTTGTAGAATATAGATAAAATGATATACAGGGTCGTGCAAAGAATTGGATGCATGGCCGTTTATGGATAATAATTTCTGGAAATGTGATTTCAGTAAGTTTAAGAGTGTTTTAGTTTGAATTACATTTTAGTTAAATAGTGACGTGTAATAAAGATACTAGGTAAACTACAGGGCTATACAAAAGTATTCAAGTATGTTTCCATCTATTAGTATAAATTGCTGAAAGAGAAATTTCAACCTGTTATGTGTTTCCTTGCTTAACAAATTTTCCCATCATATAGTTTATATATCAACCTACAGATCTAATGCAGGGCTGTTCAAAGGAATTGGGATACGTATTTGGCTATGGACGGTAACTGCTGAAATCAGTTTTTTAAAAGTATTCAAGTATGTTTCCATCTATTAGTATAAATTGCTGAAAGAGAAATTTCAACCTGTTATGTGTTTCCTTGCTTAACAAATTTTCCCATCATATAGTTTATATATCAACCTACAGATCTAATACAAGGCTGTTCAAAGGAATTGGGATACGTATTTGGCTATGGACGGTAACTGCTGAAATCAGTTTTTTAAAAGTATTCAAGTATGTTTCCATCTATTAGTATAAATTGCTGAAAGAGAAATTTCAACCTATTAGTATAAATTGCTGAAACAGAAATTTCAACCTGTTATGTGTTTCCTTGCTTAACAAATTTTCCCATCATATAGTTTATATATCAACCTACAGATCTAATACAAGGCTGTTCAAAGGAATTGGGATACGTATTTGGCTATGGACGGTAACTGCTGAAATCAGTTTTTTAAAAGTATTCAAGTATGTTTCCATCTATTAGTATAAACTGCTGAAAGAGAAATTTCAACCTGTTATGTGTTTCCTTGCTTAACAAATTTTCCCATCATATAGTTTATATATCAACCTACACATCTAATAGAGGGCTGTTCAAAGGATTTGATGCGATTAATGTTTTATGCGATTTCTAAAACGCTTACTTAGTTATCTTACTTACCTTATTTCCCTAAATAACGAAGTTTTGTTAAAGCATTCAGGAAGTGTTGAAAAGTGTTTAATAATCGATGCTTAACGCATGATTTTTCTTACTTGTTGTTCTGTGTCTTGAGATTATCTGTTTTAAAAATGGCGCAGTTGCCGTAATTGGGCCAATTTAAGTTGCTTAAATTGGACCAGATATGCGATCATAAATTTTGTAAAGTAAGTAATGAATTTTGAGGACGGTACGCTTTGTGCACTATTTTTTTTAAATATTTTATAATGAATTACTATGAATGGAAAGTGTTGGAAAGTGTTGGAAAGGGTTTTATAAGCTATGCTTAACGAATGATTTTTCTTTCTTGCTTTCAATTTCCTCCGGTGATTTTAAGATATTCCTAAAAGAAAGCTGATTTCAACCTTTTGCCCCAAAATCGTAATTTGTTTTATTTTTTCTAAAAATTTTATCCGGAATTCGTACAGCTAATTTTCGATTATTTCCAACTTTTTAAAGTCAGTTTTTCGAAAATAATAGACTTGGTTTTTTTTATTAAATGGTTTCGGTACCAATATTTTGTCAACTTCAATTTCATATTCCTATACGGAGAGAAAATTCAAAAAGCAGTTAAAAATTTTTAAAAATTGATTTTTTTGTGAATTTTAAAATATTTCAATATTTTGCATAATTTCAATTTTTTGTATTTTTCTTTCCATTTTCTTTTACTTTCGGAATAAAATATTTTTTTCCCAAGTTTTTCTCCCCGAGTGCGTTAGTACGATGACCAAAAAGCAATTACTTTACTACGCGTCAGAGATTTATGACGATATGTTAATTTAATTTTAAAATAAACTATCAGATATTTAATTCTGCCGTTATAGTGAAGTCTCAGCTACACCGATTTCCGTTTTAACGGTTTATTGGCACGTAGCATATAGGAACTTTTTCAATGAGGGCCCAGTGACAATGATTGTCTTTTTTTCTTTTTATGGGTACAAAGTGCATAGGATCCCTTGCAGTGGGTATTCCCAATTAAAGCAATTGAGGATTTAATGGTTTATGTGCTGCAAGCAGCACAGAACATAATTTTATGCTATTTAATTTTTAAAGAGGGATGTACCCAAGACTAGCATGGGACATGCCGGATGAATCTGCTGATTGCCAATACTTTTAATGCGAAATTCCGGTATGGAATTTTTTAACGGAAATATTGCCGATGAATGGAATATTGGCGAATTGTTTGGTTCAGTATAAACAGTGTAACCAAAGTTGTTTTTCAAGTAAAGTCGTTATTAATTTAGTTTCTACTTTTAAAATTTCTTTACTATGAACATTCGTTACGACATTTTAATTTGATTTTTCGCCACTTCTGTGGGCATTTTATTGCAATTTCACTGATTTAAGGTCAAGCATGGCGTATATTTTTTAGAAATAAAATATATCACATAAAATTTTGTTGTCTATATCCGTTATTTAATGAAAATTATTGTTAGATGATTTCATATTAAAGGTGGAGATAATAAAGAAGCTAAGTAATAGGGTAAAGTGCCCATATTTCGTCCTCCCCAGTCGCTTTTAGGTCCTAAATGTTGTAATTTTCAGTGAAAACCTACCAAATTTGTATTTTACATAGACTATCTACTCACGCACATAGAAACATGGGCAAATATCGCACAATAAAATTTTAACAATGCGAAAAATTGTGTTTTCTAAAAAATGAAAAAAAAAAATAGTCCTAATTTCGTCTCCCCGAAAAATCCAATACGCCGAGGCTTAACTTATAACTAAATCAAAATTTATTTCTAAATGAGTAAGTAATTTAATTTACATTAAAGTGAGGCACAAAAATATGTACTAATTTTCAGTGGAAGAATAACATAACGAAACATTAGCCATCCAAACATGAGGAAAAAATTGAAAAAAATTGTCATGAAAGAGCATTCCTAATTTCGTACCCGGACGAAAATAAGAACTGCAAGGGGGACGAAATTGGGACCACGCTACTTCCCAATATGGCGGAGCTTCAGTTCGCGGAAGATGAGCTGAGCGTCCTAAAATTCACTGTTTGCTACTGTCAGCATCTTACCTACGTAAAATATATGCAATTAATAAGAAATGAATACTTACAGTACAGTAAATAACGTTCTACAAACGACGTAATAAAAACCCAGGTGTTCTAAAAATAGGAAATTCGGCGTCTTTAATTTATGTATGCAGCTTGGCTGACAAAACTTTCAATACCGAGCCGTTTTACTTTCCGTCCCCTGTGCCTTGCGTCATAAGTTCGCACTTTTGCAGAAGCGGAGAAGTTAAGGGGGACGAAATACGGGCACTTTACACTACAGGGTCGAATGCGTACGCAGTGTCAGATTTTATTGAAGTACTAGAGCAAACATCGGGACGAGCACAGTGGTATAAATTAATAGTGAAATGACGCCATGAACGAAGATGGCATTATACTATACGATCCATACAACGATTCGTAGAAAGCCACAAATGTAGCCAAAAGGTTTTAGTCATACACTTTTCAAAATGTCCAAGCCGTCCCGTGATACGTTCGGAATTATTTGATCCCACGACTCATTACATGGCATATTACACGCCTTTACATCGTTTCGATTCACAGATTTATTCGACTATGGCGCCATATTCTGAGATCCCTCATGTGATATATAGTTATGCTCGTACTCATCTCATTTTGATTCTTTTTTAAATTCGCCTGAATATGATACTGAGTAACCATCGAGATTCCCTATGCAAATTAATTGGGATACCTGTTAATAAGGCTTTCTTTCTTAAATGGCAGCAGCAATTCTCATCTTCTTTGACTTCGTGCGATTCCTGCTCCTTAAACGGTTCGAAACGCCTAAAAATAAAATAAACTAGTATATTGTGGCTATAACAAAACTTTCTTCTACTTATATAAATCACATCAATTAAATCATTTAAATAGTACAAGAAATTACATCAATTTAGCACCAATTCATATCAAAGTATATCTGAATTTGAAATTTGATGAAAATTCATGCTTTAGTTCTTAAGATAGAGCTATAGCCGAAATTCTGAAAAATGTAGCATAGCAGCACCACTGTTGAGCGATTTACACCAACACATAAACAGCACTAATTGATTGCAAGGTATACCTGAATCTGAAGTTTGTTGAAAATCCAAGCATTAGTTCTTGAGATAGAGCTATTACGGAAATCCCAAAAAATGCAGCATAGCAGCGCCACCTATTGAGTGATTTATACCCAAAAGGTATAAATCGTCAATTCATGTCAAGGACTAACTGAATCTGAAGTTTGATGAAAAGCCGTGCATTAGTTCTGGAGATTGCGCTATTGCAGAAATCGTGAAAAATGCTGCATAGCAGCGCCACCTGTTGATCTATTTACACCAAAATGTATAAATCGTCAATTCATGTCAAGGACTAACTGAATCTGAAGTTTTATGAAAAGCCGTGCATTAGTTCTGGAGATTGGGTTATAGCGGAAATAGTGAAAAATGCTGCATAGCAGAGCCACCTGTTGAGCGATTTGTACCAAACACTAATCAGCACCAATTTATATTAGGGACTAACTGAATATAAATTTTTATTAAATTCCGTGCGTTAGTTCTTGAGATACAGCGTCCACAAAATTTGTGTCACATACGTACAGACAGACATTTTGTAAAAACATTTCTTTTTTCGGAATCTCTGACCCCGAAAACGTGTAAGTCCATCGAAAACCGGGATTCGAAAATTTTCACGAATCCAATACTTTCTTCTTGCAAAGATAGAAGAAAGTAAAAATAACGACGAATAAGTTTCTTGATCAATCGACTTAAAAAGAGCGTCTGATTTGTGATAAAAGTATCTTAACCCTAAGAAAGCATTTTCCTTTTTTAAAGTTTTGCGATATAATTGTTACTATTTCCTTATGTTGAAAAACATTGTCACTCTAAAAAATAAGATCTTTTAATCATATACATTATTTCGATTGTGAGCATCCGTTTTTCTATGCAGATACGAAACACGACGAAGAATAAGAAATTATCCAAAAGCCTGTTGAACAGGCTTTTAACATAGTACCTGACATTTCGTTAAATCACGTTGTTTGAGTAAAAACTGCAGTTATTTACAAATTAAGGGAAAATGTATTAGAAATAATATCGCTGACATTTATTAAAGGAAGGAGGAAAGCCCAGGAATTTTCCACTAACGATATACATAATCCATATTATTCAAAGATCTTTCGCTGCAGGGATTATGCCTACATTCACAAACAAAAGCACAAGTTATACAACAAAGCACAATAAGAATATTTGCGGGTTACGACAATCGCTCGAAAAGCTATATGATATGTAACGAAGAAAGAAACATGATAATACCTCGGACTAAAATTTATTGAAAACAGTATATGGAACTCAAATAAGAAAACTGAAGAAAACTTGTATTTTGAAGGGAAAATCTCTGACCAAACTGAACACTCTGAGGTAGAGCAAAATATCTTGAGATAGAAATCACTAACACACAAAATAAACAAACCAAGTCCAAAGAAACCTAATCGAAAAAATTTGAACAGGGCTAACAAAGGCTTGGTCCTCGAAACATTTCTTTACGTAATTAAACTTGATTACATAATCGTACCAAAGGAGTAGAAAGAGATGCACAAAATTCAAAATTTCCAAGCAAAAGGTAATTGGCTTAATGCAACGCAAAACGAGAGCAAATCGTTACAAGGCAACAACATTTTAACACTGGTAGATCCACAGTAAGTAAAAAAAGTCATTGTTTCCATTTCGACCTTCAAAGAAAATTTTTACTATGATACAGGGTAAATACAAAATTACAGAACTCAAGTAGTTGAAAAAGATTTATTCCAAACGTATAGAAAAATCTATTATGAAACTTTTGTCCCTATCCACTTTCACACTATCGTAAGATCTTTTCTCGAAGCGGCTGCATATCATAAACTAACCTGTTGATTCAAGCTGGCCGGATCGTTGTACCCAAAAACTTTCCATGGCCAAAGCACGGCTTCATTGCGACAGCTGAACCCTTTTCTTTTCTTTCTGAGAACCAGTGTGATCAATCACTTGATATTTAAGCAGCGATGTCTATTGTTGGTCACAGAAACCCCTCCCCAATTGGCGAATATGCAAAATTTTCTCTTTTGCCGATAGAGATAATTATTTATTTGTTAGCGATTTATTAGATGTTTCTTTTGTGTGTCACTGTTCTAATTTCTCTTTACTGTCTTAAGGCTGTTCTTAACTGCTCTGCTCAACTAGCACAAAACGTTCTGACGCATATACAAATTCATTTTTTAACGGAAAGGTATAAAATTGGAAAGCCTGACCATGGAAGCGATTTGGAATAGAATTGTGTTTTCCATTTTTTATCAATAAATTATCTATTGAGTTATAAGCGATTTTGATCACGTGACAAACACGTTTTTTGCCTTATTATGAGGGGTTATTCTTCTTTCGCGCAGGAATTCGCTTCAAACGCCCACTTGGAAACTAATTTCTGGAAGATCTATTGCGCTTTCAAAAAAACGGAAAACCAGCTCTATCCCAAAGTTTCTGAACAACAACACCTGCTAGTTTAATGCATTTCCGAACAAAAATAAATTAAAACTTATGTCATAAAGTTGCCCTTTTGGATTTGCGAACAGCCTTAATTACGTTTAGTTTCGAGTAGCACCCGACTACAGTATTTTTTACCATTGCTTTAAGGAAGTGTTTTAACAGCAATAAATCGCAAAAGAGGGACAAAAGTAGCACTGTCCTCTCCTGAAATGCAGATTAAATTTCAGCTGCTAATGCAGAAAAAGAAATCATCTGCATTATTAAACTATTTAAATCTGCCTCAAAAGTTTCTCATCGTACTTTTGAAAGATAATCATGCATAAATTCATAGACACACGGAAACATACCAACAGAAACAAACATATCGATATAAAATTTCTTGCCATTCGATACTTAAAAGGTACGGTAATCATCGACATGAGGTACTGTCCCAAAAAAATGACGACTGCAGATATTCTAATCAAATTCACGCCCATACCTGAATTGCAGAAACACTGAATAAACTTGAAGTTACCACCCTCTCCCTCTTCAACTATTTAAAGGAAATATTGAAAATCAAGTAACCTCTCGGGGACGCTTTTTCAGGAAGGTTCACGTTTTCAGCACCAGCCTTGTGGAGTTGGCGAAAGCGAGAACGTTCAGCCAGCTCTAACGCCAGTCGTCGTCTTGTGTTTTGTTTTGAACCGAAATGGCGGAAGACGAACTAGCATATTTTAGAATAACATAACAGTCCCACCTAAATTAAGGAAATATTTTCAATTATGTGTTCTAGATGAAAAGGAATCTTCTTCATCTTCTTCGAAAGAAATTGTATTGCGAAATCTTATACTCTGTTTCATCAAAGGCCTTTATTACTTTTGATGATATAGACTAAAATTTTGATTATTTGATCCCCTCAAAAATCTAAATTTTCATTCAATTGAGAATTATTAATAACATACCTTTTAAACAAAAACTCATTACCTTCATAAATCTAGATATTTGATTACATATAATGATAGATTTATGGGGATGATGAATTAATGCAGTTTCAGTGCATTTTGATGTATATAAACACAGATTTTAAAAAATACCTGTGGCAGAAAATTACTATATTTTCTGCGATGAACCTATATAATTAATTTGCCAAATCATTCTGCAGAAACAGTCCCCAAAGTCGAGTGAAAATAGGCCAAACCAAGAAAGAAAGAAAAAAAAAACCTTTCACAACCCCAAACAGGATGTTTAGAAATTGCCTTATTAATGTGAGATGAAATTCTTAAGGGGAGGTGGGGGAGAAGGAATATTGAATGACTATCTTTTGTTACTTCAAAGTAACAAATAAAATCACTAGAGAAATTTTTTAACTGTGTATGATAGTGAGGGCTGTAGATTTAAATAGTTAAATTTATCAATTAACAAATAGAAAAAACAAACCAAAAAATTAAAAACTTGGAATATTTAACTTTTGGGTGGATGAAACAAAAACAAGCTTTTCCTTTTTTTTTTCGGTGGTGGTGGGGAGGGGGGGGGTGCAGAATTTGAATAATTGGTCTTTTACTTATAGTTACTTCAAAGTAATAAATAGGACAGAAAATTTCAAAAAATGTAAAGAATTTAAAAAAAAAATGAAAGCGTGTGCACAAAAGGTTAATCCTGATTTTTTTTTAATCTTTCATTCTATTTCTTTCCTTTTCTTTTTTTATGGTAAATTATTTATTTGTTATTTAAAAATCAACAGATAGAGCAAAACAGTAAACTTTATGCACTGTTATGGATAAGCGGAGGAATAGTTAACATTTCAAAAACAATTTTAACTAATCTTTTCTGTAAGGCAACAAAGAATTTTAAATGGTCAAAAAATAATGTGCTGGAGGAGAGGGAGGAGTGAGAGAAAATCCGAAATGGGAGGTTGCCTCTGATGATTGATCATTATTTTATTGACACTTCAACTTAATAAGTAGTGAAATATGTGTGCAGAATGACGAAAAATGGAGTGTGTGTGGATGGGGGGAGGGAGGGAGGGATTTCATTCGAGGGAAAAATTTTGATGATTTATTCAAATATGACGAATTACTATTTTAAAATAACAAATAAAACAACTAAGACGAAATAATATTTAAAAATATGGCAAAAATTTTAAAATAAAAAACTGAAGAATTTTAAAGATTTTTAATTTTGTGCACTAGGGGCAGACCAATGTTTTTTTCATAAAAACTCAAATAATGATAAAGATTTAACAACATTAAAATGTAATAGTTATTGATTTAACTGCATGCATCAACTTGCAATTATTTTAGCTGATTGATTTAATTGCAGGATACAACTAAACAATTTATGATTTATCGTTCTATTTAATTATAATCGAATTGATTTTAGTTTCAACTTCCTATTAACTTCTAATCGCAATTAAATTAAAAACAATTAATTTTTAATGAATTATTTCACTGAAAATATGTTTTATTCATGCAATCAACACGTCACACAACTGTGCCGCTTAATAATAATAATAAAAAACTAAATTAATTCAGTAGTAATGCTAATAAAACTAAGTTCAATTGTGTCATAAAAACATGATCAATAGAATTATTATATTTAACTACCAGAAAAGCTTTACGTCTGTTTTTATTTTTACTTCATATTTTAATCCGAAAAAGCTCTTTTTTTAAGCAAGATTTTAATTGTAAACCACGGTGAAATAACATTTCGTCTAACTTTTTACATTTGAGGAAAAATAAAGGAAAAAAAGCACATCTCTTCCTCTCAGCAAAGGAATGGGGTTGCTGTTCGCTACGCTTATGACGTCACGAACAAGAAAGGGTGCGTAGCTTTGAATTCATCCCCGCGCCAACCGTTACTCTGGCGATATGGTGCTCAAAACGTGAGCCATCTTGAAAAAGCCTCGGGGACGGACATCAGAACTAAGAATGAAGTTAGCTGATCTTCAAATATATCATACGACTACATCAAAAAATCTCTGAGACCTGGATAACCGAACGTTTGCCAATTTATGTACCTCTCAAGATATTTTTTGAACTTTTTTCTTTTTCTGATTAGCGTAGCTGTATAAAGGTCAAAATTAGCAGTAGCCACCGGCCACAGGGCCAGTAAATGAAAAGAAAGTGGCTAGTGAAAAATTGTCTATCAGCGGCCACTTTTTTACAAGGAGATAATAAAATGTTCTTGCATTTCATCAAGGATTCTACTTTTTTTGGTTCCAATATATTTATATTAAAATATTTATTTGGGCTACTCAGTTTTAGATTAATACTTATGGAAATTTTACTGCTTAGCATTCTGAAGTAAAAAAGTGGCCGCTAGTTTAAAGAAAGTGGCCATTTAAAAAATTAGTCCGACCGGCCAGTGGCCGCTAATGAAATATCCCAATTTTGACGTATATAGCTGTAATGTTTGAGCTTTGATGATGCTTTTATATTTGCCCCTCTATTTTCAATTACATTGGATGTATATCGCATTAAATGCTAAAAGAAAATATAAATGTAACGCTGAATATAGTCCTTTTAGCTGCACAAGAGATTTATACATCCTTTTACCGACACTTAGTCATATACTAATAAATCTTATACATTTTATATAATAATAGCTGCATAGCGAAACTACACCGTAGGACGCACGAATTTCAGAGAGCGCATTCCAACGCCGACCGAAGCTTTCGATAATTCGCAACTTGACGATGCTCTTAATGGATTTAAATGAAGGTTGTCTTATTCTTCAAGCTCATAATTAATCTTTTTACAGCGCTTTATTTGTATCTATATAGAAGAAAAGAAATTTCAATGTATAAAATTCCAAGTTATCCACTTTACAATATTTTCCTGGTTTCTTGGAAAGATTGAAATATAAACTCAATAAATTCAATATCTCCCTCATTGCAAAATCTCCCATAAAATTTAAAAAATATAGTCTGTTATAAAATAGATCCAATAGAACCAAAATAATAAACAAGAGTATATGAAATACCTTTCGCCAAAGATGATGGAAGAATGCTGTTTTATATAGGTTTGACAAACAGAAAACTTACAAATAGAATCAAAGAGCATATTAAATAAAACCTATAGACCAGACATCAAACACAATAGGAGAACTACAGTTTTTGACAGATTATGTAGCAAAGAACCTTTGCAGATTGATTTTTAAAATAGTGGAATATTATTCATCGAGATTTTATTTACCATCCGTTATCCGGGGATCAATAGAGATCTATTTAAGCAGTGAGAATATTTACAATGATTCAGCCTACATTGAGTTACATAAAATTTGGAAAGAGGTGCTCTGCAGAACAAGAAACAATAGTAGAAATTAATTCACGTTCACAAATATCCGTTTTTATTTATTATTATTTTTTTTTTTTTTACGTTTCCTCTTGTTTTTCAATATACATGTGGTCTTGTGATTTTATTTGCCAATTTCTTGTTTTTAATGTTTGCGAAAATATTTGTACCAACAAAGATCGTGATAATTTCGCCTTCTGAGTGATGAAACATATGTCGATCTGAATAAATGTTTTTATATGCCTTAAGGGGGTCCGGGCACATTTTCAAATAATTTTTATTTATTGAGTTAAAATTTGAAATTTTTTGTGATGGTTAACCATACCATTTGTAAATAAAATCACATGATAAAACTTCTCATAATTTTTTTTTATTTAAATTTTAAATTTTATTTAAAAAGTGGGGTAGTATAAAATCATTATAACTCGAAATATTAGTTGTAGAATTTCAATTTTTTTGCATTTAAATAAACAGAAATATATAAGTTTTAATTTAGTTTCAGTGTTTTAAAAAATATTAATTTTAATAAAAATTAAAAATATTTAAAGTAAAAATTTGAAAAAAAAAATGACGCAACTTTTAAAAAAAATCATATTTTCAAAAGTAAATATTTTTTTTCAAATTTTCTGAATTAAAATTAAAGTAAAATAATTGAAAAAGGCATTTCCAAATTTGAACCATTTATCTTTAACCGTTCTTGACTTATAACAATTTAAATACGAGAAATGGTGAAAAACCCCATCATGAAGAAAAACGCATTTTCGCAAAAAGTCGCTTTCATGACAACCACTGCTTGAAAGCTAGATTCTAAAAACAAACCAAAACTTATAAAATGAATATTTCCTGTTCCAATTACGATAGAAACATGATTTAAACGTAATTTTAAGCAGAAAAAAACAGAGAAATTTTTAATGCAATAAAATTTTTTAAGAAAATTTTAAGATTTTTGTGTCTTTGACCCCTTAGTGTATTTTTTATCACTTTTAGCGATTATTAGCTTATCTTAATCTTATTAAATAATCATATGTTGTTACAATAATGTAATACATTTGAAATATATTACCTGCAATAAAAATGATTTTAAAAAAACTAACTGCATAACATAACAGAAATCTGCATTGTTAACCTCATTCGAATAATTTAAAAAATAACTCTTATTCCACAATATAACACAATTTTAAACTTACCTTAACAACAAACATAACAAAAATATTATTGTAAATATTACATATTCAGCTGTTTCATAATACAAAATTGCGTAATATTTACTATATATAAACCTACCTTGTAAAAAGAGCCTTTGTCCTACTGGAGACTGTATTATACATTTTCAGGGATTTTTCTCAACAAAAGATCACAAGGCAGACACGTAAATAGAGTGAATGATTTACTCCTCTGAAAAAAAAAGTCATCCGTGATTACACAATAAATAATAATTTCTAAAATTTCAAAAATTTCAACGGCTACTTTATTCTATTATCAATTTTTTAAATATTTCTGACTGAGATACATTACACGAATTAAGGTGTTTTCAACATGTCTTAAAACAAATAATTTTTAGAATCTAAAAATTGATATTGCATTTTCTCTCGTGTTCTAAAACGAATCGATGTATTTTATGTAACTACGTGTAAATAACGTATTGCGGAGTTTATTTAAAAAATGGATAGAAGGCCATCACGCAACCTGCCATGCATGCCTATCAATACTTAACAGAAAAAGATCCATGTTCGACTTTTTATTCTTTACCCTATCTAGCGTGCTGTTTGAAATTAATAAATATTTTGTGAAATTAATATTAATATAATCGACTTTTCTTTGTAAGTGATTTAGTATTGATCGCAACAATTATATTTTTGCTCTATCAAAAGTCCAATTTAATACTGAACGTTTATACATCATGTATAAGTAGAAATAGTATTTTTATTTATTCAATCGATTACTTGTGCACTGCATTAAATTACATTACGTAAATAAGGATACGATACACAAATAACCGATTTTCCAAAATATTGAACAAAATTCTAGGTACAAGTATGGATTAAATATTAACGAGAATTTATTAAATATTGTATACTGATTTATACTAATGTTATTTTTCTAGATAGACTTCCTTAATATGTATACACTATTTTCAACAGATTGAAAGTTGTTTTTGTTCTCGGATAAAAAAGAATAGGGTGTGTACAAAAGCCTGTTATACAAAAATTCTTTGACTTCATCATCTGATTTGAAATGTTTCTGCTCCTAATTCTTGTTTGAAGACATCCAAACAAATGCTAGTCTGAAAATAATAAGTTTGAACTCTTGAAATTATTAAGTATTCTTAAAAGTTTGAAAATGCATCAGGTTGACTACAAGTTTTCAAAAACAGGAGCGCAATTAAAAAAGCAATTTTCTAAATTGCTTCCCCAACCACAAGAAACGTAATCAAATTTCCCCCTATTGTAGTATTGGGTGAGTGCAAAAGTTCTACCCGATTTTTAACGAAAACAGAAAGGTGGAGAACACAAAAAGTTAAGCCTCTATGAATTCAAGCACTTAGCATCATTATGTATCACCTCTTGCCATCTGTCTGGCAGAAAGGTAATCCCACGCCGATAAAACTCCTCTGTTTTACAGGCAAAATACTGTTGTAGTGCCGTTTTTATAGTCTCCACATCATTCAAGATTCGGTGAGCAAAATCGTTTTGTAACGATCAAAAAAGGTGATAAATCGAAGGTGCAAGGTTGGGGCTATGTTCCGGCTGAGGTAAAAGTTCCCAACTAAGGCCCAGTCATTTTTGCTGAGTCCTTAAAGCAACATGAGGGTTAGCTTTATCGTGTTGAAAGAGAACCCCTCTGCGATTGTGAAATCCTGGCCGCTTAGACGTGAATTTTGCTCACAATTTGTCCAATTGTTAGCAGTAGAGCTCTTTCTTGATCATTAGGCTTGGTGCGAAGACCTCCTAGTTGGTTATTCCCCTGGCATTAAACAAACACCGAGCAAAAATTTTTGGAATCAAGTGCTCCTGTTTAGGTCGATGGAGTACCCTCTGCAACATCGGCACATGGTCCTTTGACGCTCCAACTTACGGTACAGTACCCACTTCTCATCTTCGGTTCAAAAAAAGGTTCCTTTACTGTTACAGGAAAGCCAAGAAACACAGGTGCTGATCCTCTCTTTTCGTTGCCTTACTGTAAGCAGGTGTGGTACCTGTTCATTTTATTTTATGTTGAGAATTCACTGAAACAAGGACTGTATATATTGCTGGTTCTTAAATAACACTAATTAATGACAATCGTTGTGCTGTTTTTCCATTTAATATTACAACCTAGATTTGAATATTAAATGGAAAAACAGCACAACGATTGTCATTAATTAGTGTTATTTAAGAACCAGCAATATATACAGTCCTTGTTTCAGTGAATTCTCAACATAAAATAAAATGAACATAGTTATTTAAGAACCAGCAATATATACAGTCTTTGTTTCAGTGAATTCTCAACATAAAATAAAATGAACATAGTTATTTAAGAACCAGCAATATATACAGTCCTTGTTTCAGTGAATTCTCAACATAAAATAAAATGAACAGTACCCACTGATCGAATTTGGTGATGAATCCAAGCACATGCATTCGTCTTTTGATTGTTGTTCTGTGTACCGAGAACGTTTTCGTTAATTCTCCGACTGTTGGATGTGGGGAATTTGCTATGGATGTGTCCATATCCTCGTAAGAAACCACCGATGGGCGTCCAAAACGGGCATGATCTTTACTGCTCCTGTCTCCATCCCGGAATTTCCTAAACCAATGGCAGCAGGTGCTATCGTCCACGGCATCGTCCCCATACACATGACAAATGCTGCGGCAGGCTCCGGCTGCTGTAACGGCTTTATCATACGCGTACCGTAAACAATGTCTGATGTGGTCTTGCTTGCTTGCTATTTTGTTTCCCATTCCGCATCAGATCTTCTGATAACCGTTGTGCCTATACATACTCTACTACTCCACGCGTTAGTATCCACTTTCCTGTCCTCGAAACGTCAGCTGTAACGGCTGTATTTCACTTGACATTTACATATACTGAAAACGGGTAGAACTTTTGCACTCACCCAATACAAGGTGATTTTAATTAAAGTTTCATTTTCAAAAGGCTGTAAAAAAAGAACCACTGGTCAGAATGATCTGATATTTCATGTGAGTATAGGTGGAGCAATGGGAATTTGTTTTGCGAAAGAAAAAAGTACAAAAGTTGACCGATAGATGGCGCTATACTCCCAATACTGTAATGCAAATTGAAAGACGTGACAGGCTGTTCTGGCACTCTTTGTTCAAATCATATCCACCACGACAAGGTGGTGCCACAGCCGATAGGAAAAAATCGGTTTTTAATTATCCCTACGTCAAAACCGTGGAAATAGCAAAAACGAAAATGAAACCACAAATGAACCCTTCTCTTCAAATTTATCAATCAACTTCTTCAGACCGAATACAGTCATCGGACCAGAGCCGCTTCTTAAACCCTTTAATGTTCGGAATTTCTTCAATTCAATTCCGCAGAGTCACCGCTCTTGTAAAAAAAGCTTCACAAGCAGAGCCCGATCCTTCAATGATAGGGTCATGACTACTTCTCAGACGCAGAATAAGAGGAGGTGCATGTCCTCCGCCTTTTTATCAAAAGTGTAATGTGCAGTGCACATGTCACGTCGTTTTATTAGTATCTTATGACGAGTACAGCGCCATCTTTCGGCCAACTTTTGTACTTTTTTTCGCAGAACAAATTCACATTGCTTCATGTATACTCACATGAAATATCAGGTCATTCTGACCAGTGGTTCTTTTTTTTACAGCCTTTTGAAAGTGAAACTTTAATTTTAATCACCCTGTATTTGGATGGAGGGCTCGGAAACATCCTGTCCGACTCCAATAGTCCTAGTTTAGAAATTTATTCCAATAAAACTGTGAACTTTTTTAATTTCTTCTATAGGGGAGACTAGGGAGGGTTGACCCACTTTTTACAAAATGATTTTTTATTTTTTGAATATTAAACGCAGAATAAAGTTTTATATATCATTTTATTCGTTATACAATAAGTTATCAAAATAAAATTGCTACATAAATATAACACATAATAAAATTGAAAAATGATTGATTTTAATCATGAAAAAGTAATGGGTCAAGGCTCCCCACATATGGGAGGGTTGACCCACTATATGGGAGGCTTGACCCATTTTGTTTTTTATTGCAATATTTGTAAAGAGAAATAAAATAAGTTTTAAAAAAAGGAAAAAAACAGTTTATGCCACATGCTTTAATTATTATAATTTTTTTTTTTAATATGATGTTTAAACAAACCTGTTGAGACGCAGTTGCAAGTCAGAGGAGAAAAATTTTATTTTAAACAGGATTTTGTTTGAGCAGGTATAATTGTACTGCAAGGAAAATGAAATTTTAACATTTAAAGCTGTATTCTGTTAGAGACAAGTTTTCGTTTAAATAGTGTTTCATGTTATTATGTCCGGATTTAGGTTTTTTCCTGCTTTTTTTTGTCTCTTTGTCCTATTTTTTGTGACACTCGACCTGAAAACTCTAGTTGTCACTTTGGAAATGAGAAAAAGGCTATATTTCACTCGCAAATTAAATAAAAGAGATTTCAGCAAAATTCTAGTGCCATTGTGACGTTTCGGAATTAAAGTTAAATGGCTTTATAAACATACCACTGCCCCCGAAAAGGTTAAGACTGCTGCTTTCATCCTTTCTAGTCTATCCCACTGTTTCTATTTACCTATTATAAATAATATTTAAATGGAAAAAAGTTCCTATCAACTTTCCCATTTTCTAGCAATCCTTCACATCTTTCTTTAGTCAGTTTTAAAGATTTTCTTTTCTATCACACCATTTTACTGTAGCGTTACAGAATAAATTTACATTCTTTTATATGTATATAACCATTAACTTTTCATTATGAACAGTGTATAATAAACAGATTTTCAAAACCACTTAATTAAGGGAGCCTTGAGCATTTCGTCAACCCTCCCTCATATTGACTGGGTCAAGCCTCCCTACATAGATATTTTCGAAAGAATAGCACATTGCTATATTAAGTCTAACTTACTGTACCGTCTTTCTGCCTGGAATGAAAGCTCGATATTTCTGCATTACTTTAAACTTACTTACTTAAATTTCTATGATATAATTTATCTGAAAAAAGCTTACAAAACATTTCTAAAAAATACAATTTTTAGGTTGAAAACCCTTCACAGTTGATTTTTTCCACACCTATTTCGAATATCTCTATGAAACGAAGACTGTTGTTTGAGCATTCCAGTAGCTTTGGTTGACACCTATTGATAAAGCTCTGAAATTCTTTTAAATATGAAAATTGATGGGTGGGTCAAGCCTCCCGTATGGTCAACCGTACCTAGTCTCCCCTATACATATGTAAAAAACTATTGAAACTGTGAAAATTTTAGACATCAGGTTTTTGATGGATTTAAAATTTTTGGAATATCCTGAATGTGATTTTACATTTTTTGGAAAATGTTTGTCAGTCAGTCAGTCTATCTCTGATTGTGTGCATGTGACACAAATTTTGATATATCTGTATCTCAAGAACTAACGCAAGGCTTTTCATCACATTTCATATTCAGTTAGACCTTTACAGAAATAAGAGCTGGTTAGCTTTTGGTTTATCTCTCAACAGGTGTTACTTATATGCTGTGCTGTTTATTGTTTCTCTGATAGCTGTAATTTGGTGTTATTTCATCAAACGTTTTATTCATTTCGACATTGGCACATATATTTGTTTATTAGATTTTATTGTTAAATTTTATTGCAGCCAGTTGCACTGCTGTGCTTTGTTTTTTCACGATTTCTGCGACAGCTGTGCACTGTATTCTATGGAATCGAATTCCATTAATTTTCATATTCAATTAGACAGTAAGGTAAATTGGAGCTTATTTAATTTCGGTGTATATAGGTAAACAGGTAGCTCTGATGTACAATATTTTTACAATTTCTGCAATAATCAAATCTCGCAATCTACAGGATGTAATTTTACAAAGTATAACATACAGGGTAAAGTGGGGACAGATGCCACAGTTTTACTTTTCTTCGTGTAAAATGTACAATAAATCAAAAAACAACAAACTAAGTACCAGAAATCATGAATCAAACCCTTTAGAATCTAATTTCTAAGTTAAACAAGTTAAAACCCTCTTAATAAAGTAGCATAATTATTTTCGCAAACGTCATTTTTTAACATCATTTTTTATATGCTGGGTAAGATGCCGCATGGGGTGTGCGACAGATGCCGCATGGAGAAAAAAAGCAAGGCAGTTTATTTTTTCCAAATAAATCACATTTTTATTTTCTCAAACTATTTAAAAGGAAAATAAATAACAGTAAACTTACAAAAATTATATATATCACTAAATTGTGAAAAGTTTAACGAAAATGCAAAAATGTAAGCTCAAAAAATAAGACTTAAGACCAAAAAGCAAAATGAAAAGAAAAACATTTGAATTTACATGAATGGATGGATAGCATATTTATCGGAAACAATAGACAGCATAATTACGAAAAAGTTATAAATCACTGGTTTACATCCTTGCGAACATTACAGTTTGTTCTTAATCTAAGTATTAGTTATGTTCTATTTAGGCCCTAGTCTGTTTATTTTTGGCCTTTCTCCTCATTGTTTGATTTTGTATTTCCATTCGCCAACACTCACACCACACTTCCCGTTGGAAAAGTAAAGTGAGCCTTTTCATGTAGCTATCGATTAAATTTGATGCACTGAGTCCTGACCACTTTACACTATGTTTCTTGATAAGACTCCAGACACTCAGCACATTCAGAGTCTTCAAATTCCAATCCAATACTGCCGTCAGAATCAATCAGAGGAACAATTTACTCATTGTCAGAAGATGACTTACATTTTAGTTTCTTCCTCAAGTAAGGTGTTTTCAAGTTGATCTTTCCCTTCCTTTTTTTTGCACATTTTACTTCCGCCAAGCTGTCGTTCTTTGACGCTTTCAAGTTTCTTTTGCTTCTTATTTCCTTCTTCTTTTTTCTTGTTTATAAACTCTGTGCTTGTAATATTTGCATCATTTTACTTTCTCTTACTTGGCTGTATAGGTCTTTTGACCAGTGGGATGGGAGATATTTTGTTTAACAGCTTAGATGGTGAGAATTGTAAACGGCCTACGTTTTCCTTATACACACATGGGGAACCAACATTGTTGCTGAAGATATTTTGATAAGTAGCAGCATGCGCTAATATACGTTCATTTAAATGTAAGTTCAATTTAAATCTCAGCAATGAATTTATTGAACCGAAAACCAAAAATATATTTTGCGACATCTGTCCCTCAACCTCGGAGCGTCATCTGTCCCATACTGGCGGGTAAGATGTTGCGCCGCCATTTCGTGTCATGTGAGCGACACGAGAGAAAGGCAAGCACATGCCTGTATTCTACGAGGATGTAGTCTACAGTTGTAATCGGTTTTGGCATGAAATCCCTTTTTATTTGGCATAAAATATGTAATAAAACTTTATTAGAATAATTTAAGCAACTTACCACGCAGATTTGAACCATATAAACTGGCATGAATATATAAATACTGACAATTTAGCGGTGGAAACGCATACAACACAGCACACAGCACAGAGGAACACTACGAACTTCTTAATTTGGTTAGTGTCGCCCACACAATGTCTGTGGCATCTGTCCCACCGTGGCGTCTGCCCTTATTTTACCCTAAGATGTTTATGAAAAACTATGCTGCTTTAATACTGGCTATGATTTTTGTAGTAAACCTTCCGGCTGTATTTCAGTTTTTGTTGGGCAGAAAAGAACCAATTTTTTTATTCAAGTTAAAATTAAAAAATATATATTAGGTTGATTTAATTTCAATTTATTCGATAATTGTACAATTATTCAATTGTAATTCTTCATATATGTGAATCGAAATTGCAATTCGTTCCTCCAAATAGTTTTTGAAAACTACACGTATTACAGTTTATGTTACAATTATTAACTAGTCGGATGTGGCTATCCCAAAACTTTCTTCTACCTCATACATGTTAATACTACCTAAAAAATGCAGCATATCAGCGCCACCGGTGATTTGGGAGATTTACAACAAAATCTAATCACCAACAAATTATGTCTACTTCTAACTGAATCTTAAGTTTGATGAAAATCTGTGCATTAGTTTTTGAGGTAGAGCTGTTGTGGATATCGAAAGAAAATTCTGCCTAGCATCGCCACCTGTTGGGCGATTTTTACAAAAAACTAATCAGAAATAATTTATACCAGGGACTAACTGAATTTGAAGCTTGATGAAAATTCATGCATTTGTTCTTGAGATACAGCTATTGCGGAAATCGTGAAATGCAGCATAGCATCGCCACCTGTTGGGCGATTTTCACAAAAAACTAATCAGAACCAATTTATACCAGGGACTAACTGAATCTAAAGCTTGATGAAATTCATGCATTTGTTCTTGAGATACAGCTACTGCGGAAATCGTGAAATGCAGCATAGCATCGCCACCTGTTGGGCGATTTTCACAAAAAACTAATCAGAACCAATTTATACCAGGGACTAACTGAATTTGAAGCTTGATGAAAATTCATGCATTTGTTCTTGAGATACAGCTATTGCGGAAATCGTGAAATGCAGCATAGCATCGCCACCTGTTGGGCGATTTTCACAAAAAACTAATCAGAACCAATTTATACCAGGGACTAACTGAATTTGAAGCTTGATGAAAATTCATGCATTTGTTCTCGTGATACAGCTTTTGCGGAAATCTTGAAATGCAGCATAGCATCGCCACCTGTTGGGCGATTTTCACAAAAAACTAATCTAGAACCAATTTATACCTGGGACTAACTTAATTTGAAGCTTGATGAAAATTCATGCATTTGTTCTTCAGATACAGCTATTTCAGAAATCGTGAAATGCAGCATAGCAGCGCCACCTGTAGGGCGATTTACACCAAATACTAAACACCACTAATTTATATCAAACACTAACTGAATCTGAAGTTTGATGAAAATTTGTGCATAAGTTCTTGAGCTACAGCTATTACGATAAATATAAATTATGCAGCATAGCAGCACCGCCTGTCGGGCGATTGTCACCAAAAAGTAATCAGCACGAAATTATATCAAGGACTAACTGAATCTGAAGTTTTATAAAAATCCGTGCATTAGTTCTTGAGATATTACTATTGCGTAAATAGGAAACAATGCTGCATAGCAGCGCCACCTGTTGGGCGATTTACACCAAAACGTTGTCAGCACCTGTTTATATCAAGGTATAAATAAATATAAAGTTTTGTGAAATTCTGTGCATTAGTTCTTGAGATAGAGTGTCCACAAAATTTTTGTGACATACAGACAGACTCACAGAGTGACAGACAGACGTTTTCTAAAAACCATTAAATCGTGTTCAGGACTTTCTAAAACGTATAAATCCATCTAAAACCTGAAGTCGAAATTTTTCACGAATCCAATACTGTCTTCTTGTAAAGTTAGAAGAAAGCAAAAATATATTTAACATTAGAAGTTCAAAACTTTAGATCTGGGTAATTCCTAAAGTACTTCTCTGAATCGCTGCTCGTTAAGTAGCCGAGAGTAAAATTTTCTGAAAAATCCAAATATATAATGTCACAACAGGGCGTTTTTGTTCAATATTCCAGAGTTTAGCACAATTTCTCTTTGATGACTGCGCTCTAAGACTTATTCTTTCCAAACGTAAATTGAAAGAAAGCATAATTTAAAATCAAAAGGGTATTTTCGGGATTTTTTCTGCAATTATTTAATTCATTAAAAAGTATGGGATTTTTTCTTTCGCCTAATGTACATATCTTATCTCAATTACAAAAGCGTTTTTAAATTAAATTAAAGGCATCCGTCCTGCTGGATACGCAAGGTCCAAACTTTGAGACGTTGCTTCTTTTAGAAAGTTAAGTTTGTAATTTTACTTCAATATTTTCTTTTCTTAATAGGAAGTCTTTGTTCAAAATGTATTTTCCGGTTTTCTCAAGAAGATAATTTTCAGGAAGGAATTGTGCATCCAATTTCGGCAGATTATCATTTTTTCTCACGACGCACAGTGGGACGTTACAAAAGTTGTAAGATAATATTAAGAGGATTTATAATAAATTAATTCTATTTATATCCTTTTTTTCTCGAATTAATAATTTTACATTTTTAAAATTGTATGGATTTATTAAGGAACGTTGTATGGTAGATTTTCTTTAGGCTATATGGTGTTTTCGTTCGCATAAAATAAAAATTAAGATTTGATAAAATTTTTAACATTTCTTAAACTTCTACACTATCAGAACATTAAAAAGTGACGGGGGCGAACTTACCTCGCAATCGGGGCAAGTTGGCCCAAGCGACTTGGAATCAATTTGAGCTTCTAAATTAATACTTATAGTTAATATTTTCAAGTTTTACTATTGTGACTTCTTCCTGAAAATACACTGATAGTGGTAACATAAAAAGGAGTTTAAAATGTTCAATTGTAATTTATTTTTTTTTAATTATCCGAAAAAAATTCGGGCCAACTGTCGGTCTAACCTATTCCATTTCTGTTGAAAGTAAAGGCAAAACGGGGAAAATAGTAGATAACTGTATATTTTATTTGCCATTTTTACATAAAAACGGAAAAAAATAATTAAAATACGCGCTATGTCAAGAATATCGTTTTTTATAAAACTCGTTGAATTTTGGTTTTATTTCGTTTTTATTTATCATTTAAATGATTTTTAGTTTACTGCAAACTTACTTTACAAACGATTCAACTCTTTCTCTTTACAAAAATGTATTTTAAAGAATATTTGTGCGATTTTCTTTTTCTCCCCATTTACTTACTTCGTATCAAAAAGCTGAATGAATGAAATTTCATTCATCCGTGCGTAACAACATTTACCGAATTTTGAAAAAAAATATATAAATGAATGATTTCTGATAAAACATGGAGCTATTATAAACAAACAAAGGAAGGCATAATATGAATCATTGGATATCCAATTTGTTTTGCAGAGCTTTTTGAATGACTACATTCCGTTTTAGTGGGTTTGTGCATTATTCCGCGATAATGACGTCATATGCTTACTTTTATATAGACGTTGTTTAAGACTAGATCGTAAAAGTGGAATGCTTTAGCGGATGTAAATGACGTCATTTTATAAATAAAAGCGTGTATTTTAATTCCTAAAACTGAAATAAGTTTTGTAGAAGTGCGTCATTTCACCCTAACTGCTTTGAGATTCTTTACAGGCGAAAATACTTCAATTGAAAATAATGTAATTGAAATCACATACTGATAAAACGCAATGTTTTACAAAAATTTAGAGTGTCTTTATACAAGAGCAGTGACATACAGTGTGCATGCTCAGATCGGAAGTCTTTGTCCAAAAAAAAAGCAATTTATATTACAGAAGTTCATTATTCTCGCCTGGATGAATTCGCTTCGCCTAGTTAGACAAGCAAACAAAGAAGAAGATCTTGGCAATAATTCGAGGTTTAAAATAATAGGCTCCTAAAATTTTGTCAAAAATTCTCTCGACTAATAAAATTTTATTGTTATTCTATAAGACATTCTACTATAATTTTATCAAAATAACATAATTTGCTTAATTTAATTTTTCATAAATTTGTATAATCTATTTAAAACACAAGGCTGTTTTTAAGTCATCTGGCCTGAGCTTTCTGCAGAATCAATTTTACTAATTTTTTTTTTTTTTTTTAACTGAAAGCTGCTCATTTACAGATGTGCTCTCACTAGCTGTTTTTTTTTTTAATATCCCCATTTTTATATTTTTTATTTGAATAGTATTTTATGAAATTTCTTCAAAATGGTGGTTATTAGATAGCTTTCATTATTGCAAAGAAGAAAGAAATAATAAGGTTTATTTATCTTTATTCGTACCATTTTCTGATAAAAATTCAAAATTGTTGATTAAATTGTTTTATAGGGTTTAGTGGGGCAAAATCCCATTAGGGACACAATATTTTGAACGGAAAATGACGTACTGCTTTTGAAAACCCGCATTTTTCCTCATAAAGTTGCCATATTTTCTTCCTTCTGCATGTGTACTGATACTAAGTTTCAGGCACTAGGCGAAATACTTGAGTAAGTGAAAATGATGTCATACTAAAAAAAAGCTCATTTTCTAAGATAAAGCTAAACATTAACACAAATGCGTCTAAAAAACATAAATTAGGATAATTTTTACTCTCCTGTACTGAGATTAGAATCTCAAGTTAACAGTGCATTCAAAGATGTTACTAACAATCGTGACTTCAAGTTTTGAGTTTAAATGATTTTTAAATGATCGAATTAAAATACCAATTTTTTAAAAATGCTGTTTACGGATATGAGAAGTGCGTATATAAATTTTAAGATGGTGAAAATGATGACGCGTTTAGATTTCATTGGGAAAAAATTCTATGATCGTGTCAAATTGGACTAAATTTTGTTGTTTTTCATTCCGGAGTAGCAAGCATAAGAGCCTCATTTGATAACTTCATCATATTAACTAATCTTTATTAGCCCCCGGTACGGTATGCTATTTCTTTCTCCCAGCTTATTTTGTGTCCAAAAAATAACGTTACCTTACAGAAGCCAGCAATAAACAAAGCAGATGTATCATTGTACAATTAAATACTCTATAGCAATTTTTTAAATGTCTAAGCATCGCACATTTTCAAATTTTATACCGTCGTATTGGAAAAAAAAAGTACTTTTAAGTGCTATTTGTTTGAAAACTGTATCTCCATTTATTTTTGAAATATTAATTTTTTGTAGTTTTTAGCACTATTTGTCTAATTCTGGCAACTCAAGTACTCCATTTATGTAGAAAGTAAAGGGAAAATAGTTGAAAAATAGAAATTATATCTTTTTGTTGCTATTTTCTCATAACAACCGAAAGAAAATGTAATTAAAATACGTGTTATTTTGAAAAAATATAAACGAATAATTTCTGTTAAAACATGGAGCTATTAGAAACTATATTTAATTTTAAGTTATCTATATTAATGTTACAAACAAATGAAGGCCTATGAATCATTAGATAGCCGTTTTTTGACGAGTTTCTTTAATGACGGCATCTTATTGCTGCATTTGAGTATTATTTTGCGATAGTGACATCCTATGCATGCTTTATTGTAGATGTTTAGGAGTGGATCGTAATCGTAGAACTCTTAAGCGGATGCGAATGACGTCATTTTGCATAAAATAAAAGTGTGTGTTTTAAGTCTTAAAATTGAAATATGTTTTGTACTATTTATATATACATATGTTTGTTTTTTTCATCGTGGGCGACACTAAATTCTGAAAAAGCAGAATTCTTGTTTTCTAGTCATATTTTACGGATTACGCATCTATATTATATAGGACAAACGTATCCGTGCGTAACGCTGGCGTCATTTTGCGAATGGAAATACTTCACGATCTAATTTCGGTTTTGAAGTTTTCGCTACTGTAATTTTTTAATTATTCTGACCTTCGTACATTTTCAATTTTTAGAACGTCGTACAGGGAAAAAATCTACTTTGAAATGCAATTTGTTTAAAAACTATCTCAGATGATTGGTTTATTATGTTTTTTAAAATAATTTTCAAGCATCATTTTTTGCAATTTATCTTACCACGTGCCAGCTTTAATACATAATAATAACAAACATTTTGCACATAAAGCAACAAAAATTGTTCAGCATTTATTTCTGACTAATTTTCCATTACGAAATTAATACTTCCTTTATACATAATTGAAATAATAATATTTAAAAAAAACACAAATTTAACGTATTTCTAATCGAATAATTTAAATTTTTAGACAACAGAATAGGGAAAAAAACCTTTTAAATGGAATTTGTTTGCGAAGTGCATCTCAGTTTACTGATTGTCTATGGTTTTAAAAACAATTTTGAAGCATGAACTATTTTTAAATTTATCTCTATCGAGTGGAGCTCGATTACGAAAGATTAATCCGTTTGCCTTTAAAACAACATAAAGATTTCATCATTTTCTTACGGCTAATATGCCATAAAAAATAATTCAAACTTCCTATGAATAAATAAATAAACAAACTAATATCAATATAACACAAATTTAACAGACATGTAATTGAACTACACGCTTAAAGCTATGAAGTTATCATAACATAAAAGGATGCCTTAAGTAGCAAAATCTTTTCTTAATAACTCTTAGTATGCGGCTAATACGTAAATATCGCTTTTAATCAGGGTTGGACGGTATTTACCGTCTGATGGTTTTAACCGGTATTTACCAAGGTTTTTACCGTCTTTGGAAAAACATGTTTTTACCAGGATTTTTACCACATATGAAAAAACTTATTAGTTTGACGTTTTGGTCACTTAAATATGAAAATTTATTTATCAATTTTTCATTTTCCGGGCATTTAATACCATAATTCCATATAACAATATTCACCTAATTTAGTTTCCGATTAGGTAAGTAAAAGTACTATACAAAAATAGTGGTTTTTAAGGAATCAAGCAGGACGGTCGTTCTGCCAAGCCAAGCTGAAAAAAAAAATGCTAACCTCGCCAAACAAACAAACGCCAAGAATAAAACGCAAGACACCGTAACTGCTTATTATACTGATGACAACTTCTCCATGTAAAATCAACCAAACATGCCAGCGTAAAATTTCCCATATCAAAAGAACCAATCATCGCAGAAAAATAAAACCAAAACCAGAAGGACCTAATGGAAAATATCTTCAATTTGAGACCAAATGCATCCTCATAAATTAATTATAAACAGAGATATAGATTTTTTAAAATAACGTCGAGATACTGAAAATGATCGATTTATTTTCTTCGTCACAATTTATGGTTCAATCAAGGTAGAGACTTAAATAATGGACATAAAAAAGTAAGGATTGCATTTTTGGACAGATATTTACTCAATCTACGTGCTTTTGTAAAATTCAGCTTTAAAAACACAAATTTTCTATTCTTAATTAGCGAAAAACTGTTAATTAATTTTAAAGTTTATAAATTATGCCAAACAGCGATAAACCCGCCAAATCATTTTAGAAGTCTTTTAAAAATTTTTATATTATCCTTTTGCATTGATTTCATCGAAGAAAACTATGGCCGAGATCCAGATAGATTTTTCGCTGTTAGCGAAATGAGTTTGACCAATCAGAAGCCAGAATGTTTGAGAATTTTTGCTGCTTCTGGATCCCGGCCTATGTCATAAAAGTTTTGAGTCATTTTCTTAGTGCCATGGATGAAGTGCAATGTTTACAGAAATTTAGGCTGGGATCCAGATGGATTTTTCGCTGTTAGCGAAACGAGATTCACCAATCAATAGCCTGCATTGCTGCAAACAGCGAAAAGTTCGCAAAAGTGCAAGCTTCTGATTAATGAATCTCGTTTCGCTAACAGCGAAAAATCTATCTAGATTGCGGCCAATTATGTTGAACACAATTTTGCATTTCCACGTCCAGGAAGGGTATTGATGTCATAACAACAGTGCGTATTCGAAACTATTTAAGGCATTGATTCTGAACTCCTTTGCTATACATTTCAATATTAAAGAAGTTGTTGTTTCAATAGTTTTAGTACTTTTCTCTATTGCTCACTCTAAAACACGAATATCGAAATTTAACCAACAGCGCTCAGAAACTATAGCGCCTAGAATATATAGTGTTGAAATCGGCTAACCCTGTAATACTTAAAAAAGCTCTAAAATATTGTATCCCTTAAATGTGCAATGATACTGCTGTAATATGCAGATCGCAGCGGCATCTGCAGGATATTTTCTACAACTGCAAGAAATTGCTAGTCTATACAATGTAATAATAGTAATACGAAAATCCCACAGATGTCGCTGCGATCGACACTTGAAATTTTAGCAGTATCGTCGCACATTTAAGGGATACAAGTTTTTAGAACTGTTTGGATAGCATATTTCCACACTACACTGTTAAAAATCTGCAGCATTTGCTGCATAGTCACTCCACCGCTTGTATAGAAAACAGTTACTTGACTACATTATGGAGCATTCTCATTGGTCAGAATAGAGATATTCCATAATAGTGGCGGAGTGACTATGCAGCAAATGCTGCAGATTTTTAACAGTGTAGGTATTCTAGGCGCTGTATCAGAAACAACACCATAACAGAGAGCCTTTATACATAAGAGTGGTGATATATGCACAGGAGACATGCTCATTTCAAGCTTTTGTCGAAAGTACGGCAATCCGCTTTCTTGAATAGAGGATATTCAATCTACGTTATGATCACATGGTCAAGGCAAGAACGTCTAGCGTAAAGAAGGGAAGGCTCCGTCTACGTAATGTAAATCCCCGCTAGCCAAGGAAACAGTTCATGGGAGAAAGCAGTAGTACACTGTTAAAAATATCGTGAAAAATTACCTCTGTTTTTAAAGGCTATCTGTATTCTGACCAATGAGAACGCTTCATAGGCGTTTATGTAGCGTTCTCATTGGTCAGAAAATAGAGAACCTGTAAGAACCGAGGTAATTTTTCACGATATTTTTAACAGTGTAGTTTCCTGTTTCCCTTCTATCAGTTAGAAATTCTTTGGGTAAATTACCAGTACCACGTGACTTTTTCAGCCTCGAACCCATATTTGGAATATCCTCCATTAGAAGATACGCGCATGGACGATCTCTATTAGACTAGGGAAATAATTCAGCATGCATTAACCTGGCGATAATGGCATGCTCGTAAAGAACTTTAACGATTTGTTTTTATCACTTTTACCAATAAACATTTATTGGCCGTATGACGCTACTTCGTTATAGAGACACACTTGTTCCTAATTAGATCCCGGCCTTAATGTATCAAAATACAGAGTTTGCTTTCTGTACTATTCCTGAGCTCAGTTATAGCGTCTAGAAATATAGGCCGGTATCCAGGTACAATTTTGCAAACAGTGAAAAGTTAGCAAAAATTCTGGCTTCTGATTGGTCAATCTCGTTACGATAACACAGAAAAATCTACCTAGATCACGGTCACAGTGTGGAAACCGGCTATTCCAGTAATTCTTTAAAAAGTGCTAAAAATTGAATCCCATAAATATTGAAAAATACTGAATGACAAATGTCGATAGGAGCAACATTTTCTAGATCTTCTCTGAGCGAAACATTTTCTTTTGAAATAGTTATGTTGGAATTACCATATGTCACTGTAATCGACATTCGTCGTTCAGCCTCGTTCAACATTTATGGGATACAATTTTTAGCACTTTTTTAATAAGCCGATTTTTAAACTATATCTTCTAGAAACTATAGCTCCGTTATAGCGTCTAGATTATATGTTGTAGAAATCGACTCTCCAAGCAATACTTAAAAAAGCGCGAAAGTATTGAATCCCTTAAATGTACAACGATGTCGAATTCCAAACAGTCATTTGCATCGACATCTGCAGGATATTTTTTAAAGAAGAAAGAGACATGTGTAATGCACCGCTACAGCGTCTAGAATACATAATGTGGAAATTTGCTATCCAAGAACCGCTAAAAAGTGTATCCCTTAAATGTGCACTGACGCTGAAATCCAGGGAGATTATCGCAGCGATATCTGCTATATATTTTCAAATTTCAAAGTAAACATCGTATTATTACAGCGGGTTTGACGCCAAGCACACAGGTCAAATGTAAGTTAATAAAACGTTTAAAAAAATGTTACAGCGTCTAGACCAAATTGTCTTGGAGTTTTGGGAAATATCCTGCAGATATCGCTGTGATCGACTGATTGGATTTCCACACTATATATTCTAGACGCTGTAGCGCCGCGGTAGCCTGTCTTTTTTCGTTTGCCTCGAAGTAGATGACGTCATTTGAAGCTGTTCCGAGGCTAACGAGAAAGACAGGCTACCGCGGTAGGTCCGATTCTTCTTTTTTTACAGACCGCTGTAGTCACGTGATGCTCTTTTTGCACACATTCATTGGTGCATTCGAGCATCACGTGACTCCAGCGGTCTGTAAAAAAAGAACAATCGGACCCACCGCGGTAGCCTGTCTTTCTCGTTAGCCTCGAAGCTGTTCCTAAGTGTGGAGTTGATTATCTGTACACGGCAATGGACACAAAAAAAAAATCGGCGCACCGCTTTATACTAATCATCGTGAGTGTGTTCAGAAGTGCATTTCGCGCCGCGCGCGCGCTCAGAAGTTTATGTCATGGAGTAGGTCTTATCGAAGAAAGGAACTTTAACATAATTCAATTATTTCATTATTTTTAATGGTTCAAAAAAGGTAAAACCAACGACTATATTTCTTTATCCTTCCAAAACATGGTTTTCGTAACAGGACTACATGCCTATGTTCACTCAGATAAAATCTAAAATAGTCGGGAAAAACATCACGTGACCTACTTTATCTACTTTAGCCCATTTAGCATTTAAAATTAGTTAACCAACCGCACACAAACACCGCGCAAGCTGCTCAAAAAAATTGAGTGGGCGATTTGATCACGTGATTGTGCGTTTTCTGCTTATGTGTTATTGGTTGTGCTTTGTTTGGTGGGTTGATTGATACAATTTAAGAATTCAACTGGTGATCTAAAAATTTTAACTTTTTAACAACTTTCTTTTTATTTATTTAAAAATGATTTATCAGTTGATTTATAACTTCTGTGATAAATAGAACGCTGTTAGTAAACCAAGATTGTGATATCAACATATGAGATTTGTTTGTAATCTACTATACTGGATGGATTTCAATGGAATTTGCACTGTTAGTTAGACAGTTTTTCAGAGAAGGTTTTAATACATATATTTCTTATTTTATGATTGCATATTTTAACACCGTGTGGATAACAGACCAAAATACATCATAAAACATGAGAAATAAATGGCATTCAAAATTCTGTTAGTATAAGCAAAATACTTACTTATACTTTCAGTAGAAAATTTATAAACATTCTAATCATACTTTATTCACTACAAAACTAGACAGCAGACCTATATATTTTATCTCTTTAAAAAATATATTTACAGATATTTTTAGTTAAAATAATCTACAACTATTACATTTTATTTTTATAATGTTCAAAGTAAAATATGATTTCCAGCCTAGTCTCGATAAAAATTCACTCGTAAAGTATAAAAAAAAAGAAATTCAAGGAATTATCCTACGTGCAAAAGGATATTTTTGCACAATATATATTATTTTTTCATTTGGATTTGCTTAATGTTTATATCATTATACATATATAATCACTTAGAAACGAAACTTTAAATATTTAAAAGGCGTTCAGATGTAAAACTTTCATCTCGAAATACCTTATTTTCTCACATTTAAATAAATATTTTATTATTATAATAAAAATACACGTGCCTCTGTATAATAAAAATAAAAAATATATCTTCATCAAAAATATCTTATTCGTTATGAAAAATATAAAACAACCAATAAACAAAACAAAAAAAAAATTATGATTACAATATGGGACTGGAAGGATTCGAACCCAGAACCCCTAGTCTCGAGTTCACTGCCTTATCCATTCAGCCATCTAGCACATGTTCCTTTTGCAACAAAATATCTTTATAATTAGCACCATAATTAATCAAATCCATGATCTGTTCCTGAACACACTACGTGTTATTCCATCCATGATATTTACCCACTCCATGTTCCTGTCTCCTGAGCTCGCGCGCGTAGTGCGCGTGCAGCTTGAACACACTCCGTGTAAAGATGATCCAACTCCGTGTGACTTTTAAACGTCATAAAGTGGCCTATTATGTCATTGGTCACGCTAACACCCTCCCCCTTGCGTCCGCCATATATAGCTGCATCTTGCTATGGAGACTGCTAAATGGGCTGCTATCGGTCAAAATCAAGAGAGAAAAGGGCAGAAGAGGGGGAAAGAACTCGTTTTCTTTATGTAGTTTTTCACACGGGAAGATTGACATGTCTGCTCCTCTCCTTTCATAGCTTCATGGTGGTGAAATAAACAAACGCCCCTTAAATATTTGAGAAAGTCTTGACACGCGTCACAAAAACATCACACAAAGCAGGCAAAGCAAAGGAACAAAATCATTCATTGGCTCGTGGATATGAACGAGCCAATGAATGATTTTTCTTCTTTGTTTTGCCTGCTTTGTGTGATATTTTCCTGACTTGTCAAGGCTTTCTCGAATATTTAAAGGACGTTGAATAGACCGGGATCAAGATAGATTTCACGCTATTAGCGCGATGAGATTGATCAATCAGAAGCCTGCATTTTTGAAAACTTTTTTTATGTTTGCAGTAAACACTCTGGATCCCGGACATTAACTTTGGTTGGTTAAGACGATTTTGAATAAAATCAAATCAGAAAGCCAATGTTTTTAAACTTTTTTGGTTAGTTTAATCGAAATCTTCCACATCTATTAATGAAAACTGAGTTACTGTACTTTGGACAAAAACTTGAATATGAGTACACGACTTGTGCATATGTGTCACCACTCTTACATATAAATGTACTCTGTTATGAGCATGATTCTAAGCGCAGCTGGTTAAATTTGAGTATCTGGGTATTAGATAAAGCAATAGTGGCCCACCGTGGCTGAGTGGATAAGACACCACGCCGCTAATCGCTTGAGAACGTAGGTGGGGGCGGGTTCAGATCCCGCCGTGATCCTCACGTGATCTGATATATATGTGTTCAATAAAACAAACAAACAAACAAGCAATAGTGAAAGGTACAGTTGCCATGGAAACAACGACTTCTTTAATTCGTATAGAAAATTAATGAATAGTTGTAAATAATTTAAGTTTAAAATGTAGGCAAATGCTCTGAAAATATCAATGGCTCCCATCTAGTATTTTACAAAAGTAATTTAATATATTCACATGATGTATAAGTTGATGCAACTCTTACCTAATGAAAATTCTGCAACAAGACTTACGTAGGCAGATCTTTTCAATGATTAATTCAGAATTCTAAGAACAAAACGAAGTTCTTAAGCGCCCTTCCTCACCCCTCCCCCCACTTAAAAAAAGAAATACGATAGAAAGGTATAAGTATTTGGATAATTTCAGTATTTCTGTGATCTTTGGTCAGAGTTTAGAAAAGGTGTCTGGGTATTAAAAAAAACATATAACAAATTTGACGAACGATAAGACTATAGATTTCAGGCAATTTTTAACTGCAAAAAAATTTTATTCTAATGTTTATGCGGCTTTAATAATAGACTATTAAATATAATCAATTTAAGGGAATTTTTATAAGAAATTATATTCTCACATTTATGCAAATAGGTATGGATAAACAGACTTGAGTAAAATTACATATTTATTCTTTCTTCTCTATAACACGATCTAAATGAAGATGAAGTTATATGTACAGTTTATATCTTTAAATTTTTAGATTTTTTTTATCAAAAATGTTTCATCATCATGTCTAGAATTGCTAGATTTACTTCTTTAGACAGATCTTCGATTCTTTAGATGCCTGCGGGGCTTCATTCTCGGATTTTCCGTAGGTATTTGTAAAGATAAATTTATTTTGCAAAACCGTCAGCAAAAAAAAGTTAGAACAAACAATTAACTGACAGACTAACTGTAAATATATATTTTATTTTGACTCTATTTGATTTTTACTAAATTTTCATCCTTCATAGAAAATTTTAAGGCGATATAAATTGAGAAAGACTGATACTTTGAAAGAAGAAATTGACTTTCCTTACTTTTAAATTATTAATTACTCTAAAAAATGAATGATAGGTAAACAAAGTGTATACTATTGTGTTTGTTCCCTACTTATAAAGGCTATACAAGGACTAATTTTAGCGAGTAGAATTATTTCAATTATATATAATCTGTTTAAAAAAAAGAACTGATATCTACTAAAAAACAACTTTTCAAAAGTAAAAAAAAAGCCAAGCAAAAAAAAAAAAAGAGAAGAAAAAAGGGGAAAGTTGTGGCTAAAAAATAGTGTGATATCAAATTTCCAAGCTAATATTATGGTACTTATTTAACATTTTTTATTAAAAATTTACCATATGTAAGTCGAGTACCTAAGTATGCGTTGATAGAAAGCCTTTTCTCCTTTACTAAATACATCATAACGTGTTTCTGAAAATTAATTTTTTTAAATTATGCATGATGGGCTTGGCGGCCATCTTTCCATATTTTACACAAATTTCTAAGCAGACAAGCTCGTAATATGTTTGCATTATTAAGAATTTTGAACTTCTAGTTTTGGCTACAGACAGATATATTAAGAAAGTCTTTTATTTTGAAGAAAAAAAAACAAATTGATTTTTACTGCTTTAACTAATTAATTAACCCCCTCCGAAAAAGAGAATCATAAGATAAAACCTGAAGTTACTTCAACTTTATTTTAAGACACAAATTTCTAGGCACTCATTTCCATAATTAAAAGCATAAAATGTTTGCTTTAGCAACAATTTCGAATTTCCGATCTTAACAATGTACTTGTGTGCTTAGAAAATTGTGTAAAATATGGAAAGATGGCCGCCAAGCCCATCATGCATAATTAAAAAAAATTAATTTTCAGAAACACGTTATGATGTATTTAGTAAAGGAGAAAAGGCTTTCTATCAACGCATACTTAGGTACTCGACTTACATATGGTAAATTTTTAATAAAAAATGTTAAATAAGTACCATAATATTAGCTTGGAAATTTGATATCACACTATTTTTTAGCCACAACTTTCCCCTTTTTTCTTCTCTTTTTTTTTTTTTTTTTTGCTTGGCTTTTTTTTTACTTTTGAAAAGTTGTTTTTTAGTAGATATAAATAACCCAGAAAACTTTCATCAGTGCTTTTCTCCTACAAAAATTCAAAATTTTAAAGATATTGTACACATATATCATTATTAAACAAAAAATTATTATAACTCTTATTATGAGAATGCACATTATAACATTTATTATATTTATCTTAATGGACACTAATTTACTAATTTTTATTAAAAGCAAAAGGAAAAGAAAAATTCTACACTTTTATCACACTTAAAAACCTTAATCATTTTAATAAAAACCAAATGCTAACAAATATTAAATGTCACATAACGTAGTTTGTACAAATGTTAGTAGGTATATTGTACCAATCTATGTCTTTGGAGTCGCTTAGCATTCTATAACAAAATACAAGCTTTAGAGTTTACTGTACACCAAGCCTATTTCTTAATTTACTGTGGATATGTGAAAAGCTCGAAAAAATTGGCTTTATGGGTGAAGAAGTACAAGGTATGGTGTGAAGATTCATCATTAAATATATGAATTCGGGATTTATTCCTTTGTTATTTAATGCTTCCCACTAAATTTTGGCTTAAGAATATTTTGTTTTAAAGAAACTCCTTGGAAATGGTAAGAGTATAAGTTGGATGAAAACCTGCTTTGTGAAACAGCTAGTAAACATCTGTTTTCCTATTTATAGATGGGGGATAGAAAATATGGTAAAATCTCTATGATTAAAGTGCTGTATCAGCAGTTTGGAGAACTAATTCTTTACTTCCCATCTCTTTATATATATATATAATACATAAACACATCAAGCACATGAAGATAGTTTTTATCAATAGTATTAAAATAAAGTTTAATTAGTAGAGTTTATTGTATCTTTAGGTTTTTACCACTTTTTCCCAGGTTTTTACCGGTAAAAACCTAGTTTTTACCATGTCCTGGTAAAAACCAGTTTTTACCGGTAAAAAGCCAACCCTGCTTTTAATTAAGTTAAAAAATTTATTTGATTGTATAATTCAGATTTTTCATATGAAAAATGCTTTTTTATTGTCAATGGGCAATCTAAAAAATATTGCATTTAAAAAATATATTTGTTTCCAATTTAATAAAATATTTTCCCCCATATTCTGTAACCCCGGAAGAACGAGTATGATCCCCTAGTATTTATTAATTTTTATGACGAACAGAAATAGTTGAAATGAACCGTTGACTGATAGAATAACATAACCTTTTTATGCAATTTCAACCTTTAAATAATTATAACATAGAGAATAATTCATGAGAAAGCTATAAACGCTAACATTGCAGATACACAATGTCTCATCATCTTTACAAAAGAGACCGTTTCTAGTTAAAAAATATGTATAAATTATGGATTTATTTTGCGTCTTTGATTGGTTATTGTCGTTCTAGGTCTTGGATTTTAGATGTGGTTATTTTATTTGTTTTAAAATGTCCAATGGTTTCTTGCTTTTGTAGTTTATGCACTTAGGGTTATCATTATTTGGTTTTGAAAGTATTAAAGGTGGTTTTTGAGTACTACTTCTCTGATTTGTACATATTGTATATAAATTTATATTTCATACTCAAGATATTTAATATTAAATTTAATCAAGACTAATTTAATTTCATTTATTATTGATTTTTATATTATTATATTTTTTTATTTTTTGAAATTATTGCATTTTCCAAAAAAAAAAATTTATATGGCAGTTCTTAGTAAACATCTTTATCCTGGCAAGATACACTTAGCATCTATGCAGTGTAGTGCCCGGTACAGGAACAATAATGGGGTTGTTCCTGGATCGTCATCCAGTGACCATTTATACTCTCCCCCTCGTCCTTTACTTTTTCGTAAGTGTTTAGATGCTCGGTGCAAGACATGTCCATACGCTTCTCGGACACAAATTGTCTCAGATCCTAATTATTCAAATTTTTGTAAAGCCTTTAATGTTATTTATTGTATAAAGTGCAACTTATGTAACATGAAATATACAGGTGAAACATCAGGTCCAATTCATAAATGTATCAATCAACATCGTTCAAACTCTAATAAAAACAAAGCAAAAAATATACAGTCTACAGCTGAAATTCAACATTTTCATAAACATCAATAAGACAATTGAAATCCTTCAAATTCTAAAAAAAAAAAAATCAGAACGGCTTTATATGGAGTCATCATACAGGAAATATTACAACACAATTTATCCTTATGGACTTAATAGTGAAATATTTAATAGACCTGTCAAAGTCTTCATATCTATAAATAACACTATTGATTATTCTCCAATTTATCCTACTCTTAATCATAATTTAAATTGTAAAACAACACGAAACAAACGTGGAATGGGTTCATCATCAGTTGTAGTTTTCAAAAAATATACCACTGAACAAATTAATGATCTTCAAAGTAAATATTTAAAGCATTATAACTGGTTATTAATTCGGAAATACATATTTGCTATTAAAAAGAAACAGATTGTACAACATTTAAATGTATTTCTAAGTAAATCTTTCTCTAAACATTTCTCTGATATTTATTTTGATCTCATTATGACTAGGGTTAATCTTTTAACTATTAATTTACAAAAAAAAAAAAAACATAAAATTCAAAACACGAATACTCAAATGATAATAAATTTTTCAAATCATATATTTAATAAAATTAATATCAATTCTATAATTAATGATAAAAACTGTTATTTTCCTATTAATAATCTTCATATATCAAAAACCTTTAAATTTCCGAATACAATTGGTTGAAATATTTAACTACAATACATTTTCAAAAAATACATTTGCTGCAAGTAATTTTCCGTGTAAATGCAAAGACCCCAATCTAAAAAAATATATAAACATGATCATGGACATATAATCACTGGAAATCTTAATATTGTTAATGATTTTAAATTAAAAAAAACTAATGGGTTATGGTACTAAATACAGACTTCCATCTAAATTTACTGTTAAATCTATTTCAAGCGTAATTTCACTGCTGAAATGCAGTTGAAAAATTAATTAAAACTGTATATTCACCGATGCTGGGTTTATTTGCGTCTCATGTTACGCCGCTAGAATGTGTGCTCATGAAGACTTCTCCATCTTGTGCTGCGGTAGCAGCCTTACCGACTTATATAAGTGAGAAATGCCAAGCTGGACATCGTCCTTGTGGTTTAGTGGTAGAGAACTGGAGATCTATTCCAGGGACCCGGGTTCGATTCCCGGCTTGGATATTTTTCACTAAGTTGATTTACGCTTTGTTAGCAGTGTGATAATTCACATCATTAATATTCAATAATTTCACTGCTGAAATGCAGTTGAAAAATTAATTAAAACTGTATATTCACCGATGCTGGGTTTATTTGCGTCTCATGTTACGCCGCTAGAATGTGTGCTCATGAAGACTTCTCCATCTTGTGCTGCGGTAGCAGCCTTACCGACTTATATAAGTGGGAAATGCCAAGCTGGACATCGTCCTTGTGGTTTAGTGGTAGAGCACTGGAGATCTATTCCAGGGACCCGGGTTCGATTCCCGGCTTGGATAGTTTTCACTAAGTTGATTTACGCTTTGTTAGCAGTGTGATAATTCACATCATTAATATTCAATAATTTCAAGCGTAATTTCACTGCTGAAATGCAGTTGAAAAATTAATTAAAACTGTATATTCACCGATGCTGGGTTTATTTGCGTCTCATGTTACGCCGCTAGAATGTGTGCTCGTGAAGACTTCTCCATCTTGTGCAGCCTTACCGACTTATATAAGTGAGAAATGCCAAGCTGGACATCGTCCTTGTGGTTTAGTGGTAGAGCACTGGAGATCTATTCCAGGGACCCGGGTTCGATTCCCGGCTTGGATATTTTTTCACTAAGTTGGTTTACGCTTTGTTAGCATTGTGATAATTCACATCATTAATATTCAATGTTAAATCTATTATCAAACAGTTTACATATGATATAGATATTTTTATATATAAAATTTCAATCTATTACAATAAACTTATTGAATAATTTAATCAATGGAAAATATTAGTAATTGAAAAATTAACTATGGCTTTAAAAAATAATATTTCTGATTTGGTTTCTATTAACACAAACCATTTTTTCCAACAAATTACTAAATTACAAAAAAAACTACGTTATTACGTATGTAGACAAATCTCCTAATAATTATGCAATCATATGTAAATCTTATTATCACCAACTTCTTACAACCTGTATTTCTTCTAATAAATCTTTTCAAAAAACTAAGGAAAATGTAATGGTAAATAATCGTAAAATTCAAAGTTATTATAAACTATTAAATATTCTATCTACTAACTTTAATTATCCTTATTTAGTTCTTATTCCCAAATTTCATAAAACTCCAATTAAATTTAGGACTGTAACTATTGGTTGCAATACATATAATAATAAAGCCAATAAACTTCTATTAAAAATTCTTAATCAATTATATATACTTACTACAAACAATGATAATACACATTGTATAAAAAATAGCTATCAACTTGTCAATATTTTAAAAAATCTTCATTGTGTATATAATATAACGACATATGACTTCAAAGATCTTTTTAATAATATAGAATTATTAGATTTACATAATATTATAAATGCATTATTTAAAAGGTATTATAAAAAACTGGAATTACCATCTAATATAGATATTGCTTATTTTAAATCTTTAACAAACTTCATTACTTACTTACACAATGGTGCTACAATCCATGTAGGATTTTGACCTCCCTCAATATACTTCTCCAGACCTTCCGATCTCTGGCCTTTACTTTATAATTTATAATTTGGTTTTCTGCAAGATCTTTCTCTATCTCTTTTATCCAACTCTCCCTGGGTCTACCAATACTTCTTTTCCCAATTAAATTACCACTATAAATCCTCTTTGTGCTTCGCTCATCCCTCATTCTGATTAGATGGCCTAACCAACAAACTTCATTATCTATAATAATTATATCTTGCAAGATAACACATTATATTTACAGCACGTCGGTATACCACAAGGTGGTTGTACATCCAGTTTATTATCAGACTTATTCTTATATCACTATGAACGTACTTTTACTAATAATAATCTACATTTATATCGTTATATTGATGACATAAATTTAATTGCCACTGATCATTCTAAAATTTCTCAATTTCCAATTGATTATCCCACTAATTTGGAATTAACAGAAAATCTCTTATCTAACAATACAATTAACTTCTTAGATCTTAAAATTACAATAAAAGACAACAAAACAATAACAGATTTATATGATAAGCGTAAAGAATTTAAGTTCAAAGTTAATACATTTACAAATTTTAAATCTTGTCTTCATTATTCTGTATATCGAAATATAACACTTAATCATTTATATAGAATAAAATGTTTATGTTCTTCTCATCTAATTAACAATAATATTAAAAGACTAATTTATGATGCATTAAATCATGGTTTTCCAAAAAAATTCATATATTCATTAATATACAATTAGTACTTACATGATCTTTAAAAAAACAAATTAACACATGCGTAAACAAAATTACAAAAAAAATTATAAAATAAAAAAATATTTATATAAAAAATTAAAAATTATAAAATAATAATAAACAATTACTATAGGATGGTTGGGTGGGTAGATGTTAGAGTACGGAGGAGGGTGGAGTTGTCTGGATAATACGCAATGGTTAATTTAAAAAAAAAAGATGGGGCTTTTGTATTATAACTGCATTTCTAATACGTATTTTATATGGATGTTGATTTGATGTTTTATATGTAATGGGTGACATTTCTTTTTTCAATTTATATTAAATTTAGCTTATTTAATATTTAATCAATTTCAAAATTAACTTGTTTTTAAATTTTAGTCTACTAAGGACAATATCATATTAATTAATAATAGTATACCATCTTTATAGTGATTAATATGCATATAAGTTTATATGATATAACTAATGTTATACTGTATGTATTAAAATTGGGTAATTATTTTTGTAACAAATATTTAAATATTGCTCTCCTAGATGGCAGCACTAAACGACAGACTCTAATTTTAGCGGGCTGCCAAATAGGTTTTTCCCATGATTCCATGCGGATTTTAGCTTTCCCTCGCAGTCGTTCATGAGACACGATTGGAACGAGAGAGTGTTCGGAGACAGGCAATGTAGACGGTCCGAAATCTTGCTTGTTTGATATTCCCCCCGGCGTTTTGAGAGGGCGGGAAAGGATGAAATATTTTCTCCTAATCAGTGGATTTCTTCTGGAATGTCTAAAATTTGTACATATGTAACATAGTTGTACATAATTCTTGTTAAGTGACGTATCATTGTATTTAACATGCTCTATTAAAAGATTTCTACTAAATCCTAGAGTGACGGATATAATTTTGGAGTGATGAGTCCATTCTTTTAAGATTGTAGCCTCTATTTGTGGAAAGTAGAATGGTTATAGTTTATATTATTATTTCTCTATACTTTTTAATATTGTTTTATTTTCAACTTTGTATTCCGTGATTAATTATCGGTTTAATGTGTTTGATTGTCACAATCATATGTTTTAGCTTTTTTATGGCTAATATGAAGATAATCCACACACTATATTTGTAATCTTTAGGCAGTTGGGATTTTTAGAATCTGACAATCTTCTATAAACATCCATTTTTTTTCCTGTTCATTTTATTAATTTATTATTTTTTATATGTAATAGTAATTATTAAAGTTTATTAAAGTTTTTTATATTTTTATTATACATAATTTATTTTATGTTATAGCATATAGCTATATTATATATTATCAATGTTATAAAATTATTTAAATTTTCAGTGCAGTTTAAATGGGTAAGGTAATAGAATATATTGAAAGCATTTTATTAACTTTTAATGTATTTACTTTTTTTTAATGATATATAGTATGGTATTATTTATATATTAGGATTTGTGTGGTAATGCAGTTGATATATTTTAAATTCATTGTCTTTTATTAGGTTCATCTTGTGACATTTGAATAATAATAATAGTTTTAAAATAACATAATAGTTGGCAACACCAAAATTTTGTCTTTTAATGTTTACATTTGAGTAATAATTTTAATTTTTTTACACCAGGTGGTATTGAACGCTGAATATTGGCAATATTGTAAAATAGAAATTAAACAATTTAAAAGTGTTTTTAAGTATTTTAATAATGTTATTATTTTCTAATTATATTATATTAATTGAATTTATCACGGTATTTCAAAATAAATTAACTGAATCCATAGGTTTTAATTTCTATGTTAACTTAACTGTTTAATTCACCTTAATCTTGTCGTGCTTTTGGATACCATTTGCAGAAGGATATTTTGAAAACAACTGGGATTTTATTCGGTATGTTGTGTAATATTTCTATTTTTTATGCTATAAATTGAATATTTAAAAGGTTGTATTGTTTATTCCATTTCATGCTATTTGATATTATTCTATTTTCATCTTGAAAATATTCTCTTGGTCATATTGGTTGTTTGAGTACAGGGGGAAAAAATTTCAGCTTTTAGCTATTTTTCTCACAGAAAACACCCGATTTTCTTATATCATTGAATTCTGTACTCTTGAAAACGTAATTCAATATATAAGTTTTTCAATTATTTTTTTGGTATCCATATTCTTCTTTTTTCTTCCATATTAATTCTTGTAATTAAGTATAAGGCACTTTATTTTATACATACAGTTGTATATTACAGGATTGTGGTATCCATTTTTATTGTCATTTCATTCACAATATTGCGGTTTTTGATGATGGTCGGTAATGTTTAATTAATGGTCATATATATATATATATATATATATATAAATCGGGAATATATTCACATAATTTACTTATTATAAAAGATAGGAGAAGTACACAAATAAATACCACATCTGCGTGAGATAAAATATCTACAATTATACTCGAACGAAGAATAAATTGTGTTATAAAATATAATAGAAACAATACTTATATTATGAAAACTTTAAAAGGTTTCACTGTAAATGAAATGCACAAAAAATATATAAATAACATATAAATAACTATTTAAAAGCCGAACATTATTTTATTTGCCTGCTACATGGATATTTTGCAATCTGTAATTAAAGAAAAAATATGAAATTCTGTTTGAGCGTTTTTATAATTTCCAATGTATTCAACAAAATGCTTTAAATGAGAATAAATGATTATTTAAATGATTAACATGTTATCGCAATACGACATTATTTTCTAACATCTAGATACCTTACAACAACGTTCAGTCAAACAAACAGGTATAAATACTTTACACGCAAATATGTCTTTTATTTTATATGGCTTTTACTTTAATATTATTATTAAAACCTGTGTAGTGTACAAGAAATTAATTTTACTCATAGTATGATTTTTTATGGGATATTTTAACCCTTAAATGCCTGATTTTATAAAAATTATTGTAATAATGTTTTTCGGCTTCCATTTTTTAAAAAAAATCATGCGAAAAATACTTTAAAAAATCATATTTTGTTTTAAGTATGGTTTACGGCTAAAAAACAGTTTGTTACTAATCGGCAATACTGGTCTTAAATTGAAAAAATATTTTTCCTTGATAAAATTCTATAGTATTAAACACACAAGAATTTTAGGAACTATAATAAGAAATAAATTTTACTTGCTCACTGCAGAACAAAATAGGGTATTTCGCAAGCTTCCAAACAAAACAAAAAGAGCAAATAGCAACAATTGAAAAAATAAATCTATCTTTATTCTTAAACAGCACAAGTGTTGCCATCTACATGTTGAAAATCGATTTAACAATAAATTTCATTATGTATTTTATTGGCAACACTAGGCATTATAGCTTGAATATTATTCTAATAGTATTTTAGAGCCTAAATTGGGTATGTTGCCGAAAAGCAACATCCGGCATCTAAGGGTTAAATTCTCCTTATTTGCCATTGCTTAGTAAGCTCATTTTAAGTTTATACTACTAATGCTACTACATATATCATTAGGCTATGTGCTTTTTCGCTGTAAAAATATAGTTGATATACGAACTTTTTATTGGAGTTTCAATAGATAATAAATATTAAAAATTTTTATCCTCTATTCTGAAAATTCTCATCAATATGTATTCAATTCCTTTTCTAAAACGCGCATTGGGGAGATGCAATTATGTATATTGCTTTATGCATAAAGAGAACCTATAATTGTTTGGAAAATTTCGTTTCGATTTTCGAATGTTAATATTTTAATTGTGATGCTATAGTCAATTGAAACGTAGCTTCGTATTTCTGGAAACAGAATACCTTTTTTGTTTTTGTTGTTGAAAATCGTTATTAAAGAAACTTGGAAAACTCTTTGATTTAATTTGCATTAGTCGATTAAGGATAATTATTTATAATAATTTTTATTTCAGATATTTGCAATGCTATTATTATTAAGTCACTATAATGCAGCGCATGCCACACACATATAATATATAGTATATGTTCTATGCATTGTTCAATGAACACATTGAAATTATGTATGCAAATATCTATGTTCGGTCGATATAATACTGCAGGTGATGGACAAAGAGTATGTACAAAATATGAATGAATTATGTATGAATTATGGAACATATTTGCGAAATTTTAAAAGTTCGCAATTCAGATACTAAATGTATTAGACCGGGAGGTGGCAGCAAAAACAATCACCTCATCGAGTTCATGACTGAAATTCCAGAATTAGATAAAACTCGAATCGCATATTCAAACGCAATCGGCCTGCCAAGTCATATCTTGGTGGAAAACACCTGAAAACCCGATTTTAGTGGTTGACTCGTAGGTTTACCATTGTGTTTTCCGGCACCCAAAGGTGTGAAAACATGGAGGACTGGGAGCAGTAATTTAAATAAAACAAAATTATTTTATATTATTTATTTGCTGTTTGAAAAGTGTCATTTATCATCATAGGACTTAATGATGTACAGTCGTGGGGGAAAAAACAGTAAACACCCGCTAGTAACTCTGCAGCAAACCATTGTAAAAGAAAGTTACTGGTACCAAACGATTGGAAATAAAGTCTACTTTTAAATGATGTATATAAAGTTTGCTTAGGAGGCCATCTACATATCTAAACGAACCCAAACTTTGTTTTTTTCAATAGCAATACCCGAGTTTGACATCATAAATAGATTCTAGGTACAACCTTCAATTAGCCTAAATCCAAATTTTCATGAAATTCGCACGATTGGTTTCAGAGAAATCAATTATTTTAAAATGAGCATAATTTAGGGGCTATATCCAAATTGAAGTTCTCTATTCGATTGTTGAAATGCTACGCTATAACTATGCCACTTCTATTAATTCATTATTTCTTGCCAATATGAACATCCCACTCGGTTAATGAGTTTCGACTACTGCCAGCCCAAATAAAATGAATAAAATATATATTTTTCAAATTATGCTTTTTTCACTTCATAGACTTAAACCATCATTTTGACGTTTTTTAATCATAAATTCGAAAACTACTTGGAAGAAAAATTTGAAATTGAGAATTCGCATAAAGCAGGACATAAAAAATTTAAATCTATAAAAAAAAATTGTTGTTATCAATTCATATTCTTTCAAATATTAATTTTATAATTCATATTTAAAAAAATTTTAAATTACAAATTCAATGTATTTAAACTTAAAATTACACTATGTGCAAAATACTTAACAGATGACAAAATATATTTAAAAAGATATTAAATTACTTTAATTCTTTTTAGTATTTTCACCTATAAACACAGCGTTTGTCAGAGAATACAAAAATATTGTTATTAACGTCTTATTTTTCAAATTTCACGTAGTTGGTGTCGAAAGGAGTGAAAGTGAAAGTCAATTTTCAGATCCGGAAAACATTGGGAAAACAAAATATGGATTTAGAGGGAAGTGGAATATTACTCGTTTTATGATTCTTTAAGCAAACAAACTGAGCCAAATTCTGGGTATGTTGTAAGATAAAACATCATTACAAACAGTATTTTCTTTGGTAATAATTTCTATTGATTCACGGATAATTACGTCATGATAATTCTTTAAGGGGGATATAATTTTTGCATCTTTGAAATTAACTTGTATATTCTGCTTCTGGTTAAGTCTTGGCAGGGCTGTTGTTGGCCAAGTTGTACTTCAAATCTCTCAAATGTTCTTTAATACGATCTTTAAGTTTACGAGAAGTCATTCCTATGTATTCGAGATAAATATTTTCTGTTTTCAGCGGAATTACATATACTCCAGAAATTTCATCCTCCGTCACAACCAGCCAACGCCCTGTGAAGACTTAACCAGAAGCAGAATATACAAGTTAATTTCTAGGATACAAAAATTATATGCCCCTTAAAGAATTATCATGACTTAATTATTCGTGAATCAATAGAAATTATTACCAACGAAAATACTGCTTGTAATGACATTTTATCCTACAGCATACCCAGCATTTGGATCCGTTTGCTTAAAGAATCATAAAACAAGTAATATTCCCATTGCCCTCTATATCCGTATTTCATTTTTCCAATGTTTTCCGTATCTAAAAATTTACTTTCACTTTCACTCCTTTCGACACCAACTTCGAGAAATTGGAAAAATAAGACGTTAATAACAGTATTTTTCTATTATCTGGCGAAGATTGTGTTTATAGCTAAAAGTACTAAGAAGAATTAAAGTGATTTAACATCTTTTTGAATATATTTTGTCATCAATTAAGTATTTTGCACATAATGTAATTTTAAGTTTAACTTTTTAAAGATGAATTTAACGTTCTATTTATTTATTTGTCAATGTATTCATGTTTGCGTTTTATAGTATTATAATCGAATAAAAAAATTATCGCATAAGGATTATAATTTCAAGAGATATTAATAAAAATATGAAAATGTAATTTAACATTAGAAGCTCTAAATTTTGAACGTTTATAATTCCAAAACTTTTCATTCAAATGACTTGAAATTTTATTTCTACGCATAGTTTGAACCGAGGATCTAAAATATTGTCAAAACTGGGTTTTGCCATTGAAAAAAAAAACAAAGATTGGTGTGGTTTTGATTTGTAAATGGCCCCCTAAGCAAATTTTGTATATATCATTTTAAAGTAGACTATTTCTAATCGTTTAGTACCTGTAATTTTTTAAATTGTAATTAGTTGCAGAATTAGTAGGGGGTGTTTACTTTTTTTTTTCCACGACCGTACAAATGCAAGTTACTGGATATTGTGTGTCTCTCGTGCGTTTTTTTTTTTTTTTTTTTTTTTTTTCAAACACGGTATTTTTAAACAAAATGGTACAAACTTTTAAGGATGATAATATACATCAAGGCAGACAATTTTTGTCCTGTAAAATAGGGTTGCAACCCATTTATTAAGTCAAAAATACACTGTATCTAACTTCAGCTCAAACTTTGATTTTCGTTTGTTACTTTACCAATAATTAAGATATAGTAAGTATATTTTCCACAGAGTTACTTTGATTTCTGTGAAATACGATGACAGGAAGAGAAGTGTTGGAAATTGCCACGATTCGTATCTAAACAATGTTGAACTAGACATCCTTTTCTTCAGAATGCAACTTACAGTACTTATACTCTGTCACTGGCCAAAATTCAATCATTTCCATTGACACTATTATATTTCACACAAGCAAAATTAATACGATGCAAATCTTTTTAAAGTATCTTCAATACTGTTAAATTTGTGAAAGAAAATTCAGGTTCAGCTTATAGTGAGACACTCGTATTTTTGATGGAATAAATGTAATTGCAATGTTCGTTTTTCCTGTGCAAAAAATGTTTGTCTTGACCACATTATCTCCTCTGAAAGTTTGTTCCAAAGTTTTAGGAGCACGCGAGAGGAGTTTGAGAGGCTATATTCATATACAGGGTGGCCCAAAAGTAGGTATACAGTTACTTATACAGCAATGCTTTTAATACAGGCTTATTACAGGTTTAATTACATATATAGTTACATATTTAATCCAGAAGGTGCTCAAAATGTCCACCTTCGGAATTGATGCATTCCTACAATCTAGAAACAATAGAAAGGTCACAGTCAGTTAATATGTAACTGTATGAATCCTTTTGGGTCATTCTGTATATTATTGGTAGGATTATTTTAAGAGTTATCTTCATCACATCTGAAAATAATCACTAACTCCAAACGCTGCTTTCTGTTGCATTTAAAAACTTCTTTGCTGAGTCCAAAGGAACATGAAAGTTATTCTTACTGAGTTGGCAACATTTGAATATATTGCATATTATTTATTTAATTTATACTTTAGCCACACACACACAAACAAAAAATACAGTATACGACTGTAAAATGTTTCTTGCAATTCCTTGAAAATTTCTCTTTGACTTTCAAATATTTGTTTTAGAATATAACAAAAGTTCATTCTTTTGTTTTAAGGGGTCTCAGGAATATTAAAGCTTCAAAATTTTCAAAATTTTAATTTTCTTAGATGTTAAACTCCTATCTTTTGTGAACATTTTGATGTAATTGTTTCCTTGAAATTCCCATTAGGACAGAAGTTATGGCTTTTAGAGTTATAACCGCTCAATAGCTGAAGCGGCGTTTCCGAAAATTACGAGTCATTTTTCTCCAAATGACGTTTTGGGGCATAATGCGCACGATATCTCAAAAAATTCTGAATATTTTTCCATGGAATTTTCAAAACAGTTGTTTCATTATAGTCTGTATAAACTGCCACCATTTTTGAGAATTTATTAAATGGCTTACAGAACAACCTCTCGTTATTAAATCTGCGAGATTAAGTTTGCCAACAGAGTGACGAATAAGATGAAAAACTGAGTTCTGAAGAATCAGATTGAAACTGGTAATCTATTAAATACACTGTAAAACCAGCATTTCTATACTGTAGAGACTCAGCTTTACAATGTATTATTAAATGTAGCTTTATCAAATGTGAATATAAATGTAATAATTATTATTACAGTAAATTAAATGTAAATAATAAATTTTTTATATAGTAAAATTAAATACATTTAATTAAATATTACTAGTAATTAAAAGAATCTATAAACAATTACTTTTATAAACAGTAACCATTTAAAGCAGCTAGTTACTCAACTTCCAAACACCCTTAGGTAATGTTAAGTCTATGAGCATGTGATGTATTCGTACTTTTAAAATATCTACTTAGTAAATTAATATTTTAACTTCTTTTTTCTAAATGCTCTTCTTAACTGATGTCTCTTTTATTATGTGAAGTGTTAAAATCTTACTTACATTTCGTCAGCTTTTAAGAAATAAAATATTAAACTAAACTATGGATTTGTATGTATGCTATATAGTATACTAAAAGTTAGTTCAGTGAAACGAATAGCACAGTGAAAAATTTCCATTCAGCCATTTCCGTGAATAAACGTAAATGTACTTGAGAACTTTTGTGCAGACTTGTATATGATCTATAGAATGTATCCACACCAAGTAATATTTTAAAAAATAGTTCAATTTAAAAACGCATATCACAGCTACAAACGCACTTCCAGCAATTATTGCTCATAGACTTCAATAGTTAAATTTATTCTTCAGCCAACTTCTTTTGTGCGTCCCTGTAAATGTACGATACATTCTATGCACAACATATTCTGCAATAAGTGCCTTAGTACACCTCAGTGATGTATATAAATTTCAGTACGTTTAAAATAGTGTGATATCATTAAAATATAGAGCAAACGATTTTTCTCCGTAGACCATAATGAAAGGGAATTCTTTTGAGTGTTTCTGTAAATGAAATCGTAAATGCTATAGGCTTCATTTACAATAACAAACATGACATAGTAATACCCAATAACATCTAAGAATTTTAAAGCAATCGGACTATGTTTACATAGAAAAATATTTATGGCCAGGATTTCGGGTCAAATACTCCACTGTGCGCCGTTTGCCTGGAGAGGAAAAATTATCCCAGCCATCCGAAATCAAATCTATCGACACCTGCTTTCGTAATGGAAGAAAATTAAATTTTTATCGATCATTTTTAGACGATTTTTTACTTATACACATCGCAGAAAAACGATCTGTATACCAAATGAAAGTAGATTTGTTTCTGCGTATGTCTGTGGAAGTTAAAAATTTCTCGCCCGAAAACTTTCTGAGATAATAAATAGATTTTAAAATGTCCAGTACACTTTTTTGCTTAATTTCCTCCGTGGTAAACCTGATTGTCTGGTAACCCTAAGGAGAATTGGAAATAATCTTGTGGTTTTGATAAAAAGATTAAACATTTTATGCCTTTTCTTCGTTAATCAGACGTTAATTAACTCGTAATTCGGTTAATTAGGGCTCGATTTAAGAAAAAAAAAAGTTTGAGTATCCTGAGAAAACGACCTTTCTTTTGACACCTTTCCCGACTTTGTGAGAGCTCGGTGAAAAAAGTTTATCCGGTTTCAAAGCCAGCATTATACACAGACAGACATACAGACGTTTACCGACATTAATAGTATAAATCACTCTTTCGGAGGAGTGACTATTCACTCTTGATAAAGGAGTGCGTTTTTTCACCGATTAATGGTAGGAATAACTATTCACTCTTTCATAGGAGTGAATGTTCATTTTTTATGGAGTCAATTCTTTTTTTATTTTGCTTTTATGGGCATTTTAAAAGAATCACATCTTTTACAGTATGCAATTAAAATAGATACAAGCGTGGTAAAGATTGGAATAAAATACTTTATTAGCAATACTTTTCAACTTTGTTGAAAAGTGTTAATAAAAATGAGGTTTTTATTATTATTATTGTGTAAAATTGAATAAATAGTGGAAAAAATAAAATTATATGAAAAAATTAGATATACAATAAACTTCCGATTATCCGCTACTCTATCAACCGCCACCCTTCTTTCTATTTTTTTAACCATTTGGAAAAATTGTTATTGTTCTCGTCAGGATGAGAAATCAAAAGCATATCTGAAGGTTTTTATTGGTTTAATCCGCATTTTATTCGTTTTCTGATTGGTCTATACAGTAATCTGTATTTCCCTTTACTTTCAACAGAGATGGATACCTTATGTTGCCACTATGACAAAAAAGTAATAAAAACTACAAAAAAAATTAATAACTCAGAAACAAATTGAGATACAGCTTTCAAACAAATTGCATTTAAAAGTACATTTTTTTCTCTATACGACGGTGTAAAAAGTAATATTGTGGGATGTTTAGAAGTTTAAGAATGAAATTTCATTTAAAATGGGTTCCAGATTTCCAAGAAATCTGACGATGGAAAAGCCTTTTCCCGAACAGCCAATGAAAGGCTTGGATAATACATAAGTTTCAGGTGGATAATACGTACGAGTCGCAGGTGATTTTTGTCGCTTGGAATTTTTACGTGTAATAACACTATTAATGTTTAATTCATGGCGTACGTAATGTATGATCAACTCCGTGCGATTTTTTATGTCTTAAATTTTAGTCTTCGAAAAAATCATTTTCCAAATGGTCGTTGTAATTTAATAAATTGCTTTTTTTTTTTTAACTGAGACGAACAAAGAAAATTCAAATTCACAAAAACCCGAGTGAGACAGGGCTGTTTTGAGTAAAACAGCCCTGTCTTTGAGTAAAACAGTGCTTGTCTCACGTCAGGAACAACAGCTAGAAAATATTTCTGCGAATGAAATTACAGATTCGCTTAAATGTGACTAAAATGTTATTTGTTATGAAGAATTAACGAATGATAAAATTATTGAAAATGTTTTAAATCCAGTGAAACCTGAAGCGGTTGAATGTGATAAATTGAGAAATTATGAACCAGGAGTCACTCATGTAGACTATGCTCACTAAATACATTAATTAGTTTGCGATGCAAGAGGAAGCAGGTGCAACCCAAGTACTTCTATTACGTTGAATTCGCAATCTTGCTGAAGCAAATTCCCAAACAAAACGCAAACAAAAATGTATAACGGATTACTTTGGATGAAAACAGGTATTACATAAAATTCAGACATTCAGTAAAATTCTACATTTGCCAGATAAACAGATTTCTTATTATCAGCTATTAGTCCAAGAGCCGACAGCACAAAAACCTATGTTATCAAGCACAAGAAAAACACCTTTACTTTATGGAAGAGTAGAAGTGGGGGAAGCTAACAGTCCATATCTGCCGGAAATGAAGTTGTGCAAAACTCAAAAATTAATACCACCAGTGTTTCACTCCTTAGGTTTATCATTGTGTTTGTCCTACAAACAAAGGTATGAAAACATGGAGGATAGTTGCAAGACAAACACAATGATAAACCTACGAGTCAACCACTGGTGGTATTCATTTTTGGCTTATGCTCCTCTTCACTTCCGACAGACATGGATCATTAGATTCCCCAACTTCTACTCTCCCATAAAATAAAGGTTTTTTTTCTTGTGCTTGATAACATAAGTTTTCGTGATGTCGACTCTTGGACTATATGCTTTTTATAAGCAAAAGTACACAACGAATGAAAAAAAAAATATTTTAATTGTTCTTTTTTATTAACATATTAAAATGTAATTTTAGTAATGGTCTTGTACTCCACACTCTCGCGTCGGTCCCGTGAGTGACGGATAATCGGTAGTTTACTGTATATATATAGTGAAATATATATAAACAAAGAAAGAAATTGTTTTATGTCATACAACATGTAAAAATGTAATTATTTTTACAAAATAAAATACTTTTGATATATGGTAAAATCCTTCATATTTCATCCTAATCTACCCATGGTAGCATATACGATACGATACAGAAATCCTACAAAATATAATAAAATCGCATTTTTTTCACATTTTTACTTCATTTGACCCACAATAACAAAAATAAAAATGAAAAATAATTTTTTCCTTAGCAATTTCTTGTAGTTGGGAATTAGTAAAGATAGTTTATAACACATAATAAAAATTTTAAAAATGAGGGCGAGTCAAAAATTGGGGTGTTGGAAGGAGCGCGTTTCTACTAAGTGGAATCTAAAAATTGAATGGAATGGATAGAAAATAGAGTCCCAGGTGTTTTCACAAATCCGTAAAGCGAGATTCTAAAAGAGAGTCATGTTTTAGCATTATTGGCTTTAGCTGCGATCTCATTCGCTGTTATCAGTCACGTGTCATATATGCTGTTGCCGTCTGGCGCTTTTACATTTGGTCTATACTCTTATATGTCTTGGAAGGTCTGTTTTGAGTTACCAGTTAGTACAACATATGCGTTATCGGACGTATGGGTGTAAGCTTTGTAATCTATCTATACTCCTATTATAAAGAGGAAAAAATTGTTTATTTGTCGGAGGTAAGCTGTGGAACTACCGAACCGATTCCAAAAGTAATGGTATCAAAATGATGGTGTTAGTCCAACTTAGAACATAGGCTATATCTTATATCGGTTCCACTACCCAAAAGGGGGTGTAGGAGCAAAAAACGTTCTAAAAATGCGATTTTGGCGTTACTGAAGGGCCTAGAAATATGAAATTTTGAATATTAGTTACTTATAAGATATAAATGATGTCTAAGAACAGTTCTTAAACAATTCGAAATTTAAAAGGGGTGAAAATGCCCAAAAAGCGTTCTAAAAAACGTTCTAAATGGTAGTTTCTACATAATCTCAGGAAATACCAAACCGATTTTAAAAATATTGGTGTCAAAATAATGGTGACAACGCTTGCTCCAAGATAGGCTATGTTTTATGTCGGTGCCACTAGCCCAAAGGGGATGTAGGAGCAAAAAGCGTTCTAAAAATGCGATTTTAGCGTTACTGAAGGGCCTAGAAATATAAAATTTTTAATATTAGTTACTTATAAGATATAAATGATGTCTAAGAACAGCTCTTAAACAATTCGAAATTTAAAAGGGGTGAAAATGCACAAAAAGCGTTCTAAAAAACGTTCTAAATGGTAGTTTCTACACAATCGCAGGAAATACCAAACCGATTAAAAAAATATTGGTGTCAAAATGATGGTAATAACGCTTGCTCCAAGATAGGCTATGTTTTATGTCGGTGCCACTACCCCAAAGGGGGTGTAGGAGCAAAAAACGTTCTAAAAAGGCGATTTTAGTGTTACTGAAGAGCCTAGAAATATGAAATTTTGAATATTAGTTACTTATAAGATATAAATGATGTCCAAGAACAGTTCTTAAACAATTCGAAATTTAAAAGGGTTGAAAATGCACAAAAAGCGTTCTAAAAACGTTCTAAATGGTATTTTCTATGCAATCTCAGGAAATACCAAACCGATTTAAAAAATTTTGGTGTCAAAATGATGGTGACAATGCTTGCTCGAAGATAGGCTATGTTTTATGTCGGTGCCACTACTCCAAAGGGGAGTGCAGGAGCAAAAAACGTTCTAAAAATGCGATTTATGTGTTACTGAAGGGCCTAGAAATATGAAATTTGAAATATTAGCTACTTATTAGATATAAAGGATTTCTAAGAACAGTTCTTAAACAATTCGAAATTTAAAATGGGTGAAAATGCGCGAAAAGCGTTCTAAAAACGTTCTAATGGTGGTTTCTACACAATCTCAGGAAATACCAAACCGATCTAAAAAATAATGGCGTCAAAATGATGGTGACAACGCTTGCTCCAAGGTAGGGTATGTTTTATGTCGGTGCCACTACCCCAAAGGGGTTGCAGGAGAAAAAGTTCTAAATTGCGGCTTTTGCGTTACGGAAGGACCTAGAATGATGAAATTTGGAATAGTAGTTAGTTATAAGATATAAATGATGTCTAAGAACAGCTCTTAAACAATTCGAAATTTAAAAGGGGTGAAAATGCACAAAAAGCGTTCTAAAAAACGTTCTAAATGGTAGTTTCTACACAATCGCAGGAAATACCAAACCGATTAAAAAAATATTGGTGTCAAAATGATGGTAATAACGCTTGCTCCAAGATAGGCTATATTTTATATCTGTTTCGACTACCCCAGAGGAGATGCAGGAGCAAAATGCGCGAAAAGCGTTCTAAAAACGTTCTAAATGCCGATTTGTCGGCAATATCTCAGGAAGAATGAATCTGATTTCAAACGTAATGGTAGAAAATTGATGCTGACAGCCCCTGCTCTAACATAGACGCTATTTTATGTCGGTATCACTATCACCAAGACGTTGCAGGAGCAAAACAGCGTTCTAAATTTCGATTTTTGTGATCGGTAGGGGCTAGCAACTTAAAATTAGGCAAGGTACATATTTATTAGATATAAATGATCTTTAAGAACAGTTTCGAAAAAATTGGAAATTTAAAAAGGGGTGAAAATGCGCGAAAAGCGTCCTAAAAACGTTCTAAATTGCGATTTCTACTCAATCTAAGGAAATACCAAAGCTATTTCAAAAGTAATGGTTGCAAATCAATGGTGACAGACCCTGCTATAACATAGGTTATATTTTATGTTGCTGTCACTACCATCTGAGGGTTGCAAAAGCAAAACAGGTTCTAATTTGCGTTTTTTGCACAACTGAGGGGTCTAACACTTTAAAGTATGGCATGGTATTTACTTACAAGATGCAACTGCTTTCTAAGAACAGTCGAAAGAAAATTCCAAATTTAAAGAAATGAAGTGAGTGAAAAGCTTTATAAATTACAATTCTTAAGCAAACTTATAAATTACCAAACCGATTAAAAAAATAATGATGAAAAATTTTGGTGATAGAACTTGCTCAAACATAAGCTATATTTTATGTCTGTTCCACTACCACCAGAGGGTTGCAGGAGCTAAAAACTTTCTAAATTGCGAATTCTGTGATACTGAAAAGGCTAGAAACTTTAAATATGACATGGTAGTTACTTATAAAATATAAACGCACTCGAAGGAACGTCGAAAATAAATTCGAATTAAAAAGTGGTGAAGCGAAGGGGAGGTGCGAAAAGCATTCTAAAAATGTACTAAATTACGATTCTATGCAATTTCAGGGAATGTAAACCGATTATAATAGTAATAGTTGCGAATCAATGGTAACAGTGTCTGATCCTACACAGGCTATATTTTATGCAGGTGATTCTACCAGCTGGGGTTCACAAGAACAACAAACGTTCTAAAAAAGGGCTTTAAAAGTTTTTTAAATTACGTTTCTGTGGAATATTAGGAAATAACAAACCGATTTCAAAATTAATGTTGGCAAATTAAATGTGACAGTTCCTGTTTCAACATAGCCCTTTATGTTGAGAGAGGTGGTAGGACTTGGAATTTGACATTATGGTTCATTTTAAGATGTAAGAAGATGGTTTCTAAAAAAATCAAATCTTCAAATGAATACTGAAATAAGCGTATTAATTGAGCATAAAAGTTTCAAAATATTTTCTAAATTATCATTTATTTAGTTTTATTTCATTTTATTAATTTAAGTTTCATTTATGCCTAATGCAGTGTAATAATGATGTTTAATCAAACTGTGTTTTAAATAGTAATTTTTGAATTATTCCTAAAAGGAATAAGTACATTTTAATTAAAAAAAACCTTTTATTAAAATAAAATATTACCTTTTAATAAAATAAAAATTTAGTTTGTACCTTTTAATAAAAATTAGACATATAAATATCACTTGGTATATTTCAAATATTACGCGAGCAAAGCCGCGGGGTTTGCTAGTAAGAAGATAAAGCTTTTTAAAATAGAAGTTTTAAAATGATTTCAAACGTGTTTTTGTTTAATCCAGAAACAAAAATGTGGGAGGAGGTTAATTCTTAATTATTTTACATTTGATCAAGATATATATCATAAGATAGCATTTCATTCATTTGTTATGAAATTGCGAGATTTATGTATCCTAATACAAATATAAATGAATGGCGAATTAAAAATCGAACTTGCTGTTTAAAATGCTGTTTAAAGTGACAATAATACACACCTAGCAAAACAAACAGATTTTTCCCTTGATTATTGCATTTTAATTCATTTATTCGAAAATTGTTCCTATATATATATTATATATTATTTTAATTCATTTATTCTAAAAGTGTTACTATATATGTTGTAAGTTAATTGAAAAATACGGCTCTTTGCAAAGGGCCTAGGCTGTTAATAACTTTGTTTCCTACCAGAAATTTTATTTAATAAAATGTAACTTATTTCCAATTGGTATTTATTTGCCGTTATTTATTAAGTAAAGTTTCTGGTTTAGAACAGATTTATTTTAGCAGCAGCTTATACTCAAGTAATTAAGGTACTTCATTTTTATTTTTAGGATACATTTTTCGCAAAGACCTCATGTAGGCAATCAACAAAATTTTAAGATGGGGCACACTTTTAATGTTTTCTGAGCAATACATAGAGTAGATAGGATGCAGAATGATTATATTTATAAAACTTATGTAAGAAAAATTGTTGTTTCAATGGAATCTGCAGATAACGCAGATTTTTAGTGTTATCACAACATTAAGTAGAGAAAATGGTTGATTACGAAAATAATTATAAAAAATATATAAGAAAATTTCTGCAATAATGAAATCTGTAGATGAATCAGATGTTTAATGTTCCCGCAGGATCATGTATAGAAGATGAATCGTCAAATCAAACTTATAATAAAAAATATATATGAAAATTTCTTTATTAATGAAATCCGCAGATGAGGCAGATTTTTTGTGTTTGTCCAGTGTTACGTAGAGAAGACGAATTTCTGAATGAAAATAATTATAAAACATACATAAGAAAATTGCTATATCATTTATATTGCTATATCATTATATAATACATTTTTCGCAAAGACCTCATGTAGACAATCAACAAAATTTTAAGATGGGGCACACTTTTAATGTTTTCTGAACAATACATAGAGTAGATAGGATGCAGAATGATTATATTTATAAAACTTATGTAAGAAAAATTGTTGTTTCAATGGCAGACTTCAGATAACGCAGATTTTTAGTGTTATCACAACATTAAGTAGAGAAAATGGTTGATTATGAAAATAATTATAAAACATGCATAAGAAAATTGCTATATCAATAAAAACTGCTGATCAAGCAGATTTTTAATGTTTCGCAATGCTACATGGAGATTATGGGTTGCTAATGAAAATAATTATAAAATAATAATTTATAATATATAAGAGTTATACTAATATTAATTTATAATATATAAAGAAATTTCTGCAATGGTGAAATCTGCAGATCCGCAGGACCGCATTTTTTTTTTTTTTTTTTTTTTTTTTTTTTTTTTTTTTTTTTTTTTTCAAAACAGTCATTTTTCGGAGAATGACCCATATATGTAATCGAACAATTTAAATTTTTAAATCTCCAAATAGGAAAAAAAAACTTTCAAATGAAATTTGTTTGCAAACTGCATCTCAGTTTATTGATTGTCTATGGTTTTAAAAATAATTTTCAAGCATGAAATATTTTTTTTAATTTATCTATAAGTGGAGCTCGATTACGAAATATTAATCCATTTGCCTTTAAAACTATCTAAAGAGTTCAGCATTTTCTTACGGCTAATATTCCAAGAAAAAATTAAAACTTCCTCTGTAAATAAATAAAATAATATAAATAAAACGCAAATTTAACATACATATAATTGAACTAGGCGCTTAAAACATTGGAATGATCAAAATCAAAAGGGCTGCCGTAAGTAGCAAAATAGTGGGCTAATAACTCTTAGCATGCAGCTAATACGAAAATATCGCTTTTGATAAATCTAAAAACTTTATATGATTGCATAATTGATATTTTCCATGTAAAAATGCTTTTTTTGTATTAGTGGGCAATCTAAAAAATATATTGCATGTAAAAAAAAATATTAGAGTTTTCACTAAAAAAGAATAGATATTTTTTCACCTATACACAGTATCCTGGGAGAGCCGGATTTGATCTCGTTGTAGTTTTCAATAGCAGAAGTCTGCCTAGTAATTTTCCATACAGTTTTAATAAAATTTTCATCGAAATTTGTTTTATTACAGAGAGTAACTTCATTTCACCTCCATTATATGAAAAAATAAATATAAGCACATTTCTTTGTTTTAAATTTTTATTCGACGTTATTTTTACAATTAACGAAAGTGTTCATTTTGATGTCAAAAAGGAAAGTTTAAATACATGAAAATTTACATTTGCTTAGTTGGGAAAATTCACATCAGTTTACTGCCATTACGTTAAAATTTTAGAAGTATAAGGTAACATACAAGAACTCACTTTTTAAGTTTTATTTTTTGCCATTTCCCTCAAAAGTTTATTTCCCAAACGATGGTCTTTCTTCAACAAATTTTCCCACTGAGAAGTTAGCAAAATTTTACAGGAATTTTTGTTGAAAAAATCTTGAACCATTTTGAACAATTCTGTCTCATCATACTTGTCAGAAAAAACAGCAACATCACACACATTTTCTACTGTCAAACACTGCATCAGGTATTCCACGCAAAATTCCTTGAGTTCCTGAATATCATATTTTTCGGATGTGTAATACAGATTTTGAGCGCTGAGAAACGATAATTCTTCAAGTTTTCCAGTATACAAATAGTCCAAGAATTGCTGAAAAGAAACGGGATCGCAGTCCAGTATGGTTATCACTCCCGTCTGTCTCTCCAAAGTATTGTGCCTAAAAGTAGCAGCAAAGACGCTCGAGCGCGCGATTAACACAGATCTGTGGGCCTTGTATTCCTTGTCCTTTACTTTGAAAGTCACATCGCAGGTCTCTTTGTTAGCAAAAAGATCTTTGAAGTTCTCTGACAGTTCATTCAATCCTGAAATCAAAATTAAAAATTTAATCATAAGTAACAGGATCGATTTGATGCGTAGTGATCTACTTACCGCTATGACACGTGTAGCTTTACCCCTTGCCTGTGGAATATATTTGAGAAAAACGCGCCAAAAATGGAATTTTTTTTTCTTTGAATGGTTTGAACAAATGACATTTGGGAAGAACTGCAAAATTATAAAAATCCCTCAAATGACGCGCAACTGCCAAAATTTTTCGGGGGAAAGTATCGCCATCTATTGGAAAAATTGAAAATTACATATTATGCATTGAAGGAACTGAGTTCGGGCGTCAGAGGCAAGGAGTTAAGGCTATTCTCAAATCCAAAAGGGCAACTTTATGATATGTTTTAATTTGTTTTTGTACGGAAATGCATGAAACTAGCAGGTGTTGTTTGTTCAGAAACTATATAATCAAACTGTGTTTTCTAGCTTTTTTTTTTTTTTTTTTTTTGAAAACGCAATAGATTTTTCAGAAAATAGTGTGAAAGTGGGAGTTTTGAACCGAATTTCCGTGCGGAAGAAGAATAACCACTCAAGGAAGGGTGAAAAACGTCTTTGTCACGTGATCAAAACCATTTAGAACTCAATAGGTATTTTATCAAAAAATGGAAAACACAGTCCGATTTTGAAAGTCACATCACAGGTTTCTTTATTAGCAAAAAGATCTTTGAAGTTCCCTGACAGTTCATTCAGTCCTGAAAACAAAATTAAAAATTTAACCATAAGTAACAGGACCGATTCGATGTCGTAGTTATTTACTTACCTCTATGTCTTGTGTAGCTTCAGACTGTTCTCAAATCCAAAAGGGCAACTTTATGACATAAGTTTTAATTTCTTTTTGTACATAGATCTTTCAGAAAATAGTGTCAAAGTGGGCGTTTCGAACCGAATTTCCGTGCGAAAGAAGAATAACCACTCAAGAGGGACTTTGTCACGTGATCAAAATCGCTTAAGTAACTCAATAGGCAATTGATTGATAAAAAAAATGGAAAAAACAGTTTGATTCCAAACCGCTTCCATAGTCAGGTCTTCCATTTTTATATCTTTCCGTTAAAAAATGAATTTGTAAATGTATCAAAACATTTTACGCTTGTTGAGCAGAGCAGTTGAGAACAGCCTTAATCCTTAACTGCTGTGACAGATGTCGCATATAGCTACTGTGAACGGAATCTGAGACGGGTGATCAAAAGAAGAATAAAAAGATTCGATTAACTCATGGGGTACTGTTTCTGTGCTATATTGTAAACATCTGTGCTCTACCGGGCTTATCATAATTAAAATTCGCTCTAGCGATAGTATTTTATTTGCAGATTTATTTTTATGAGGATGCTTTTACTTTCGAAACCGGTTACGAAAGTGAAAGTGTCTTAATTAAAAATACCTGAAAACAAAACAAAATCGAAAAAGTAAAAAACGGCAGATGTAGAGATCAATATCAGCTACCCAATGCAAAAAAAAAAAAAAAAAAAAAAAAAAAAAAAATCCTTTAAAAACATTGAAATGCAAACGAGATATCTTAAAACATTTCTCCCGTTGGATTAACATTAGTGAACGGATGTTTTCGCCTGGCGGAAGTAGCCTCTTAATCAAGGCAACTGTTTTAGTATTCTAACATATTAACCCTTAATTGCTATTACCGATCTCACAGACCTCTCTCACTGTTTACAAAAAAAAAAAAAAACTCTGTATTTTATAACAAAAGGTGCTTTTACCCCGGCTGCCAACAAGATTGCTGTAAATTTTACAAGCTACTGTCTTTAAGAGTGCAGCAAAATTTATCAAGGGTAGGGAAAATCGCGTTCCAATTTGCTGCATAGTGCACATGGCAGAAAAAAATCGATTTTACTTCAATTGTTGTTTGAATTCGTTTTATGAGCATCGCTACTTGAATTCGATTTCACAGCATCGGTGCTTGAACAATGACAAAAAGAAACGCACCAAAAATCACTGTATTATGCAACAAAAGGTGCTGCCACCCCGATTGCCAACCCCCTGGTGTAAAATTTACAATTACAAATTAACTGTTGTCTTTAAGAGTGCTGTAAAATTTCTCAAGTCAAGGGAAAGTCGCGTTGCTATTGGCTGCGCGGTGCAATTGACAGAAAAATTGCGATTTTTACTAAACTTGTTGCTTGAATTTGATTTCACAGCATCGGTTCTTGAATTCGACTTCACAGCATCGGTGCGTGAAAAATTATAACTTTTTTTTTTTTTTTAACAGCGCTTTTTTTTCTTTTTTTTTTTACCAATTTCACAGTTTAACTGGTAATTTTAATGTTAACTATAAATACTAAAGAAATTTTTTTTCGTTTGGAAACTTTGTACCACAGCTAGAGATATTAACCCTTTGTATCCCTGTGTTGCATAACAAAACATACCCAAAAGTCAAAATTACCGGTACAGTATTAATTTTCCATGCCAAAGTTTTATTTATCATTTGAGCAGTTTCACAGTGATATTGCTAAAATGATCTTCGCATTTTTGTAAAATAAAAAAAGTTGGAAATTGCCCGTCAAACGTGGCAAATGAGATGCGTTCGTACTATAACTAGTTTTATAATTATTTTTTGCACCCCATATTGTACTGAATGTATAATTTTTTGCACTTCATAAAGTGCATAGTCTATAACATCATTAAAATGCACTTCCACTAATTTTTTTTTGCATTCCCCGTAATGTAACGGAACACTTTTGACTGTCCCTTTAATTAAACTATACATGCGATTTTCCTAAAATTTGAAATGGCTCGACAAAATTTTGCAACAATTATATCTTTAAAATTTCAGACCATTCGGAAGGCTGTAACATCATTAAAATGCACTTGCAATAATTTTTCCCATTGGACGTAATGTAAAGAAAAACTTTTGACTGTCCCTGTAATTAAACTATACAACCGATTTTCATAAAATTTGAAATGGCTCGAAAAATTTTGCAACAATCATACATTTAAAATTTCAGACCATTCGGTTGGGTAGTTTTTACTCTGTTATATGTGGACGGACAGACGGACGGACGGACGGACGGACGGACTGAACGACGACTATAGGTGCTACGTATTTATATAATTACGAACGCACCTAAAAAGCAGGAGACGCCCAAATGTAGATTTTTTACAAAGGTAATTTCGTATATTTTAGGATTTTGTATTAGGAAATGGACAATATTTAAGAAAAGTATGTAATTTTCTGTTTTTTACAGATATGAAAAAGGTACATTTTATTCTACAATTTTTTTAATTATTTTTTACATGCTTAAAATAATGTATTCTAACATCTGGGTAAATATTTTTCAAATAGGAGTTGTTGTATCACAAAGGGCTAAGACATTTGAATAGGTGGATTTTAATTATAATAGTCTTTTTCACAAAATTTAGTACAGAACAGTATCCTATGAGTTAGAACCTTATATTCATCTTTCGGTGAAGCGGTCCCTGAGATATCTCACAGTAGCTAATGTGACAATTTCTGCCACAGCAGTTAAGGGTTAATCAAAAGCATTTTTTAATAGAACGGCATATAACTATCGCATTTCAATAGGGCCTGATTAAGTCTCCTGTTCCTGCCGGCGAAGACACTCACGAGCTTAATCCTATGGGGAGTTATTTTTCTAATATCTCGTTTGCATTTCGACATTTTTAATTTTTTTTTTTTTTTTTTTTTTTTTTTTGCATTGGATAGCCGAGATCCGTCTCTACATCGCATCCTCTTTCGATTTTGGTCGCAGATATTTTTAATAAAGTTACTTTCACTTTCAAAACCGGTTCTGAAAATGAAAGTGTCATCCTAAAAAATATCTGCAACCAAAATCGAAAGAATAAAAAAGGTGCGATGTAGAGACGGATCTCGGCTATCCAATGCAAAAAAAAAAAAAAAAAAAAAAAAAAAAAATATTTAAAAATGTTGAAAATCAAACGAGATATTAGAAAAATCCCTCCCCATATGATTAGCATTAACTCGTGAGTGTCTTCGCCGGCAGAGACAGAAGCCTTAAGCCTTTATGGAGAGTGGGAAGACATTCACCCCTATTTCCGAATAGAAAATTTCATCTTATCTATGTAACAAAATTCTGCGTTTAAATAAACCGACGATTACTATTTAGAAATAGTAAATAATATTAACATCATCATTATTTTTTTACTTTCCTTATTTTTACTCCAAATTATAAAAAATCATATTTGTATTACCTGTTTTTTTTTTTTTTTTTTTTTTTTTTTAACCTGCATAGGATTGTTCAATAAAAACAAATAAAAATGTATTTTATTTAACAGTTATTTTTGTCATAAGCGATAGCTAAAAAAAAAAAAAAAAAAAAACATCAGAATGGACCAAGCCATATTTTCATCGAAAATTCCTAGTATTTTTAGTAAAACTCATATAGTTTTAAAATATGTCTGTGTCTAAATTTAAAAAGACTGAAATGTAAGAAACTGCTTTCAAAACTAGCCTTAAAATGTTTGGCAAAAATTTGTATAATTTGGGAAAGCAATTTTTATTTTATTTTGTTGGTTCCTTCCGGATCTCAATCAGACACTAATATGCAATTGTACTATGTTTGTGTTTTGGGTTATAGAAACAGACTAGAAGCAATTTTTCACACCGGCGTAGACAAAGGTATCGCATATAAAGAGTTGCATTATTTTTCTATAATATTTCCTCAAGCTGGAAATGATATATCAACTATGAATTACTAAATAGATTCTCTTAAATAAACTTCTAAATAAACTTATAAATTTGTAGCTTCGAGTAGGGTTTTCTTTTTATTGTTATTATACCTACTCTACATAAAACTAGAATTTAAATTTCAAAAGTGCCCCCTAACGCCCCCCCCCCTCAAAAAAATAGTTTCCTAAAATTGCATAGAACTTGTATTAGCTTTGTAGTCTGTAGTTAGCCTTTTGAAAAGGGGTCCGGAAAATGTCCTCTCTTTTAAAGCCACTGTATACAGTTTGAGCAATTTACGTAAGCTAAGTTACTTAAAACACAGATACGGACACTTTTGGGTGGTTAAAACCAATTTTGACCTGTTTTAGACGATTAAAACCAGTTTTGACAGGCTTTGCACTGCTACGGGATACAAGAAGTTTGAATACCAAAATTTTCATTAAGTACTGGTCGCCATATCTAAACACATAATTCTTTTCATCAAATAAGGCACATATCACTTTACGAACTCTCCCTGCGCGTACGAACTCCAATTAACCACTGCCTTAGTTAAAATTAGTTTGACCGGTCAAATTTACAACACTGCTACACGGGGCATTTTCTTTTGACTTTTTTTGGGGGGGGGGGGGGGAAATCTGACAAAATTAAACTTGCTAAAATAACATTTTAATCTAATAGACGAATACCTTGATTCAAAATAAAGAAAAAATGGTCAGCAGCGAAAATTTTTTTATTTAACTGAGGTTTAAGTTAAACTTGCGAGTTTAATTTTCCTTACCATTTTACCCCAATAACTTTTTATTTTCTTCTAAATTTTTACTTATAATGAATTTGCATAACACCCACAGGACATTCAAATAAGAAATAATAACAATGTAGTACTTTTCATACAGAATTTTTGTATAACATTGTCTTAAAGGGGTATTAAAGAAGGGACGATAAGGTAAAAAAAAGGGGATGGTATTGGAAAAAAGGGACGAAGTGATAAAAAAAGGGACGATTTTTAGGGAAATCATGTTAAGACTAAGTGATAGCCACAATGTTCATTGATTTTTAGAAACAGTTGTTAACATTGAATTAAATTATTATTATTTTTTTTAATTTACCTCGAAAAGTGCAGGAATAAACCTTGGGGACGGTGAGACTACCAATAAAGCCATGATGCTTGAAATTGATATTTAAATGCTGATTTAAATTCTACAGTAAATTTCCTGCCAAAGAATTTTAGACATTATTTCTCTAGCATACTTCTGCATGAGAAAAAACTTTAAAAAAATTCTATGGCTGCATCTGAAATGATTTTCTGTATCATTTTAGAAGAGGGATGGTAAGGAAACCCAGGGACATAGTTTAAAAAATAATAACAACCCTAAAAATGTGTGCAGGTTAATTTTTAGCTACATATTTATACAAAACAATAGTTCCAGTTTCAGAAAAAAATTACATCGAATTATTTTTATTGAAACAATTTTATCCAGACAGCTCCAAACTTAAAAATCAGCATCCAGGGACACGGAACGGTATAGGAGTTTTCCAGGTGTTTGGACCCCAACATCACCCAAAACTTATTTATCTCGTTAATATTGTTGTGCAATCATGCAATGGAATGCTCTCCAATATATGAAATAAAAAAAACACAAAAAAGTGTATTAAAATAAAAATTATTATTCAGGGACATGAAAGTCAAAAGATTGTGAGAATGCCCCATATACTGTCTACTATATGCAAGTCGTTTTCTGTTATCTTAATTTTTTTTTTTTCATGAGATACTGAGTCTTGAAGATGGAGGCATAACAGGCAGCCTCAAAAAAAGAAGAGGACAATTAGAAACAAGAAACATTTTAATGAATCAATTTTCTGAGTTTATTTACCCCCATCAAAAAATGTAGCCCCTTCTTTCCCCTCAGTAAAAAAAGTGCACTTTGTTCTTTCTTCTTTAAAAAATTGCCTTGCATGGTAAAAACTGGCTCAATGTTGCATTGAAAAAAATGTTTTTACTTTTAAATATTAAAGGTATGTCAAATGTCGAATGGTGCGAGTAACGAGATACCCATGGTCGCTGGTTCATTAACTACACTTATTAATTTAATTTACTTTATATACAAGAATATTATTTACAGTTTATACATTATTCGAAGAATTATATACATTATTTGAAGAATATTGGATCCAGCGAACGCACCATAGGTCCGCAGAGATCGTCGAAAACCAAACAACTGAACTATTCTTAAAGGTTGCCAAACGGCCAAACCTAAATTACAGAAGAATGCGCCATGGAGGCGCGCGCGACAGTCAAGGTTAAGAGAAGAGGTAACATACCGGCCCCCGTTGACATGTGTCAACATTCAACATAATAATACTAAATATAACAATAAACAATAGGAATTAAAATTCTAAAAACAATATACACTAGTTTCCAAAAAAATTACAAATATGCTACTTCCAATAATATACACTTAAGTTTTTCAAAGATGAGAATTAGATAAATTATAATGCAAACAGTGGTTACACTTGAATATCATAAAAACTATTATCAAAATTAGCACTCAATACACATAGCAAACTAATAAAATTAACAAAGTTTATAATATTTAATTAAAGAAAATATATAGATACGGTAACAGTTAGATTTAGATTCTACGTGAAAACTGAAGCAAAGAATTGGGTTCTGTTATCCCAATTTTAACTTGATATACATAATAAATGTTCAAAATAAAAATATACAATAGTGATGATAATAATGCAATGAGTTAAATGTTTTAAGATAATAGAAATCAGCAATCATCTAATGGAAGAGGACACATTTTTGAGACGGACCTCGTAACTATACCTGTTGCTGTTTTGATGTGTAAAACTCTGACTTTTTTATCAGAGCCATGTATTACTTTAAGGATACGACCTAATGCCCATTTGCCAGGAGGTAAATTATCCTCCTTTAGGATGACCATACATCCTTCTTTTAGATTTTCTTTTTCAATGTACCATTTTGTGCGTTGCTGTAAATTAGCCAAATATTCCGTGTTCCATTTTTTCCATAAAAGTTGGGTCATTTGGGTTAATTTTTGCCAGTTAGACAACCTATTATTATTAATTTTGGTCAAATCCGGTTCAGGAATTGAAGTAATTGGTCGGCCTATTAAAAAATGGGCAGGGGTCAAGACTTCAATTTCATTTGGATCTGACGACAAAGGGACTAAAGGTCGAGAATTTAAAATTGCTTCAATTTCTGTGGTTAATGTCCAAAATTCTTCGAGTGTGACTCGAGAATTGCCTAAGACTTTTTTGAGATGATATTTAAAGGATTTCACCCCAGCCTCCCATAATCCACCAAAATTGGGTGAACGAGGAGGGATGAATTTCCAGTTAACAGCCTCAGAGGCCAAATAATTAGACAAAGCATCATCGGGTTTACATACCAGGGCATGTAATTTCTTCAACTCTTTATTTGCATCTACAAATGTAGTTCCATTATCTGACATTATAGTTGTGCTTTTACCTCTTCTAGCGAAAAATCGTTTCAGGGTGGCAATAAAGGATTCAGATTTTAAATCTGTTACTATATCCAAATGAATTGCCTTTGTGGCGAGACAAACAAAAATTGCAACATAAATTTTATTATAATTGCCCTTTCTCTGATTTTTATACTTAATCATAAAGGGTCCACAGAAATCAATCACACATTTTTGAAATGGTGGGCTAGGGTTTACTTGTTCTGAAGGCAAATTTCCCATTATTTGATTCGCACTTATTGGCTTGTTTCTGAAACAGGTTATGCATTTATGAACTATTTTACGCGCTAAAGATCGCCCATTTATTACCCAATATTTTTGCCTGACATGATGTAATAAGGATTGTGGCCCTAGATGGAAAAACTTGTTATGAAAATATTCAAAAATAATTTCACTTAATTTATTATTATGGGGTAAAACAACAGGATGTTTGTTTTCAAAAGTCAGACTGGAGTTGCCTAGGCGACCTCCAACTCTGATAATTCCTGCAGAATCTAAATAAGCATTCAAAAATTTTAATGGACTTTTACCTGACAGGCTCTTCTCGTTCTTCAGTTGTTTTATCTCTTCAGAAAATGTAGAATACTGTACCTGTTTAATCAGGACAACTTCCGCTTTTTTCAACTCATCAATTGTTAAAGGACCACTTTTTTTTTCTTTATCATTTTTACAATTTTCTATAAATCTAAAAATATAACTAATAATACGAATCAATTTCAAAAAATCATTAGTCAAAGTAAACAAACAATTATACAGTAAATTTTCAGTCTTAACTGTGAGGTTAATGTCCTGAACTGATTTGAATTCTAACGCATAGTCATTATTTGTTTCTAGATCTACTGGATTATTTTCTGCATGCTGAATTTTGTCACGAAGAAAGTTCGGACCACAAAACCAAAGGTTACAATTTAAAAGTTCCTTAGCGTCCAGTCCTCTAGATATTACATCAGCTGGATTATTATCCGATGTCACATGCTGCCATTGGTAAGAGTCTGTAAGTTCTTGTATAGCAGCGACTCGGTTACTCACGAATGTTTTTAGTAAATGTGGTGATTTTCCAATCCAAGCAAGCGAGATCGTGGAGTCACTCCAGAGAACGATATTTTCTATTCGAATGTCCAGTGACGGTAGAACTTTATGAATTAGTTTCGCTAATAGGAGGCAAGAACATAATTCTAAGCGAGGAATCGACACTGTTTTTATAGGAGAGACTCTGGATTTGCTGCACAATAGTTGCGCAGCAGGAGATCCTTCAACTGATAAAGACTGAACATAAATTGCAGCTCCATAGGCTAACGAAGAGGCATCAGCAAACCCATGTATGATAATGCGATCTTCATGAAAAACAAATCTAGAAATCTTTAAGTTCTCTAACTCTGAGAGGGTGGATAGAAAGTCATTCCATTCTCTTTCCAGAAAATCCGGTAATGGCTCATTCCAATCGATTTTGGCTAACCAGAGCTTCTGCATAAATATCTTAGCCCTTGTTACTACAGGCCCAATTAATCCTAACGGGTCAAATATTTTTGAAATTAGAGATAGAACATCTCGTTTACTATAAAATTCTTTGTTAAGAATTTTCAATTTATACAGAAAACAGTCACTTTGTGGTTCCCATAGAACACCCAATGTTTTTACTGAAGTACAATCTGGCTGATCATCGAAACTATATTCGGTGGCAACCCTAGCATGAGATTCAACTAATTCTCTATGATTTGCACACCATTTGTGCAATTTCATTTTTCCACGATTCAAAAGTTGAATTAATTGTAATTTAAGGATTTTAGCCTTTTCGAGAGTTGATTCCCCGGAAAGAAGATCATCAACATAAAAGTCCTTTAAGACGACTGACGATGCTAGAGGTAAGTTTTTTTGTTCATCTAGAGCTAATTGCTTAAGAGCACGAGTAGCTAAATAAGGAGCGTTAGATGTCCCATAAGTCACTGTATTGAGCTTATAAGTTTGTACTGGCGCGTCAATATTGTTCTTCCACAAAATTCGAAGAAAGTCTCTTTGCGAAGGATTAATTAATACCATTCGATACATCTTCTCTACATCCGCAGTAAATGCATATCTATGTTTTCGAAAACGAATCATAATTAAGAATAACTCTTGTTGTGGAATTTTACCCTTTAAAAGGAGGTCATTCAATGACAACCCAGACGTCGTTGGCGTTGACGCGTTAAACACAACACGCAAGCGTGTAGTACTTTTTTCTGGTCTGTAAACTCCATGATGAGGTATATAATAACAGTCCTTTACGGATTCCGATTCCTCCACTAACTCCATATGATTTAAATTTTTATACTCGTCCATAAATTCCGAATACAGAGGTTGCAAGTTCGAATCCCTATCTAATCGGTGCCAAACTTGATCGAGTCTTTTTTCGGCTAATTTTTTTGATTTTCCTAAAAATGTAGCATCCTCCATAGGCATGCTCACAACGTACTGACCAGTGGCAGTTCGATAATGCGTAGTTTTAAAATGATTTTCGCAAAAATTCTCTTCTTCACTAAGCAACGAACTGGAATCATTAATATTTTCGATTTCCTAAAATTGTCGCAAGGATTGTTCTATTTTTTCATTTTGAGTGAGTAGACCACAATATTGAGAATCGCTTGGGGAATTACTCACAACACCGCTAGCTACATATCCAAACACGGTGTCTTGAAATAACAAGTTTTGTGATGAGCAGCGAATTTGACCGGCTTTCAATAAATCAAAAAAGCATTGAGCACCCAATAATAAATGTATTTTTCCTGGTATATTAAATTTAGCATCTGCTAACGAGATATTTGTGGGTATATCAGTAATGTCTACTCGAATGGGCGTAAGTGGGGTTATTTCTGTAATTTTTGGCACTAAAAGAAATTCCAGTTCCCTTGTGAAATCTTTATTTTTATTTGAAATCACAGTTTCAATTTTATAATTCAGTGTCGTAGCTGTGCCATTCAGCCCAGATATAGGAGCAAAAACCTTTGTTTTCTTTAAACCCAATTTTTTTGCAAACTCAAATGATACACAATTAATTTGACTGCAAGAATCTAATAAATTTCTTCCCTGAATAAAATTCCCTTTACTCGTTTTAATTTCAATTATTGCAGTTGATAAAATGACGCTTTTATTCGAAGAAGGAAAACAATTTGAAAGACTTTGCGAAACTGCTAGATCAGGCGCCGCATTTCTTTCCCCCCGGTCCACTGTCTGCTCTTTTTCTGCCTTTTGATTTCGAGATTCATTATTAGAAGCAATTGATTTGTCTCTATGTAATAGAGTGTTATGAGATGAAGGTGATTTACAATGTTTACACATATGTTTTGACACACAATTAGAAACTAAATGAGATTCCGAAAAACATTTCAGGCAAAGCTTATGCTTTTTAACGATAGCATATCGTTCACCAAACTGCATATTAAGAAATTTCTTACATTTATATAGAGGATGAAATTGATCACAAATAACACACTGCCTCTCAGAACTAGAATTTACTAACAAAGATTTGGATTTTATTTCACTACTGATTTTTGATCTAGTTACGTTTCTATTTATACTTTCGAGCGATTGACTTCTTTTTTCTAAAAACTGCATTAAACTGTCAAAGCTTGGGACTTCAGATGTGTTTATTGACAATTCGTATTGTTTCCGAGACTCTTTATCCAATTTGTCTAAAATTATGGTTGTAAACAAAATGTCCGAGAGTTTATTTCTCTCAAATCCTAAGTTGGTTAGAGCCCTGATATTTTTGTTTATAACATCTACTAATCGCCTTAGTTCTTTAGATGACTCGTGTGCAATTCTTTCGAAATCTAATACAGCCTTTAAATGTATATTTACAATAATTCGTTTATTCTCAAATCTATTTTCTAATGCTTTAAACAATGAATCAAATGTGTCTTCTGGAGTTTCTAATTGTTTAGCTTCATTTTTTAATGCGGAATGTAAATAATGTAATTTCTGAATTTCAGATAGCTGTTCATTATTCGTAACAATATTGTTAAATTCGATTTTGAACATATTCCAATCCTCATACTTTCCACTAAATTGAGGAAGTGGAATTTCTGGCAATTTGATCTTACAATTACTAAATTTCAATTCAGGACTTTTAGTTTCATTTTTATCAGAATTTAATAATAGATTGAAACTTACCTCTAGCTGTTCCACTCGTTCTTCCAACTCCATTAATGAAGAGTCGATTTCCGTCATATCATGATCGTCAGGAGCTGTTGTGTAATAATCAGTACGTAACGAATCGATGTTATTGGAAACCTTTTCAAGAGTCTTGAGTTTTGTATCGATTTTGATTTTTGACCACGTAGCGGTCTCATCATTTAGTAGAGTTTCTAGCCTAGTGAGCTGAGCTTTTAACGAGCCCCTCGATCTGTTTAAGGACACTAATGTGACCATTTCAATTGGTAATTTCACAACAACTAAAATACAATCCTAATGTAAACGAAGAATTAAAACCAAAACCACCTCCGGTGAGTGGACCAATGTCGAATGTCGAATGGTGCGAGTAACGAGATACCCATGGTCGCTGGTTCATTAACTACACTTATTAATTTAATTTACTTTATATACAAGAATATTATTTACAGTTTATACATTATTCGAAGAATTATATACATTATTTGAAGAATATTGGATCCAGCGAACGCACCATAGGTCCGCAGAGATCGTCGAAAACCAAACAACTGAACTATTCTTAAAGGTTGCCAAACGGCCAAACCTAAATTACAGAAGAATGCGCCATGGAGACGCGCGCGACAGTCAAGGTTAAGAGAAGCCGTAACAGGTAGCTTTAAAAATCAAAAGTATGCCTTTAAAAATCAAAAAAGTGACTTTAAGAATCCGAAAAGCGCCCCCCATAACCGCTGATAGCGGTCTCACAGACCGCTGCATTTTTCAATTTTCACAATTTTCCAGTTTAACTATAGATACTGGTTAAATTTTGTTTTATTTGGAGTCCTTTTACTTTCACTAGAGACTTTTGAATAGCTGAATTTTAAATATAATAGCCCTGTACATGAAGTTGCAGTATAAATATTGTCAACACCATTCTGAATAAAGGAATGTGTAGCTCATAGTTGTTTAGATATAAACGGTGGCAATTTCCAGCACTTCTCATCCTGATATCATATTTCACTGAAATCAAAGCAAGTCTGTTGAAAATATAGTTACGATACTTCATTATTGTTAAAGTAACAAAAGAAAATCCAAGTTTGACCTCGAGTGAGATAACATACACTCTATTTATGATTGAATAAGTGTATTGCGTTTATGGTTTCCTGGACAAAAATTGTATGTCTTGATGTCCATTATCAACCCTGAAAGATTTTCTATTTTGTTTACAAACATCCTTTCTTGTGAAAAAACAAGAAACAGATTTACTAGACAGTGTTCAGGAACTTGCATTTGTACATCATTAATTCCTATGAAAATCCTCATTAATGGTTAATTTTCTTAAGTTATACTTAACAAACAACAAATAAATAATGCAAAAACATTCTCTTTTATTTAAATATGATTCTGTTTCTAATTATTCTGAATATCTTTATAACTTGACAGTTAAAAGTAGAAGCTCTATAAGGTTTTTAAAAATATGTTTTAAAAGTTTTTTTTTTAAGTATTCGGTTTGGCGAATACTTCGATATTCGGCAGGCCAAATACTTTGATATTCGGTCAAGCCGAATATTCAGCATACCGAATACTTTGATATTCGGTCAATATTCGGTAGCATTACCGAATAGATACCGAATATTCGGTGCATCTCTAATTTTTACTAAAATGGAAAACATTATTCAGAATTTCCTTATTCAGAAACTATGTGATCGTAAGATCACATAGTTTCTGAATAAGGACACCTGCCGATTTCATGCGTTTCCGAACAAAAATTAATTAAATGATGTGTCAGTAAATAGCTGCTTTGCATTTGAGACCAGTCTTAAAGGTCGTACTATTTTAATTTTCAAAAAATCTCAATGATGAAAAAGTTGTTTAGGCAAAACTTACATTTTTAAACGTATGATATTTAAATATACACAAAGCAATTAAAATGCGCTGAATCTAAGTCACTTAATTTCTAATCAGAATAAGAGATATTTAAGTTTATATGAGTTTCAATGCATGATATCACTTTCCCCAGCAAAAAAAAAAAAAAAAAAAAAAAAAAAAAAAAAAAAAAAAAAAAAAAATTTGCATGTTAAATTTGGTCAATTTACAAAATTTGCTCTGCTGCCCCATCTTTTATTTATATCATCTACCAGTACACATATTTCAATTTATGTGAAAAAAATATGTCCTAAATAAATATCGAAAAATACTTTCCATTTTTTCATTCAAATTATTTTTTATAACTTAACCCTTTATGTACTGAATTATGAATTCATGAAATTTTTATCTTCTAAAGTATTTTTCGTGAATTGTTTAAACTATATTAGAATATTTACATAATCATTTAATAAATTTTAGAAGGATTGAAGAATTAGTTAAATTTGAATTTATAAGGATTTTCTGCAATATTTATAACACCACTAAAATCTTTTTTTTTTAATATTTTTCTTAGTATTTTGTAGAATTAGGAAATCTACAAATATAATGTTCTTACACTAGAAATATAGAAATGTTTCCGAATTGAAAAATTCTCCTCCCCCCCCCCCCCCCCCTCAATGCAAAGAAAGCTGAAAAGGTGAAAAGGCAAAAGAAATCATCCTTTTAAAAATATTTTTCTTTTGTGTAACCAATAATGCTTTTGGAACAAGATAAAGTAATGTATCTATAACTCATTCTAAACTGTATTACAACAAATCGATGCATTAAATGAATTTTATAATAAGTTATTTTAATGGTACTTATAAGTACCGTTAGTAGATAAAGGGTTAATTACTGAAAAATATTTATTTTTTTTTTCATTTTTTAGGGTTCCGTACTTAAAAAGTAAAAACGGAACCATTATAAGATCACTCCTGTGTCTGTCTGTCGCAGCCATTTTACTGGTAAACTATAGAACATGGAAAGTTCAAATTGCGGGAAGTAATAAAGACTATTGACCCACACATTTACAGATTATTAAACATTCACAACTATACAGGGTGTATCTAAACTCTTGGGCAAAACTTTAAGGGATGATAGTACACATCAAGACAAATAATATTAAATAGGAAACTAAGGGTCCCAAACGTCTTCCGAAGGAGATAGGTGCCTTTAAAGTTTAGGGTCCAAAATTTCAAATGATTATAAAAAAAACGGAAATATTGGTCGATTCGTTTGCGGTTTTCACTAGAACTATTCTTTATGTCAGTATTTTCTCGAAAATAAATTTTAAAGATACAGTTCAAAAAATGCCGATAGACTTAAATTTTGAGCTCAAAATCTGAATCCTTGGGAGTGGTTAAGTAGCACAAACTGAACTGTGTTCAGGAGTTAAAATTTCAAATGATTATAAAAAACGGAAAAATTGCTCGATTCGTTTGCGGTTTTCACTAAAACTATTCTTTATGTCAGTATTGCCTTGAAAATAAATTTTAAAGATAAAGTTAAAAAAATACCGATAAAGGGCGCTTTAGACTTTGAAGTAACGAACAACTATTTTTTACCGTTATTTTTTGTATCTCATTACATGCTTTCAAAAGCTTAGACTTAAACATAAATTTTGAGCTCAAAATCTGAATCGTTGGGAGTGGTTAAGTAGCGCAAACTGAACTGTGTTCAGGAGGGGGGTTCAAATTTCAACACATGAACACAGTTCAGTTTGCGCAAATTAACCACTCCCAACGATTCAGATTTTGAGCTCAAAATTTAAGTCTAAGCTTTTGAAAGCATGTAATGAGATACAAAAAGTAACGGTAAAAAATGGTTGTTCGTTACTCCAAAGTCTAAAGCGCCCTCTATCGGTATTTTTTTTTACTTTATCTTTAAAATTTATTTTGAAGACAATACTGACATAAAGAATAGTTTTAGTGAAAACCGCAAACGAATCGACCAATTTTTCCGTTTTTTATAATCATTTGAAATTTAACTCCTGAACACAGTTCAGTTTGCGCAAATTAACCACTCCCAACGATTCAGATTTTGAGCTCAAAATTTAAGTCTAAGCTTTTGAAAGCATGTAATGAGATACAAAAAGTAACGGTAAAAAATGGTTGTTCGTTACTCCAAAGTCTAAAGCGCCCTCTATCGGTATTTTTTTTTTACTTTATCTTTAAAATTTATTTTGAAGACAATACTGACATAAAGAATAGTTTTAGTGAAAACCGCAAACGAATCGACCAATTTTTCCGTTTTTTATAATCATTTGAAATTTAACTCCTGAACACAGTGCAGTTTGTGCTACTTAACCATTCCCAAGGATTCAGATTTTGAGCTCAGAATTTAAGTTTAAGTCTAAGCTTTTGAAAGCATGTAATGAGATACAAAAAAATAACGGTAAAAAATAGTTGTTGGTTACTCCAAAGTCTAAAGCGCCCTCTATCGGTATTTTTTAACTGTATCTTTAAAATTTATTTTCAAGAAAATACTGACATAAAGAATAGTTTTAGTGAAAACCGAAAACGAATCGACCAATGTTTCCGTCTCTTATAATCATTTGAAATTTTAACTCCTGAACCCAGTTCAGTTTGCGCTACTTAACCACTCCCAACGATTCAGATTTTGAGCTCAAAATTTAAGTTTAAGTCTAAGCTTTTGAAAGCATGTAATGGGATACAAAAAATAACGGTGTCCTTTCACGCACCCTCCTACTCAACAAATTAAAACACATTCACAATTTCCTTACTTACCTAACAAACTTAACGTAAGTCCTGGTTCTGCTGACCCAGTCTCACTGCCACCAGATCAAGCTTCAAACAGCACCAGAATCCTATCTTCTTTATAGCCTCCAGTAATTTCTCCTATCCATCAAGTATGTGGTCTTCTACGAACGCAAGAGCCTCTGCTCGTGCTTCCCACAATTCCATCAAGAGATACATCTCCAATGGATGCTTGAGTATTTGCTCGTGCCATCTTACTTTTGACCCGAAAATCATTACATCTCCAACGGACACTTGAGTATTTGCTCGTGCCATCTTACTTGTGCCACGCGAATCTTTTTTTCCCTTCCTGCCGCCCCTTGTCGCGAACAGTGATGTAATTTTTTTTAATTATTATTATTTTTTTTTTTAATCTTAGATGTTCTTATTATCCCGCTCTCTGTCGCGAGTAGGCGTTTCCTGGCGGGCAGGCGTTCGCCTTTTTTTTGTAAACTCACTTTGTTTTTTTTTTGTTTTTTTTCAAATAAATTCTGGGCTCTTGGTCGGTGGTGCGTGGCCGCCTTTGGCGCGTGTGTGTCGCCCCTTGCACCTCTTGTGTATATCCGTCTGCATACGGCCGGACATGGCATAACGAGCCTCAACGTGTCGGGGAACATACCGGGAGAGACGTTAAGCTCTAAGGGGCAGGTCTAGCCGGCCCTGAGCAGTCTCCCTTAGGCTGCCGAACCCTTAAAGACACGGACGGTTTGGACATACATGATGACAATGACGGCGTACTCTATGCTCCATCAGCTTTTAAAGCCTAGATAACAAATTTTAAGGATATATTTATGTAATCAATGGCCAGTAGCAGTATAAAAGCAATAAACGTCAAATTGTTAAAAACAGACTAATTTAATGAGAATTAATCACATAAATACTATGGGATTCGCGATCTGTTTGCACTGAGTGGCTCTCTCATTACACCTACCGTGTCTTTAAAGGTTAACTAAAAGCCTATATGAAAAAACGCGGAGCGGACCAAAGCGGCGTTGCAACTTTGCGACGTCCTTTCGAAGCGCACTTAGCACATGCTAAGTTAAAATTTTGAACAAGGGTTTTGCTTTAGATACACTGTAAAATGAAAAGATAATTACTACGCTGAATTTAGGTTTATGAAATGCCAAATGAAGTTTAAATAGGCACTACTTTTATTGTCAGCACTGAATTAAGTTCATTTTAAACAGATTAGGATAATTACCATTGTGTTTTCCTGCTCCAAAAGGTATGAAAACATGGAGGACTGGGAGCAGGAAAACATAATGGTAAACCTACGAGTCAGCCACTAAAATCGGGTTTTCAGGAGTTTTCCACCAAGATAAGATTTGGCAGACCGATTGCGTTTTAATATGCGAATCAAGATTTAACTAATCCTAGAATTTCATCCGTGAACTCGATGAGTTGTGCTGCCGGCTCCCGGCTCCCGGTCTAATATTTTCGTACCTGATTATAGTACATTTTTGTAGAATAAGAAACATCTGTCATTTTTTACAGTGTATAACATGCAACTTTCTACAATTTTGCTAAAATCTTGCCATTACATTCAGTAAACTTTGAAAGAGGCTTCATTGTGATGAACACAACAAAAACTAAATTGAGAAATCGAATATTTATAACAAATATCATTAATGTCATTTCAATAAGTGTTAATAGTCCAAGAGCCGACAGCACAAAAATCTATGTTATCAAACACAAGAAAAAAACCTTTATTTTATGGAAGACTAGAAGTAAGGGAATCAAATGATCCATGTCTGTCGGAAGTGAAGTGGTGCATAAGCCGAAAATTAATACCACCCATGGTTGACTTGTAGATTTAGAATTCTGTTTGTCTTACAAACAAAGGTATGAAAACATGGAGTGTAGGACAAACACAATTATAAACCTACGAGTCAACCACTGGTGGTATTAATTTTTGGCTTATGCTCCACTTCACTTCCGCAGATATGGACTATTAGATTCCCCAACTTCTACTCTCCCATAAAATAAAGGTTTTTTTCTTGTGCTTGATAACATAGGTTTTTGTGCTGTCGGCTCTTGGACTATAATGGGCCTAGTAGGCCGAAATTGCAATGTTCTGCCAGTAGCTCCGAAACTGCCTTTGAAGTAGGGGCTTCAATGGAAAAACGAAGGATTTTAAAAAAATAAAAGTTTTTGACACATATTTTGTTGTTTATATTGGAATTTTTCAGAATTCATTGAATGGGATAGCTTAAAATTTTGAGTTAACTGGGATGGGAAATTTTATTTTATAAGACTTTAGATTTAACTGGGGTTTGGAACTTGATTGAGCAGAACATTTAGATTATAGTTATTTTTTTAGTTTCTGTAGCGGATAATTTAATTTAGATGAATAACTGATCTACAAGCAGTAACAAAAACTTAGGCTATTTTAGTACATATTGAAAAAAAAAGGGGGGCTACATTAAGGCGTTAAAGATCGAATTTTCAATGTTTCACGACGAATTTATTTTGCTAACAATTTTTTGATTAGGGTAATGCTTTTTATTTCTGATTAGCCACATTGTTACCGTTCGTAAAAAGTCGATGAGAACCCCGTACATAAGTAATTACTTGTGTCTGGTTCTAAATTTTGCCCGCTCTTTCTTTCTATATCGAATATGATCTTTCTTTTTATGGAATATAAAAATAAAAACTTTTCATTCATTACTTACTTATTAACTTCAATGGCTTTACTACATCCAAAGCAATTGACTGAATGCAATTATTCATTTTAGCCAAGAACTTCAGTGAGCAAACGATTGTAAGGACATCGTCAGACACCAACTCAGATTTTCGCCGATATAGTTCAGATTTTTTAATTAAATTAGTAAAATCAGTATCTTTATCCCCGATTTTCAGAATTTGACTGACTAACTGCTCCACGCTACCATCACATTTTTTCAAACCGAAATAGCATTCCACGGAGTATTCTCTTTTCACATCATGACATTCAGTGAGACATATTTCTATGAATTGAGGACTTCCCTTTATCCAGTCTTGAAACAGAGCTATTTGCCATCGAAAATCTGTAACGGAGAAAGGTGGACTAGTAAACACGGTGTGTTTTAGAACTGGAGAGACAGCAAAAGAATAAGGAATTTTCCATTCAATCTGTATCTGTTTTATTTCACAGTGTACTATTTCGACTTCGCCATTTCCTTTATTATCCACCGTTGGTAAGTTGTTTCGAAATATAAAATCAACAACCTGAAAATAAATAAGACTGAATAAAAATACATAAAAAAAAGATTATTTTCGACTGAAAAAAATGTTGAAGAAAAATATTCCTAATCTACTCCCCGTAAGTGACGATAAAATTATACACAATTAAAACACGTTCCATAGTTGCCAATTTCCCGATTTTTTTAATACCAATATTTTTATGCAGAAATACTTGTTTTATACAATCGCACAATTTCTGCAATTAAATAAAGAAAACATTTTTGTAAGAATTTACTGGTATTAAAAAATCGGGAGATCAGCAACTACACTATATGGCCAAAGGTGGGCGGTCACTTGCGAGTTTAGACGTTTTGTTAAATATCTAGAAAAATACATGAGGAATTAACCTGAAACTGCAAGTTTGTAAACAGTATAGTATAGGTCATATATTTCCGCGAAGATTTTTTCCCTAAACTCCATAGGGGACCGTCAACAAATTGAAAAAGAACTAATATCTTTTGGATAACCCTGTAAAAACTAATGCAGCAAAAGCGTTCAAACTCAAGATCATTAATAAGTGGCTTATTGTAATATACTGTGTTAATATTTATGAGGATAGCATGTATACTCGTAGAGAAATTATGGTTTTTATAAAAACAGTCCCAAATTGGGCCAAGATTTTTGATTATAATTTGCAGAGTTCTTAATCTCTCTATTCTAAAAAAAAGTAACTACCGCTGTCACCGCCGCCGCTGCCGGTTTTGAATTTTTTGTGACCGGAGGTCTTTCTTCGTTAATATTGAGAAAAATAATGCATACAAAAATATGAAAATCAGTGGTTTCTCTCTATTCTAAAAAAAAGTAACTACCGCCGTCACCGCCGCCGCCGCCGGTTTTGAATTTTTTGTGACCGGAGGTCTTTCTTCGTTAATATTGAGAAAAATAATGCATACAAAAATATGAAAATCAGTGGTTTTATACAGAAATGTTTGATGAACACGCTGATGCAGACAGTTTTCAAATCGAAGAATTATTTTAAGAGATATTTAATGCTAAAGTTGGACAAAATCGTTCCACTAAAAAAGTTTTATAGCAGCAAAAACTATACATGGCAGTGTAATCCTTTTTAGATCATTTTATGCGTTAGAATTTGCCGGAGTGCAGATTGTATTAATTTTTTTATTTTGACTCATTTTTTCAGGTTTTATTTCTATTTTAAATTCAAATTTTCAGCATTTCTATAGATATTTTTTACAGATTTCAGAAAATTGTACTAATTTAAACTGTTGCCAACTGTATAAAAAGCGCAAGCAATAATGTTTGCTTCAAATTAAAAATTTATTTACACGTGACTATTATAAACAGGAAAAAACTTTCAAATTAGAATTAACTAATTATGTATAAAAAGCAGGAACTTATTAAAAATTACGTCATAAAAAGTATACACGTGAATTTTAAAAGACGAAGGATATTGTAAAATAATAAATTCATTAACATGCGTTAGAAGTCTTAGGAGAAATTACGTCATATTTACGTCACTTTATAGTTATTACATAAAATGAACACAAAATAATATTGCAAAAAAAGTTTAAATTTATAAATTGCGCTAGACATTTATTTAATATTTTGAGATGATATTTTCAACTATTTTTGTTAGGAAAGCGCAAATAATATTTCATTGCTAACAAAAGTACTTTCACGCGATTATTTAAAAGAGAAAGAATAGCTTGGTAAAAATTACGTCAGATTAAAAACGATTAATTTAAAATGTCTCATTTAAAAGAACTTTCTTTTCGCTTTGTTAAAAAATACCAGGAGACAAAGACTCTGTTTACTTAATTCCTTTTATATTAGCTTATTTTGAAATGTTGTTACACGTGTCTACGTCATCAAGTTATTTTTATTTCGACGTTTTATTTGTATTTTTATTAATGTTGTACGAATTTATTTGTTCTTTCGTTATTTAAAATAAAAATTATGTCAATTTGTATAATTTGGCGAGTGGTTTGGCGATTTATATAATTTGGCGAAATGAGTCGACGGGATAATCAAGTAGTACCGCAGCGGATTTGGCGTTAAAATTCCCCAATCAAAGAGAAATGAATAGAAATTCGTTTATAGGGAGATCGCCACTGTTTTTTAAATTATAATTCAGTCTTTCGAAATCTTTTTAAAGCCGATCAAATTAGCGTGCATTTAGAGCCTGCGGTGTCTGGACGGGGGTTGGCGAGCGTAGCTCGTAGGGGGCCGAGCCCCCTAGTATTAAAAAAAAAAGTTATTTTCAGAAAATATGACAAACGACATTGTACACAATACTCTGCAATCAGAATTGAAAAATAATAAAAATTGGATGAAAAATGTGCAGGTTTACTAATAAATGTTTCACTGCGCATGCGCGAATACAATCAAAATATAATGTGCATAATGTATTACCTAAGTATATAGAGCAATTTTTGTGAAAGTCTCAAAATCATAGCTTGAAAATTCTGAAAATGATCGTCGATAGAATAAGCTCGAAATCCGTTGTTCCCAAAAGGAAGCAAAAAGATGAGGGGTTGTATCCAAATATAGTAGTACGTTCAATATTGTGTACGCTATCTTGGTACTAATCAACAGGTATTTGATACAACCCCTCATATTTTTGCGGTGCTTATGTGGAGGAGAGAGGGCATAACTCCTAACCCCAAACCTCATCCTTGGCTATAACACTGCCTTCAAAGAAAACTTTGCCCCCCTCCCCCAAGAAAGTTCTGAAATGGCGCCCCTGGCATACTTCTATTTAGCGTTTCATGTATAGACTCAATGGTTTGAGAATGGCGATGAGAAATGTCTGAATTAATCACAACTGTATTTGCCGTTTTTACTCGCTGCTTTTTGTTCGTGTTTTTAACCTTTAACTACTGACGGTAATTATAAGTACCATTAAAATAACTTGTTATAAAATTCCTTTAATACATGGATTAGTTGTAATAAAATTTAGAATGAGTTACAGATACATAACTTTATCTTGTTCCAAAAGCATTATTGGTTATACAAAACAAAAATATTTTTAAAAGGATTGTTTCTTTTGCCTTTGCATCTTTTCAGATTTCTTGGCATTGGGAGGGGGGAGGGGGGGGGGTGTTCAATTCGGAACTATTTCTATATTTCTATTGTAAGAGCATTATATTTGTACATTTCATAATTCCACAAAATAGTAAGAAAAATATTTAAAATAAAATATTTGAATGGGATTATAAATATTGCATAAAATCCCTATGAATTCAAATTTAATTAATCCTTCTAAATCCTTTTAAAATTTATTAAATGATTATGCAAATCTTTTAATGTAGTTTAAACAATTCACGAAAAATGCTTTAGAAGATCAAATTTTCATGAATTCATAATTAGGGTTAAAATATTCTCGTTGATCAACTTCCTAGCACAATTCGGTGCTTAATTTGCACTGAAATACATCAGAGGAGCGCAGCTCCAGTTCTTCTTTGCCTTTAGTGAATATTTAAATATTAGACGGAACCCGCCGAAGCCCACCGGTTAATACAAAGAATTCCTTGGTGAATAGGATTTTCTGAAAATTCCCCACTGATGATTTTAATGTTTTTGCTCTGAGCATTTATTAGAATTTATCATTATATATTTTTTTTTAATTCTAAACACGAAATTGCTTTAAATTTTGAAAATAGTGTGTGAAACATAAATATGCGGGGATATACTGTTGATTGTTATTGCTGCAGAATATTAGAGCTCCGGTATTTCTTTTGCTAGAAACTAAGCCCTGATGATATCTTTTAAATGATAAATTCCGAATACTTTTTACACAGAATGTATATACAGTCAGATACAGTTAATACCACGGTAAGTAGAACACATTTTTGATATGCATCTTAAGGCACCTGTCCCTGCAGGCGAAAACACGCGCGAGCTAATGCTAAACCTAAGAGGAGGTTATTTTCTAATATTTTGACATTTAAATTTTTTCTTCTTTCATTGGATAACTGAGGTCCTTCTCTACATCGCTCCTTTCTTACTTTTTCGATTTTGGTTGCTGATATTTTTTAGAATGACACTTTCATTTTCGGAACCGGTTTCGAAAGTGAAAGTAACTTTGTAAAAAATAATCTGTAACCAAAATCGAAAAAGGAAAAAAGGAGCGATGTAGAGATGGACCTCAGCTATCTAATGCAAATATATATATATATATATATATATATTTGAAAATGTCGAAATGCAAACGAGATATTAGAAAATAACCTCCCCTTAGGTTTAGCTTTAGCTCGTGAGTGCCCTCGCCTGCAGGGGCAGGAGGCTTAAGGCTATGTCTTTCGAAATATCTTCTTTGTTCAGAGTAACGCATTTACCTTTCAATCTGCTGCTGCGAAAATGATAATTGCCGACATATTACTTTAAAATTTCTTTTGAATGGGAGTTTTCTAATTTTCCATTTCGCACAAAATTTCTTTATTTAATTCTTTTAAATGTTGATTTTCTCTTTTTATTGAATCTAATTTAATGTCTGGTGGATTTCTCTGAGATGTATCAGTATATTCTTGATCTGAGGAGAGCGAAAATAAATCAAGATCGTATTTTTACACATTTAACCCTTTCGAGGGCGGTGTCCTTAAAAAAGGATACCTAATTTTAATTCCAAAACTGACGAACGACATCAAGAATATTTTATTAAAATTTTTCTATTATAATATACGTGAAAATAAGCAAGTTCGTATTTTCTAATAAATTCATTTATAAATTCCGGTGTCAGTCCATTATTTCATCAGTTTAAAAACAGAATTACTCCGCGCCGGTAAGGGTTAACAAGAGGTTTATTCATAGACATTTCCTTTCTGGTATCTCGTTTTTCAGCTCGTTCTATTCTTCTAGTATTTTCATTATTTGATGAAAAGATGAGTATTTTTAATGGGAAGCCGATATAAGCGTTAAATTTTGTGTAGGCTTCAAATCAAGCAGTTCTGCCTTTTCAAACCCCTTTCAAAATATTGAACAGACTCTTGCATTATCAATGTAGAAATTGTCAGCTCTGAGTCATTCCATGTCAATTCAACCAGACCTTGTAACCCGACCCAGGGCTTAATTTCTATGAAAAGAAGTACCGGAGCCCTAATATTCTGCTGTACTAAAACCGTAGTGTCCCCCCCCCCCCGCGCCACGCCATCATTCCGATCCGCATATTTATATTTCATGCCTTATTTGCAAAATTTAAAGCATCTTTTTTTTCTTTAGCAAAATAAGAATTTTAAATATATCTGCCTGCATATACTTAACTGTCAACTATTCCACTCTTTAGCTCATCACTCCTTCGAATAGTGATGAATAGAATAACCTTTGCCTAATTTTAATGTTAATTAATCGCAGAATCCTGCAATTTAATAAGGTAAGGATTATGATTCGGAAAGTGTTAACACACACACACACGCACACACACACACAAAAAAAAATGTTCGCAGCTGTGCATATATGTAGCTAATGAATGAACAACAGGTAAAAACATTTATAAGAAATATGCTCAGAAAATCTTACGCGCCGTTTCCTCTCCATCCCCTACGTGGGCGATACACTACATAAGCGTTTTGATAGAAAAGAATGCAGAAACTTGGAGATTGGAGGGAAAGGAAAGAGTAATTTAGGCCTCGGTTTTTCGAAATCGCTATTGCACTGGGCTCCGGAGCCCTGTATTTATGAGCTCCGGTGACTTCCGATCAATATTTAAATATTTACTTAAAATAGAGAAGTACCGAAGCCGAGCTCCGGTGGGCTCCGGCGCAAATTAAGCCCTGACCCGACCCCCAGGGATTTGGATGAAACTCGGTGTATATACTAATTATATCATGATATGAATATATCAGAAAATTTTCCTTCCTAGACCTCATAGTTTGTGAGATATAGGGGGTCCAATTTTTGGATTTTTCTCAAATCGCACATTTCTGAGTCTGTATTTTTAGACTTCAGTTCCATTTTCAAAAAATTGTTTCTCTGGATCTAAAATGCGAATCATCTTAAAAATATCACCGTAAGTACATCAAAAGATGCAGATTTTAATAAAAAAATATTTAAAAAATTAATTTTAAATATTTAGGGGCAAAAAATTAAACCAAAGTTGAAAGTTATGGTTATTTTTCCAAATTTTTGTGACTTTACGAAAAAGGTTCTACACAAAAAGGCAAATGAAATTTCCAATTTCTTTTTGTTTTAGATAAAAGTTTACACTTTGGGCTTTCTATTTATTAAATAAAAATGATGTCTTTGTCAAGGCTTATGCAAAATTTTTGACTTATTTTGGGATGCTGTATCTATCAAGAGATAAATATCTTTAACTTTGCTTACGGTACCTAAATAATTGCTGCAGATTTTAAATATAAATTTATTAATCATTTTGATTTATTTCCTAAAATGAACCCTTAAAATCAGACTGATTTCTTTATTTTTTATAACAGTAGAAAATTTGTATGTTATTGGTACATATAACATATCACACACTATCTGAAATTGTGTTGTTCTCAATCTTATCGCATATGTTTGTCACATAAATGTACATCTATCATTGGATTCAGTGGTATAGCATTTCTATAAATACTTTCACAAAGGTAGTATGTAAAGAATATGTACAATATTTAATGGAGGGGGTGTAGATATTGAAATCATAGATTTTTTTCTCATTTTACTCAGAAAAAACTAAGCAAAAACTTTACTTTGTAAATTTAAACAAGTGGGTAAGTGTGATTACAGATCGCACAGAGGGTTTCGTTTAACATTTCTTTCAAAACACTATCCTTTTGCAAAATCTGTTAGCTCCGCAATTCGCAACTAGGGAGTGCACTCTATTCTAAACAAACGTCTGCCCGACAAAACTCCGTTTTAGAACCTATTCGCACTTATATTAGTCGAGGAAATTGGACCCATAAAACTTAAAATAGGAAAACCCTCCTGGCCAAGTGGAAATAAAATATGAAAGGTTATTGTGCATAAAATGAAAGAGTGACCGAAGGGTCGTCAAATGATATATCAGATGAGGGGTTTGGGGAAAAATTGACCCCCCCCCCCTCCCGGAACCTTCAAATGAAAGTAGCTCGCTGTAGCTTCATTAGCGGCTAAGATAGAAAAAATGCTTAAAAAACACAAGTTAGAGCCCAGAGGAGTCAATAATATAAGACTTTTTGAAAAATTTATCATTTGTCGTGTGATCACAAGTGTTCAGCTATAAGTATTCAAAATTTCATATCTCCAGCTTAATTAGTGCTCAGTTAGAAATAATTGCTTATAATACAGAAGTTGAAGCCCAAAGGGTTAATTATAAGACTTTTACAAAAATTCATATTTTGTCTTATGATCTGATACGTTCAGCTATAAGTATGCAAAATTTCATATCTCCAATTTAATTAGGGGCTCAGTTAGAAAGAATTGTTTAAAAAACACAAGCTGGAGTCCAAAGGGTCAAATATAAAATTTTTTCGAAAAACAAAAAAATATATTTATCGCGTGGTCTCATGTGTTCTGCTATGTATGCAAAATTTCATGTCTCCAACTTAATTATGGGTCTCATTTAGAAAGAATTGCTTAAATGTTAATGCTTAAGAATTGCTTAATATGTGGGAGCTCAAAGGGCTAGATGTAAGACTTTTTCAAGATTTTATAATTTGTCGCCGGGCCTCAGATGTTCTGCTATAAGTTTGCAAAATTTCAAATCTCCAATTTATATATGGTCTCAGTTAGAAAGAATTGCTTAAAATACACAAGCTGGAGTCCAAAGGGTTAAATATAAAACGTTTTTCGAAGTTTATTATTTGTCGTGTGATCTGAAGTGTTCAGCTATAAGTATGCAAAATTTCATGTCTCCAACTTAATTATGGGGCTCATTTAGAAATAATTGCTTAAAATAGATATGTGGGAGCTCAAAAGGTTAAATGTAAGACTTTTTCAAGATTTTATGATCTGCCGCCTGGCCTCAGGTGTTCTGCTATAAGTATGCGAAATTTCAAATCTCCAATTTAATTATGGGCTCAGTTAGAAAGAATTGCTTAAAATACACAAGCTGGAGTCCAAAGGGTTAAATATGAAACTTTTTTCGAAATTTATTATCTGTCGTGTAATCTGAAGTTTTCAGCTATAAGTATGCAAAATTTCAAGTCTCCAATACAATTAGGGGCTCTGTTAAAAAGAATTGATTAAAACACACAAGCTGGAGTCCAAAGGTTTAAATATAAAACTTTTTCGAAATTTATTATTTGGCGTGTGATCTGAGGTGTTCAGCTATAAGTATGCAAAATTTCAAGTCCCCAATTCACTTAGGGAGTCTGTTAAAATGAATTGCTTAAAATACACAAGCTGGACTCTAAAGGGTTAAACATAAAACTTTTTCGAAATTTATTATTTGTCGTGTGATCTGAGGTCTTTAGATATCAGAATACAAAATCGCATGCCTCCAATTTGATTAGGAATTCTGTTATAAAGGATTGCTGAAAATACACAAATTGGAGCCCAAAGGATTAAATATAACACTTTTTGAAAGTTTTATGATTTGTTGTGTGGGCTCATGTGTTTAACTATAATAATTCAAAATTCCATGTCTCTAACTTAATTAGGAGCTCTGTTAGAAAAAATTGCTTAAAATACACAAGTTGGAGCCCAAAGGGTTAAATATCACACTTTTTTCACAATTTTATTATTTGTCTTGTTGTCTCGGATATTCAGCTATAAGATGCGGAATTTCATGGCTCCAACCTTATTAGGGGCTGACTTAGAAAGAATTGTTTGAAATACACATGTGAGAGCCCAAAGGGTTAAATTTAAGACTTTTTCAAAATTTTAGGATTTGTCGTTTCATGTGAAGTGTTCAGCTATAAGTACTCAAAATTTCAAGTCTCCAACATGTATAGTTTCTGAGAACGGGCTCTGTGACGGACAGACAGACAGACAAAGGTGCGAGACGAATAGGGTTTCGTCAGATGAACGAAACCCTAAAAAAAGAAGCATTTATATTAAATAAATTCAACAAGTCATAGGAACCACAGTAATTATTTAGGTACCACAGTTTAAATTAGACATATTAGAGATTTTTTTTTTTTTTTTTTTTTTGAATGGTGCAATTTCCCAAAACAGGGCAAAATTTTTGCATAAGCTAGGAGAAAGACTTCCTTTTTATTAAAATTGAAATAATCATTAATTAAATCTAATACATTAAATAAAATTGCTTATAAATAATTTAAAGATTTAGATTGTTGTAATTTTTTTATGTAACAAATAAAGAATTTGTCAAATTATATGCAAATTTTTAAAGCTAAAAAATCAGAATAAACATTATATTTAAAAGATTGAAATTCAAAAATATAACTGATCTAAATATAAATATAGAAATAAATGACGTACCTTTGCAGTATCACTTAGACTTATTTTGCAACATTCTTTCTTTGTGCAATTGAAAATTTATATTTATTATGAATAAACAACATTGAGAACCTTCTAATATATATGTCAATTTTCCTATCTTACTGCAACTCCAAACATAATAACACAACAAAACATCGGTATATTAGAAGATCTTCGTGATTTAGTATCTAAAACACTAAATCGGTGGCTATCTCCCCTCCCCCTCCCCACCCCCCAGAAAAGAATTTAAATATCTTAAGGGGAAATTCTCTTCATTTTGGTAAAGGTTTATGAAAATTTGCGATTTTTATATTGCCAAAGCACCCATCACAAAAGTCAAGGACTTTCTTTATATCAGGAAATATCCTTTTTACAAATGATATCACTTCCTTCTGTGTTAAACACACAAGAGTGACATCATGTTGCATATCATAAGATAAAATGTGTATATTGCTTGCTGATAATCTAATACTGAGAGATAGAGTGTATATAACAGTTGGATCAAGAGTGCAGTTTATTTGGTCCAATGGTAACTTTAAGCCTCACCTTGAATAAGAAAAGTAAAATTTTTGCTGAAATCCTACAAAGCGATAGCTTTTTGAGGGCCAAAGTTTGCTTTAGTTTCTTTTAGGAAATTAGATTTAGCTTTCGTTATAAAAGAGTGGAATAACATTTTCCAAATATTTTACTAAGCTTGTCACAAATTCATTTAAAGATACGGTGCTGCTAATACTGGATTGAATACCTAGAATATTAATTCTCAAGTTTTTTGGAAATTCCTGTTTGAAAAGAGAATACAACTCATGTAGATACACATAATATTAATCGCTTTTGTGCATAGTACATTCTTAGCAATGCTAACTACATTTTTTTCCCAGTCATGATTCTTCAACATTCATTACAATTATAAAACTTTTCAATTAGTTCAATTGTTTCTGGACCTGTAACTGTGGCTTTAATTTTTCTTATTTCTGGCATAGACAAGATTCTCTTTTCTCTCAGAAGTTGTCATGACGGTCTTGCAGCATAATTAGTTACTTCAAATTCATTTATTATTTTCTTTTGTAGCACAAGGAAAAATAGATCCCCTTTCTATTATGAGAAACAGCAGACTAATAATAATTTGATTAACAGATTCGAAAACACCTGCCGTAACTAAATAATTTTATCCTGACTTTGTCAGAATTTGTTTATACAAGGCAGGTGTAAAAATATGTTTCATACTGTTGAAATGAACTAGGCTTTGTTAAATATAAAGTATTTAAACTATAAAAAACATATTTAAAATGATTAAAATTATCCAAGATAATAAGATAGAAAGTTTTAAAAGAATGTTAAATATAAATAAAATATTTTAATTCAAACACACATACACACGCAGAAAGAAACATTGAAAATGTGATGGGTTAAAAAGTCATTATTGCATTTTCTTATTCTATATCAACAAAAGATTTTTTGTTTACAGTTATATTGTAAACACAAAATTAAGAGATTGTTTAAATTTTTAAAAAATGCTTATAATAAAAGAAAATATATGAATGAATAAATAATGGAAACATAAGGATTATGCACAAAATTTAATGAAGGGAGGATAGACTGCAGTCACAGGCTTTTTCTCCCCTTTTACTCAGAAGAAAGAAAAAAAAAGCAAAAACTTTACTTTGCAAAAGAAAGGAAGAAAGAAACATTGAATAATATATTCAACAAATCGTAGGAACCACAGTAGTTAGTTAGGTAGCACAGCTAAAATTAGGCAGAGATTTTTTTTTTTTTTCTTGATTGGTGCAGTTTCCCAAAACAGGACAAAATTTTGCATAAGTCATGAGAAAGACATCATTTTTATTTCATAACTAGAAAGCCAAAAGTGTAAACTTTTAGTTACAATAAAAAGAAATTGGAAATTTCATTTGCCTTTTTGTGTAGAGCCTTTTTCGTAAAGTCACAAAAATTTGGAAAAATAACCATAACTTTCAACTTTGGTTTTATTTTTTGGCCCTAAATATTTAAAATTAATTTTTTAAATATTTTTTTATTAAAATCTGCATCTTTTGACGTATTTACTATAATATTTTTAAGATGATTCGCATTTTGGATCCAGAGAAACAATTTTTTGAAAATGGAACTGCAATCTAAAAATACAGACTCAGAAATGATCGATTTGAGAAAAATCCAAAAATTGGACCCCCCATATCTCACAAACTATGAGGTCTAGGAAGGAAAATTTTCTGATGTATTCATATCATGATAGAATTAGTATATACACCGAGTTTCATCCAAATCCCTGGGGGTCGGGTTACAAACCATAAAGAATTTGGTTGAATTGACATGGAATGACCCCTCTTTTGCATGCTTGTAGCCATTGTTTTCGCACTGTGTCATTTATTGGGAAACGATGAAATGAAATTCCATAGACTTTGGAATTTCTGGTATGATTGGTACAACAAGAAACGGCACAACAAGAAATCTCTAATTATTTTAATTAATTAAACACCGCTTGCAAAAAATAGGAAATAGCATAAGGCTTAAAATGATTATACTAATGAAAAAAATAACACTCCTTATCGCGAAAACAGAAACAGATAAGAGAAGAGTAAAAATGAATGTCCGCATACAGGAAGTGCTGACTACTAAATAGAATAGTATATAGCTCTACTGGACTAGACGTAGGCATGGAAGTAAGAACAAAGAACTCTTGTATGGACGTAGGATGTCAGCTGCCAGTGACGTCACGAACTAATGCGAATCTTTTCGTAAACCCTACCGTTTGTTCTATTTACCGTGGAGCAAGGGAATTATAAAAGTCCTTATAGTAACCAGGGTTTGAAATATACCGGAAAGATGGTTCATGAAATCATGACAAATATAGTTCGTTTTCGTGAAATCATGACAAAAATTGTTCCGGTTCATGAAATTATGGTAAATATCGTTCCGGTTCGTGCAATTATTAAAACAAACTTTTACAGTTTTTTATACATAGCTATTGTGATCACTGTAACTTTTTTATAAATATCTAGAATCTTGACTGCATTCTTTAAATTGTTTTGTATGGTTAGATTATAAATTTGTCCATACTTTCAAAAAATTTTTAGTCAAGAATAATTTTGAAACAACGTTCTGGTTCGAGGATTTTTCCCATTTTGAACCCTCGATAGCAAGTAACCGTTACTTATAAAATTCGTAAAAATAATAAAAATCTTAAAAACATACATAATTAAACTAATTACTAACCATTTATTGCTCTTATTATCTCAATGTTAAAAGTAATAAAGTATCATAAAATTAACATAAAGTATTCTATCTAATCTTTGTGTTTTGCCCTTTAGAAAAAATCACAATACTGAAGTTTCATAGATAACTAATAAATCCAAAAGACATGAACAATTTACAATAATGCAACTGATCACTTCCCTTTTTCCAGAAAAACTCGAGAAACATTGCAATAGCCACTGCAATTTTCGAGCTATTGATTTCACACACCCTTTTATAAAGTGCAATAAGAAAGGTGAAAAAACTGGTTAATACGGTCCAGAGTTCGGATTTAAAGAAAGAAACAAATGAAGGTTTTCTTCTAAGATTATCCTTTTCATGGCTCCGTTGTAAATGGGTACGTCCCTGCGTTACTCTTGTGAGCATTAGAGCAAATTTTCAAAAATACTTTCGATTATTTTATTATTGGGATTAAAATTGATATAACTAGTAAAACGTCATTGTGTTCCACTCATAAAATATATGAGGAATTCTCACATAATTTTGACTTTTAAGTCACTGAATAATAATTTTTATTTTAGTACATATTGTGATGTTTGTACACGCCCTCTCACCTATAGAAGCGCCATCTGTGGCCAAAAGAGGAGAAACAGAGCAGAATCTGGGATGGCTTCGCCTAAGAAGGTGATCCAAAAATACTGAGAACGGTTTTGGCTAGTGCCAGCCGTAAAGAATCAAGATGAAACTATAAGTTTTGTTTGTTATGACTTAGTGTCATGTGTACATTTGTTTGTGCCAGTCTGTGTTCACCGTCCCGTCCTATGTGTATAATAAACGTTTGTGCTGTTTAGATCATTGGCCAATCCTTTCAGAAAGCTCACACGCGACCATCCGGTTGCCTTTTACACTGGTGTCAGAATAAATTGTGGGATTTGGCCAAAGTGAATTCAACAAGTGAATTTAATGTGTATTAAGGATACCCTATCCCTGGATTATTTTTTCCCTGGACGTGCGGATTATTTTTGATTTATATTATCCGTATCGGATTATCTTTTTACGGATGTAAGATTTTATTACATTACTTTAAGTATGGCAGACAAGCTCTCAAAATTAAAAAAAGCTCGCGGAGTCACTAAAAGTTCTATTACGTCAATAATTAAAAAAATCGAAGATAATTTTGTGTCCGACACGCCAAACTTAGACGATCTTGAAGAAAATTTGGCAATGTTAGAACAGAAAGGTAGCGATTTGAAGCAAGAAGATAACGAGATATTATCATTAATTGATGATTTATCTGAAGTCGAAAAAGATGTCAAAGCGTCTCTAGAGTACCAGGAAAAAATTACGCTCTGGAAGTTCAGAGTGAATAAAAAACTAAAACAAAAAGAACCCCCCCCCCCCTGTATGTCCCGCAAATAGGTGCGTAGAATTTCCTAACACGGTCAAACTACCGACACTTAAAATTGAGAAATATTATGGAGATATTAAACTTTTCCAGAATTTCTGGAACTCGTTTTAAACAGCGGTACATGACAATGAACACCTCTCAAATATTGAGAAAATGAATTATTTATTCAGTTATTTAGGAGGGAGTGCGTATAATTCTATATCGGGTTTTGCGTTATCTGATAAAAATTACATAGAAGCAGTCGACTTACTTAAAAGACAATTTGGTAGGAAAGATTTAATTATTACCAGTTATATTAATACGCTGTTAACTTTAAAACCGGTTACAAAATCGCATGACGTCATGTCATTACGTAAATTATATGACGCTATTCAAACGCAGATTCGTAGTCTAAGGTCATTAGAAATGGAAGCGGACAGTTTTGATGCATTATTGACTCCGATAATTTTAAAAGCATTACCGTATAATTTATCGCTTGAGTTCAATAGACAAAGTGTCAAAAATTCTGAAGAGAATTACAGCGTGGATAAATTATTATCATTTATCCGAAATGATTTGGAGGCTAGGGAAAAGCAAACTCAAATTATAAATTTATCTTCTGACCATTCAAGGCCAAAGTACTTATCAGAAATATTACCGGAATGTAAACAAATTAACAAAACATTTGGCGTCAGTGCATTTGAAATGACTGGCGGAAAGAGTGTTTGTTTATTCTGCCAGGCAGTAAATCAGCATCTAACTGAAGATTGTGACAAATATTCAATTCAGGAAAGGATTAATAAATTAAAAGCTGAGGGTAGATGTTTCGCGTGCCTGAAGCGAAAACACATAATTAAATATTGTACGGAAAAAACTAAATGTAGGCTGTGTTCTAAATTACACCACGTGTCAATTTGTAACTCTTTAGTTGGGAACGGTAATAAATCAGAAAAAAATACGAATGAAAATGCGCTGACAGCCCGAGTAATGTCGCGGAATGTATTTGATTTAGAACGGGTGCGAGAAAAGAAAAAAATAATTGAACCACTCCAATTTATAGACTTAGAATTTGAGAATAAAATTTGGCGAGGGGTCGTCGATACCGGTACTCAGATTTCAATTATAAAGAGCGATTGTGTACCGGAGCATTTTAAAGTACCATGCGGTTCAATTATACTTAAATCAGCTTTCGGACACGAGTTAAGAGCACCGTTAATAAACATTCCATTAAGCATAGCTGCAGATAAAGTACATTGCAGGGTGTTCCCAAAAATAGTAATAACGTGCGCGATGGTTGATAATTTAATTAATGATTTACTGTTATCTTTAAATGCTCATAAGGAATTAAGCACAATAAGCGAAAGTAACGAACCCGACACCACAATAAAGGATTTTAGTACTATAAATTTGCCCCGTACGAGTGAAAACAACGCGGTAGATTTAGATTTAGCTTGCGCTGCTACGGAGGCCGAGCAGGTTAAAATAGGGAATGCAAACGAGAATATTGATAACGATGGCAATGAAAATACCAGAAATTTCACGAACGACTCGGAAAAATTTAAATGGGAACAAAAGACGGATGCATCACTAAATCAGTGTTGGACAGAGGCCAAAAATGAGAGTAATAATTATTTTGTTCAGGACGATCTTTTATACCATCGTGACAAAATATTAGGGGAAACGGTACATCAATTGCTCGTAGAAAGCAGTTGCTAGAGCTCGCTCATTCAAGCCCCTGGGGTGGACATTTAAGAAAACGAAAGACCACTGACAGATTAAAATATTCTTTTTTTTTTGGCCTGGGATTAAGACAGATGTGAGCGAGTTCTGCGACAAATGTTTGTCCTGTCAGCTTCGAGCGAAAGCAAATAAATTTGATGATGTACCAATAACCCCAGTTACTCGTCTGACGAGGCAATGCAGATTGTAAATATAGACGTAATAGGCCCAATAGAACCGGCTAGTGGAGGGTACAAGTACGTACTAACCGCGGTAGACCAGTGCACGCGTTGGCCGGAAGCGGTCTGTTTACGAAATCTTTTTGCAAAATCCACATGCGATGCCCTTTTACAGATATTTTCACGGACCGGAATTCCTAAATTAATAGCTAGCGATCAGGGTAAAAACTTCACTTCGGCCCTCACGAAAGAATTTATGAAACGTTTAGGGACGTCCCCGCGTTTTTCCGTTCCGGGGTACGCACAGTCGAATGGATTGGTGGAACGATGGAATGGGGTACTTAAAGGGATTATACACCATGTTATAAGAGAAAATGTCGGAAGTTGCATAAACACCTACCCTTTTTGTTGTGGGCATACAGGGAGGTACCAAATGCTACAACGAACGTTAGTCCATTCCAAATGTTATATGGTAAGCGTCCAACTGGTTCTCTTTCCATATTAAAGTCATCATGGACCAACGAAACACCTCTACCAACTGGCCAGTTAGGCTCAGTTACCAATTACTTAAATGACCTGAAAATAAAGTTGGAAAAAGCAGCCGAGCATGCCGGAATTTCTTGCAAGGATCAGCAGCAGGCTTACGCTTATTATCACAACAGGAAAGCTAGACATAAAGAATTTAAACCGAATGATCAAGTTATTGTATTCCGGACAGTAATCACAAAATATACGCTAGGTGGACAGCACCAGCTACGATACTTGAAAAGAAATCTCCCTATAGTTATTTAGTACAATTGCCAGATAATAGTATAAAGCATTTACACGCAAATAAAATCAGAGAATTAAAAGCTCAGACAACACACATAGGCGTCATCTATGATGATGATATCGACTTCGGTGAGATCGAAAACATCCCGCAGATTAGTAAAGACGATCCAAATAACCTCCACCAAAAATTACACATGGACCATTTAACAGAAGATGAGAGGGAGCAACTGATCAGTATATTACGTAGACACTCCAACCTTCAGTCGGGAATCCCTAAAATTGCAAATGTAGGAGAACATAAAATTAAATTAAAACCTGATAACCAACCAAAATGTCAGAAGCCCTACAGAATCCCAGAGGCACTCAAAAGTGAAGTCGACAGACAAATCGAAGAATTATTAAGTTTAGGACTAATCGAGCACTCGGAGAGTGAATATGCTTATCCGATCGTATGTGTAGCCAAAAAGGACTCCTCAGTTAGATTATGTGTGGACTATCGATATTTAAACTCCCAGACAGAAGTCGACGCATTCCCTATGCCTAACGCTACCGACTTGCTCTACAAGGTCGCTCCAGCGAAATTCATCAGCCTGTTGGACTTACTGAAAGGGTACTGGCAGATAAGATTAAGTGAGGACTCCAAACATTTAACGTCTTTCGTCACACACCGAGGACAATATTCCTTCGTAGTCATGCCGTTCGGGCTACGTAACGCGGCAGCCACGTTTCAAAGGTCCATGAATCGCACTTTAGTCCAACATAAAGAATATGCCGAAACGTACATAGATGACGTGGTAGTTTTTTCTAATAACTGGACTGACCATCTCAAGCACCTAGACGCTGTTCTGACAACCCTCGAAGAAGCAAACCTGACAGTAAATTTTCAGAAATGTGCCTTTGCACGATCCCAGATAAAATTCCTAGGACATGTGGTAGGATCAGGCAGACATGCTCCTGATCCAGAGAAAGTAGCAGCCATCCAAAATTTAGAAGTGCCGAAATCCAAGAAAGATGTCAGAAGTTTATTAGGCCTTCTGTCCTATTATAGGTCCTATATCCCGACATTCTCTGAAATAGCCCGACCATTAATTGAACTTACAAAAAAACGCGCTCCTAATGAAATCACCTGGACTGAGCAGTGTGAAACAGCTTTCCGTGATCTGAAGCAGGCAATCAGCCAAACGCCCATTTGTTATTCACCGAACTTTACAAAACCCTTCATCATACATGCAGATGCTTCGTCGTACGCGATAGGTGCTTGCCTATCTCAAAAAGATGAAAATGACCAAGAACATCCCATTGCTTTCATTAGCAAAAAACTATCGAAATGCCAAGAAAATTATGCTACTATAGAGAAGGAAGCCTACGCGGTTATTTTCGCTCTAAAAAAATTTAACATTATATATATGGCTTGCAAGTGACTGTTGTGAGTGACCACAACCCTTTGAAATTCTTGACCGATTGTGCATCACAAAGTGCGCGCCTTCAGAGGTGGGCTCTGGCATTGCAGCGATTTCAAGCCCACAAAGCCTATCGACGTGGAAAACTCCACACTAATGCAGATTCCTTAAGCAGACTATATGCCTCACACTGGACTTAAACGAAAGAGACTTTGCCGTTCAAAAAAAAAAACTCACGATAAACTTTTGATTTATTTTGTTTGTGATTATATGTTTCCTTCAAGACTTTTCTGAATATGACTTTTGTGGACATTAATTGATTGAACATTATTACTTGAACTTTAAAATATTTATTCAAGAACTCTAACGTATTAGTACTAGTATCATAATCTCATATTGCATAGTATCTTAGTTATTCTTTTTAGTTATCTTTATGTTAAGTAAGTATTGTAATTTTGATTTTTATTAATAGTGTGTATGCTAAAATGTTTATAGAGATTCCATTAGATTTTGATTAATCTTTAAAGACTAAATCAAAACTTTGAATGGGGGAGGTGTGATGTTTGTACACGCCCTCTCACCTATAGAAGCGCCATCTGTGGCCAAAAGAGGAGAAACAGAGCAGAATCTGGGATGGCTTCGCCTAAGAAGGTGATCCAAAAATACTGAGAACGGTTTTGGCTAGTGCCAGCCGTAAAGAATCAAGATGAAACTATAAGTTTTGTTTGATATGACTTTAGTGTCATGTGTACATTTGTTTGTGCCAGTCTGTGTTCACCGTCCCGTCCTATGTGTATAATAAACGTTTGTGTTGTTTAGATCATTGGCCAATCCTTTCAGAAAGCTCACACGCGACCATCCGGTTGCCCTTTACACATATTCTTGTGCTTTTTTTTTATTTCTTATACCGGAAAACATCCTATTGCATGACTGTATAACAATATTAACGAGATGAATAAGTTTTGGACGATATTGGGGGTCCGCATATACCACGAAATTCCTTACCGTCCTGTGTCCCTGATGCTGATTTTTAAGTTTGGAGCTGTCTGTACAAAATTGCTTCAATAAAAGTAATTCGATGTAATTTTTTTTTCTAAACTGGGACTATTGTTTTATAAATATGTAGCAAAAAATTAATTTGCATACATTTTTACGGTTGTTATTATTTTTTTAACTCTGTCCCTGGATTTTAGGTTCCTTACCGTCCCTCTTGCTAGAATTATACATAAAATCACTTCAGATGCAGCCAAAAAAATTTTTTCAACTTTTTTCTCATGCAGAAGTATGCTAGAGAAAGAATGGCTAAAATTCATTGGCAGGGAATTTACTGCAGAGTTTAAATCAGCATTTAAATATCAGTTTCAAGCCTCGTGGCTTTATTGGTAGTCTTACCGTCCCCAAGGTTTATTCTTGGATGCCTTATGCGTCCCCTTTTCTGGAGGTTATATTTAACCTCGTGCTACCAACTCTTGAATGGCCCTCGGGACTCCACCAGAGCTTCCAAATTATACTTTTAGGCCGTGCATTGTTTCGAAATTCATCCTTAGTTCATTTTCATATTTAGTTGGAGGTTACGGGCGGCGGCGTTGCACACCGCGTTGGCACTCCTTAAGCACCGCGATGTCATGTCATTTATTCCTGCACTTTTCAAGGTAAATAATAATAATTAAAAAAAAAATCCAATGTAAATAACTGTTTCTAAAAATCAATGAGCATTGTGGTTATCACCTAGTCTTAACATGATTTGCCTAAAAATAGGTGGTAATTTTCCTTACTGCCCCATCCTTACCGTCCTTTTTTTTTTCCCTTACCGTCCCTTTTTCCTTACCGTCCCCTTTATTTGCCTTACCATCCCTTCTTTAACATCCCTTTAAGACAATGTAATACCAAAATTTTGTACTAAAAATACTACATTGTTATTATTTCTTATTTGCATGTCCTGCGAGTAATATGCAAATTCATTATAAGTAATAATTTAGAAGAAAATAAATAGTTAAAGAGCTAAAACGGCAAGGGAAATTAAACTCGCAAGTTTAACTTAAACCTCAGTTAAATAAAAATAAAGAAAATCGTCGCTGCTGACCATTTTTTTCTTTATTTTGAATCATTAAGGCATTCGTCTATTAGTTTAAAATGCTATTTTATAACGTTTAATTTCACCAGATTTTTATTCCTGAAAGTTAAAATTTTGTGAGAATGCCTCATATCTAATTTATAACAAAAAACATGTTACTTGTCTATATAATGAATCAAAATTTTTTTATATAGACAAGTAAAATGTTTTTGTCTCAAATTAGATATATTTTATGTGAGTGGAACACAATGGCGTTTTACTGGTTATATCAATTTTATCCTATTTACACAGGGTGTCCACGTATAACCAGACCGACCTTTATTTTCGCAACCGTTCGTCCTAGATGCATACTTCCAATTACAAAAATGGTTTAAATAAGGTAAAGAATTATTTTTAAAGCGATTTGGGTCAAGAAAAACATTTCTTAAAAAATTACTAAATTTAGATTTTATACGGTCCCCCGGTCCTATAAGTTATATTTAGTAAAATTTTCTTGTTACACTGACAAGAGAAGACAAAAAAAATCCCATTATTCTACGATTAAAATTTACCGAGTAATAGCTGTTTAAAGTTGGAGCATACTTTTTTCTGCAAATTAGGAGTCATTCACAAATTTAGTACAAATATAATTTCGTCAGATATATTAAAAAATGGTTCAGAGTAAAATTAACATCTACCCTATATACAGGGTATCCGGTCTCAACGGTGTCCAATGGCTAATTCGCAAACCGTTAGTCATAGACCTATAGTTCCAATTACAAAAATGTTTTAAATGAGGTAAAGAAGTATTTTTAAAGCGATTTGGGTCAAGAAAGACATTTTTAAAAAAATTACGAAATTTAAATTTTTATACGGTCCACCGGTCCTATAAGTGATATTTAGTAAACTTTTCCTATTCCTCTAACAAGTACGGCAAAAAAAAAGTCCCATTCATCTAACACTAAAATTGACCGAGTTATGACATTTTCAATTTTATGACTTAAACCACTTTTCTGTAACTGAAAACAGATGAGTTGGACCAAGCTTTCAGGGGTCGTACGCGAAGTGCTTAAAGTATTATAAAGGGCGTCCACTCCAAACGATGTTCAATGACTAACTACTAAACCTTTAGTCAAAGACATATAGTTCCAATTACAAAAAGGTTTTAAATAATATAAAGAAGCATTTTTTAAGCGATTTAACAGAAGGTGCTTCTCCCGTATAAATATTACGGTAGTGTTAATTTTTAGTAATTAACTTTCAGATTGGTTAAAATAATTGAAGAAGTGAGTTTCAAAACTCGCCTTATCGAGAAAATCAAATTTTGGGAAATCGCGTAAAACCATTAAATGCGCCCATTGGTATTCATTGAAAATTTGGAGATTGTAGTGTTTGATTGGTACAGTTATACCAATAGAATAGATTGATAGAGGAACACGATTTTTTAAATTTCGGATAAGGTCAGTTTCGAAACTGACGTCCTTAGTAATTTAATATATGTTTTGATTTAACAATATTTTTTCCCTAATTTTTAATTAAAAAATAATTTAAAAAAATAACTGATCTAATGAATATTTGCTGAGGGGAGAGACAGTGGAATTTTCAGAAGGGGTAATGTAAAAATAATAATAATTACTATTTTTTTATCGTTACAATAAAATGACAAATTGAACAAAATCTTAAAAAAAGAAAAGTTAATTAAAAAGAAAGAATGTGGGCGGTTATATGATGTCCAACCTTTAATGGATAAATCTGTGCTCTATTAGAACAAAATATTAAAATATTGTAACAATTTTGTTATGTTTATTTAAATCATTGAAGTAATCACACAGGTTGAATCATATAATTCAAATAATTGATGTTTATTGTAAAAGAAAATAAAAGTGATACGAGGATCATTTTCAAAAATGCACATATTAATTTCCTTAACATATTCAAAGCAGACATTCAAAAGTTATGTATAAAAATATAGGCATACAAAAAAAAGAAAAGAAAACATTAAGATGGTACAAACAAATTACTTACAAATTGAGCTTTCTTGTGCCTGTGCTTGGGACGGGAAGGGTGGGGGGTGGGGGCGGGGGAGATGTAACAAATTTTGGAGCGGAGATTTCAGGGGGAATTGACACGGCTGTTTAGTGTTCGTTACTACAACAGATATTGCTGCATTAAAAAAAATGTAATTTTCAGGATTATAAACTTTGTGTGTATGAGAGCCAGTGAGGGAAAAGTTTAAATTGTAATTTCAGGTGGAATTTAGATTATGGATTACTTATTAATTATTGCAGCAATAAAGAAGACGGACCTTTTTTTCCCAAGTTTTACAGCCTGATAATTCTTTGCACATCAGTAGATTTTCGCTTTTTTTTTAAGACTTCATCTAAATTAATCGGCCCCTTAAATTTCTACTTCCCCACTTTTTGCTTCACCTGCACGCAAAGTTAAAAATCTATAGAGGTTTATATATATTTTTTTTACTATTCTACTCTATTTGTCTAATTAAACAATGCATCTTCTAAAACTCCACGCCCGTTAAAAAATTTATTTCCTATTGTCTTAATTATAACACTTAATTATTAGAGCATGAAGAGGTAATAATTTTAAAAATTATTAAATTTAAAATCATTAAAAAAAGATTCAAATTTATAATTTATATAAGCAACTATAGATTTCAATTATAATTTTATTTAAGTATAAATTACTGATTAAATTAAAAATATATAGACATACTCTTAAATTAAAAAATATAAAAAGTATATTAAATATAAAATTATTAAAATTAATAACTTTATTAAAATGTTAGGAAAATTTTCTACTTTGTCTTTGTAGTTAGCCGTTACTTTATAATTATAGTAAGTTACTAATCATCTCAATCCTCCCTAAAATTTATACCCCCCCCCCACCTTTTTCTCGGCCAATACATACTGTCTAAAATTATGTATGTATTTTTCCCTATATTTTATTTTATTATGCAAGAAATAACTAACCAATCTACCACATCAACCCCCCTAAAAATTCTACTCTCTCTTCCCCCAACTCACGTGAAAACACCCGTTCGCTATTGTTAATCCCATGAAAACATTTTTTTTAAGATAGCTCGACGCAGAATATCCCCCCCCCCCTTCTGTTGTAGATGATACAGATTACCTTTTTTTTGTTGTTGTTCGAGCGTGGAGACGATATTTATACATTAAATGTTCAAATAACGCAAGTTAATATTTAGAATTGATTGATTGGATAAAAAAAAAAAATCCAAATAGAAAACTAATTTAATATAATTCTATTAATTCTAAGATAGTTTAGTTTTTCTAATTCTCCTGGTCCTGATACGAATCATTTTTTTTTTATCGAAACTCTATCCTCTGATGGCTTTCGTCAAGCACGATTCCCGCCAAGAATTGTCACTTTGATGCTGAAACTCTGACCAATCAAATTACGAGATACAGCATAAATGGCAAAATGTGGTTGGAAAAAAAAATATTTTGTTTCAATATCTGAGAATGAACAAAAATCTCAAAATATATTTGTAATGTTAATTTACTATCAATGTTTAATGTTAAATTTTATATCTGACGATTATTTTTATTTCTAGTAAATTTGTGACTGACCCTATTTTGCAGCAAAAAAGATACTCCAACTTTAAACATCTATTACTCGGTCAGTTTTAATCGCAGAGGAATGGGACTTTCTTTTGTCTTACTTGTCAGTGAAATAGGCTATTTTTACTAAATATCACTTATAGGACCTGGGGACCGTATACAAATTTAAATTTCGTAATTTTTTTTTTTTTATGTTTTTCTTGACCCAAATCGCTTTAAAAATACTTCTTTACCTCATTTGAAACATTTTTGCAATTGGAACTATATGTCTATGACTAACGGTTTAGGAATTAGCCATTGGACACCGTTGAGACCGGACACCCTGTATATAAAATCCTAATGAAACGAATTTATGAAACGGAAGTATAAATCGACTGATTAAACAACTGATTATGTTTCAAGGCGATTTCTCCTAAAATATGGAATACTTTGCGATGAAATTAACACCAAAAATCAATATTGATCCGCAGATTTCAAAACTGGTATTAGAATTTTTAAATTCGAATTAGTTTTCGAAATATTAATTTTTTTCTAATTTTATATACAGTTTTCTAATGATGGCAACTCAAATTTTAATCAAATAGATATTTTTTTTTTTTATATTTCAGAAAAGGTTAACATGGTAACCCGGCTATTGTTGTTTATTTGATAATAAATGTTTATTTACTTTTATTTCTTTTTACAAATTATATAAATTATTTTGTTCTATGATTATTAATTATTTTTTTGATATTTCCTTTAGAAAATAACAGAAAATAATTAAGAAATACAGGACTATTTAGTTATTCCGTCGACCAATTTCGCCAAATTATATAAATCGCCAAAACACTTGCCAAATTATACAAACTGACATAATTTTTATTTTAAATAACGAAAGAACAAATAGATTAGTATAACAATAATAAATATACGAATAAAACGTCGAAATAAAAATCACTTGATGACGTAAACACGTGTAACTTGCTTAAAGTTAAGTGAATGTGACATTTACGATCAACCATTATTGGCATTTAATCTTATAGTTTGGCGATAGATTTTCGGTCGTCGGGATATCTAAGGAATACCAAAAATGCATATGTAACTGGTATTTGAAAAGGAGGTTTTCGCCAAATTTTTGTAAAATAATAAAAATCACGCCAAACCTGTATATCTGTAACCGTGTATATCTGTAACCTGTATAACCGTATCTGGTCAAATATTACCACTCGAAAAAAAAAATTATAACTGGCAAGTTGAAAAAAAGCTATTGGCGAGATTTGCATCCTGCTAGCGTAACAGTACCTAGAATTCTTTGCGACCATGGCAACTTTTCTGTAGTTTTATTCGAAAAAAAAAAAATTGATTTTTTTAATCAAAATGGAAAATTTACGGTCCCATATTGGCGCGATTTTTTTCTGACGCCTATGTCATATACGGAACGGGCACATAACTGGCGCCAAAGTATCGTTATTTTGCTTCATATGGTAAGCCGGATGTTGCTGTTTATGCGTTCCCCCCCAAATTGGCGTCATTAAAAAATCACGCCAATATGGGACGTATATGACATCTTTGCCAAACTTTCATATGAACGGCGAAGAGATCAGACCGTATTTATTTATGGCAGTTGATGACTTGAACTATTATAATATAGATGAAATGATGGCGATAGAATAACATTTGGCGACTTATCACCTGTGCCTGGCTAACATTAAAGTACCAAAATGGCACCTAGAGTATAAAAAGCAAAGTGGTCCGCCTGGAACTGTTGATGATAGTCTCATGACGTAGGCTATTGTTATAGAGATTGTTTTAAAATACCGGGAGACAAAGACTCTTATACTTAATTTATTTTATTTTAGCTTCTTTTCAAATGTTTAACTGATCCTCTTTAATCAAAAACGATAACAACCATTGGATGTCTTAACAGCAACTGATTCGCCCTTAAATTTTTGCAATCAAACGGAATTGAATGGAAACCCATTTACAGGGAGATCTGCACAGCTTTTTTCAGTATAATTCAATCTTCTCTAATATTTTTAAAAACCCATCAGATTAGCGTGTTTTTAGATTCTGCGGTGTCTGAACGGGGGTTGGCGAGCGTAGCTTGCAGGGGGCAGAGCAGGGCCGAAACTAAGGGGGGGGGGCTGAGGGGGATGTGCCCCGGGCGCCAGAACGAAGGGGCGCCAAATGAAGGATTATACCTTTGGAATGGATCATTTTCTTCTGATGGACTGATGTCTTCTATTATTATGAAACAGCCATTATAAATGAAGTGTTAGGTGAAGATGAAAGAGCAGTCGTAAAAAGTTACAACTCTGATTTTCTGGTCAGAATGGGAAGAAAAATAAATGGCCATAATTTTTTTTTTTTTCTGCAAACAAAAAAAATTATGGCCATTTTTTTTCTTCCCATTCTGACCAGAAAATCAGAGTTCTAACTTTTTACGACTGCTCTTTCATCTTCACCTAACACTTCATTCATAATGGCTGTTTCATAATAATAGAAGCCATCAGTCCATCAGAAGAAAATAACTCCGTTAAAGCGGAAACTCGGTTAAGCAGGACTCGTATAATCAGGACTCTACTGTATATTTCATTTTAAAAATGATATTTAGAATATTTTTGTAGGTGTTGAGAGGGGAGTCATGACTCCCGTGACCTCCTTCTTAGACCCGCCATTGTAGATTACGTAGTTCAGTATTACATATTTTAAGATTACATATTTTAAATTTTAAATAAGTCTCGACTATTAGAAAATTAGTAAAATTCTCTTTGTAAAATACTTTGCGGAAGAGGAGGGGGGAGGGGGGGTGCAAAAAAGGCTAGTTTCGGCCCTGGGGCAGAGCCCCCTAGTTGCAATATAAATTTGAAATCTTTAATAATTCTGACATATTAATTGCAAAAAAAAAAATTTGTAATAAACATATAAGAAAAAAAAACAGAATTTTTGTGAAATAAAATGATGAAAATTAACAGCCTCAATTCTTTACAAAATGATGCATATTTTAAAATGTTATTAGATTATACTAGCCCGCAAAATTTGGGTTATGTCATGTTTTTCAGCTTTTGATAATTGGTTATTGTGTATTCTGTACCACTGAATCCGAAATTGACCTTTATATTTTACCATCACGTAAAGATTTTTTGCAAATCGTAAATTTAAAAAAAAAAGAAAAAATAGCGAAAATTTGATATTATAAAATAGATGTGATAGTTGTGTTTTTTGCTTTTGAAAATTGATTCTTATGTATTTTTTAGCACTGAATTCGAAAATGACCTTCATTTTAAACAATCACGTCAGGGTTTTTCTCAAATCACAAATTTCAAAGTTTAAAAGCTCAAAGTTAAAATTGATCCCCCCTCCCCTCCCAAGCTCATCGGATCCCTGGCTGTTTAGCTGTAAGGAACCCAGTATAAGCCGAAAGATTGAATAAATTATTGAATTAAATAAAATTAAACTGAATAAGTTTTACATCTATTTTATAGTATCAGATTTTTTGCTATTTTTTAACCTTGAAATTTACGATTTTCGAAAAATCCTGACATGATGGTTAAAAGTGGAGGTAATTTTTTTATTCAGATTTAAAAAATACATAAAACGTAATTATAAAAGTTAAAAAAACACTTTTATTTATGCACTTTTATACACTTATATATTATACACATTTTTATTTTTATTTTTATTTTATTTTTTTTTTTTGGGGGGGGGGGAGGCTTTTAGAAGGGTTAAATTCTGTCTCGTAAAACTGATAAATTACTTAATTTTGGTGGACAGCTCAAATGAGAAACATTATCACTAAGAAAGAACAGAATTCAATAATAATAAAATAAAATCATAAGACGAAACGCATTTTTTTTTAGCTTGATTGAAACATAAAATATACAATATGAACGTTACAAAGTTCACTGTTTTACTTAAAAGGCGATTAAAGTAATGAAAGATATGTTACAAGTTAAAAATATACATTTTATTTAAAACTTTTTAGCATTTTCAAGCTTTTCCAAGCTCTTGATCAGAGAATATTTTATTAACTAATTGTAGTTTATTTATTCAACTACGTCACTTCGTTTTGAAAATGAGAGAGCCAATAATTATTAGAGTTGAAAGTAGAAGTAGCAGTTTCTTGGATTAAACTTAATTAAAGAAAAAATATATTATTATTAACTGCAGTTCTATTTATAATATTACATCACTCTGTTCTCATACGTCACTTTTAATTTTAAATGCGTTGCTGGAAAGTCGAAGTAGCCCAGATTAAATTTGGGTAGAATTATTAAAACTTAATTGCAAGTATTAAAATTTATGGTACGGCAGTTAAATATTTTCTTCTACCCAAATTTACATACATAAAATACATGTCTGCAAGCTGCGCATTGGTGTAAGGTAGATCTCACACCGAACAGACAAGAGTGCGACATGCGACAAGTTGTAGCGTTGAAACCGGTTACTTCTTTGTTAAAACCAGTTTGAACGCTACAACTTTTCGCATGTCGCACGCTTGTCTGTTCGGTGTGGGATCTGCCTAACGATGCATGTTGCTCGAAATCCGTGCGGAGAATGACGATTCAAGTCAGCAAAGTGCTTTCATCCACTGATCTCAACAGCGCCCTCTGGTCCCTCAATTAACCACACGCAATGGGTGGAGCTCGCAATGTTTCCCACAAGCATTGCGGTATTTGATTGGTTTTTGGTGAACGCTTGTGGGAAAAATCGAGAAGCTAATTAGCTATAATTCATCGTGACGTCGTATGACGTCAGAAATGCTTGTCGTCCATTATTTAGATCATTTCGCACACACATTCCTATACGAAATATGCTCATTTAGGTCCCTTCTACCTACCTTTAGATTTCTGACACATAATTTTGAAACACCCTGTATAGTTTATGTTGATGAACCATTCCTCGACTTTTCCCAGTACTGCTAACTTCCCTTTTCCAGATCGCCTGCTACCCCGCATATTCTCCGGGGGTCTGTCCAGACTTTTCTCATAGGGTTCAGTTTTTTTGAAATTGTGAATAGCTTTTTATATTTGTGAAAAATATAGTCATAATCTTGTGAATTTGAAATAATCGGTATATTCAGGTTCTTGTTTGTACTACATTTTTAAGATGATATATGTATGTGAAATACATATATTTTCTGTTTATATGTAGTAAATGTGACAAGTCAGACTTTACTTACAAATGATTAAATTTGTAATATGTTCGGTTTGGAGATGGGAAAGTTTTGTGAAAGGCCCATTTTTAAGACCAAGAATTTAGTGAAGGGTCCTGTTTGAAGGTGGAAAATTTTGTGAAGATCCCTGTTTTGAGATGATAAATTTTGTGAAGGATCCTTTAAAGAACCCATTTATTTCTAAACAGATCCCTGTTCTCACTCCGGGCCCACTCCCTGAATTCAACACCGAGCATTTGCAAGCCTGACTATTAAAATGATTTGGAATCAAAAGGAGTTTTCCAATTTTTTTATAAACAAATTCACATGCCTGTAAAAGTAGGGTTATCTCATGTTGCACAGCTTTTGATCATTGATTCTTACGTATTTTGCAGCGCTGAATCCGAAAGCCTTCATTTTTTACCATCACGCCTGGAGTTTTTGCAAACTTTTTACTTTTTAACTTTGAAATTTACGATTTGCAAAAAATTATGATCTGATGGTTAAAAGTGGAGGTTATTTTCACATTTAGTGCTAAAAAGTACATAAAAATCAATTATCAAATTTTAAAAACTATCACATCTAGTTTATAGTATCAGGATTTTGCTATTTTTTTACTTTGAAATTTACTATTTGCAAAAAATCCTGACTTGATGGTTAAAAACGAAGGTCATTTTCGAATTCAGCGCTAAAAAATATATAAAAATCAGTTATCAAAAGTTAAGAAACACAACCATTTCCTATGTCTTTCAATATCAGATGTTCTCTATTTTTTTACTGTTTACCATTGAAATTTATGATTTGCAAAAAATCCTGAAGCGATAATTAAAAATGAAGGTCGTTTTCGGATTCAGCGCTAAAAAATACACAAAAATCAATTATCAAAAGTTAAACAACAAAACCATCGCAGGCTTGTGTTACTTATCGAGTTATAAGTAATTTTGGCCATTGGTTTTTCTCCTCTCTTGCGGTATCGCCCCTGGAAAATCGGTTCAAAACGCGCATTTTGACAATATTTTCTAAAAGATCTTTTGCGTTTACCGAAAATTAGAAAACGTCTTTCAATTATATAGTTTCTGAACGATAACATCTGCCTTTTTCATGCGTTTCTGAACGAAAATAAATTGGAAAATGTCTTGCATTTCCATATTTTTATTTTATTTTATTTTATTTTATTTTTTTCTCGAAAGTGAAAGTATCCGCATAAAAAATTTAAACAAAATTGAACGAGTAAAAAATGGCCTTTATAGAAAACGACCTCAGCTATCCAATGACAAAACAAGTGGGTAAGTGTGATCACAGATCACACAGAGGGTTTCGTTTAATATTCCTTTCAAAACACTTTATCCTTTTGAAAAATCTGTTAGTTCGACATTTCGCAACCAGGGGCGCACTCTATTCTAAACAAATCTCTATCCGAACGAAACTCCGCTTTACATACTATCCGTAGATATATTAGTCGAGGGAATTGGACCCATAGCACCCGAGATAAGTAGGCGCCCCTGGCGGTAAAAAGTGGAACTAAAATATGTCAGGCTATGGTGCATAATATAAAAGAAGGGTCAAAGGGGTGACGGCAAAAGTTGGAAAAGTGCTACCCAGGTGAAACGGGCGGAGGTTAGAAAAATTGCTTAAAATACACAAGTTAGAGCCCGGAGGAGTAAATAATATAAGACATTTTGAAAATTTTATGATTTGTCGTGTGGTCTGAGGTATTCAGCTATAAGTATGCAAAAATTCATGTCTCCAACTTAATTAGGGGCTCTCTTAGAAAAAATTGCTTAAAATACATATGTGTTAGCTCAAAGGATTAAACGTAAGACTTTTTCAAGATTTTATTATTTGTTGCCTGGCCTCAGGTGTTCTGCTATAAATATGCAAAATTTCAAATCTCCAATTTAATAAAGGGCTCAGTTAGAAAGAATTGCTTAAAATACGCATGTGGGAGCCCAAAGGGTTAAATGTACGACTTTTTCAAAATTTTATGATTTGTCGCATGATGGTATTCAGCTATAAGTATGCAAAATTTCACGCCTCCAACCTAAATAGGGTCTCACTTAGAAAGAATTGTTTAAAATACACATGTGGGAGCCCAAAGGTTTAAATGTACGACTTTTTCAAAACTTTATGGTTTGTCATTTGATGTGAGGTGTTCAGCTATAAGTATGCAAAATGTCACGCCTCCAACCTAATTAGGGTCTCACTTTGAAAGAACTGTTTAAAATATACATGGGGGAGCCCAAAGGGTTAAATGCACGACTTTTTCAAAATTTTATGATTTTTCGTTTCATGTGAGGTGTTCAGCTATAAGGATGCAAATTTTTACGCCTCCAACCTAATTAGGGCTCACTTAAAAAGAATTGTTTAAAATACACATGTGGGAGCTCAAAGGGTTAAATGTACGACTTTTTCAAAATTTTATGATTTGTCGTTTATGTGAGGTGTTCAGCTATAAGTAAAATTACACGCCTCCAACCTAATTAGGGGCTCACTTAGAAAGGATTGTTTAAAATACACATGCGAGACCCCAAAGGGTTAAATTTACAACTTTTTCCAAAATTTTATGATTTGTCGTTTGATGTGAGGTGTTCAGCTATAAGTATGCAAAATTTCACGCCTCCAACCTAATTAGCGGCTCACATAGAAAGAATTGTTTAAAATACACATGTCGGAGTCCAAAGGGTTAAATGTGCGACTTTTTCAAAATTTTATGATTTGTCGTTTGATCTGAGGTGCCCAGCTATAAATACACAAAATTTCACGCCTTCAAACTAATTAGGGGTTCATTTAGAAAGAATTGTTTAAAATACACATGTGGGAGTCCAAAGGGTTAAATGTACGACTTTTTCAAAATTTTATGATTTGTCGTATGATGTGGGGTGTTCAGCTATAAGTATGCAAAATTTCAAGTCTCCAACATGTATAGTTTCTGAGAACGGGCTCTGTGACAGACAGACGGACGAACAGACTGAGGAGCGAGACGAATAGGGTTTCGTCAGATGAACGAAACCCTAAAAAAGAAAAAAAAACATTTAAAAATGTGGAAATACAAATGAGATATTTAAAAAAAGAACCTTCCATAGGATTAACATAGAGAGCGGCTGTTTCGCGTGATTGAAGTGCGAAATTTGACTTTCCATAAGACTTTTAGCATTAGTGCGAAATCCTGCAATTTCATTGGCTATCGCTTCACCGATAGCCAATGAGATTGAAAGGAACTTTTTTCCCTGAAAGGACAAGTATAAGAGTACTGTGTAAAGCAGGCATATGGTATTTTGGTATCAAAAGCGTATGAATTATCTTGCCCAGTGGTCAAGACTAGGGCTGGTTAAGATTTTGGATTTGTAATCCTAAAGTTGCGTGTTCTGTCCTTTCGCTGGCGTTTTCACTTTTTTAGAGTTTTGTTTTGATTTTTATTAAGTCAGTTAGTTAAAATCAGTCGATCTTTATTACCAGTTCTTTTGTAATTTTTTTTATCAATTAGATTTTTTAAAATAAATTAAATAATTAAATTAAGAAAAATCATTTAATCTATTTTTTAATAATTAAAGTAAACATTTATTAAAATGCAGTAATAAATTTCCTAGGCTTACATTAAAAGTATTTTCATGTTAGAGATTTATAAAGTTCTGATCATTTTAAATTTGTCTGTTAATATAGTAACAGATAAATGCAAAATTATCAGAATTAATATATTAAAGTTTTTTTATTTTAAAATTATCCTCGAGACATAAAAATCTTTATTAATTTATGACAGGTTGCTTTATAATTTTTTATTCTAAATATTACACTAATATTTAAATTAAATTTTAAAATTCATAGGACTTATAGGGTATTTTTCTAATTAAAAAAAAATCTTTAATAATTAAAGTGTAATAATAATATTTTCTTAAGTCAGTTAGTTAAAATCAGTTGATCTTTATTACGAGTTCCGTTGTAATTTTTTTTTGTCAATTAGATTTTTTTAAATAAATTTAAATAATTAAATTAAAAAATTCATTTAATCTATTTTTTAATAATTAAAGTAAACATTTATTAAAATGCGATAATAAATCTCCTAGGCTTACATTAAAAGTGTTTTCATCTTAGAATTTTATAAAGTTCTGATCATTTTAAATTTATCTGTTATTTAGATTATTATTTTTTTTATTGTAAATGTTATAAAGATAATTGAATTAAACTTTAAAATTCATATGACTTATAGGGTATTTTTCTAATAAAGAAATTTCTTTAATAATTAAAGAGTAATAATAATATTTTCTTAAGGCTGTTCTTAACTGCTCTGCTCAACAAGTGCAAAACGTTTTGACACAGTTACAAATTCATTTTTTTGACGGAAAGGTATAAAATTGGAAAGCCTGACCATGGAAGCGATTTGGAATTGAACTGTTTTCTCCACTTTTTGATCAATCAATTACCTATTGAGTTATAAGCGATTTTGATCACGTAACAAACACGTTTTTCGCCCGCTCTTCAGTGCTCTTTCTTCCTTCGCGCGGAAATTCGGTTCAAAACGCCCACTTTGACACTATTTTCTGACAGATCTATTGCGTTTGCAAAAAAAATGAAAAAAAAAAACAGCTCAATTACATAGTTTCTGAACAACAACACCAGCTAGTTTCATGCGTTTTCGAACAAAAATAAATTAAAACTTATGTCAGAAAGTTGCCCTTTTGGATTTGAGTTAAGTCAGTTAGTTAAAATCAGTTCATCTTTTATCACCAGTTCCTTTGAAAAAAAAAATTGTCGATTAGATTTTTTTTAAATAAATTTAAATAATTAAAATATTCATTTAATCTATTTTTTAATAATAATGTAATAATAATATATTCTTACTTTGCATTAAAAATATTATATATATATATATATAATTAGCAGAAGTAATTTATTAAAGTGTTCATTTCTCAAAATTAAGAATTATCTTTCATATATAAAAATATTTATCAATTATCAGCTGCTTTCTAATTTTTTTATTGTATATTCAATACTACTAAATTCTTATCATATATAAACTGTATGTTTAAAATGAATATTTATTAAAATTTAATTTTAATATCTTCTACACTTTCATGAAAAGTACTTTTATGCTAGAACTCCAGTAACATATAAATAGTAATTAACAGAATTAAATTATTAATCTTTAAAAATGAATTATTTATCCTTTATCTATAAATTACATTAATAATATATTTTTTAATGATAATTTAACCATTGAAGACAGTAAATTACTATACTTTAAATAATTGAATGTATGGTAAAAATGCAACAAAAACAAATATATATATATATATCTGTGATTTAATAATTATTCGCAAAAAGTTTTATTATATATATATATATACATATGTTGCAATAAAAATGTAATATGCATCAAACATGAACAATGAAAAATATTTTGCTATTAGTTGCAATATAAATCTTTAAAATAACGATTATTATTATTATTATTGAGATTTTTGTTTTAATTTTACTACATAATACCACTTAGGAGCTAATGTTATATAATTAAAATAAAATATCTACTTAAATGCAATAATACTATCTTTTAAACTGACATAGAAAAATATTTTTATATATCTAGATGGAACTTCAATTACTTATTTTTAGTTAAGCTGCCAGAACTTGAATACGGATTGCAAACATCTGAGTAAAAAAAAAAAAAAAAAGTTCTAAGCAGCTTATTATAACAATCTCATTATTTTACCATGATTTAACTAAATCAATGAGGTTTTAGAATTGTTGATAATTTTCTTATAGAAAATTAAATCAAATTTAATAATTAATTATATATTATGTTATTAACTTTATAACAATTGATTTTGTGTTCAGTTTGAGAAATATATACGCTTTTTTTTAATGCATCAAGTTATTGTTATCAAGATATACAATTGATGAAATGAGTAGCAGCGCTGTTACTTGTAAAATGGATTTTTTCCTTTCAGGGAAAGAAGTTCGGTTCACCGATAGCCAATGAAATTGCCGGATTTCGCACTAATGCTAAAAGTCTTATGGAAAGTCAAATTTCGCGATTGAAGTAGCCCTTTAACCCTTTATCTACTGACGGTACTTATAAGTACCATTAAAATAACTTGTTATATAATTCATTTTAATGCATCGATTAGTTGTAATACAGTTTACAGTGAGTTATAGATACATTACTTTATCTTGTTCCAAAAGCATTATTGGTTATACAAAACAAACAAAAATATTTTTAAAAGGATGATTTCTTTTACCCTTGCATCTTTTCAGCTTTCTTGGCGTCAGGAGGAGGGGGGGGGGGATTTTCGATTCAGAAATATTTCTATATTTCTATTGTAAAAACGTTATATTTGTACATTTCCTAATTCTACAAAATACTAAGAAAAAGATTTAAAATAAAAGATTTGAGTGGGGTTAATAAATATTGTGCAAAATCCTTATAAATTCAAATTTAATTAATCCTTCTAAATCCTTAAATCCTTCTAAAAGTTATTAAATGATTATGTAAATCTTCTAACGTAGTTTAAACAATTCACGAAAAATGCTTTAGAAGATAAAATTTTCATGAATTCATAATTCAGTACATAAAGGGTGAACTTGGGTTGAAAAAGTTTGTAAAATAATATTTTTTTTTTTTTTTTGCCCTGTTTTTGGTATTTAATTCTTTGGTAAATTATGCGAATGCAGGTGATTAATAACAATTAATTATTAAAGTATTAGTAACAATGATAATTAAATTATTTATCAATTATTTATCAATTAAAAATTCAATTAATTATTTTATTAAATTACTAATTTAACAAATTATTAAATTAATTAAATAAAAAATTAATCTTCATAGTATTTTTAATTTAATATTTTTTACTTCAATTTTTTAATCTATTTTAATTTTCTGTAACTAAAATTATAAAATGAATAAATAGGTAAATGATAAATTGCAATTTGTAGCTACTATAAACTAGCTGACTATATTATGTTTAATACATGGAGTTTATTTTATTTTAATTTAAAATTTGAATAATTTATATTAATAATATTATTAAATTAATTATAAAAATTATTATTTATTTATCTTTTTTATTTTATTTTATTTTTGTCAATTGTTATTTTCTAATTGATTGCTAAATTGTTTTCATTAATAATTTCTAATATTTTTATTTTATTTATTTATTTATTTTTTAGAAAAATAGGTTAAAAACATAAAGTCATTAACTAAAAAGAAAAAAATAATGCAACAAGTCCAAATACATAAAAATAACTTTATATTTTTTAGTTGAAATTATTGTTCATATGTCTATTTTGTTTTTTGTGCGCAATTATAGTTTATAGTTCGGAAAAATAATTTAATTATTATATTTAAAGAGCAAGAAAAATATTATGAAGTATATAAATAAATAACCTATGTATCACTTCTCTTTTGCGTCCCAGAATCTTCATCATTTATATATTTTTTAATTATGTTAATTAAAATTGATTATAGAGAAAGAAAATCAAAAATTTTACATTTGCACTGTAGATTAGTAAGTATGCTATGATCAGCATTCACAGGCCCCGATCATGACTAATTGGGGCCATGGGCAAAGATAAATTAGGGGGTCCCTTTCGAATACTCGCAACATTATTCAAATAGAACTGATGGTCAGTCATATATGTAATGCATAAACAATATTTTCGCACCTTAAATTTTAAATAGAAGAAAATTCTCAGCTCCATCAATTCTAAATTAAGTACCTTAATTAATAAAAAAAAATAATAATAAATCTTAGTACAGAACAAAACTCTTTTATATAACTTTAGCAACTTTCTATAATACTTTAAGAGGAATTTAATAACTTACGGAAGAATGTCAAATATTCTAACATTTATAAATATATGTTAATCAAGTTACTTTATTCTGCATCTTTTTAAGTTGTACTGCACACAACATAATATCAAATAAAATACATTCTACTTCACAAGAAGAAAGTGTTTTTTCAAGAAATCTAAAAAGATGGTAATTTTGGGTAAAAGAAAAAACTTTGAATAAGGGAAAATATTACCTCATGAGAATTAGAACTGATTATTATCAACCACTTAAGTTTAGATACGATTTAAGTTCACTGCTAATACAATTTATTAAAATCAAAATATTATCTCTTATTTTATAGTGGTATGAGTGGCTTCATTGAGCTCTGTGAGTTCGAAATGAAATTGTTTTCAGAAAGTTTAGTAGAATCTTTTAAAAAAGAAATTTGTATTTGAAAAATTTCAGAATTGGAATTGGAAAAAAAAAAGTAAGTATAATATCAATTAATATATGAATTTGGGGGGCCCTTGAGGTCCGGAGCTCCTGGGCAATGTCCCGATTTGCTCATGCGATAAGGGCCTGAGCCTATAAAAATATCTGCGAGATTTCCCCTTATCATGATATAAAGATATAATAAATAAGAAAATGTTAATTATAGATACCGAAATTAGTAAACAGTTCAAGTGAAATAATAATAGCAACTCACCCTTCGCCACGACATTGAACTATCAAAGAAACTGTTGATAATTTTATAAAATCTTTATAAAAATATAAAGTTTTGTTGATTTGATGAAAACCTTGTACCGAAATCCCAAGAAATGTTTTCGTCTTAATGTCCTGTGGTGCCATCTAGTGGCAAATCACTAAAATGTCTCTTTACGTTCAGGGTAATGGATCTGAAATGTTATAAAGATCGACCGAAACAGAATTTCGGTAACCTTCCTATTTTCGACCGAAAACGCACGGCCGAAACTAGGGGGGGGGGGCAGAGGGGGCAAGTGCCCCGGGCGCCGGTTTAACAGAAGGTGAAGGGGCACCAAAATAAAGATTTGCTTGACGTTTGATACAAGAATGTATATATACACACGAAATTTGTATAAGAATGTCTCGCAGCCGAAAAATTTAAAGGAAAATTGAACCAAATGGATTAAACTTTACAAATACATAAAAAGGTTCATCTAATTTACAAAATTGCAAATGAATAAGAAAGAAGGCTTTTTTTATCCTCCCATTCCAAAGTATCATGTCTGTACCTTTGCCTTCTATCTTTTAAATCACTTCCTGTGACGGAGAATCCCTACCAATTTTTCAAGGTCAATCTCTATTGTGGGACACTGACCACAACGGATAACTAACTACAAAGTGCGAAGCGACCCCAGTCTGACTTTTCTATTAGATAAAATAATTCCATGAAAGCTGTTTGTTTATTTTCCGCTGAACAGCGTTGAGGGGACAATAAAATCAAACAAGAGAGGGAATGTACAAAGTAAAATTCTTTGTAAAACCTTTTATTTTTTATTGTAGCATTTGTAGTGGCACAGTAAAATTTTGGACAGGGAGTCATGGCTAGTAAAGCAAAGCCGCCCCCGCCTTTAGCGCCCAAAAAGGTTTTTTCTTCTCGTCTTTCTGCCATTTCTAGGCCTTTTCCCACCCAGCAGTGGCGTATCTAGACTCATCATTTCGGAGGGGCCTAAATTATAGTAAAAGTTTCTAAGAGGGAGTCACAAGAATCGGGAAAAATTCCGCTTTAAACATTTTTTATCATAGCAGGTAACGCACCTATTACGCAATAAACCTGCTAAGATGAAAAAATACAAACACACAGCAATAGATATCGACCTCATTTAACCAATACAAAAAAAAAAAAAAAAAAAAAAAAAAATTAAAAAGATTAAAATGCAATTCGGTTCTTTTTGATTCCGTTTTCAAGAATTTAATGAACCAATATTTGACAAAACTGATTACGTAGTTCAGTTTTATATATTTTAAATTTAAAAATAAGTTGTCTAAGATACTTAGCAAAATTCTTTTTGTAAATTTACTTTGTAGTGGAGAGGGAAGGGGCGCCAAAATCCATGCTTGCCCCGGGCGCCAAAAAGGCTAGTTTCGGCCCTGCGAAAACGAACACGTCCAATTTTTTTTAAATAATTACTACGTACATAAATATACATAATTACTAATTAATTATAAGTATAATTATACGTGTGGCCTAAGTTGGCTCTCTGTGATTCTGACCAAAACATTTTATTTTCATATAAATAAGAGGTAATTAATTAAACGACACAAAATGATTTTCTAATTATACGAATTATGTCATCGAATTAAAAAAATTTTTTGGTATACATACTCCGATTTATCTTTTATAATGATCTCTGTAAATGATCATCTGTTATACTAGAATATGCTGTTATGCCCTGTCATACTACACTCAAAGAGTATTCGAAACACTTCTGCAACTTCAAACTAAAAATTTCCTGTTACTGTAAAGTCTGCAGCTTTTCATGAGAACGTGAAAAGCGTCTTCAAAATTTAGAGATATATTGCTTTATAATTTGCACTCACGTCTTGAGACAGTAATGAATGATAATTATCAACAGTGAAATTCATAGCAATAAATAAAAAGTGTCTCGTTTGAGCAGATACAACTCACATGAATGAGTAATGTTGAAACTTTTCGAAAGAAGAAATGAGATCTTTGGAATACAGGTAGTTTCGGTCGGACCGAATTTCTTGCAGCATTTTCGCGAAACTCCGATTTTGTGCCGAAAACGAAAACGAATTTTCGGTCGATCTCTAGTTATAAAATCGGAATTAAGCTTACATAAGCCCCAAAATGGTAATTGTGCTTCAGATGATAATTGTGATCAGAGGTTAATCGCGAGCTGCTTCTACCGGTTTTTTGCTTTTTGGCAAAATGAACAACTGAAACAGATTTTTATTTTGCTAGGAAGACTTTGCCTTCCTAAACCCCTAGTTAAAGATATTTTTTAACGCATGGACATAAAAGAAAAAGGGAATTAAAATGTATCTTCCATGGGGTTTCAGGCAGGGGTGGGGTTGGGGAGGGGGGATGAGCTAAAAGACGATTTTTTTTTTTTCATTTCGGTATTTTAATTCACTTTGATCTTAGGTGGTGATAGCAGTGTTTATTACGGTCGATTTTCTGCACAAGGGATATTGGCTAGGGAAAGGATGCGTACCTTCCAAGAAGGAGGTGGGGGTGTGGGGGGGGGGGGACTTTCTAACGGAACCTAGCCATTGTCACCTAGAATACACCTACTCTAGGTGGCAATAACCTAGCCCGTATTTTCGCAGGTTCGGAAGAAAGACGCAGTACTTAAGACATGCCAACCTATTTTCAGAAATTATCTTCCATTCTCCCTCGCTAATGTCGACCGAGAGGTTCTGCTCTCAAAGCTGGTACACGGCGGGGGTGCTTGGTTCGATTCGAACTTAATCACGCCCGTTGGCCTAATCGTTCGGAGCTTTCTGTGGTTTTCTTCAAACCTTGGATTTCCTTGCGTAAATACGGGTTAGGTTCCCTTAGAAAGATCCCCACGGAGGGCAAACTCCCCCTCCCTTCGGGCCCATATAGCTCGTGTAGATAATTGGCCGTCATAAACAACACCAAAAACACCCCCTCGGTAATGTTAAACCTAAGGAATTGCTATGAATTCTTACTTTTAAAATATCTCCTTAAGAAATTAATATTCTTGACTTTTTTTTTTTTTTTGTATTTTTTATAAAGGATGTCTCTTTTTTTACTTCGTTATTTTAAATATATGCTCAATTTAATATTTTCTGAGTTAAAATAGCACGACCTGTGAATAAGACTAACACTTTAGATAAAATTAAGAATGTATTTTAGAAACATTTTGACGACTAAGATAAAAAGAGACATCCTTTAAGAAGAGTGGGTGAAAAAAAAAGAATTTAAAAATTTTATCTTCCTTACGAGATATTATAAAAATTGATAGGTGGCAATGACCTAGCCCGTATTTTCGCAGGTTCGGAAGAAAGACGCAGTACTTAAGACATGCCAACCTATTTTCAGAAATTATCTTCCATTCTCCCTCACTAATGTCGACCGAGAGGTTCTGCTCTCAAAGCTGGTAGACGGCGGGGGTGCTTGGTTCGATTCGAACTTAATCACGCCCGTTGGCCTAATCGTTCGGAGCTTTCTGTGGTTTTTTTCAAACCTTGGATTTCCTTCCGTAAATACGGGTTAGGTTCCCTTAGAAAGATCCCCACGGAGGACAAACTCCCCCTCCCTTCGGGCCCATATAGCTCGTGTAGATAATTGGCCGTCATAAACAACACCAAAAACACCCCCTCGCTAGTGTTAAACCTAAGGGATTGCTATGAATTCTTACTTTTTAAATACCTCCTTAAGAAATTAATATTCTTGACATTTTTTTTTTTTTTTTGAATTTTTTATAAAGGATGTCTCTTTTTTTACTTCGTTATTTTAAATATATGCTCAATTTAATATTTTATGAGTTAAAATAGCACGACCTGTGAATAAGACTAACACTTTAGATAAAATTAAGAATGTATTTTAGAAACATTTTGACGACTAAGATAAAAAGAGACATCCTTTAAGAAGAGTGGGTGAAAAAAAAGAATTTAAAAATTTTATCTTCCTTACGAGATATTATAAAAATTGATAGGTGGCAATGACCTAGCCCGTATTTTCGCAGGTTCGGAAGAAAGACGCAGTACTTAAGACATGCCAACCTATTTTCAGAAATTATCTTCCATTCTCCCTCGCTAATGTCGACCGAGAGGTTCTGCTCTCAAAGCTGGTAGACGGCGGGGTTGCTTGGTTCGATTCGAACTTAATCACGCCCGTTGGCCTAATCGTTCGGAGCTTTCTGTGGTTTTCTTCAAACCTTGGATTTCCTTGCGTAAATACGGGTTAGGATCCCTTAGAAAGATCCCCACGGAGGGCAAACTCCCCCTCCCTTCGGGCCCATATAGCTGGTGTAGATAATTGGCCGTCATAAACAACACCAAAAACACCCCCTCGCTAATGTTAAACCTAAGGGATTGCTATGAATTCTTACTTTTAAAATATCTCCTTAAGAAATTGATATTCTTGACTTTTTTTTCTTTTTTTTTTTTTTTTTTTTGTATTTTTTATAAAGGATGTCTCTTTTTTTACTTCGTTATTTTAAATATATGCTCAATTTAATATTTTATGAGTTAAAATAGCACGACCTGTGAATAAGACTAACACTTTAGATAAAATTAGGAATGTATTTTAGAAACATTTTGACGACTAAGATAAAAAGAGAAATCCTTTAAGAAGAGTGGGTGAAAAAAAAGAATTTAAAAATTTTATCTTCCTTACGAGATATTATAAAAATTGATAGGTGGCAATGACCTAGCCCGTATTTTCGCAGGTTCGGAAGAAAGACGCAGTACTTAAGACATGCCAACCTATTTTCAGAAATTATCTTCCATTCTCCCTCGCTAATGTCGACCGAGAGGTTCTGCTCTCAAAGCTGGTACACGGCGGGGGTGCTTGGTTCGATTCGAACTTAATCACGCCCGTTGGCCTAATCGTTCGGAGCTTTCTGTGGTTTTCTTCAAACCTTGGATTTCCTTGCGTAAATACGGGTTAGGTTCCCTTAGAAAGATCCCCACGGAGGGCAAACTCCCCCTCCCTTCGGGCCCATATAGCTCGTGTAGATAATTGGCCGTCATAAACAACACCAAAAACACCCCCTCGGTAATGTTAAACCTAAGGAATTGCTATGAATTCTTACTTTTAAAATATCTCCTTAAGAAATTGATATTCTTGACTTTTTTTTTTTTTTTTTGTATTTTTTATAAAGGATGTCTCTTTTTTTACTTCGTTATTTTAAATATAAGCTCAATTTAATATTTTATGAGTTAAAATAGCACGACCTGTGAATAAGACTAACACTTAAGATAAAATTAACAATGTATTTTAGAAACATTTTGACGACTAAGATAAAAAGAGACATCCTTTAAGAAGAGTGGGTGAAAAAAAAGAATTTAAAAATTTTATCTTCCTTACGAGATATTATAAAAATTGATAGGTGGCAATGACCTAGCCCGTATTTTCGCAGGTTCGGAAGAAAGACGCAGTACTTAAGACATGCCAACCTATTTTCAGAAATTATCTTCCATTCTCCCTCGCTAATGTCGACCGAGAGGTTCTGCTCTCAAAACTGGTACACGGCGGGGGTGCTTGGTTCGATTCGAACTTAATCACGCCCGTTTGCCTAATCGTTCGGAGCTTTCTGTGGTTTTCTTCAAACCTTGGATTTCCTTGCGTAAATACGGGTTAGGTTCCCTTAGAAAGATCCCCACGGAGGGCAAACTCCCCCTCCCTTCGGGCCCATATAGCTCGTGTAGATAATTGGCCATCATAAACAACACAAAAAACACCCCCTTGCTAATGTTAAACCTAAGGGATTGCTATGAATTCTTACTTTTAAAATATCTCTTAAGAAATTGATATTCTTGACTTTTTTTTTTTTTTTTTTTTTTTTTTTTGTATTTTTTATAAAGGATGTCTCTTTTTTTACTTCGTTATTTTAAATATATGCTCAATTTAATATTTTATGAGTTAAAATAGCACGACCTGTGAATAAGACTAACAGCGAAACAGCACCGAAAACTGGCGATATGAAGCAATTAAAATAATAAAACTTTGTAAAAAATCACCATAAAATTAAAACAAAACACAGGACGCGTTTCGAGCTAAAAACATAACAGCTCGTCATCAGCTAAGCGTACACGTGTCCGAAAACGAACAAGTTCAAAAATGAACTGAAGAAAAAGAATGTTGTGAAGAATGCGACAGATGGCGCTACCTGATAGAGGGATATGCAAAAGGGAAATGTGTTGAAAAAAGATAGAAGAGAAAACGAAATGGAAAAAATGGAAATAAAAGAAAAAATAAAAATAAAAGAAGTAAATTAAAAATATAAATAAAAATAATAAATAAAGAACTATAAAAGAACAAGAAAAAAATCCAAATTATTATTATTATTATTATTATTTTTTACAAAATAAAAAGAAAAGAAACAAGAGAAAAGGGAAAAGAATTACAAAATTAATTTCCACGCTGGAGATAGGAAAGGAGATGATGGGAGATCATTGACAAGATTAGCAGAATTTTTAGAAATAAAATATGCTTCATGAAAATCCAAGTGAGAGGGAGAGGCAGGGGAAGAAAAAATTTTGGCCATGGAGAAATTGAAACAATGACTGGAAGACCAACAGTGAGAAGCAATCGAAGATTTAGAGATTTCTTGATTTGCAATATATCTCTGATGCTCGCCTAATCTGAATTTTAAAGCTCTCTTTGTTTGACCAATATAACCTAAATTGCAAGAGCAAGGAATGAAATAAACACCCCACCGGTTCTCAGTAGGAACAGGATCTTTTAGAGAAGAGAATTTAATTTTATTCATAGGTTTGAAGATAACTTTAAAGTTAAAACGAGAAAGTATTTTAGCAATTTTGAAACACAGAAGAGAATAAAAGGGCAGAACTATTATAGAATTAAAATTAGGAGGATTATTTGAATCAGAAAAAGGACGTTTAGGCTTATTAAATTTATACAAAGCTTTATCAATTAAAGAGGGATTATAACCACGAGCAAGGGCAAGAGATTTCAGATAATTAATTTCATTATTCAGAGCAGAAGAGTCAGAACAAATGCGTAACGCCCTAAAAACAAAAGTATAAAAGGACGCCACTTTTTGTTGAGGAGGATGATTTGAAAGGGCATGAGGGGGAAGGGAGACAGCGAAAGGTTTTCTATAAACGGAGGTAGAGAACCGATCTGGGAGTTTTGAAACCAAGAGTCTTGGTTTCAAAACTCCCAGATCGGTTCTCTACCTCCGTTTATAGAAAACCTTTCGCTGTCTCCTTGGTTTCAAAACTCCCAGATCGGTTCTCTACCTCCGTTTATAGAAAACCTTTCGCTGTCTCCTTGGTTTCAAAACTCCCAGATCGGTTCTCTTCCTCCGTTTATAGAAAACCTTTCGCTGTCTCCCTTCCCCCTCATGCCCTTTCAAATCATCCTCCTCAACAAAAAGTGGCGTCCTTTTATACTTTTGTTTTTAGGGCGTTACGCATTTGTTCTGACTCTTCTGCTCTGAATAATGAAATTAATTATCTGAAATCTCTTGCCCTTGCTCGTGGTTATAATCCCTCTTTAATTGATAAAGCTTTGTATAAATTTAATAAGCCTAAACGTCCTTTTTCTGATTCAAATAATCCTCCTAATTTTAATTCTATAATAGTTCTGCCCTTTTATTCTCTTCTGTGTTTCAAAATTGCTAAAATACTTTCTCGTTTTAACTTTAAAGTTATCTTCAAACCTATGAATAAAATTAAATTCTCTTCTCTAAAAGATCCTGTTCCTACTGAGAACCGGTGGGGTGTTTATTTCATTCCTTGCTCTTGCAATTTAGGTTATATTGGTCAAACAAAGAGAGCTTTAAAATTCAGATTAGGCGAGCATCAGAGATATATTGCAAATCAAGAAATCTCTAAATCTTCGATTGCTTCTCACTGTTGGTCTTCCAGTCATTGTTTCAATTTCTCCATGGCCAAAATTTTTTCTTCCCCTGCCTCTCCCTCTCACTTGGATTTTCATGAAGCATATTTTATTTCTAAAAATTCTGCTAATCTTGTCAATGATCTCCCATCATCTCCTTTCCTATCTCCAGCGTGGAAATTAATTTTGTAATTCTTTTCCCTTTTCTCTTGTTTCTTTTCTTTTTATTTTGTAAAAAAAAAAAAAAATAATAATAATAATAATAATAATTTGGATTTTTTTCTTGTTCTTTTATAGTTCTTTATTTATTATTTTTATTTATATTTTTAATTTACTTCTTTTATTTTTATTTTTTCTTTTATTTCCATTTTTTCCATTTCGTTTTCTCTTCTATCTTTTTTCAACACATTTCCCTTTTGCATATCCCTCTATCAGGTAGCGCCATCTGTCGCATTCTTCACAACATTCTTTTTCTTCAGTTCATTTTTGAACTTGTTCGTTTTCGGACACGTGTATGCTTAGCTGATGACGAGCTGTTATGTTTTTAGCTCGAAACGCGTCCTGTGTTTTGCTTTAATTTTATGGTGATTTTTTACAAAGTTTTATTATTTTAATAAGACTAACACTTTAGATAAAATTAAGAATGTATTTTAGAAACATTTTGACGACTAAGATAAAAAGAGACATCCTTTAAGAAGAGTGGGTGAAAAAAAAGAATTTAAAACTTTTATCTTCCTTACGAGATATTATAAAAATTGATAGGTGGCAATGACCTAGCCCGTATTTTCGCAGGTTCGGAAGAAAGACGCAGTACTTAAGACATGCCAACCTATTTTCAGAAATTATCTTCCATTCTCCCTCGCTAATGTCGACCGAGAGGTTCTGCTCTCAAAGCTGGTACACGGCGGGGGTGCTTGGTTCGATTCGAACTTAATCACGCCCGTTGGCCTAATCGTTCGGAGCTTTCTGTGGTTTTCTTCAAACCTTGGATTTCCTTCCGTAAATACGGGTTAGGTTCCCTTAGAAAGATCCCCACGGAGGGCAAACTCCCCCTCCCTTCGGGCCCATATAGCTGGTGTAGATAATTGGCCGTCATAAACAACACCAAAAACACCCCCTCGCTAATGTTAAACCTAAGGGATTGCTATGAATTCTTACTTTTAAAATATCTCCTTAAGAAATTGATATTCTTGACTTTTTTTTTTTTCTTTTTTTTTTTTTATAAAGGATGTCTCTTTTTTTACTTCGTTATTTTAAATATATGCTCAATTTAATATTTTATGAGTTAAATTAGCACGACCTGTGAATAAGACTAACACTTTATATAAAATTAAGAATGTATTTTAGAAACATTTTGACGACTAAGATAAAAAGAGACATCCTTTAAGAAGAGTGGGTGAAAAAAAAAGAATTGAAAAATTTTATCTTCCTTACGAGATATTATAAAAATAAGAATGCATACCACCCCCGTAGGTTTAACACTACCGAGACGAACGTTAAATTTGGCTGATCAACTCCCGCTTTACTGAAACTCTACGATCGCGGAATTCCAGCTAAACATATGTGAAAACTTAAAAGCACGAGAAGATGATAAAATTTTATCAAGTGGCGATTTCAAAGTTTGTAAGGATTTTTCAATTACTTAAAGAGACTGTTTTATAAAAGCAGACAACTGACTTTCTGATAGTAAAATTTGTATTTTGATAAATGTAAGATATGGTAATGAATAATAGAATAATAGCATTTTTAAGTTTTCCATAGGTTATGGGAATTCGTTACATGAGATTTCGCGATCAGCAAGTTTTAGTGAAACATTTGAGTATAAAATTTACGTTGAGTAAAATGCTTTCCGCCAAGGGGAGATACCTTCGCGCCAACAGTTGTCATTTGTGCAGTTGTTAGTTTTTCAATCAACCAATTTTGGCATTCGAAAGCAAAGCATAGGAACTACATGACTGTGTAAATTTGTTTGTTAATAACTTATTATCTTGTGCTTCAAAAAAGTGTTTTTAAATGTTAGCTATCACGTCAGCAGCTCAGAACGATTATATACTATGAGTTCCGCAACAAACTCAGTGCGACTGAATGCCACAGAAAAATGTGTGAAAGTTTGGGCATCAATACTGTTTCTTATGATACAATCAAAGTTTGGTTTCTGAATTTTAAAGCTGGAAATTTGGACATGGAAGATGAACCACGTTCTGTCCGCCCTATTGAAGTTCATTGTGTGCAATTAAAGTAAATCATTTGATGAAGACAGAAATGTTTCAACACGAACTATTAGAGCTTAACGTTTCCCAAAAAACAATAGTTAACGCTCTGAAAAGCATAAATCTAACGTTTAAGTTCAACCGCTGGGTGCCTCACGAATTGACTGCTGAAGACAAGCGCAAGAGAAAAAACTGTTGTTTGGCCTGTTCAGAGATCAAAAGAAAGAGAACATTCTGGACAGAATTGTGACCTGTGATGAAAAATGGGTGAACTACAACAATACAAGCCCTAAAAGAGGGTTGTCAGCACCTGGGAAACCAGCAGGCTCGGTTGTAAGACGTGCCCTAACTAACAAGAAGGTGCTTCTCTGCATCTGGTGGGATTGTCGCGGAATTCTGCACAAAGAGTACCTGAAAAGCGGACAGTCTATAAACAGTGCAATATACAGCAACATATTAATCAAAGTTCGCGAGGCCATTCGCGAAAAACGAAGAAACGAATTCAGAAGGAAGGTTGTTCTCTTTCATGAAGATAAACCCCGGCTACATGTTAGTACAATGACCGGCCGGACGCTCTACCAGCTAGAGTGGGCCACCATACAGACCCGACATAGCACTTTCAGATTTTTGTCTGTTTTCTCATCTGCAACTGCATCTTGATGGCGCAATCTTCGATTCAAATGAAGAGGTCATAAATGAGGTCGAACTCTATCTGGATTCGCGCACGCCCCAATATTTCGCAGAAGGGATTGAAAGGTTGCCAAAACGTTGGCAGACGATTGTAGATTTAAATGGAGATTACTATCCTCATTAGTTTTGATGATTTCGTATGTATTTATCATTTTACAAAAAAAAAAAAAAAAAAAAAATGACGGAAAACTTTTTACTCAACGTAATAAGAGGATTTGAGTATAAAAATGCATCAAACGCCCATAGCCGTAACATTACGGAGAAAGGAAAAAATGGTCGTAATGTTTTTTGAAAAAAAATTTTATGGCCATTTTTTTCTCCATTCTGACCAGAAAATTAGAGTTATAACTTTTTACGGCTGCTCTTTCATCTTCACCTAACCATTTATAATGGCCGTTTCACAATAATGGAAGCCATCAGTCCATCAGAAGAAAATGATCCATTCCAAAGGTATAATCCTTCATTTGATGCCCCTTCGTTCTGGCGTCCGGGGCACATGCCCCCCCACCCCCCCCCACCCCCACCCCCTTAGTTTCAGCCCTGTATCAGGTAACCTTCCAGATCAACACATAATAGAAGTTAACGCTATAACCCTACAAAACGTGTGAAGAACCTGTTTACCGAACATAACAACAAGATGGATGAACATGTTTCGTAAAATGTTTGGGGAAATGTTTGTTGTTTGTCGTTCTCCGTTTCATACTGCCTATACCCTGTTCACACTAGAAACTTAAGATATCTTAGACCGCCAGTTTTGAAGTGGTACCCTCCCGGAATCAGTTGCTTGTTCACATCGAAAAACTTACCTAAGATATCTCAGTAGCGTCACTGTGTCTGTGATCCGAAGAAGGTGGCCTGAAATATCTTAAGGTATCCAGTGTGAACATAGTAGGATTTTTATCGTGGAATTTCAGCCGTCAACTCGATAAGGTGATGGTTTGTGCAGCCGCTTCCTAGGCTGCAACACATCTCTCGCTTTGTACGCGGAAAAGTTGCAAGTTAAAATCGGTTGAAAATTTGGTTGCTCGAAAAATTGTTTAATCTGACAGCAGCTTTAGAAGATGAACCCAATGACGAAGACACATTCTCCATAAGTGACCTTGTGTTTTAAGGGAAATTTGTGACTCGTAATGCAATAGTGCAAAATTTCATACTGCAGTATACAATTATAAAACCGTAATGTAGTGCAAAATTTCATACTGTGCACTTACGATTTCATTCGTTTTCTTTCTTTATTTTTTTTAAACAAATATTTGAATTATAAGCATTTTAATACTTTTACTTCTTGAAAGTTATTAATAAAATTAATATTGTTTACCGCAACTTATAATGGATATGACATATTTCGTTTTCTTTACTGCATTTTAATCTTACCAAGATCAGTGTCGTAAGTCGTAAAAAAACAAAAAAAATCAGAGGGTATACGCTATAGGTAGAGGATATATGCTAGAGGTATGAACGTTAATGGCTAGAGTATACGCTATAGTTTTATTTGAGAAACAGAGGGTATTATTCTTCAAAAAATTCCAGAAGGTATACGGCGTATACCTCCGTATACCCTCTACTACACCCCTGACCAAGATTAAAGTAAAGTAAAAATGAAGATAATCTTTTATGTAGAATATTATTTTATTGTTCGTCAAAAATTAAATTAAAGAACTCTTTATACTTCGTCTATGAATTCAGAAAAATGCGATAAATATATATAAAAACGTTAGTTTTTATTATTATTAATAGGTATTCTAGATGAAAGCACCGCTTATTAGTAGTTATGGTTATTTTCACTAAGATTTACCATGGCTTGATTTGTACTCACTCATAAGACATTTTTGGGAGAAACCTGTGAAGGCTGTTCTCAACTGCTCTTCTCAACAAGCGCAAAACGTTTTGACACATTTACAAATTCATTTTTTAACGGAAAGATATAGAATTGAAAAGGAATGGAACCATGGAACCGATTTGGAATCGAACTGTTTTTCCAAATTATAAGCGAATTTGATCACATGAAAATTGAAGAGCTGGGGGGGAAGAACATGTTATACTACATTTTCTTAAAAATGATTTTATCTTTTGGACGAAGGTTTTATCAGGTATTCTATCACATGGTAAAGTTAAAATACCAAAGTTCTATTTAGCCTTTAAGATTTAAGACATTATTTATTAATATTTAATATTTTAATATTTAATAATGCAAATAATATTAATACTTTTTAATATTTCAAAATTAAATATGAATAAGTTTTTTTGATAGAGTTTAGTATCACACCTGTTAATATTTTAAACACATGGTATCAAACTGAAAATAAATCATTAAAATTGACAACAAAGACTTTCACATCAAATTTCTTCAAATGCAGTTTTTGTTACTTAACATGTTCTTCCACTTAGCTCTTCAATTGTGTTTTTCACCCTTTCTTGAGAGGATTTTCTCCTTTCGCGCGTAAATTCGGTTCAAAACGTCCACTTTGACACTCTTTTTTGAACGATCTATTGCGTTTGCAAAAAAAAAAAAAACGGAAAAAGCAGCTCGATGGCATAGTTTCTGAACAGCAAAACCTGCTAGTTTCATGCATTTCCGACCAAAAATAAATTAAAACTTATATCAAAAACAAAAAGTTGCCCTTTTGGATTTGAGAACAGCCTTAAGCGAAACCATAAGGCTGCTTGCACTCTAAATAAAAAGGAGTGACTATTCACTCCGGAGGAGTAATGCCCAAATATGCCCAACCTCTGTCCAAATATGCCCAACTTCTTTAGAGTGACTATTCACTCTGAGCAAAAGTGAAATTTTTGACTCTCTGAAAGAGTGAATAGTCACTCCTGGGAAGTGAATATTCACTCTAAACAAGGGTGGATAATCACTCTTTCGGAGGAGTGACTATTCACTCTTGCTAAAAGAGTGCGGTTTTTCACACCTGGTAGGAGTGAATAGTCACTCTTTCATGGGAGTGAATGTTTTTCTCTTTTTATTTTGCTTTTATGGGCATTTTAAAAGAATCACATCTTTTACAGTATGCAACATGATAATGATAGGAATAAAATACTTTATTAGCAATATTTATTTAATTCATAGTTTGTAACACTAATTGAAGTTTTAAGGAAAAAATCAGTTAAATTTAGATATAAATTTAAATTAGATAACTGACAGAAACAAACTAATATATTTTATTCCAATCTTATCCTTTGCGTTTGCTTTTATTGCATGCCCTATAAAGATATTACTTTTAAAGTTTTATAAATAACTTTTCAATAGGTGGATGTTATATCTTTAACAATGTTTGATTTCATTTTGATTTATATATATATATATATATATATATATATATTTCTATCTTTTTACCGCACTTTTTCCGTGAATAATTGCTATTTTTGCAAAGTCCTATTGTTCTAAAATATTTTTCATTTTTTCACTTAGAAAACAATGCTTATAAACTCGCATCTTTTTTTAAAATGAGTTCTAAGCATGATTTAACTATTAAGAATGTGTATTTTTTTTTATCCGCTGTGATTTGTTTTTGTTTTATTTAATATGATCATGAAGCATAAATTTTAAGTTCTCTGGAATATGTATATATTTTTCTTTTAAACATATTCCTTAACTTAATCATAATTTCTAATTTTCGCCCATCATTGCTGAAAACAATACTTATTAATGAAACGACACGGTAAACCTTATTTAATTTAAATTTTTTATTCCCGTAGATATTGTATTTTGGGAATATGAGCTAAATGGATTTTATATGTTTTATAGGAAAGGATTGACCTTGGAAATAGAAAAAAATGAATATAAAAACAAACACATTACATTTATCTGTATCTGTATGAATTTTAATAAAAATAAAGTAAATGACTGCATATGAAAAGTTCTTATTGTATATGAAAAGTTCTTATTCTTTGAAAAAAATTTAATGTAAATAAGTAGTTATTAATCTCTTTAAAAAAATATTCAGTCCTATAATATGTAAGTATACATGAACTTTTTAAAAATATGCTAAAGCTATCGATAAACTTCAAAACAGGCATAAAAACATTTTATTTCAATGCTTAAACATCATGTTTTATTTTTTAGTGCCAAAAATTACGTGTATCAAAAAAGTAGAAAATGCGTTTAAATTGAAGGAAATTTAATAACTGATGCAGAATGTCTATAATTATTTTTTTTATATTACTCAGTCTCAAAATTTTAAAATCATGAACCGCAGAAAAATGCTATACATACAGTTTAAAAAAATTAATGTACCAACCTTTTCGTAATATCACATTTAACTCCGAAACAATAATAATTATAATAAATACTCTAAGCAAGGCCGTAGCCAATGGGGGGATCATCAGGGTTTGATCCCCTCCGAAATTTTTTTGGAGATGACTATAAATATGTCATTAACTATAAGTTAAGACGACAAAAATTCAAAATTCAACAACAGTCAAAATTCAAAAATCAAAATTCTATGCGAGCATATATTTTTTGTTTGATTCTGTTATTAGATTGAAAAAATGAAAGCAATTTCTAAGAAATATTTAAAGTTCATACGATTTTTCAGAATCGGACGCTGTAAAAATAAAATTATTACAAAAGCTTGATACAAACTGTCACAATGGTTTAGCCAAAAATGGTTGAAAAATGCACTTGAAAGACATTTTTGGCAATGAAACTTTTGAAAACAAATGTGTAAAATGTCAAATATTAATTTAATTGGCACTAATTTCAATACGCCACTGAAGAAGCATCTTTCATTTGCAATGAAAAAGGCTTAAAGTATCTTTTGAAATTATATTACATTGAAGTACTTGAATTCACAATAAAACTTAATTAAACTCTAACACTCGTCTCTATTCAATCAGTAAAAAAGAAATCTAAAATAAGTCGAAGATTAAAATTCATCTCCGAAACGATTTTCTCGCTACGGCCTTGACACATTGACAAAATCCAAATGTCTTCGACAGCTTTGCAAACGAAACAGATAATGAAAAAAAATATCTGTTTCGTTTGCAAAGCATTCGATCGTTGGCAAAAGTATTGAATGGGGAGAATAAAATATTTAGACTAATTTTTTTTTAATTCACATTGGCCAAATTAATGAAGTTTTGATTATGCTAAGCATTGTGTGTTTTTCAATTGTTAAAACAATTATATTTCAAATAGAGGTCAGCACGGGCCGAAATTTCCAGTCCCGCGCCCAGCCCGACTTATAGAAAAAAAATCGGCCCGGCATGGCCCGATACAAAAATTAAAAGTTCGGCCCCGGTAAAAAAAAAAAACTTAAATGTTCGACCCGAGACAGGTCCGGCCCGAGTGAATGTCTACAAAGCATTGATTTTTACGTCGATTTGTTTATCTTAACATATATCTTAATTATAAACGAGTAGTTCTGGCCAAAAATATTTATCTTAACCTTTTTTTTTTTTTTTTATGTTTATAATCTTCATGTTTATAGAAATGCATCAGGCTGCGATACATATTTTTTAATGACTCTCTATTTCTTGTATGTAAATAAATGTTTCAGTTATCCTTAATATTATTGTTAAACCATATTCCATGTATTGAAGTGCTAAAAATCTGAAAAATGCTATACAGTAAAATCTTCTAAGACGGAATTGAATAGAAAAAAATGCGTTATAGACAAGTTCCCTTCTTAGCAAGTATAAATGTATGATATATTCTTTTCTTACGTATTAATGGATTATTTTTGCATGGATCAACACATTTTTCAGTTTAAAACAGGGTTTCGCCATAGCAGGTTCCTTTTCACACGTTTTCGATATTTTAATTTAGCTATTTTTAATAAGCGCAAAATCTACTGTTCTTTAAAAAGAATAAATTTTAATGTTTAAGTATAGGATAATGGCGATTAAAAAAATTTATGCATCGTTTGCAAAAATTTTTGGCCCAGGCCTAATTTAACAGACTTTTGAAAGGACCAGGTCACGCTGAGACAATGATTTTCATACAGGCTGGGTCAAAACTAAGACTGAAAATTTTTTGAGCCGTGAAGACTAGGAATGAAGCCAATCCTGGCTCTGTACAGAAATAAATGAGTTGGGCCCGGTCCGGCCCGAGCCTTCCGAAAAAAGTATGCCCCGGGCCCGGTCCGAAAGGAGTGGAGACCACGACCGGACCGGCCCGAGTGCCGTGAATGAAAATCGGGCCGCGGGTCGGTTCGTGCAGATCTCTAATTTCAAACCGCTACATGAAGAAGTATAAGACAATCACTTGTCTATGAAATCAATTTTCTAGGAATAGAAATCAGGATAACACACCTCATTCAATCTTTTTTTATACAACATACAACTATTTAGCTCATAATCAGACATATCTACACGAATAAATGGTTAAAATTAAATAAGACTTACCTTTTGTGTTAATGATATCCGAATCTGTTAATCCTAAGATGGCGGGCAAAAAGTGATCATTTTTCTTATCGTTTTTCTTCTACGTTGTCGCCTTGCTGCTCTGATTGGTTATTAAGCAATGCATACGTAAGTCACTCTTTCAGGGGTGACTACTTCACTCTCGATAACGAAGTGAGAGATTTCACTCCTTTCTAGAGAGTGGAAAATTCCACTCTTTAAGGAGTGTATTTTTACAAAATGCACTCCAAAAAGAGTGAAAATGCCTGTCACTCTTTCAAAAAGTGAACTTTTCACTCCTCCCAATTTTAGAGTGTGTCACTCAGTTTCCGAATTCCCTCGGTAATGTTAAGTCTATGGGCATTTGATGAATTCTTGTATTTAAAATATCTCCTCAGGATATTAATATTTTTAACTTTTTTTTTTCCTGTGTACTCTTCTTAAAGGATGTCTCTTTTTTTCTGAGTTCTCAAAATGTTCCTAAAATCTATGTTTAATTTTATAGGAAGGGTTAAAATTTCACTCCCAGTTCGTCAGCTTTTAACACGTTAAAAATTAAATTAAGCTTGGATTTTAGAAATATTTTGAGAACTAAGAAAAAAAGAAACATCCTTTAAGAAGAGCACACAGAAAACAGAAATAAAAAATATTAATATCCTGAGGATATATTTTAAATATAAGAATGCATCAAACGCCCATAGACTTAACATTACCGAGGAGAATTCGGAAACTGAGTGACGAGCAGTCTTAAGGCTCCTGTCCCCGTCAGGCGAAGCGCTCGCGAGCTAATGCTAAATCTATGGGGAGGTTATTTTCTAATATCTCGTCTGCATTTCGACATTTTTTAATAATTTTTTTGCATTGGATAGCTGAGGTCCATCTCTACACAACTCCTTTTTTACTTTTTCGCTTTTGGTTGAAGATATTTTTTTAGAATGACACTTTCATTTTCGGAACCGGTTTCGAAAAGGAAAGTAACTTTGAAAAAAATATCTGTAACCAAAATCGAAAAAGTAAAAAAAAAGCAATGTAGAAATGGATCTCAGCTATCCAATAAATATATATATATATATATATATATATATATATATATATATATATTTAAAAATGTCGAAATGCAAAACGAGGTATTAGAAAATAGCCTCCCCATAGGTTTAGCTTTAGCTCGCGAGTGGTTCGCCTGACGAGGACAGGAGCCTTAAGAGGCTACTTCAGTTAAAAGAAAAGACCTGTTCGCTAATGCTAATCCTATGGAAGACATTTATAAAGATATCTCGTTTAAATTTAGATATTTTTAAATGTTTTTTTTTTTTTTTTTTTTTTTTTTTTTTTTTTTTTGCATTGAAGATCGATCTGTACAAAGACCTTTGTTTACTTTTTCGATTTTGTTTACAGGTATTTTTAATGAGGACACTTTCATTTTCGGAACCGGTTTCGAAAGTAAAAGCATCCCCATAAAAAAAAAAAAAATCTGCAATCAAAATCGAAAAAGTAAAAAACGGCCTGCATACAGATTGATCTCAGTTATACAATGAAAAAAAAATCATTTAAAAATATTGAAATGCGACCGAGATATATTTTTAAGTTTCCTCCATAGGATTAGCTTTAGCAAAAGCGCCTTTTCATTTGACAAAAGTAGCCTCGTAAGGCTCCTGTCCCTGCCGGCGAAGACACTCACGAACTAATGCTCTTCCTATGGGGAGAGATTTTTCTAATATCTCGTTTAAATTTCGACATTTTTAATTTTTTTTTTTTTTTTTTTTTTTTTTTTTTTTTGCTTTGGATAGCCGAGGTCCGTCTCTAAATCGCACCTTTTTTACTTTTTCGATTTTGGTCGAAGTTATTTTTTTTTAAAGTTACTTTCACTTTCAAAACCGGTTCTGAAAATGAAAGTGTCATTCTAAATAATATCTGCAACCAAAATCGAAAAAGTAAAAAAGGTGCGATTTAGAGACGGATCCCGGCTATTCAATGCATAAAAAAAAATATATATATTTAAAAATGTCGAAATGCAAACGAGATATTAGAAAAATCCCTCCCCATAGGATTAGCATTAGCTCGTGAGTGCCTTCGCAAGCTGGGACAGGAGCCTTAATATAATGATGGGTTGCTTTATGGATTTGCTTAACCCCATTGAGTGGCTTTCATATAGGTTACTTTCAAAGCTTTGAGCATTTTAGTAGGAGAGCTGTTGAACATTTTTGAGTAGGTATTTGAGGCACCCTGAAAATTTGTGCAACACTTCTTTTGTAATGCCTGAATACAAAATCGAATGTCTGGCTGAAGGATCGTGGCCCAAAAACTGTGCCAGACAAAAAATGACACTTGACACGTGTCTGGCACAGTTTTTGTGCCGACTAAAGTGTCTGTCATTTTCAAAATATTTTTTTCTAAGCATAAATATTATTCTGTCTCAATCTCAGCGTGCCTCAAATACTTTTTTTGGGTAGTCAAAAAATGGCACTTGACACGTGTCTGGCACAGTTTTTGGGCCGACTAAAGTGTCTGTCGTTTTCAAAATATTTTTTTCTAAGTATAAATATTATTCTGTCTCAATCTCAGGGTGCCTCAAATACCTTTTTTGGGTAGTAAAAAAAAATGGCACTTGGCACGTGTCTGGCACAGTTTTTGGGCCACGATCCTTCAGCCAGACATTCGATTTTGTATTCAGCCATTACAAAAGAAGTGTTGCACAAATTTTCAGGGTGCCTAAAATACCTTCCCTAAAATGCTTAACAGCTCTTGGACTATTTGCGAGTGCAGTTGATGCACAATTGGAGAGATAGGGAATAATGGGTAAATTTATTCACTCTCTTCTGTGAGGGTAAAGTGACATATAGTGTAAACAAGTGGTTTTCCGGATAAATACACATCATATTTTTCCTGTATCAAGATGCATCTAAATCAAGTTCTATTAAAGCAATAAGACAAAAAATTAATTTTTTGTAGTTGTGTCACTTTGCTTGCGAGTGGGTGATACTTACGTTTTATAGTTTTCATCATATTATTCATTCGTTACTAAAGCTTCACTATCCAACATATGTTGCGTAACATACAAATGTTAGTGAAGTGAGTGGCAAATTAGATTTTATCAGTATCATAAAAAAGTGTTTTTAATTCAAATCAACACGATACATCTCATCTGGCATTTACAGCTAGTTGGCTTAATACTAAAGCTTCACTATCCAACATGTCTTGCTTAACATACATATGTTAGTGAAGTGGGTGGCAAATTAGATTGTATCAGTATTATATAAAAAGTATTATTTATTCAGATCAACTTAATACATCCCATTTGGCATTTATAGTTTTACTTGATACTAAAGCCACTAAAGCTTCACTATCCAACATATGTTGCTTGACATACAAATTGTTAGCAAAATGAGCTGAAAATTAGATTGTATCAATATCATAAAAAAAAGTTAGTTGCGTTGATCTTATTCATTTGCTACTAAAGCTTCACTGTCCTACATATGTTGATTAGCATACAAATGTTAGTGAAATGAGTGGCAAATTAGATTGTATCAGTGTCATTAAAAAAGTTTTATAAATTCAGATCAACACAATACCTCGCATTTGGCATTTATAGCCTTGATCTTACTTATCCGCTACTAAAGCTTTGGTCAGTACATCAGACTCGTCAGGATAGTCTTTCATAAACTCTACATAAATTTCACGTTCCATAATCTCTTCCGAATTTTCTAAGAAAAACTGCATTTTAATTGCAGACAACTCCGAATCATTGATCTGCTGAGAAAGCATAAAAATATCAAAGAAGTTTTCCACGGATATATTCGTCTTCATTCGCTCTACGCACAGCTCCTTCAAATCTTCCACGCAGTACTTGTCCCCCATCTTGTATAGTTCCACAATATTCTTCCAGTCTAGATGCTCTTCATCGCCTGTATAGAGATATAGCAGAAACTCACGAAATATTTCGGGGTCGACATCGTTTATAGCCATGGTTTTATGCTTCTCCATTTTCTCGTCCAGTATGGTTGCAAACACAGATGATCGAGCTCCCAAAATTAGCTTGTGGGCTTCAAATGTCTCGTGTTTTACATGTATGATGACATCACTGTGTTTACCACTCAGCAGAAGTCCTTCATAATCCATTTGAAATTTTCTCTTTTCTGAAAAGAAAAAAATATATACATTTAAGCAAAGTTATTGAAATCATTAAGAGTCTTGAGATTTTTAAAACCGATGAATTTAATTTGGATTTTCATTATCACAATTTATGGCATAACAAGACAGCTAAGAAAAAGAGTAAAATATAATCACAGAAATTCATTGTCAGAAGACCTTATATATAAACATAATAACTTACTTTTTATCTTGTAAATAAATTCCTAATCAACGGCCACGGAAAAAATTGAATGAATGTTATTTACAACCATTTAAAATAACCTGTTACACGTTTGCATACAAATTCCACCAATATATACTCAACATCTACTGATTTATAATTATACGCAGTTTTTCACACCGCATTATATTATTCAACTGATCACCGTCGAATGGAAGTAAACGACAGCCCAACAACTCTCGAAGGCTTTCCCACAGATAAATATATTCTATTGTTATCTGTGGAATGGTTTGTTTCCTGTTTCCTTATTTGCAAATGTATTTGGGTCATTCCATGTCATGTGTGGGACAGCTTTTCTACATACTTCTGCTGTTTTAACAATATTATTATATCCTCAAACTAGTAAATCTGCAGATCAGGAGCCTCAACGTCAGCTCTACAATTCATTGTGTTTAGCACCCTTTGAGTAATATTAATCTTTCTACAAAAAACGAAATTTAAAGTTTTGAAATTACATAAACATTTATAAAACGAAAAAATATTTCGAAGGTTTCTGACATTAGAAGCTTTAAATTAAACCCCTTGTTATGTAATGGTATTCTGAAAATCTCATGAGCTACTTATTCTGGTAATTTTTAGATAATAAAGTAGATTTCTTCAGGGGGGCTCTGCCCCCTGAACCCCTTCGTAGTGTAATTTAATTTACATTTGTAATTATCAATTAATTGTGTTAATGTCCTTTAGTAAATTCTATCAATAGACGGAAACGTACATGAATTCTTTTCTACAGCCCTGTATATTACGTGAAGATTTTTACGCGTCGTCTATAACATTTAAATTTAATGCAGACAAAAAACCCTCTTAAAACTGCTCATATCACATTTCCGGGGATTAGTATGCATAGTGTGCACCATATATCCAGTTTCTGCGGAGTCCTGTATATGGTTCTATTTAAATTCTGCAAACATTTGTTAGTATACTAAATGTAATTGGGCTGGGAAATACATAACTCAAAAAAAAAAAAAAACACTGAAGCAATTCGCGCTCATTTTCATTTATACTTACGAATTCATTTGTGTATCCCTGTACATGGTCTATACAATATTTAAGCACTACATATTAAGCACAAATTTACTTAACGTTAAAACGCACACCATAATCGAAAATGCTCTTCAGCAATCATCCCTAATAGACCAGAACTGTATCCGAAATTTTTTATGTGACCCTATAAATGAACGATAAATACGATACAAATCATATTCAAGCTTCTTGGAGTCAACCGCAGTAATGTAATTTAATTTCATAATGTTTGAATTAGTGCAACACAATTAACACACTGACGACAGGCAATTTAATTAAATCTGGGTTTAAAAACAGTAGAAGCTCCTCCCTCTTCTGAAAGTATCTCGGAAATTGGTTTCTGAGATATGTTTTTCATGTTTATGCAGCAGTAAATATCTTTCAATGTACGGATATAATATATAATGTCTTACAATCTATAAAAAATATGGACAACACAATATAAATGTCTTTTCTGTAAGGTAGAAGTCACTCCCTTAGCCAATGATGTATTCTGAATAAAAACGAGAATTCTCGTTTCCCGTCGCTAATGTGTTAAAATAAGCTGTGAAGAGTTTTTTTTCCCCCGTAGACCACATTTTAATCGACCACTTTTGTGTGACCTGAAAAAAACATATGCTTTGCACCCCATATACTACAAAAATGTTTCAAAAATATATATCAATTTTATTATTTTGTAACAGAGTAACATCATTACAAAACGCCAAAAAAGGATTTTCTTCAAAGATTGTAATATTATGAATACTTTTGAGTTCCCTGTACGCATGCTGTAAGTGTTACACATAACATATTTTATAGTAACCAGGTTCTAGTGCACCTTAATAAAGTATATAAATTTCATTACGTTTAAAATTGTGTAACATTATTAAAATACACCGCAGACGATTTTTCCCAAAGACTATAATGTAACGGAATAGTTTTGAGTGCCCCTGTAATTAAGCTATGAATGCTACACTCTTCATTTTTAATACCAAACATACTTTGGCAAACCTCAATAACGTATATCAATTAAATGTAATCCCGACTATATTTACGCGAGTTAGAGCACGTAGAGAAACACGGCAGGCGACAGATAGAAAAACTGAAGTCATAAATACTTTTCATCCATGTTGGAAAGTGTTAAAAAGGATTTACATGCCTTTAACTGTACTTTTTTTTCACTTATAGCATGGTAAAACATTAGATTAAACATCCTAATCCATGCGATAGCAATAACATATTAAAAGCCCCCCAAAATATGCATATCTGGAGGATGCATAAATCTACTGGAAAATAATTCATTATCGTGTCCACTGTTAATTGTCTGAGCGAAGCGAAGGCTAATACTCAACGAAATATTACTGTCCGGACACTTTACTACTAGGATGGATATTAACGCCATGTCCTACTAAAAAAAAGCCTAATCTGGGAGCACGGCAGTGCGTCCGCCAAGTTCGCACAAGCCGTAAGCTACCTTTTCCTGAACCATTTCGGCATACTTTTCACCCCCTCATAACATCGTTTTAGGGAGAGATATAGAATTTTTTCTTTTATACACATGTTCGTATGATCAAACTGAACTAAGATTCCTCGATTTCATGTTTCTGTATTTAGTAGTTTTCGAAATATTAAATTCCGAAAAAGCGCTTTTTTGTCACTGACTCACTTCGCATCATCAAATAACTAAGGTACTTCTAAAAGTCGTAGAATCATGAAATTTCACAAGTAAGTCGGGTTTGTAGCACAATTAACCAGAAAAATCTGAAAACACAGAATTTCCGCCTCTAAACCCTTAAAACAGGAGGTGTTGATCTGGCCGTAAACAGTTCCTTCACATTTAATTGCGCCAATGTTAGTCGCCAATACTCGATTACAGAGTTTTGAAGGGGTCACGTAATTTCAAACAGAATAAAACTTTATATATATGCTTTTCCAAAGATGTTTGTTAAATAGAAAAAAATGAATATACCTAAAAATTTTAATCAGTATAGGTTATGATATATTCACGATATTAAAACATTTAACAAAATATAACCGCAATTCGGTATGTTTCCGATATAGTAGCCTTGGCGAAATAGAGAAAATAGCCTTGACGAGAAAAGAAATTTGATAATAACGTATTTTCTGGCAACCTATCTACTGTGTCATATACACGAGCAATTTTTTTCCGTATGTATACAATTTATTTAATGTAAGGAACTCGTTTATTTATTTTTGAATACCAACATAAATAATTTGTATACAAAAAACAATATTTTATACGTGTATAAATAAAATATTTATATGTATATACATATATATATAACATATATAAATTACATAAAAGTTCATCAGGTTTGTTTTCATAGTTGTTTATATCATTTGGCAACATATCTCAGTTTCTGAAGTCCGAATTGCGCCAAGATTTTTAAAAAACGCCAAGGTCCCTATAGTGGAAAGATATCCTAATTCTCATATGAAAGTTTAAAAATCTGCTTTTAATTAAATGAAATGTGTAACTAATAAAGCTGTCTTTAACGATGTGCGACAGATGCGGTGTCCGAAGCCCGCTGCTAATGTTATTATATTGTATTATTAGCCTAATTACTGTTAATTTATTGTTAATTTTAAATCTGTAAAAGAAAGATTATAGTTATAGATCAGATATGTTGGTTGCCAAAACTCGATTACAGAAAATTAGCCTGAGTTATAAAGGTTATCGATTAGTGTATTGAAGTATAACTGATCTGCCAAGTCATATCTTTGTGGAAATCACCTACAGACCCGATTTTACCGGTTAATTGGTGGATTTTCCATTGTGTTTTCCTGCACCCATTCCTCCATGTTTCCATACTTTTGGATGCAGGAAAATACAATAGTAAACCTATCAGTCAGCCACTAAAATTAGGTCTTCAGGTTGTTTCTACCAAGATATGACTTAACAGACCAGTTGCATTTTAATGTACTAATCTAGTTTTAACTAATCCTAATATTTCAGCTGTAGACTCGATGAGGTGATGGTGTGTGCAGACGCCTCCCGGTCTATTATAAATGTCGGAATTCTAATCTCAATAGCACTCTGGTCAATCTGGCAAATATCCCTACTATTTATGGAACACTATTCCTTTAAGTGCGTTTTAGTGATGTTAAAGAACTTTACACATATGCATATAATACGTAATACATTTGCATCATACATATTATAGGTATGTGTATAATAAATAATACATATGCATCATTATGACGTCAGAACAAACAAAAGATTTTTTGTCGCCAAATTTGAGAATTGACATGATATATTACCAAATTTGGTGACACTTCGCTAAATGTCACCAAGCTTGGCGAGTATTTGACGTTTGTGGCTATTTTTCAATGAGTTAATTATTAATGCGAGCCATCTATTTATATTTTTCCGCATGTCATCTGAATAGTTAAATAATATAACGTACGAATATTTCCAAAGTGCCAGTAGTTTCGTCACTGCTATTGTTAATATATTGTACTGTTATTATGCTTACTGTGACTATGTTGTTAATCTTTACTTTGCTGAAACTTCTGTATTATATAAATGGAATTTACGGAAACTATTAAAGCACCGAAACTGACAATTCTCCTTATGATTATTATAATTTTATAATATGTAACCTGTTAATCGATATGTACCGTTAGAAGGAGTCTTCTATAATCCGGTTCCTCCCATTTTAATTTTCAGGTTTCGAATAAAATTAGCTAAAAACTTAAAACCATGGCAAATTGGCTAGTTCTTCAACACGATTAGATGAGAAGAATGATATATTTTCAAATGGATCATAGCAGTGAGCCTGTAGACCTTCTATTCTTCCATAATCCAGTCTATTGAAAAGGTTAGCATGAAAAAAAAAGATATTAGCATCAATGCGGTTTAATGAAAATGCAGATATTATCAAAGGATTTAATAAGAATCATTTCACTTGTACCCAATCGTATCAGTTAAAATACAATAATTGGCAGTAAGCCCAATTAGAAAAGATTACTTAATACGATTAAAAATTTCCGCATTAGAGAACGAATCGTAACGAATCGATAAGGAAACATGCATAAGTGAGTTAAGAGATATTTGTCATGAAAGAATGAAATACATAACAACACAAAATATAGGATGTGCTTCCATGATTGTAAAGAGTTCTTGATTTCTCTATCAAAAGCTTCCGACTTGGCGAAAGAATGGGCAAGTAAATTAAATTATGAATAACAGTAACATGATGCAACGTTTAACATGCAATTAATAGAGTATATACTGCTTGCTAAAGGCGGCTAGTACTTTAATATAAAAAGAAATAAAGTATGAATTCGTAAAGCTCAATAAAATAAATTTAAGTATTTTTATGCTAGCCGGGCGCAAGTGGCAAATCGTCAAATACTGTCCCCAACTCTATTGTTCATATTGCATTCATTTCATTTAAAAATATAAACTTTTCAGTCATCTCATTTAAAATAGATGCATTTCCCTCATTTTATTTAATAGAATATTTAACATAGAAATAAATAAATAAATAAATAACAAATAATAACATAAACCAAAATATTTTATTTGAAAATCAAAGCATTGTTTCTAATTTACACATGTGAAAAATGAAAACTACTATTGGCGAAAAAACAAAATGCTAATGAGGAGATTTGCTCCCGGCTAACATAAAAGTACTGAAATTTAAGTTTTTTTTTTATATTAATATAGCTTAGAAAAAAACTAGAAAAAACATACAAAAAGTAGTGATATCCCAACAAAAAGTTTTCGGTAAAAAAAAAAAAAAGCGCCAAGTTCTCCTTAATGTTTCTGCCAGAAAAAGTAGTGATATCTGAAGTTCGCACAAGGGCACAAGTTAAAAGACAAACATCCCAAATCTTTCATTGAAAATGGCTTCCTGCGACTTGGCCGTTAATGCCTTCGTGAGGGTTTTTCAAAAAGTATGTACAAATAAGCTACATGACAACTACATTTTTTGATTTTTTAGGCATTTTGTGGCACAAAGCACAGAAATAAAATACACATTTAAAAAAAGCATTTAAACCACTTCAGTCTATTTAAATGCTTAGAAGTTAAATATAACAAAATACTTGTATTCAGAAGGTAATATCCCTAATTGCTAAAACATAATTAGTATCAGCTTTTAACAGTTTATAAATCGAATACCTCTTAATGTATGCAAACAAACTATTATAAATGTTCAAACGAAAAAAATCTCTTTCGTCAATGCACAAGATTTCAATATTATACAATATAATATAATGTAACATATTGTGAGATTTGAAGAAAGTAAATTTTGTTTTATTTCTTAGGTTTTACGTTAATGACTTTAGCTTTAGACCGCACAAAATGTCAATTAAACCACATGTGGACTAAATGATCTGTAATCAAAACTATTGTTTGTTGAAATTGAATGGTATTTATCAGAAATCTTTTACTTATAATGTCTTTATGTGAATTTGCCTCTTTGCATACTAATATTAATTTTAATATTTAAATAATTCATAAATGCGAAATTTCCAATCATTAATTTTGAAATGCTGTAGAAGGCATTAACGGCCAAGTCGCAGGAAGCCATTTTCAATGAAAGATTTGGGATGTTTGTCTTTTAACTTGTGCCCTTGTGCGAACTTCAGATATCACTACTTTTTCTGGCAGAAACATTAAGGAGAACTTGGCGCTTTTTTTTTTTTTTTTTTACCGAAAACTTTTTGTTGGGATAAAAACCTTTCGTCAAGCATAACTCAAAAAAAAATTGTCGGATTTCGTTTCTGATTGCACCAGAAGGTACCTATGAGGGTCGCTTACTGAATGCACCTACTATGAAACATAAGTTCCAAACCGTTTAAAAATTATATAGAAAAAACTCTTAAAAAAGCACAATTTATCTGCATACGTCACAGAAATTTGGTGTGCGTCACTTTCACCGGTTGATGTTTTCGTAGACAACTGGTTTGAACACATGGAGCAAATAAAAAAAAAATACGCACGCAGTAATATTGAATAGATCAGTTTCAACCACGTGATCACAAACCTTGCAACAACCCGTGGCAACCAGTTTTGGTGGGCAAACAAATAATAATACAGTATTCCGTACCACGGTGACCGTTTTTAGCCTGTTGTATAAAATCTGGCATGTTGTATGACATACAATTGTGGATGATTAAAACAAAAGACATGAGTGTTTATTGATCCGGGAGGTTATCTTTCTCTGGATGTCTGTCTGTCTATCATACAGCATGCAATTTTCTTGTAAAGGATGATATTAATATGCAGTAAAACCTCCATAACGGACACACCCGATTAGTGGACACCTCTATTTAGCAGGCATTTTTTCGATTACCAACCCTTAAATAACTGTACATTTTTTACTCTCAGTAGCGAACACCTCCAAATAGAGGACAAATTCTGCCCTCCCGAGGTGTTCGCTATTCAGAAGTTTTACTGGTAAAACCTCCATAGCGGACACACCCGATTAGCGGATACCTCTATTTAGCGGACATTTTTTCGATTACCAACTCTTAAATAACTGTACATGTTTTACTCTCAGTAGCGTCACCTCTAAATAGAGGACAAATTCTGCATTCTCGGGGTGTCCGCTATTCAGAAGTTTTACTGTATATAATATTGATAATTATTTTACAGGGCCGCACAAAAGAATAAGAATATATGAAACGAATATAAACTAAATTCGGGATTGGTAGATCGCTGATGGTAATGTAATTTTAGGATGTTGTTACAGTCATCCGCAGCATGTTTTTAGAGTTTCGTCCATCTAACGAAACCCTACCTGTCTCACTCCTTTGTCTGTCTGTTTGTCCGTCTGTCACAGAGCCCGTACTCAGAAACTATATATGTCGGAGACTTGAAAATTTGCATACTTATAGCTGAACACCACACATCAAACAGCAAATAATAAAATTTTGAAAAAGTCTAATATTTAAACCTCTGGGCTCTAACTTGTGTATTTTAAGCAATTTTTCTAACTCAGCCCCTAATTTAATTAAGTTGGAGACATGAAATTTTGCATACTTACAACTGAACATCTCACATCAAACGACAAATAATAAAATTTTGAAAAAGGCTTAATATTTAACCCTTTGGGCTCTAACTTGTGTATTTAAAGCAATTTTTCTAACTCAGCCCCTAATTAAGTTGGAGACATGAAAGTTTGCATACTTATAGCTGAACACTTGCGATAACACGATAAATCATAAAATTTTGAAAAAGTCATATTTAACCCTCCGGTCTCTAACTTCTGTATTTTAAGCAATTTTTCTAACTCAGCCTCTAATTAAGTTGGAGACATGGCATTTTGCATACTTATAGCTGAACACCTCACATCAAACGACAAATAATAAAATTTTTAAAAAGTCTGATATTTAACCCTCTCGACTCTAACTTATCTATTTTAAGCAATTTTTCTAACTCATCCCCTAACTAAGTTGGAGAATTGAAAGTTTGCGTACTTATAGCTGAAAACTTGCGATAACACGATAAAAAATAAAATTTTGAAAAAGTCATATTTAACCCTCCAGTCTCTAACTTCTGTATTTTAAGCAATTTTTCTAACTCAGTCCCTGATTAAGTTGGAGACATGAAATTTTGCATACTTATAGCTGAACACCTCACATCAAACGACAAATAATAAAATTTTGAAAAAGGTCTAATATTTAACGCTCTGGGGTCTAACTTGTGTAATTTAAGCAATTTTTCTAACTCAGCCCCTAATTAAGTTGGAGACATGAAAGTTTGCATACTTATAGCTGAACACTTGCGATAACACGATAAATCATAAAATTTTGAAAAAGTCATATTTAACCCTCCGGTCTCTAACTTCTGTATTTTAAGCAATTTTCCTAACTCAGCCCCTAATTAAGTTGGAGACATGACATTTTGCATACTTATAGCTGAACACCTCAACTCTAACGACAAATAATAAAATTTTGAAAAAGTCTATTACTTAATCCTCTGGGCTCTAACATGTGTATTTTAAGCAATTTTTCTAACTCAGCCCCTAATTAAGTTGGAGACATGACATTTTGCATACTTATAGCTGAACACCTCACATCAAACGACAAATAATAAAATTTCGAAAAAGTCTATTATTTAACCCTCTGGGCTCTAACTTGTGTATTTTAAGAAATTTTTCTAACACAGCCCCTAATTAAGTTGGAGACATGACATTTTGCATACTTATAGCTGAACACCTCACATCAAACAGCAAATAATAAAATTTTGAAAAAGTCTAATATTTAACCCTCTGGGCTCTAACTTGTGTATTTAAAGCAATTTTTCTAACTCAGCCCTAATTATGTTGAAACATAAAAATTTGCATACTTATAGCTGAACACTTCACATCAAACGACAAATAATAAAATTTTGAAAAAATCTAATATTTAACCTCTAATATTTTGTCTCGCGCAATTTTTAAATTTAAACTGTTTTGCAATACTATTTTTTGTTCATTTTGCATAATAAGAGTAATGTGACGTAATTTGTTCTATTTCAGATTTCTAACGCATGTTAATGAATTTATTTTACAATATCCTTTCTCTTTTAAAATTCACATGTAAATATAGTTTTTATGGCGTAATTTCCAATAAGTGCCTGCTTTTTATACCTAATTATTTAATTGTAATTTGAAGGGTTTTTTCTGTTTATAATAGTAACGTGTAAATATTTTTTTTATTTGAAGCAAACATTATTGTTTGCGCTGTTTATACAGTTGGCAACAGTTTAAATTAATACCATTTTCTAAAATATGTAAAAAATATCTGTCAAAATGCTGAATATTTGAATTTAAAATAGAAATAAAACCTCAAAAAATGAGTCAAATTAAAAAAAAAAAATTAATGAAATCTGCAGACCGGGATCTTCTATTGAATAAAATGATCTAAAAATGATTAAATTTCCATGTATAGCTTTTGCTCTTATAATTTTTTTTTAATGGAACGATTTTGTCCAACTTTAGCATTAAATATCTCTTAAAATAATTCTTCGATTTGAAAACTGTATGCATTAGTGTATTGATCAAACATTTCGCTATAATACCACCGATTTTCATGTATTTGTATGCAATAGTTTTCTTAATATTAACGAAGAAAGATCTCCGGTCACAAAAAATTCAAAACCGGTGGCGGCGGCGGCGGTGATAGCGTTAGTTACTTTTCATAGAATAGAGAGATATATAAAAATGAAAACTTGTCTATCTGTCTGTTTGTAATTCTATAAAAAATCCATTATTGGGAAGCCAAAATTGTGAAGAGATACGTACATGTGTATTAAAACATGGCCGAGACAACTAAAGTAATCCGGAATCGAAATAACTTATAGTTAATTTTTAATTAATAAAAAACCACCAATTTAACAGCAATTTCTTATCAAATTTAAACATTTTTCGTTATAGCAGTTGCCAACAATTAAAAAACACAATAAAATTATTACTACAACAATTAATTTTCTACTGCAAGATTTCCACGTGAAAAATGAAAATGAAATAAATAGTTAGCCGAATTTAAAAAAAAAAAGGTGAATATTACGTCATAACTTTTCTATTGCAAGATATTCACGTGAAATATGAAAATGAAATAAATGGTTTGACGAATTTAAATGAAAGTGAATATAACTTCATAACTTTTCTATTTCAAGGTTTCCACGTAAAAGGGGAAAATATTACGTCATATTGGAAATATAAAGGGCATGGTGGATATAGTATAACGTCATATGAGTGTGAAAAATGTACTGAAGCATAATAAAAACCCGATTAGGGAAATATTGGCGTATTTTAACATTATTGCTCCAATTATAAATTGAAATAAGTTCATTTATAGCTGTATTCTTTTGCGTCTGTTATATACATTTATACATTTTTATAAAGCGTTTTCATGTGATTCATTCAACAACATTTCGACTGCTTTTTTGTAATGTTTGTTTTGTGTTGTATGTTAAATTTTGAAATTGATTTTTCAGAACAAATATCCTTCAAATTTTGGGTAACGCCGGCACTTTAGCTTGTAACAGATAAATGGCTTTTGCATCTGTACATCTAATGCTAATATTATAAAGCGTTATAATATTATAAAGTATATAATATTATTAATGCTTGTACGTCTGTGAGGTGTTATCTCTGAAACTACATAGCCAACTTAAAAAAATGTTGGTGGCCATCTCTGCTCCGAAAGAAAGACTATTTTATGTCAGTGCAAGAACCTACGTCGCTGCTGGAGCAAAAAAAGTTCTAAAACTGTGATTTCTGCGATATTGATTGGGTTAGAAACTTTAAATTTGGTGCGGTAGTTACTTTTAAGATGTAAATACTCGTAATGAACGCTCTCTAAAAGGTTCAATTTGACGGATAAACGTAAAAATTTCTAGAAAGGTTCTAAACTATGATTTATTTGGAATACTGAAATTTTTGGGATACTGTTGGGGTTAGAAACTAGAACTTTGGCATGGTAGTAATTAATAAGATGTAAATGCTCGTTGTAGAACGAATTCTAAAAAATAGAAAGACTAAACAAAACGGAAAAAGATCTAAAGGTGATCTAAGTAACGAAGAACATGGAACTGTTAGGAATATAAACATGAAAATTGACATGGCTGTATTTATCATAACGTAAATTCTCGCAATAGACAATTTCTAAAAATGTCCCTATAAAAAACCGTGCAGAAACAAAAAACTTTCAAAATTTTTCTATTTCTCTGTTACTGCTGAGCCCAAAATCTTGAAATTTTGCTTCGGGTTAGTTTTAAAATATACAATTGTCTCTATGAATGGTTTCTAAAAAATTTAAAATTTAAAAAGATGAAATTAACGGAAAGCGATCCCAATTACCATTAATTTGGAATTATTAGGTATAGCAACATTAAATATTTCATAATGCTGCATTTCCTCCGCGAAACATGAAATTTAAATGCAACAAAACTGATAGATACCCACCTAGCATTAAATAAATTGTGTAAATATTGAATAAAGATGTGTATGAAACAGTGAGTAGGTTGCCCGAAAGTACTTGTTAAAGTGTTCCTTCTCTAGGCTTTTCTCTCTCTCGCCAAGGCCACTAACAGAGGGAAGTGCAGTTTTAAATGTGATATGAATTTTTTATCGATTCATTTTTCTAGACATTTTATCATAAGGTCATATTCTCAATTATCATTAGTAGATTTTTCATATATTAACTTATTCTGGTGAAATTTTGTAATCGGGTTCATATTGGCGTATGTTAGCTTGCATGATTTGCTGAATAAATATGTATGAATTTGTAAATTACTTCAAATGACACTTTGACAGCTCAAAAGTTATGCAGACGATATATTCAGATCTTGTGTCATATTTTACGTTGTAATCATTGCCGATTTCTTTTATTTAATACATGCTAAATACAGCTCAACTTGTGCAGAATATGTTTGAAAACAAAACAATACAGCTTATGTAGTGTCCAGCATACACTCATCATTTAAATCCGATCGAGCATATCTAAAACACACTCTAACGAAGCATTGCATGCCACTTTTGATGTATTCGGTACTTTGATACTATATTAGATTTTGAGAAGAGAATTCCTTAAATGTTATCGACAACCTCATTGCATCCGTGGAAAACAGATATTGTACAATATTAACTATTCCGGGGGAGCACGCACCATATACAGTATAGTCCATTCTTTTTAAACATCATATATTTGTCATTTAAAGTTACTCAAATTGGTGCGGAGCGTCTGATTATGCTCTTGACATCATTTTATACAGTTAAAATTCCGATATAAGTAAATTAGTGTTTCATTTTCTATTTTACTTTTAATATATTGCGTACTTTCAATTTTATATTCATGCATGGCTGTCTTGAATGGTTTGATTTCCCATTTTTTTAAACAGTGTATACGAATTTATATATAAGATTTTGTAATTCTACAATTCGTTTTCTTTCATCATTTCAATTTTTCGCAGTATATGGACAATTAAAGATAACATCTCATGTTCTTTGCTTCCACATATTATTATTAAATCTATGTTCTCAATAATATCGCTCAGACTAATCCCTCTGAGGGAAGTCCTAGTTGCATAAATTGCATCGATTTGGCGCGATAAGATATTTTTTGTGATAGCCTTTTAATAGTACCTGCAACAAAATTAACGTAATTTACAAACTTCATTCATATTTGACGCAATGATAGGCTACGAATAACAGTCGCTAGGCAACGAAGAAAAGGAAAAAAAAAAAAAAGAAATATGTATCATGTAAAACAAGAAAATTAATTTAAAAATTCTTTATATTATTGGAATACATGTATAAATGTCCTCAAAACATTATACACGTAAATAAAAAAATCTGATAGATATATTGATAAAACTTCAATATAATAGGAATAATTTAAAACCCTTATTTGGAATTTTAGTATCCATAATTTGACATTTAAATCCATTAATCAAACATGCCATTTTCTTTCAACTAATCGAAATTTGAAAATCGTCTGACTTGCCGTAGAAAAGCATTATAAAGAAAAATAAAATCTTCCATATTTTCCGAACGAATGGACCAAATTTAACCAAAAACTATACAGCTACGTCCGGGTATCTCACGAATATGCCCAATTAATTTCAAGCTGATCGGGTGCTTTTTGCGGCAGTTATCGCGGAACAGACAGACAGACAAACGGAAATCAAAACTTTTCGTGTCTCCACAGTAAGCCTTCACTGACGTTTCGGCAACTAGTAAATCTGCAGATCAGGAGCCGCAACGTCATCTTTGCAAGTCATTGTTTTTTAACACTCATTGCATAATATTCAACTTCCTACAAATCGCTTTTTAAAGTTTTGAAATTACATAAATATTTATGAGCATACAAGATACTTCGTAAAGTTTCAGAAATTAAAAGTGTTAAACAAGTGGTTGTACATTGATGTTCTGAAATTCTGATGAGCTACTTATTCTGGTAACTTTTTAAATCAAAAATTGCATTCCTTCAGGGGGGCTCTGCCCCCCTGAACCCCCCGTAGTCTATTTAAATTTACATTCGTAATTTTTTATTGATTGTGCGGATGGTTATAGTATATCTTAGATTTTTTTTACGCTGTGATTTATAAGGATAAGCATAAGTTTTTTTTATAAATTAATAAAATTTAAGTTTAAAATAAAATATTCATGTTAACCGTACACAGACAATAAATCTTGAAGTGACGCCAAAAATGTAACCCTAAAATCCGCTACATTCGGCACAACACAACGACGTGCTTAAAAGAAAAAAAAAAAAAAAAAAAAAAAAAAAACGGATGAAGTCAAAGAATTTGGTCCCTGTTCCACGTGCTTGTTTTGTTTGGGCCGAATGAGGGCATTTAAATCTGAGCAATAACGCACATCGTATTGCAAACGGTTTTTACGGCATACTGCATCTCCATCTTTCTCTTTCTCCGTGAATAATAGTTAATTTTATTTTACCCAAAATCTTTTTATTCCAGCATCTTTGTTTTCGATAAATGACGTCTAATTCACCTGCTATGCGTACTTACTCAAAACTTTTCATCTTCTTATATTAAGAAATACTCGAGAGTTTTCTTTTTATTTTTAATATGCCGCCATATTAATTTTTCTATTCTTAATTTTATTTTTCATTTTCCTGTTTCACGACAAACCATTTCAATTGAAAATTGTTTAAAAGAAAATATTATTCCGGGTTTTGATTTTCTTGGCAACAATTAAAGAAATATTGGTAAATGTTATGGGAAAATGTTACGTTATTCTCTATGAAAATAATGAACTTTTGTATTTTTAAGCAAAATATTTCAATAAAATAAATAAAATAAATGAAATATTGCCTATTTTTATTTCTGGGCTAAAATCCTTCTATATGCAAAGATACAAATGCATTAATTCATCTGTTTTGACGTTGGCTTTACTCAAGCATTATACACGCAATTATACTAATATTATTAGGACCAAATACGTTGCTAGGGAACAGAGAAAGAAAAGGAAAAAAATGAAATATGCATTATGTCAATTTGATAAAACAAAATCCTTTATATTATTGGAAAACATGCATAAAATTCGCCCCAATATTATAAACCTAATTAAAAAAATCTCGCAAATATATTGACATAATTTATTGGAATAATTTAATAATGTTATTTAAAAATTTCAGCATCAAAAATTTACCATTTAAATCCATTTTTCATATGAGCCATTTCTTTCAACAAATGAAAATCTGAAAATCGTCTGACTTGCCATTGAAAAGCATTATAGAGCAAAATAAAATGTTCCATATTTCCCGAACGAATGAACCAAATTTAACCAAAAACTATACAGCTAAGTACGGGTACCTCATCAACATGCCCAGTGAATTTCAAGCCGATCGGATGCTTTTTGCGGCAGTTATCGCGGAACAGACAGACAGACAAACGGAAATCAAAACTTTTCGTGTCTCCACTGTAAGCCTTCACTGACGTTTCGGCAACTAGTAAATCTGCAGATCAAGAGCCTCAACGTCATCTCTGCAACTCATTGTTTTTATCAAACTTTGCGTAATATTAATCTTTCTACAAAAACAAATTTTAAACTATTTAAATTACACAAACATTTATAAAAGGAAAAAAATATTTCGATAGTTTCAGACATTAAAAGCGTTAAATTAAACACGTTGTTATGTAAGGATATTCTGAAATTCTCAGGAGCTACTTATTCTAGTAATTTTTATATAATAAAGCAAATTTCTTCAGGGGGGCTCTGCCCCCCTGAACCCCCCGTTGTGTAATTTATTTTGCATTTGTAATTTTCTACTGATTGAGTTAATGATTACCCTATATCTATTTTTTGCACTGCGATTTATAAGGATAAGCAATAATTCGGTCAAGCATTTTACGTTATCCTAATATCCATACAGCAGTATTTACTTGCCTGCTAACCACAAATATCTGTATCTAATGGATAAAGAACTTTTGGAAATGTAAACTGAAACATCTAATTTAGAAATCTAATACCTTTATAAATTTTGTTTATAAAAAAATAATTTTGATTACCATTCTGCAATATTTATATCTAAGATCTAATCTAAATATTAAAAAATGTACTTGATAGCATTAACTTACTAAAATCACCCTAAAGTAGGGGGCTTCTAAACCTAACAGTTAATAATTCATCATCGTTAAATAGATAAACATGATTTGGCGCCTTTAAGTATTTTTTGTGATTTTCTTTTAATAGTATCTACATTTAATTTAAAATCGTGATGTTACAAATACCGTTGAAATTTGACGCAAACCTATGTTCAGGTCAAATTACGAAAGGTTAACTAACATTTCATTTCCCTTAGCCGGACTTTCTGTTTCATTTTTCGTAATAAGGATTATTTTAATAATTTAATTTATTTTACACTCTACAAGCTGTTACACGGACGTTGTTCACGTAGCATTAAAATAGAGATAAATGCATTAAGTAAAACATTTCACTCCCCACCAGACATACCAAGTCTCAAGCTTTTTGCACATCACTATTATCTTAGAGAAAATGTTCTTTTAAATCGCGCAAATGTTTCAATTAAATAAAGTAACATTTTCTGTATTAAAATACTGGTATCCAGAACGCCGGAGGCTTGGCAGCTCTGCTCCTCTTAATAAAAACATATATGATTAACCAACACTTTATCACATTTTATAGGAGACAATACGGAATTTCTTATTTGTATGGCCTTACATATATCTCAGTCATAAAAATGTAAAATTTTGTGCCAATTAATGCACGCAATTGCGAAAATGAAATCGCAAAGAATGAGAAAAGGAAGGCCAAGTAAAATCGTGTAAATCGAGGAATCTTTCTTCGTAGTGCTGGGAAAATACTGCTACAAAAACTATTTTAGGTGGTATTTGGTGTGAAATGTTTATGTATTCATTCCTGTCCTATATATCCTTTTTTTTATTTTTTATTTGCTTATTCCATTTTTCTTTTGCACGTGAAAATCTTACAAATTAAAATTAACTCTTTGGGAGAAATTGTTATTCATTTTTTTTGGCAACAATAAAGTTTATAAAATTTAACAGAATAATGTCAGTTTATTCTGTATAAAAATAACGAACTTTTTCATTTATAATCAAATAGTTGAATAAATAAATGAAAATATTATTCGATATAGTATATAAATACTATTTTCATTTCTGCGTTTAAATAAATCTATATGCAAATATCTATGCAAAGGCATTCATTAATTCATTCCTTTTGCTTTGATTTGACCTCGAAAAACCATACATACTTTCACATTTATGATATTTTTAGATGAGATGCTGTTGCTACGCAACGGTTAAAAGAAAAAATGAAATATAAGTAAATTCATAAAATAAAATGTTTTATATTATTCGAACACATGTATAAAATTCTATCATAAGTTATACACCTAATTTAAAAGCTCTGACAAATGTTTTGACAAAATTGCAAACTAATAAGAATAATTTAATACTCTTATTTAAAAATTTCAGCATCCAAAATTTACCATTTAAATCTATTATTCATATGAGCGATTTCTTTCAACAAATGAAAATTTGAAAATCGTCTGACTTCCCATAGAAAAGTATTATATCACAAAATAAAATGTTCTGTATATTCCGAACGAATGAACCAAATTTAACCCAAAACTATACAGCTAAATCCGGGGAGCTCATCAACATGCCCAGGGAATTTCAAGCCGATCGGATGCTTTTTGCGGCAGTTATCGCGGAACAGACAGACAGACTAACGGAAACCAAAACTTTTCGTGTCTCCACAGTAAGCCTTCACTGACGTTTCGGCAATTAAAACAACCATGCTAATATGAAAATCAAGGTTTTTTTTTTTTTTTTAAATGTACAGTTTATGTTTTAACAACTTATAAGTCAATAGGTATTTGTGTAAGTGTCGTGCGCAGGACATTTTGTAAGTTTTTCATGGAATCACCCTGAAACGGGCAGATTACTAAAATCTAGGATTTAAAATGTGGAGATTTCTATTATCTCTTATTTTTATTATTTATTTACTTATAAGTCAATAGATATAGGTATTTGTGTAAGTGTCGCGCGCAGGACATTTTGTCAGTTTTTCATGGAATGACCATGAAAAGGGCAGATTACTAAGGTTTAGGATTTAAAATGTGGAGATTTCTAATATCTCTTATTTTTATTATTTATTTACTTATAAGGCAATAGATATGGGTATTTGTGTAAGTGTCGCGCGCAGGACATTTTGTCAGTTTTTCATGGAATGGCCCTGAAACGGGCAGATTACTAAGGCCTAGGATTTAAAATGTGGAGATTTCTATTATCTCTTATTTTTATTATTTATTTACTTATAAGTCAATAGATATAGGTATTTGTGTAAGTGTCGCGCGCAGGACATTTTGTCAGTTTTTCATGGAATGACCCTGAAACGGGCAGATTACTAAGATCTAGGATTTAAAATGTGGAGATTTCTATTATCTCTTATTTTTTTTATTTATTTACTTATAAGTCAATAGATAAAGGTATTTGTGTAAGTGTCGCGCGCAGGACATTTTGTCTGTTTTTCATGGAATGACCCTGAAACGGGCAGATTACTAAGGTCTAGGATTTAAAATGTGGAGCTTTCTATTATCTCTTATTTTTATTATTACTTATAAGTCAATAGATATAGGTATTTGTGTAAGTGTCGCGCGCAGGACAATTTTTCAGTTTTTCATGGAATGACCCTGAAACGGGCAGATTACTAAGGTCTAGGATTTAAAATGTGGAGATTTCTATTATCTCTTATTTTTGTTATTTATTTACTTATAAGTCAATAGATATAGGTATTTGTGTAAGTGTTGCGCGCAGGACATTTTGTCAGTTTTTCATGGAATGGCCCTGAAACGGGCAGATTACTAAGGTCTAGGACTTAAAATGTGGAGATATCTATTATCTCTTATTTTTATTATTTATTTACTTATATGTCAATAGATGTAGGTATTTGTGTAAGTGTCGCGTGCAGGACATTTTGTCAGTTTTTCATGGAATGACCCTGAAACGGGCAGATTACTAAGGTCTAGGATTTAAAATGTGGCGATTTCTATTCTCTCTTATTTTTATAATTTATTTACTTATAAGTCAATAGATATAGGTATTTGTGTAAGCGTCGCGCGCAGGACATTTTGTCAGTTTTTCATGGAATGACCCTGAAACGGGCAGATTACTAAGGTCTAGGATTTAAAATGTGGAGATTTCTATTATCTCTTATTTTTATTTTACTTATAAGTCAATAGATATAGGTATTTGTGTAACTGTCGTGCGCAGGACATTTTGTCAGTTTTTCATGGAATGACCCTGAAACGGGAAGATTACTAAGGTCTAGGATTTAAAATGTGGAGATTTCTATTATCTCTTATTTTTATTATTTATTTAGTATTGAAAACGGGCAGCTTACTAAGGTCTAGGGCAGAGACGGCGAACCTTTTCATATCCACGTGCCAAATTTGTCCATACATGTATTTTACGTGATCATGACGTGCCAACAACAAAAAGATTTAATGGATCAAATAATAATGAATAAAAATTACTTAAAATTTTGTTTTTAGCATTTAAAGTATATGGGTAATTTTTGATGTTATACTTTAGATATTTATTTTTAAAATATTATTTCTGTTGTCTCATCTTAGGTGCCAAATAATTTATATCAGCTTCGTATTTAATTATTTTTAAGAAAATGCAAGTTAAAGTGGACTCATTTGGCAAGATGTTTTTAATTGAAATTTTAATATTACTTATTTCCGAAACGAATGTCTTGCAAAAAAATTGTCAAAATACAAGCAAGCACCAGAATCTACAGTTTTTAGTGTCTGGAATTGAATTCCAAGTTGTTTAATTTTACCATCAGCATTTTTGCTTATAATGCCTTTTAATCTTTCTTTTGAAATAATCTCCTAATTTTTTTTCTTTTATTCTTAAAATTTTGTGTGTCAATATCGAGCTAGATTAAGTTTATTACATTAAGTTATATTTTAGTTTCTTCAATCTGTATGATAATGACAAACCAACCGAACTAATCGAATTCAGATAAACAAAGACAACATCTAGATTAATTAATGCATTTTGTGAAATCCTACTATATTTTGATGTAGAACCTGAATCTATGCCGTGCCAAAAGTAATCTGTAGCGTACCATAGGTTCACCGTCCCTGGTCTGGAGTTTAAAATGTGGAGATTTTTAAGCCTATTAAAGGACCATTCCATATCACGTGTGGAACAGCTTTTTTTTTCAATTCCTACTATTATAGCCCAGTGGTAGGGGAGCAAAAAAAGGCCGAATTCGGAATTAATTGGGGAAAAGGTGAAAATTGTTTTAATCCCTTCTGTTTAGGTCTAGAATGAATATGCTATGTTTTCCCCCTCGTACTAGGTGAGCGTTAGGAAATATGTATAGAATTATAGTCAAAAAATACGTTTTTTTTTTGCATACCATAACAATATCTCAAAACAGCTAACTTTCTCAAAAACATTGTCAATACAAATGTTGTAGAGCTTAAAATTATGAGTAAAATGAGTACCTACACGCAATACTGTCACAATTCTACTTCAATGTTTTAGACCCATCATTAGGGGGATGACTTCAGAATTAATTAGGAGAAAACTGGAAATTGTTTTAATCCCTTCAGTTTAGGTCTAAAATGAACGTACTATGTTTTCTTCTTTGTACTTGGGTGAATGTTAGAAAATATGTACATATTTATTTTCAAAAAACACGTTTTTTTTTGTTTCCTTAACAATATCTCAAAACAACTAACTCTATAAAAAACATTGTCAATATAAATGTTGTAGAGCTTAAAATTCTGAATAAAATTAGTACCATCATTAATATTTTTGTTCAACATTAAGGTCGCAATTCTTTTTCAAAATTTTTCAAATCAAGAGCTTGAAGCCAGGAGAGACCAAGTTAACTTAACAATATCTCAAATTGCGGCCTTAATATTGAACAAAAATATTCAGTGTAGGTACTCATTTTACTCAGAATTTTAGGCTCTATAACTTTTGTACTAACAATGTTTTTGATAGAGTTAGCTATTTTGAGATATTGTTAAGTTAACTTGGTCTCTCCTGGCTTCAAGCTATTGATAAGCGATTAAGGCAAAATTTTGAAATAGAATTGCGACCTTAATGTTGAACAAAAATATTAATGATGGTACTCACTTTATTCAGAATTTTATGCTCTACAACATTTGTATTGACAATGTTTTTTACAGAGTTAGCTGTTTTGAGATATTGTTAAGGAAACTAAAAAAAACGCGTTTTTTGAAAATAAATATATACATATTTTCTAACATTCACCAAAGTACGAGGAAGAAAACATAGTACGTTCATTTTAGACCTAAACTGAAGGGATTTAAACAATTTCTTGGGTGAATGTTAGAAAATATGTAATATCTCAAAACAGCTAACTCTGTAAAAAACATTGTCAATACGAATGTTGTAGAGCTTAAAATTCTGAATAAAATGAGTACCATCATTAATATTTTTGTTCAACATTAAGGTCGCAATTCTATTTCAAAATTTTGCCTTAATCGCTAATCAATAGCTTGAAGCCAGGAGAGACCAAGTTAACTTAACAATATCTCAAAATAACTAACTCTATCAAAAACATTGTTAGTACAAAAGTTATAGAGCCTAAAAGTCTGAGTAAAATGAGTACCTACACTTAATATTTTTGTTCAATATTAAGGCCGCAATTTGAGATATTGTTAAGTTAACTTGGTCTCTCCTGGCTTCAATCTCTTGATTTGAAAATTTTTGAAAAAGAATTGCGACCTTAATGTTGAACAAAAATATTAATGATGGTACTAATTTTATTCAGAATTTTAAGCTCTACAACATTTGTATTGACAATGTTTTTTATAGAGTTAGCTGTTTTGAGATATTGTTAAGGAAACAAAAAAAACGTGTTTTTCGAAAATAAATATGTACATATTTTCTAACATTCATCCAAGTACGAGGAAGAAAACATAGTACGTTCATTTTAGACCTAAACTGAAGGGATTAAAATAATTTCCAGTTTTCTCCTAATTAATTCTGAAGTCATCCCCCTGATGATGTGTCTAAAACTTTGAAGTAGAATTGTGACCTGAATATTAAACATAAGTATTGAGTGTAGGTATTCATTTTACTCAGAATTTTAAGCTCTACAACATTTGTACTGACAATGTTTTTGACAGAGTTAGCTGTTTTGAGATATTGTTATGATACGCAAAAAAAACGTGTTTTTTTACTATAATTCTATACATATTTCCTAACGCTCACCGTGTACGAGGGGGAAAACATAGCATATTCATCCTAGACCTTAACATAAGGGATTAAAACAATTTCTAGCCTTCCCCTAATTAATTCCGAATTTAACCCCCTAACCACTGGGCTATTAGTTCACACTCTCCTTATATTTATTTATTTATTTATTTATATATCTATCTTGTTCAAATTTTCAATCGTTAATAAAATACTTATTATTCATCCTATCAAGTTGAAATAATTTTTTTAAACTTGTACTGGATGACAATTGATGTTAATACAGTTTTTGCAAATATTAATTCATTAATTAAATTTTAATTCATTAAATTTTAGTTTTGCATGGGAGACAAAATGGCGGCCATTTGTTATTGAAGCATTTAATGCATCTTCGTATCTATAAGGGAGGTCACCATAGGGAGGACACTGTTCTGTCGCCAAATACCGCCATGCTTGTCGCCAACTTGGCGATATATCGTCGAATTTGGCGTCCAGAATGAGTCGCCAAAAGTGACGCCAACTTGGCGATATCTCTAATATTTCGCCAAATTCCCATAGACTTCCATTGTAAACCTACTTGCGTATAGAAAATCAGCAAATTGAGATATTTTAATGCAACAAAGACTAATATTAGCTTAAGGGATTATATTAAAATTTTCTTTGATGACCTAAGTAGGAATTGACTTTTAAAACAAAATTTTTATATTGCTTGTTACATAATACTGCTGCTTTAACAATGCTATTGTATCCTCAAATTAAAACAGCTATGCTAATATGAAAATATAAGGTTTTTTTTATATGTATAGTTTATATTTTAACAACTTATAAGTTAATAGAATGCAAGCGTCACGTGCGGGACATTTTATCCATTTCTCATGGAATGGCCCCTGATGCTATTGATATGAGGATATACTTACTAGCTACTGTTAGACTAATGCCAACCTTTTTCCAAATTTATCAATTGCATTTCAAAAATATTTTTAAACGATTCAGTTTGTACAGATTTAACTGGGTATGTCTTTACTTCTTACATTTTAGTTACCTATTTTTCTTACATGCATAATACAGGGTGTCCCAAAATTCTCCGTACAACTTCAAAAATTTATTAGAAAAAAAAATAATAGCCCTACAGCAAAAATAATTACAACAGTACATAGAGTAACTCAAAAAGTTTTTTCCTACTATCTTAGTTTACTTCTACATGAGATCTTTTCGTTGCACGCGACGTTTCCATGCAATGAAGCAGTTCAACAAGTGCGGAACGAGTACGTGAAACTTTTTCTAGGAGCCCTCTAAAATCAATTCGAAAAGCATCGCAAGAGCTTATTATGTCAAAAATCGCAACACACAGAGTGCTTCATAAACGATTACAACTTTCAGCCTACAAAATCCAGATTGTGCAGGCGTTACAAACTAATGATGATGCGAAACGCTTCGAATTTGCAGTTGAAATGCTTCATCGCATGGAAACGTCGCGTGCAACGAAAGGATCTCATGTAGAAGTATACTAAGGTAGTAGAAAAAAAAAACTTTTTGAGTTACTCTATGTACTGCTGTAATTATTTTTGCTTTAGGCCTATTATTTTTTTTAAATCAATTTTTGAAGTTGTACGGAGACTTTTGGGACACCCTGTATATTTTCGTTATTTATTTCGAAGCCGGTTCAGATAATTAAAATATACTCATTAAAAAAAAAGAAAAAAACTCTAACCAAAATTGAAAAAGTAAAAAATTATGCTGTTACAGATCGACATCATCTATATCGTATAGAGAAAAATTGTTTAAAAATATTGAAATATAAACAAGGAATTTGAAAAGAATGCTGACAGCGGTTTAACATTAATTTGGGAGTGTGTTCGCTTTCTTACTAGTTTTCTCATCTTTTCTTTTTCTCCGCTCAACAAAACGAAACTTTCTGACACAATCACAAAATCAATTTTCATATACAGATGGTTGAAATTTGCGGGCATTACGACATTTGTGGCAAACAATTAAATAACATTTCCCATTTTTCTGCAAATGTAATGCTGTTTGAATTACAATAGATTGCTTTCTCGTGACAATTTTTTTCGTGATCATTGCTACAAACTGACAAAAAAAAAAAACACTAATTTGACACAATCTTTGGAATATTCATAACACGGGAATTACATGATCTTTTTTTTTTTTTTCTTTTTTTTGCCATTTGGCGCTTTTTATTGGTTTTTTGGTGAACTACACTGGTGTGTAAAAATTAAGGAAAAGTCACAAAATGCTAATTTTCAAATACGCGAACACTCAAAAGGAAATAATGTAATTCGAGTAATTACTATCTATACAACACAGCTAGTCCATATAACATCTCATTCATGTCACACATGGTCACAAGTGTCACAGTCACTACGGTGAAGCAAAAAAATAGGAAATTCCATACATCTCATTATGAGTCTCAAATTATCACTATATGTGACTCCACTGAGACGTCACTGTGACTGCTGCTTTGTGACGAGTTTCAGTGTGATTTTACAATGTAGTTACATTGTGACTCTCATGTGACTGTCATTTGTAGACTCAATTTTAATGTCATCGTGAACGCTGCATTGTGATAAGTTACCAAATAATGTCACATTAAAGTCACATGATAACTTTCAGGTGACAGAGAGACTACTGTGAAGTCACCATTGTGCTCTTTTGGAAAAAGTCTCCATGTGACTGTAATATGATATTATTTGGTGACTTATAATGCAACGTTCATGCTGACTATGAAATTGAGTCTAAAAATAACAGTCACATGAGAGTCACAATTTAACTACATTGTAAAGTCTCTTGGTGACTCGTCACAAAGCAGCAGTCACATTGACTTCTTAGTGGAGTCACATATAGCGATCATTTTAGACTCATAATGAGATGTATGGAATTTCCTATTTTTTTGCTTCACCTTAGTGACTGAGACACTTGTGACTATCTGTGACATGAATGAGATGTTATATGGGCTAACTGTGTTGTAGAGATAGTAATTACTCGAATTATATTATTTCCTTTTGAGTGTTCGCGTATTTGAAAATTAGCATTTTGTGGCTTTACCTTAATTTTTGATAACCAGTGTATTATGTGCTACTTACGTGTGATAACATGCATTTAAGGTCGTGAAGTCTGTTTTTGTACTAATTTTTTTTAAATCATGGGGAGGTTATAACAATTTTTTATAGTGTTTGTTATGTGCTCGACTGGCGTTTTTCTCTATCTTTATAAGGTAGTCATTATTAATTCTGCAGACTATTAAGGTGTCTCAAGATTCCTAACGTTGGAAAGAATGAAAAAAAGGCCAATTGCAACATTTTATGTCTTAAAATGTATATGATTTTAAAACACAATTTTTATTCGGGATAAAAGATATAAGTATGTTCTTTCATTTCATGTATTTAAAAAAATAGGAAGATGCAGCATTAGCATTTACGGGGGCTCCAAACTGTCAGACATTTAACTAGCAGAAAATTGGTATAAACTTTTACGCGTAAAATTACAAAAAAAAAAAAAATAAATAAAAAAAAATGAAATTGCGACTGGAATGAAAATTCTTTTGCCTACTTATACTTCAAATTGTAATAATTACCCTGAACCTAAATAAATTAGTATTTACAGCCTTTTTATATTTTTAATACAAAGTTGTATTTAGCTAATACAGAATTTTAAAATTCCAACAGTATAATAACCTAAAAAAATAATTTTTTTAACAATAAAAAGGAAATTTTAGATTCAGTTTATACAAACTAACATGAAACGTATGTTTTGAAAATTCCATGAAAAACTATTCAGTAGTTTTTGAGATATCCTGCGCGTTACGTCCAAAAACGTCATTTGGAGAAAAATGACTTCAAAATTTCGGAAACGTTGCTTCAGCTATTGAGCTGGTACATTTCTAAAAGCCATAACTTCAGTTAAAAATGGGAATTTCAAGGAAACTATTCTAACAAAATATTCAGAAAAGATAGGTATTTAACATCTAAAAAAATTAAAATTTCGAAAATTTTAAAGTTTAACACTAGAACATCCAGCTGGTGTCAATCCGATACTGATCAAATGACGAAATATCGATTAGAACCAGACTTTTTTTTGTAAAATTAATTAAATTGTAACTGTAGAAAACTCAGTTGAATAAATAAGTGAAATTGTTTTAAATAAAAATTCTGTGTTAAAATGTTTTTATTAAGATTGGGTAAAATTTCCGGATGTTCTAGCGTTAAAGAGTCCCCGGACCCCTTAAAAACATCATAAAAATTATTATATCATTGAATAGTTGTTACTGTGCAGTGTAAATACTTTAAAGTGTATAATTAAAATTACCATTTTTTGAGTAATTTTTGTTATGTAACTCAGGAGTGACACAGAAACATAAATAAATTTTTTTCACTATTTTTCTAGTGGATAATTAACAAAAATAGACTCAAATATAATGTATTCCGAACAAAATACAAAAATTATGCATTAAAGGGTTAACAAATTTCATAGGTTTAAATTCATTTTTTTTCTAGAAGATTCAATTATGATAATATAAAATTACAGCTCACTCCGCCAAGTAGTTCTTAAGTTATGCTTAAAACAAAAATTACCCCCATTGTAATCCGTTTTAGAAAGATTGCAAATGAATTGAACGTTAGGATCCAAACCTTCAAAAATCATAAAGTACTTGACCGAATGACTTCCCGTTCCCATTTGGCATCATAAGATAAACTTTACAAAAAAAAAAAAAAAAAAAAAAAAAAAAAAGAGCCAACTGTGACGTCAAAATTAGGTGCTCATATTGGAAATTTCAGAGTTTGGTACAACTTCAGCATGAAGACAACTCTCAGCTTTACATTTCTTTAAACATAAATTAAAAAAGTCATAAATTCCTATTAAATAACTATTTCCATTTTTTTAGGTAGATTTCGTAAGAAATACTACCTATTGCAGTCATTACCATGGTGCGACTTTTGAAAAATTCCTTCATAACTTTTTATTATATGACCACAGGAATCCAAAACCACCCCCCTAAACAGTTTATGTATACATATATGCACTAAACTTTGTCCGCACGATAAAAGTCACAATTTGCAAATGAGAAAAATTGGCCCAAGGCAGTAGAAATGGGGGAGGATTAAAAATTTTGAATACCGCCTTAACATGATTCTGATAAAACTAGCTCTTACAGAAAATGACAGGCAAATTAAAAAAAAATTTCGTTATAACAGTTGCCAACAATTAAAAAAAAACAATAAAATTCTTACCACAACAACTACTTTTCTATTGCAAGATTTCCACGTGAAAAATAAAAATCTATATATATATATATCCTCCTGAGACCTGGCATCCATTTAAATGGATGTTTTGCTTTCTCCTTCTATTGCGTTAAACTTCATTGTAGCATCATTGTAGCAATCTAAAACCAGTTTGGCATGGTAATGTATGAATCAAAAATCAACATTCAGCTTTTAGACTTTGGCAACGGTAACTACTTTGTTTACAAAATGGCGTAATAAATGAGTCAAGATGGAATTCTACGTTCTGCCGGTAAGTTTCGTTTTTATGTTATTTTAATTTGTTTAAACTAATTTTTTTTTTTTTTTTTTTTTTTTTTTTTGCAATTTTAATAGCAAATGTAAATACTTGCATTATGTTCTTCATAATAAATTCTATTCTTTCCCATACTTTTAGCATTTTTTAAATTATTTTAAAGCGATTTAAGGGCTGAACATCCATTTAGATGGATGTACTGTAAAACAAGATTAAAAAATCGAAATTTATTAATTTCTTTAAAAACATCATTTTTGATGCCTATTTGTTGAAAAAAACTCATATTAAAAAAATATATGCATTACTAGGGGGCTCTGCCCCCTGCAAGCTACGCTCGCCAACCCCCGTTCAGACACCGCAGAATCTAAAAATACGCTAAACTGATCGGTTTAAAAAATATTATAGAAGATTGAATTATACTGAAAAAAGCTGTGCAGATCTCCCTGTAAACGGGTTTCCATTCAATTTCTTTTGATTTAAAAAATCTAAGGCCGAATCAGTTGCTGTTAAGGCCTCCAATGGTTGTTTTCGTGTTTGATTAAAGAGGATCAGTTAAACGTTTGAAAAGAAGCTAAAATAAAATGAATTAAGTGTACAGAGTGTTTGTTTCCCGGTATTTTAAAACAATTTCTATAACAATAGCCTAAGTCATGTGACTATCATCAACAGTTCCGGGCGAATAACTTCGCTTTTTATATTCCAGGTGCCATTTTGGTACTTTAATGTTAGCCAGGTACAGGTGATAAGTCGCCAAATATTATTATATAGCCATCATTTCATCTATATTATAATAGTCCAAGTCATGCAACTGCCATAAATAAATACGCTCTGATCCCTTCGCTTGTCATATGAAAGTTTGGCCCAGATATCATATACGGCCCCATATTGGCGCGATTTTTTTCCGACGCTAATTTGGGGAAAACATCAACAGCATGAACAACAACATCCGGCTTATCAAATCAAGCAAAATAACGATACTATGGCGCCAGTTAAGTACCCGTTGCGAATATGACATTGGCGTCAGAAAAAAATCGCGCCAATATGGGTCCGTATATGACATCTGTGCCGAAAGTTTTCCCTTTTGATTAAAAAATCAAATTTCTTTTTCGAATAAAACTACATAAAAGTTGCCATGGTCGCAAAGAATTCTTGGTACTGTTACGCTAGCCGGGTGCAAATCTTGCCAATAACTATTTTTCAACTCGTCAGTTAGCATTTTTTTTTTTTTCGAGTGGTAAATTAAAACATTGCTTTGAATTTGAAATTAAATGTCATCGTTCGTTACATCATTTAATATTTGGCCAGATGCCATATAAGGGTTTGGCGTGATTCTTTTTACGAAAATTTGGCGAAAACCTTGTTTTCGAATACCAGTTACATATGTATTTTTGGTACTACTTAGTATTCCCGTCGACCAAAAATCTATCACCAAACTATAAGATTAAATGCCAATAATGGTTGATCGTAAATGTCACATTCACTTGACTTTAACCACTTCACCGGCTGCCCCGAGATAAGTCGGGGGTAAAAGCACTGTTTCCCTATACCTGTCGCCGGTGAAGTGGTTAAGCAAGTTACACGTCTTTACGTCATCAAGTGATTTTTATTTCGACATTTTATTTGTATATTTATTAATGCTATACTATTTTCTTTGTTCTTTCGTTATTTAAAATAAAAATTATGTCAATTTGTATAATTTGGCGAGTGGTTTGGCGATTTATATAATTTGGCAAAATAGGTCGATGGAATAACTAAGTAGTACCGTAATTATTTTCTATTATTTTTTATTTTTAAAGGAAAATAACCAAAAAAATTATTAACTATAGAACAAAACAATTTATGTAATTTAAAAAAAGAAAATAAAGTAAATAAACATTTATTATTAAATAAACAACAATAGCCGGGTTACCATGTCAACCAAAATAATGCCATTTTGGCGCCAATTAGGTACCCCAGTGCGTATATGACATCTGTGCCTAATATTTTTCTTTTCCTTTCGTTTAAAAAAATAAAGAAGTGAAAGCCATTTATTTCATTTAAATGTTTCAGTTTGTATTAAATAAAATGATAATAAAATACAAATTGAATTATGAATAAAATTAACATGATACATTTCTTAGCATACATTTATGGGAGGCCAAACTTCTCGCCAAATTAGTTTAAAATAGTAACCTTTCCTAAAACCTGAAAAAAAAAATCTGTTATGATTAAAAATTGAGTTGCCATCATTAGAGAAAAGTATATAAGATTAGAAAAAAATTAATATTTCGAAAACTAATTCGAATTTAAAAATTCTAATACCTGTTTTGAGATCTGCAGATCAATACGGATTTTTGGTGTTAATTTCATCGAAAAGTATTGCGTATTTTAGGAGAAATCGCCGTGAAACATAATCAGTTGTTTAATCAGTCGTGTGTTTACATCATGTGTTTACATCACGTGTTTACATCATGAAGTGATTTTTATTTCGACGTTTTATTTGTATTTTTATTAATGTTATACTAATTTATTTGTATAACATTCTTATATGTTCTTTCGTTATTTAAAATAAAAATGTGTAACTTTTAACTTCGAAATCTACCTGCGCCTGTAGGCCGAGCCGGCAGGGATTTTTTTTTCTTTCACTGACAATTTTGGACATTAAAATGTTTCGTTGTTTTTTGGCCAACTGTACCCCTTTGCATCAGCAGATGTAAAATATTTGTTGTCAGATGGAAAGGACTAATACCAGACTTTTTTTTCCTGTTTGTAAATTTGTTTCGAATAAGTTTTTTTTCTTCCTTTTATTTTATTTTTGCAAAAAAGATACAGGAAGTGGTTTTGTATACAATGTAGTGCTAAGTTTTTTATATACTAAATGACTGAGGTTTTTTTGGTTGAAGGGATTCAATTAGATATTAACACCTGTTGTTACTGTTTCTAAAAAGTGATGCCAATCAAGATATCTGAATTTTAAAAAAGTAGCCCACTGGCAACACTGCTAAGACGGGGTCAATTTGACCTCCATCTGGACATTTTGCAGGTTTTTTTCCGATTTAGAATATGTATGATAAAATTATTGTCTTGGAATTATCCTATAAATAGGTCCATCTACTTGATAAGTTTCGCACAGTTAAATTTTTTTGTTTATTTGTAGAAATTGTGAATGGGGTCACATTGAGCACATCTTAGGCAAACAGGGAGTAAATGAAAGCTTTCTATCATTTATCACATTTCAAGAGAAAGAAAGATAATTTTTGATATCCTGCCGAATGTAGTTCGCTGTGGGAACTAGAGAAGAGACAGGCTCAGTCCGGGCCGAGCCCAAATCCGAAACGGGCTCGGGTTAGATTTATATTCCAGCCTTCGGACTCATTTTTTTTAAACCTGAAATTTTTTTTTACTCACGTATGGGGAAAAAAAACTTTTTTAAAAAATATAAGAAGTAATCATATATTAATACATAATCATAAATATTTATTGTGTTCCCTATATTATTTTGTTAATGCTTTTTAACTTGTGTTAATATCTAAATCTATTTATATCTCTAAAATAAATTCAGTAATCCTTATTTTTATCTCTGTTAAAAAGCTTTTATGCTTGTAAAAGTAATTTAATTACTGCTTTCATAATAATCATTAATCTTTCAGTATCCTGTAATTTCAATAAATAAATGAGACATTTGTCTGTCATTCTCGTCCTTACGATGCCTGGGTTGAAAATTACATTTTCCATAAGAAATCATTTTGATGTTATTTTGATCAGAATGAAAGGAAAACTGAAATAGTGTTTTCCTATTCCAGTATAAAAATGCTACTAAAAAAATAAGCAATAAATAAATAATAATAATAATAATAAATAAATAAATAAATAAATAATAAAACATTTGTGATATTTACAGATTATGTCTGAGATTGATGGCGACAAATCAGTAACTGATTAGATTATTGCACAAAAGAAAAGCAAATTATCAAACAAATATTTTTATTTATTCCTGAACTGAAATAAAAGCATGTAAGAGATATACAAAGTAAGTTTCAGTTAAATATACTTGTAAAAGGAGAATTTTGCATTTAAATTGGGTATAATTAATTATAAGTGATGATTGATTAATGTTACAACATCACAGCTCTTATAAAGGAAATTTGCAATATTTGCAGATTTATATCATTGACGCTCACAGTAGGTGATAGCTGATAAGCCATCGGAAAAGGCGCCACGACAAATAGTCCAGGGAAAATGTACATTTTACCTTGCAAAAGGTCGGGTAAAAGATTTTTTTTTAACTTGTTTATAATAATGCCAACATGGAAAAACCAAGTTTTCTAACAAAATTTCTTCAGGCTAAATTTTCTGTGGCCGAAAAACAACAAAATTTTGGGACATTTTTTGACTTTTTGGAAATATCTCGAGACCCGTTGCCGTAGCATATTATTTGTCAATTACAATATTAAAGAAGATAAAATTCTCTATAACTTTCATACTTACAACTTTTCTATACGCTCAATAGCAAGCGCTATTTCAAAAATGGGACAATTTTTTCAATTTTCTTAAAAACCGTGAAAAACGTAGTTTTGCCGCGATTATTCAAATGTTCCCCGCAGATTTAATTGTGTATGTCGACTTCTAAAAATTGGTAGCAGTAAATTATCTATTACTTGCACACTCACGTCTTTATTTTCATCTCAACAGACATTTTATATGCAATAAATTTATATAATTTTAAAAGTAGAGCAGAGTGTAGATAAATGAGACAATTTTCATATTTAGACAGTACCTTTAAGTGTATACAATGTTAACTTCAAAGCACTGTTTAAAAGAATTTTTCAATCTATAGTAACTTATTGGCACAACAGTTTCAATTAAAAAAGAATTCTTATTTAATTTTAATAATTTTTATTATTTTTAAAATGCATACATATTTTTCCAGGTAAACAATAGAATAGGTGGGTCATTTTCAAAATCTGTCCATGTTTTGGAATAACAAAATCAAATTTTTAGAAATAATCAGAAAGTTTTAATTGTTTGTAAATAATTGCCTAACCTCATAAACATTAATATACAAGCATCAGCAGAGACCAAATTACTAATTTGACATTTTTAAACTAATTTTTAAATTTTAATGCACTTAGTATAATGACATAAGTGAGCACGGTAATGACAAATTACGCAAAACATTTTTATTTTTCCCCAGGCATAAATGGCAGCCATTATATCTTCTGTCCCATACAATGATTTTCTATTTCTCATATAATGAAAGCAGATTGAGAAATAAAAGTTCATTTAATTATCAATTAGAATTGGGTAGGTAATGACTTACAAAAGAATACTCACCAAAACATTCAAAGTCTTTGCTTGTTTTATTGAAACTATAAAACTATTTACTCTATTCACCTAAACCTGATAACAAGTTGACTTTTAAGGAGTACTTTTGCCTTGATAAAAATGCATGTACTGCCCTCTAAAAAAATCCGGAGGAACTTTTTGTCAGAAGCATGGCAATGACACACTTTCTTGAGACACGGTTTAAAAAAATTATTAAGAATTATAGATAAGTTTAATTAATGAAAATAAATATTTTTTTTAATTAGTAGCATCTTAATAAGTAAAAATGTATAAAAAAATTATATCCATCTGTTTTAAATAGAATTTTGTCAAATCTTTACCTAATAAATTGCTTGTTGGGACAACCTACGGTAATGATAATTTGAGTACAAAAGAATATATTTCTTATTTTAAATTTTTTTTATATAAATAATAATATATCAGTAAATTATCATTAAAAAACACGATAGTTAAAATGCAATAATTAAAATTGTGATATTTAACTACTTTTCTGTGCAAATGTGAAAGGACAGTAAAACATGAGACTTTTTTTTTTAAATCATCCAGGTATGAAAATTTGCGAAAAACATTTTATTTCTCACTACAATGGTATATTTTATTTACCAATTATTGATAACATATGTTTTAATGTTTTACTGTTTCAAAGATGGAAAACATTGAATTGTACTTCCATATAAAAGAGGGGACTCAAAAGATAAATATCTTTTGTGAAACAAATACTTTTACCTTATAAAATAGCTACAATAAAAATGACACCAGATTATTTCACTAACTAATGTTATGCATTATAAATTCTGTTAATAAAATATTTGAGATAACTTGTTGTTCAGTGCTAAACTGATTAGGAATCAAATTTAAGGTTTTAGTTATTCTGTTTGCTGACAGATGGCAGCACTATGCATTCTGTGCTGTTGTGAAATCTTAATTATGACATCATCAGTGAGTTGATGTTTGGTTTCTGAGAGTGTGGTATGGATACATGCTGCTCCTGCTGCATTATTGCCTTTCTTTATTCTATTTAATTTATCTGCACCCAGTTTAGGCAGGGGATATATTTTTATAATGTAATTTAAGGCTTTCATGTGATGATAGCATACTAATTAAGAGTGTTAATTTTAACTAGAGAAATTTGATTCTGAAACCAGAACTGTATGTTTCATTGTGTGTGAAGTTTTGTGAATGTCAAGATTTGTTTTTGTGTTGCAAAATAAAATAAGAAAAAATCAAGGATTTCTTTCTTCAAATTCTCTACACTTGTTTTATAAAAAATATTGTCAATTTTTTCCCACTTATATCAATAAATATAACAAGAGATTATATCATTTTAGCATGCAAAAATTATGTAAAACTTTAATACTGTCTATTAATTGCTGTAATGCTCAAACAGAATACTTTAAATTTCAAAAAGGGTTCCAAACAGTTTTCCAAAAATGAAAGTCTCCGAATATATATATATAAGCAACCAAACCCGAAAAAGTACAAAAGCACAACATTAGATCTTTATCTCAGGTATCCCATGAAAAAAAAAATTATTTAAAAGTAATAAAATGCGAGCGAGATATTTGTCAAGAACGCTCCCATAGGTTTAATGTTATCAGGTAACCAAAAAAGTTCTGTCGTTTTTATCAAACGACAAACGTTAAAGAATGTTACACGCAATAGATAAGAGATGGCGCTACAATTGCCGAAATATGCTAATCAAGATGTAATGTAGAGTCATCGTATATAAAGTGAATTGGAATGGTTATCTCGTAACAGTAGAAAAATGGACGTGAACAGGAGTACTCCAAACTGTATAATTCGTGCTTGTATGTTGTATGAGTTTAAACTTGGAGCAAATGCTCTGCACATGGCTCAAAAAATATACCAAGCTTTCGGAAAAGGTTGTGTCAGCACTCGCACCACCCAAAGGTGGTTTAGGAAATTCGCTGCCGGCGATGAGTCGCTGAAAGATGCCCCACGAGCAGGGTGGCCATATGTCATTAATGATTAGGAATTACAGGCTGCAATCGAAGAAGATTCCGCTCAAACGAGTGAGATGTTAGCAGAAAGGTTCGCCGTCAGTGATAAAAATATCCGTTTACATTTGCACCGTCTGGCGAAAGTGTTCAAGCTAAACAAATGGATACCTCATCAATTGACACCTGCCCAGAAGCTCAAGTGCCTAAACATTTGTTTGGGGTTGTTTCATCGCCATCAAACGGAATCATTTCTTGCCCATGTATTAACATGTGATGAGAAGTGATTGTTGTACAGCAATGCCAAAAGATCACATCATTGGTTGTCAGCCACTGATGCTGTGCCACAGACTACCAAAATTTTGCTGTTTGTTTTCTTTCACCTAAAAACGACAGAACTTTTTTGGTTACCTGATACCTTGCGAATGTCTTCGTGTGACTAATTTAGTCCTATAATTCATATAACTGTCACTTTAAGCGCCTCAATACGACAACTACCGTAAAATCTTTGAATATATACGGAATTCGGTCTTTAAAGAAAAGTATATATTTTTTCAAGAGAAAGAATATGAACAATTATACCTGCTAAGATGGAAACCTGTTTAAAGCGGAATATATTTCGGTTCCTTTCGGTACGGTTTTCAAGGTTTTAATGAATCAATATTTGGCAAAGCTGATTACGTAGTTCAGCATTACGTATTTAATGCTTACACACTTAAAATTTTCAAAATCCGGCTATTAGAGATTTATTAGAATTCCCGTGGTAAATTTTCTTTTTAAAAGAGGGGGGGGGGGAGCGGAGGTGTTTTACCCCTGAAACACATAATTTACTGCTACTAATATATAGAAGTTGACATACACGATTAAATCCGTGGGAAACATTTGAATAATCGGGAGCAGAACTGCGTTTTTCACGGTTTTTAAGATAATTGAAAAAATTGTCCTATTTTTGAAAGGGCGTACTGCGCTTGCTATTGAGTGTATAAAAAAGTTGTAAATATAAAAGTTGCAGAAAATTTTATCTTCTTTAATATTGCAATTGACAAATAATATACTACGGCAACGGGTCTCGAGATATTTAAAAAAACCCAAGAAAAGTCCCAAAATTTTGTTCTTTTTTGGCCACAGAAAATTTAGCCTTAAGAAATTTTGTTAGAAAACTTGTTTTTTCCATGTTGGCATTATTATAAACAATTCATAAAAAAAAAAATCTTTTACCCGACCTTTTGCAAGGTAACCCCCCTTTTTTTGGTACATTTCCCCTGGACTAAAATAAACAGTAGGATATTTTTAAATTGGATCGTTTATTTTATTTTACTTTATTCTATTCTTTGACAATCTAGGCCAGGGACGGCGAACCTATGGCTCGCGTGCCAAACTTGGCACCCGATAGAATATTTTCGGCACGGCATTGATTAAAATCCGAAAGCAAAATAGAATTAGGTTAAACAAAACACGCAAACTTATACCAGCTGTTTTTTTTCTGTTATTTTTATTTATTTATTTAATTTTTATTTATTTATTTATTTATTTTTTTTTTTTTTTTGGAAAGCAACTAATTGAATTTCTAAATTATTTCAATGTATGCTCAATAAGTTATCAAATTAGAAGAAGGTTGGAAGACTATCAAAAAGAAAAATGTCAGGCATCTCCGCGGCAGTAAAACTCCGCGGCTAACGAGAAAGACAGGCTACCGCGGTGGGTCCGATTCTTCTTTTTTTACAGACCGCTGGAGTCACGTGATGCTCTTTTCGCACACCTCCATTGGTGCATTCGAGCATCACGTGACTCCAGCGGTCTGTAAAAAAAGAAGAATCGGACTCACCAAGGTAGCCTGTCTTTTTCGTTAGCCTCGGTAAAACTCCTAGTGATGAAACTGCAGCGACTTTGTATAAAATATGTAGTTTTCACAATTATTCGCTCTATTTATTCCTGCGGGTCATTATTTTCAGAAATGATACGAAAATCTTAAATATTAGAGACCTAAACCATTTTTGTCAGAGAACTCGAATTCAATTTGCATCTTATTAAAAGTAAGTAGGTTGAACACCATATTATTATTTGGCATAACCGACATCGCATTCACCATTTTATTACTTTATAACATATATTACTCTAAATATTAGATGTATTTTGTCTCATATTTTAAAATCCCAAGGAATAAAAATCAAAAATTTTGATCCACTAAATTATTTTTTTATGCTTGGCACGTCATGGTCACGTAATATCTTTTTGAAAAAAAAATTGGTCACGCGGATGTAAAAAGGTTCGCCGACCCTAATCTAGGCGAAAAAAGTAATATCTTCTGTTATTAGTCAATGGGCGTTACTATCGATCAGTGTTTTCTCTTTTCTTCTAAAAAGCATCGGATCTCTCAGATAACCGTGTCGAATTTTTAATTTAAGCTGATCTTCAAGAACACGAGAATTACGAAAGATGTACACATAACAGAAAATAAAGTATAGGGAATAGAAAAATGGGAAATAGAAAAACGTTGTTCGATTCTTCGTCATATAAATCGTAATTTCTGCAAATTTCATTCATTCATTTATTTCTAAAACGCACTTCGTCAATGTTTCCGTCAGATTTGCTTGTTGCGAGAGAAAAATATGAGAATCTTTTTAGGGACTTATCTTTTGATAAGATCGAATGCAAATGTCATAAAATTAATTATGTGCTAAGGGTTAACAGGTATTGTGATGCACAAAGTTGTTAATGAGATATTACATTTAGAACAACTTTTATGCAATTTTTATTAAACTTTTTTTTTCGGTTTACTTTTTTGGTATCGGGCTCGGGCTCTAATGACAAAAATTGTTTCGGGCTTTGGCGGGCTCGGATTTAAAATCGTCGGGTACGGGCGAGCCGGGCTTCGAAAAGTGAGCCCGAACTCATCTCTAGTGGGAACAGACTTACCATGCAAGCGTGTTTAGTAAGCCCCTCCCTCATTTCGTTATTTCTTTGTTCTTGTGTTCAGTTGCGTGTAAATTTCGCTATTCAGTGCAATGAATCGTCGCATCATATGAACATTGTAATTACTTTGGGAGACCTAAATTACCTATAGAGTCAGCCCTTTTTAAATCTTAGTCATTTAATCAATATTTTGATCTTAGTACTGCGAGGATTAAAATGATATATTCTAACATCCGAGTGACTATTTTTTTCAAATCGAAGTGTTTTAGTCACAAAGTGTTAAAGCAAATGAATAAATACTTTATTTTTAATGTTTGTCATTTTGAATAAGGAAATCTAAATGGTGTACTTGTTAGTTATCCCGTCGACCAACTTCGCCAAATTATATAATAAAAATACAAATAAAACGTCGAAATAAAAATCACTTGATGACGTAAACACGTGTAAGTCAAGTGAAAGTGAGATTTACGATTAACCATTATTGGCATTTAATCTTACAATTTGGCGACAGTAATTTGGTCGGCGGGATAACTAACAAGTACCCTAAATTATAATATAAATCTAAAATAATATTAAATTTGGCCATCACTTACTTATCATCTTTGTTGGCGTTGTTTTGTTCGATGCAGTTGGCTGAGAAGAGGAATTATTAATTTCACGTTTCATTGTACAGATGATGGTGCATACATCTTGTGGTACTAGCTCAGATTGTTTTTCTCGTAATTCAGATAAAGGGAGAAGATACGGGTTACTGTATCTTTTGCATCCTTCCAGAATTCCACTGACTAGATGATAAGCACTGCCATCCGATTTTTTCAAACTGATATTGTACTTAATGGGGTATTCTCGTTCCACATTAGTCTCTATAAAGAGATTTATTAATCCTCTATTTAATTGTCGACTAGAAAGAGAGAGTTTCAAAAACCACGAGGCACAATTGACTATGGAAGCTGGACTACTATAAACTTTAACACAGTGAATTGATGTGAAAAATTCAGGGATTCGCCATTCAATGCGTTCTTCGTATGTCTTGTTTTCTGTTGTACCAATTACTTTATACGACATCTTTACTAAATCAAATTGAAGTCCTCTACGAAGCAGACAATAACCAATAATCCTGAAAATAATTAATTAAGATTGAATGAAAAAAAAAAGCAAAAAAAAAAAAAAAAATGCGTAAAAGATCGTTCAGAGACCATTATAAATATTGCTGTTCAATATACTAATACTAGTTTACAAAACATTAGTCTTGTTCCTATACATTCACTTATCATTTATTATAATTATATTCTGTAATTAAGGTTTCATTTTTATATCTAATTATAAACTACATACAGTAAATTCTGACTAAGTCGGTCTCTGTGTAAGCGGGAAATCTGTCTAACGGGGAAATTTTTTAAAGTCCCGGCGAAACCAAAGCAAATAACACTTATCCTTGCTGTTTAAGCTGGAATCTGCTTAACGCGAAAACGGAAAGGTTTTTAAGGTCCCATCGAACCGAAAACTTTGCATAAGGGGGGAAAATAATATTTTAAAAATGATGTTAAATGAAGTTATGTTAAAGGTGAGGTATATGATTGTATTTGTTTAAGTGAATATTTGTCATTAAATTCCAGAACTGAAGCAATTTCGAATCAATACTATTTATTTCAGTGTTTGAATAATGTTTTTCAATATCATTAAAAACTATAAATTTAATAAAAAATCATTTCATTAAAAATTTAATTTTAAAGAACGGTAACTAAAAGTTACGAAAGTTAACAAATATACAACTTGTGCATTTTTAATTTTTTTTTATTTCACTTACCGTATATATGCTCGTCTATAAGTCGACTCCCCCCCCCCCCCCCATTCTTAAGCCAAAAAAAAAAAAAATAACTTTCGTGTATAAGTCGAACCACATTTCTAGTAGTATCTTGAAAAATGATTTGCAATCGAGAATAACAAAAAATTAATAAATTTTCATTAAATTAGTAAACATTTTTACGTTTCTAATTAACTTTTTTTAATTCAATGTTTTAAAACTGTATAATTATGTAAAACAAAAAAGCTTAAACTATTTTTAAACCTATTCACATGAATTCAATGATATTTAAAAAGAAAAAAATCTTTCAAAAATCGATTCAAGCCTTATTTACAAGGGTAAACAACTTCCGAGACTGCTAAAATACTGTACTTCTTTGTATTGTAGGATTTTTAGGAGAGATATCTGGAAGCATTCTCAAGTTGAATTCTTTGTAAAAAGTTTGAAAATTGTATTAAAATGTTGAAAGGAATGCCCCTGTATTGAAGGGAATTCTGACCCAAGAGAAAATGGGTGCAGAACAATTAAAGGGACATTATTGTTCAGCCTTTTTTTTTTCAATCACAGAGAAATGACCATTGTCTCAAGTGATTATTTAAAACACTTGACTATTCACCAATTATCTACGATTTTTTTTATTTTTTTACTTTCTCATGTATAAGTCGATCCCCCCATTTCAACTCCCAAATTTTGTCTCAAATTCTTCGACTTATACACGAGTATATACTGTATTTATTTGTGGAGCAAGCATGCAAACCATGCTTTCCTCTTTAAATACAAATTTTTAAAAAACACAAAAAACTGATAAATTAGAAAATAACTTGTATTTAATTCTAATGTTTATTGTGTATTTTTAATACTGGTTATTAGAAAGAATTGCAAGCATGTTTAAGATATTAAACATAAAACAAATTAATAAAATGCATTTAATATTTAGAGAAATCACTTTTTGACCGAATTTAGAGGAGGAAGCATGTTTTGATTGTTTGACAAGTGGATAAAACGCTTTTTGAATGAAATAAGTTCTAACTCACAAATAATCCAAAAGCATTATTTTACTTCAGCAAATACAGAACTTCAGTTGATTATTGATAAAATAAAATGACAGATTATGGTACCTAGTAGTATTAATTAAATATTTACTAAATAATTACTCGTTTGCCAAAAATCCACTTCAAATTTTAAAACCAATACCTTCATCTAGACAGTCACACACTTCCCCCTCTTCTTCATTGCAGGCTGGTAAATCATAGATAATGTGGTTGTACCATTTGAAGACATCATCAGATTGATTTTGCCACTGTTATCCATCATTACCTTCAAAAGTTTGTCAACATCTTTTTTCTTTTCAACTGATATGCCGTGGCTAAGAGGAAGAGATTCTAAAACAACCCTTTGAACACGCGCAACAGTAACTCCTTTTTTAGGAAGATTTACATCATATTCTTCACTTAGATCTTGAAATCTATAATTCTGGAAGCCTTTAACCTTAACAGTTCTCTTATTTTTCTCTAAAACAATCCGTTTCAATAGTGATATGTATGGTAGGTTTCGAAAGTACACAATAAGTGACAATTGTGATTGGCAGACTGGAGACTGAATGCAAACTTTGGAGGAAACACTCTTTGATTGAAACGTCAAGTTTTAAAATTGATTTATAATCGGAGAAAATGTTTTTTGGATAAAAATACAGTTTATTTCTGTGCAATTTAACACAGAGTTCATAAAACTAACAATAACTCATTTTTTATTTTTTTGTGAGAAAACACGGTTTGACTGTTTGCTCCTCATTTATTTATTTATTTTGGGGTTTTGGGGGGGGGGGAATATTGTCTATGGCGGAAAATTTCATCGGTCCCGATCGATTCCGTTTTAGACAGGTTTTACTGTATTTTATTGTTTTTCGACATTTTTACGTATTTCAAACGATGCGTATCAAAATCATGCGTCTCCATTTCTTTCTTCACTTTATTGCTATGGCACAACAGCATTTCTTCCGACAACAAATTCATTCATCTGCGCATGCACGAAAATCGGAAAAAACCTAGTCATAAAACAGCATTAAATTATAACTTAAGGTGTAATACAGTGAAACCTCCTTGAATGGTCACCTCTAAACAACGACAACTTCCGAATACCGGCCACATATTGATAGAACCAAACACGTTCCATAGCATTAACATTATTTACGAACCTCTAAATAAGGAATTCTGAACAACGCAACGGCAGCTGAAAAGTACAGTAACTATAGAGAAAAAAAATAACAGCTCCTGGTACACTTTCATATTTATTTCCAAACTGAAATGTGAAGCATATCAAACAAAATTTACTTGTTATATCAACAAAAAGTTACTTAATCACTTAAATACTTGATCCTTTCCCAAAAACTAGACACAGAAAATGAAGACATTAATAATGATGGGGAAAATTTAGATAATATTCTTAGAACGGCAGGCCATAACTAACATGAAGGCCAGCGAGTTTGTAGATCTGGACAAAGATTTGGCAGTTACTACCACATTTGATTCATACAGCAAATGGTGGAAGATAGGAGAGAGAAAGAGAAAAGTGATGAGGAAGGAGAAATTGGTGAGATTATAGAATCAACCAAAATTTCCAACACATATACCGAATATTTGACGAACCTTCGTGAAATCCAAAATTTTGCATTAAATCATAATGATGATGAGTTGTATAGCAAAACAACTCATAGTGCTATTTTTTAGAGAAAGATATTTGCAGCAAAAAAAAAAAAAAGTAACTGCAAATAACCGATTTTTTTTAATGTATTAAAATAATGAGGATTAATTTAAATGCCTGTGTATTTCTAATTAAATTTATGTAATTTTGATTTTTTAAAAATGAAACCTCTTAATAACACTCATCTCTGAAGAGCGGCCACTTTCCATGAGTCCCACGGGTAACCGTTATTCAGAGGTTACACTTTATATTTATCGATAAATAAAAAATGTTCTCAGATTCCAAATAATTTTAACTGCCGATTTTCATTAAATCTGTTCAAAAATCTAAATTAGCTACTTTTTGAGAAAGTCACAAAGTCGATTTTATTCTTAAACTAACTGGCCCGTCCGGCGTTGACTGAACCCGTTATAATAACCTTAAATGAACATCAAATTTGTATCATTTTATATCTTTAACGTAATTTTGTCTGAATTTATTTTTTTAAATGAAAAGATCGCGAAAAAATATTGAATTGAATATAGCGGGTGTCCTAAAAAGGACTGACTGATTTTAAAATTCAATAACTTGCAAACGGTGACGGATAGTATTTAAAAAATTCTTGCAGGAGTGTTATGCATGAGATCAAAAGTTTTTTTTTACAGTGATTTTCGATTTTAGTTCGTATTACAAACAATAGATGTACGTATTACGATCAATAGACACTAAATTCATGCTCGATTTTCGCAGGGGTGCAGAATATGTCCGATCCGGCGATCTAGAATCGGGGAAATTTTAACCACCTGGGGAAATTTTGAAGAAACATATACAATTGATTTCGATTTTAACAACGAATTCCATAATTAACTGAGAGGGAAAAATTTCACTACAAATAAAAAGATCCGTATAGCAACCTTCACAAAATCGATATCAAAATAATATGTATCGTTTTTCAGGTGTGATTCTGTTCCGAATTTTCCGAAAATTTAAAGCATTCGGTTCCGGAAAAAAAAAAAAAAAAAAAAAAAAAAAAATCGGTCATCAATCTGAAAATTCGGACATAAAAATACCGCAAATTTTGTCCAAGAATTCCGGATAAAACGCGAATTTCGTCACAAGATCGCAAAATAATCGCAAAATCGTGAAACTTCCGCAAGTTTTGTCAAAAGCTCGCGAAAGAATCGCAAATTTCGTCAAGAGGGGCGAAATAACCACGATTTTCGTCAAAACATGCCGAAATAACCGCGAATTTCGTCAAAGGAACGCGAAAAAATCCCGCAAATTTCGCCAAAAGATCGCGAAACAACAGCAAGATTCGCCAAAAGATCGCGAAACAACCGCAAATTTTGTCAAAAGTTCGCGAAATAAACGTACATTTCGTCAAAAGATCGCGAAAAAAACCACAAATCTCGTCAAAAGATCGATAAAAAACCGCAAATTTCGTCAAAAGATCGCGAAAGAACCGCAAATTTCGTCAAAAGATGGCAAACAACTGCTAATTTCGTAAAAAGATCGCGAAACAACCGCAAATTTCTTCCAAAGATCGCGAAACAATCGCAAATTTCGTCAAAAGGGGCGAAATAACCACGATTTTCGTCAAAACATGCCGAAATAACCGCGAATTTCGTCAAAGGAACGCGAAAAAATCCCGCAAATTTCGCCAAAAGATCGCGAAACAACCGCAAGATTCGCCAAAAGATCGCGAAACAACCGCAAATTTTGTCAAAAGTTCGCGAAATAAACGTACATTTCGTCAATAGATCGCGAAAAAAACCGCAAATGTCGTCAAAAGATCGATAAAAAACCGCAAATTTCGTCAAAAGATCGCGAAAGAACCGCAAATTTCGTCAAAAGATCACAAACAACTGCAAATTTCGTAAAAAGATCGCAAAACAACCGCAAATGTCTTCCAAAGATCGCGAAACAACCGCAAATTTCTTCCAAAGATCGCGAAACAACCGCAAATTTCTTCCAAAGATCGTGAAACAATCACAAATTTCGTCAAAAGGGGCGAAATAACCACGATTTTCGTCAAAACATGCCGAAATAACCGCGAATTTCGTCAAAGGAACGCGAAAAAAATCCAGCAAATTTCGTCAAAAGATCGCGAAACAACCGCGCATTTCGTCAAAAGGCACGAAATAACCGCAAATTTCGTTAAAAGATCGCAACAAAAACGCACATTTTGTCTAAAGATCACGGAAGAACCCCAAATTTAGTCAAACGATCGCAAAACAACCGCGAATTCATCAAAAGATGGCAAAACAACCGCGAATTTCGTCAAAGAATTGCGAATTTTGTCAAAAGAGGGCGAAATAATCACGAATTGCGGCAGAAGGAAGGCGAAATAACAACAAAACTCGTCAAAAGATCGTGAAATAACCGCAAATTTCGTCAAAAGATCGCTAAAAACGCAAATTTCGTCAAAAGATCGCGAAAAAACGCAAATTTCGTCAAAGAGCCGCGAAAAAAACATAGTCCTGGCAGTGGATTTCCCTCCCTTCCCCTACTCCAAAGGATCAAATTGATCCTTTGAGAAAATTTGCTGTGAATTTCAGAAATTTTTTTTTTCACTCAGAGTCACACCTGCCATATGTACTCACGCATAAGTTGAGAAATATTGGAAAAATAAATTTTCTATACCTACGGTTTCAGCAAATACCTATAAATACCGCACAATTTTTGGGGAAATTTTCATGTGGATTGGGGGAAATGTTGGAAGTAGAAACATTTTCTGCACCCCTGGATTTTCGGTACTTTGGGACCCACTCCATTTTATTCTCCTTTTTCAGCATGGAAGAAGAGAAAAGCCAAAAAAGCCTGTATTTAGCGCTTATTGCTTACAGCGCCATCTATTCTTTGTAATTCGAACTAAAATCGAAAATCAGTATAAAAAAAAACTTTTCACCTCATGCATAACCTCATGCCTTTCACCTCATGCCTCATGCTTTCGGAATATGTCTTCCAATTTTAACTGTACTGAGCGGTTTGGTTGATTAGCTTAAAACAAAATTATTATAAAACACAAATAAAATCGAAAGATCGATTCTTCGTTACCTTCAGATACGTGATTGGGGTTCTACGCATGCGCGAACGCTTTTTTCCTTTCGGAAGGACAAAGCTCAATTTTTGATGTGAGTTCTTCGTGATTTTAAATTAATAATAACTCAGCTAATTATTAGAAATTTACAATTCTGAATATCAGGTGCAGCTGCAGAGGCCTTGAACTAACCTCACACGAATTTTCAGCCTTGTACTTGCGGTAAATTTTGTTGGTCGTCGCAGAAAGACAAACACACGAAGCAAAACTTTCCTCTAGTATAGATGACCGAAATCAATAAATGTTCTTATTAAGAAACACAGAAATTGAATATTTTTACCTTTTTTAGAGTTTCGTTCATCTGACGAAACTCTATTCGTCTCACACCCCTGTCTGTCTGTCCGTCTGTCACAGAGCCCGTTCTCAGAAACTATATACGTTGGAGACTTGAAATGTTGCATACTTATAGCTGAACACCTCATCTATGGGCCCGATCCCCGACCAATATATCCACGGATAGGTTGTGAAACGGAGTTTCGTTCGGATAGAGGTTTGTTTAGAATAGAGTGCGCCCCCTGGTTGCGAAATGTGGAAATAACAAATTTTGGAAAAGGATAAAGTGCTTTGAAAGGAATATTAAACGAAACCCTCTTTGCGATCTGTGGATCACACTTACCCACTTGTTTTTCGATAGGAGCAATTAATTTTTGGCGATTCGGCCCTATTTTCTGCACGCGAAAGCCGGGTAAATGTCTTCATAAGACAAGTCATATCATTCGATTTTAATTTAAGATGTAACGTATTTATCGAAAAATGAAAAACGCTTTTTGATTCTAAATAATATTGAACATTATATGACTATACAATGCTTTATACGGGATACAGGGGTAATAATTCAGAAAGATTCCCATGAAATTCTTAAAGAGGCTTATGTTTTATTTGTACATTTATTACATTAACAAAATACTAACATTAAAAAAATCTGAATAATGTAATAATCATTAAAATCATTAACGAAAGGAAATAATTTGCAAGTTATGATTGCTTTAACCTCTCTTGCAATTTTAACATCCCCATGAATGAAAGCTCGTTTTCTCATAGACCGCTGTGGGTCATATGCTTTTAAAAAAGACGGAAGCGCCCAGCTTGGTTATGAAGATCGGCCGTGCCCTTACTCTGTAAAATAAAGGCTAACATTTATTTTTTATTTAGACTAGCAGTATCTACTTCCTACAAGTTACTAATGGCACTGAATGTAGCAGTGTTGTAGTTGTAAAATAAAAATTAAATTTAAAAAATCAAAAAACCCGACTGCGTAAAAAGCGAACTAATTAATTATTTCTCATCGATGTGGAACTACTTTTTTATATTACATACCTATTTTTTTTAATTTACTTGTATTGATGGTGACTTTTAAGTTGCGTTTAATTGCTAGTTCCTATCTATAAACACTAGTTTTGATGAGGCCTATAGATGTCTATGATGGTTAGAGTTGCAGTAAAGCTAGAGATCCTACATACACAACTTCCAGGTTGCGTAGTATTTAAACGGAGCTTCTGACTGTAAAATAGTCAATGAAACATTGTCTTCATTTTGAAAGACCCATCCAATGATATGTCACTCAATAGGGTGCGTAAAATTTTTTTTTGTCTCTACCGCCATTTTGTATTTTACGGCTGCCATTTTGAATTTATAAAAACAAAACCTATCCTATAACCATCGGACGATTAAGATGAATAGATAGAGACCTCGTTCTTTAAAATCCATCCAGCCGTTCGGATGTTTCGAGGGTATAAAGAAATCCACATACCCAGGTACGCGTGAAACGCATAACCCTTCTTTTCAATCGGGTAAAAAGCAGAGAGTATACGGTTAAGACAGAGGGCAAGCGCTGTTGCAATTAACGTCATAACTAGGGTATACGCTAATGCTTTATTTGAGAAACAGAGGGTATACGGGAACGGGGCTTCTTAAAAAAATCCAGAAAGTACACGGCGTATACCCTCCAGTACATCCCTGAATGTAGGATCTCTATCTTTAGGAGTTACATCATCTAACTTTCGTCCTGACCCCGCAATCTTCGTAAATTAAACGCTCTAATTTGCTGTTGAAAAAGAAGAAGATTCGAAGATGAATTAAAATCACTTAATTTAATAAAATATTATTGCCCACCACCCACCCTCTCAAAAAATAATTTTGTAAAAGGGACTAGGACTGGATTATTTATCAATATATCGGCAGATATTGATATTTCTTAACTATCGCAATAACAATATCTAAACTTTGACTCTGTTGATATATCCCAATAATATAACAGTGTTAACAAATACTGCAATTACGGACACGAGCACCGAAAAAAATATCGCCAAATAATTCAGAACTCAATAAAATAATAATATTTTGCGCGCACCGCCAGAGAACCTGAAAAAAAAAATTCTATTCCATTGTCTTCAACCTCCTTTCTCATCCAAAACAGAAAATCTACATCGATAATCTTCCTTTCCGTTGATTATCTGCAATAGAAACTATCCCAATCATTGCAATACACCTATCCCTTCTCAATAAACCTAAAGTTCGTTCGACTCTCTGCGTAATACTGAATAACACTTATCATCCTTTCTCATCTCAACTATGATTAGTCTCTACACTAGGGGTGCACAACCTTTTTAAGAGAAGGGCCACTTTCAAAAATGTCTGGGTTGTCGAGGGCCACACAGGCACGCGAAGAGAATTCTATTTCGGGAGTTGGGTGGGGTGGGTTACCCGTCTAGGTTCCCCTACCCAGTCAACATATCCGATGCAGTTGGCAAGGATATATCAACAGTTTACGTTTGTATATATAACAAGGATTAATTTGAAAGAGTGATAATATTCCTGTACTTTATTCGGGGGAGTAAATTTTGTTTTATTAGAAGTGCTAAAAAACAAATATAGGCATGAAAATGGCTGCGAACTTTATGAACGAAGTTCGAAAATGCGAACTTTATGAACGAAGGGGGCAGGAAGAGCCGATCAACAAGATTTGAGATTTTTACGCGCTTCATCAACAAAATTTGTGATTTTTCCGTCCCCGATCAACGAAATTTGAGATTTTTCAGCACCTGATCGACAAAATAAGCGATTTTTCCGTGCCTGATCGATAAAATTAGCGAATTTTGCCGCATTGAATCGACGAAATTCGCTATGTTACCGCACCTGGTTGACGAAATTCCTATTATTCTGCACCCGATCGACGATATTTGCAATTTTTCCGCGACTGATCGACAAAATGCGCGATTTTTTCCGTGCCCAACAAACGAAATTCGCGATTTTTCGGATCCCGATTGACAAAAACTCGCGATTTTTCAGTGCAAGAACGACGAAATGTTCAATTTTTCCAGCCCTGATCGACGAGATTCGCGATTTTTCCGCGAACGATCAAAGAAATTCGGGATTCTTAACTGACTCTGACGAAATTTTCGATTTTTTCAAACGGTAAATTGACGAAATTTGCGATTTGTTCTCATGATAATCTGACGAATCTCGCGATTATCCCGCAGCCAATCAACGAAATTTGCAATTTTTCCGCGCATCATCGAGAAAAGTTGCGATTTTTCTGTGCTTGACAACGAAATTTGCGATTTTTCCGAGCCTGATCGACAAATTCGGGATTTTTCAGAGCCCGATTAACAAAATTGGCGATTTTTACGTGTCCGTTCTACGAAGCTTGCAATTTTACCAAGCCCGATCAACGAAATTCGCGATTCTTGACGGACGAAATTTGCAATTTTTCCTGCGGCAAATTGACGAAATTTCCGATAAACAGACGAAACACGCAATTTTTCCGCACCTAATTGACCGAATTCTCGATTTTTCCACACCCAATAGACGAAATTCACGATTCCTAACTGACTGACGAAATTTGCAATTCTTTTCCGCGGCAAACTGACGAAATTCGCAATTTTTAGCACGGTTTACGAAACTCACGATTTTTTCGCAGTCGATCAAGGAATTCGAAATTTTTTCGCGCATCATCAACAAATTTTCGTGTCCGATCAACGAAATTTGCGATTTTCCCGCGCTTGATCGATAAAATTCGCGATTTTTTCTTAACCAAATTATGAAATTCGCGTTTTTTCCTAGCCCGTTCGCCAAAACTCGCGTTTTTCCTAGCCCGATTGAATTCCTAGCCCGACTTTTCCGTGCCAATTAGCGAAATTTGTGATTTTTTTTCACACTTCAACTACAAAATTCGCGATTTTTCGGTAACCGATCAAGAAATTCGCGATTTTTCCGAGCCTTATCGACATAATTTGCTATTGTTCCGCTCCCGATCAACGAAATTCCCAAATCTTAACTCACTGACGAAATTGGCAATTTTTTCCCGCGGCAAATTGACGAAATTCGCGATATTTTGTCGCGACTGACGAAACTCACGATTTTTCCGCAGTCAATCAAGAAAATTTGTATTTTTTTTCTCGCATCATCAACAAAATTTATGTTTTTTTCGCCCGCGAACAACGAAATTTGCGATTTTCCCGTGCCTAATCGACAAAATTTGTGATTTCTCCGTGCCCGACAAATGAAATTCGTGATCTTTCCGCGTCCGACCAATGAAATTCGCGATTTTTGCGCTCCCGGTCAGCGAATTTTACGGATTTTACCGTGCTTCATCGACCAAATTTGCGATTTTTCAGTGCCCGAAGGAAATTTGCGATTTTCCCGAGCCCGATCATGGAAATTTGCGATTCTCTCGAGCTTCATCGACAAAATTCACTATTTTTCCGCACCCGATCAACGAAATTCGCGATTATTCCACGCCCGATCAGCGAAATTCGGTATTCTTATTTGACCAACAAAATTTTCAAATTTTCCCGCGCAAAAGTGAGGAAATTCACGATTTTTTCCTCCGACTTTTGGACAAAAATTGCAATTTTTTCCAGTTATAAATTGACGAAGTTCGCGGGCCACACGTTATCCCATCGCGGGCCACAGGTTGTGCATCCCTACCTACACCTATTCCAATAACTCCAGTTAATTGCTACATTATGAATAATAACGCATGAGCATTGGTTATTCATTGTTATTCATTATTTTTAAACACACATTTGGGTAATATATTATATCCCTGCAAACAGCAATTTAAAATTGTCAAATTACGTAATTATTTATAAGAATAAAAAAAAGTCCTTCCGGCCAGTGCCGGGAGGAAGAGGTAGCTTTCATATTCCTTATTTTAAAAAAGCCAACTTATATTATTCAAACACACGAAGCTCAATTTAGTGGAAACCGAATATAGCAGATTCAATACTAATTTTTATCAATACTAAATCATTATGAATGAGAATTTCGCGAAATTAGTCAGCTTTATCCAAGCTGCTTTTATTTAAAGTAATTTATATTTGTCTGCCAAATTCGGCGATTTCTTAAAGTGCCTGCCATTTTAAGACAACATGGTGGATGAGGCTAACCAGTGAACTTGGTCGAGACCTTAGTAATTCCTGTGCACATGCTCCCTCACATCGGAATCGATTGATATATACGAGTGCTTTCGCAGGCAAAAAATCAGATTTTTCAAAATGTCAGCTACATTAGATATTGAAATTGCTATATCTGAGCCATTTTTTAAGATAAAGACAAACAAAAAATACTCCTGAATCCTTATATCAAGGTCAAATACTTAAGAAAGAAACCTTTTTCAATTTTTAATTTTTTTGCACCTCACTTTAAATATAATTTTTTTTTAATTTAATGGCCGCCATTTCGAAACAAGATGGCTGATGAAGCTGGTCAGCGAACTTGGTCGAGATATTGATGTATACTATCCACATGCCTTCTTACATCGAAATAGGCGAATACGTGTGTTATCGCGTGACAAATACAAGATCGTTTCAAAATGTTAGCCATGCTAGAAATTCAAAGTGCTATAATTCAACCATTTTTTAAACTGCTCCGGAATCTTTGTATCAAGGCCAAACACATAAAAAAGATCTTTTTCATTTTCCAATTTTTTAATACCTCGTTTTAAATTTTAAATTTAATTTTTTTTAAATGGCAACCCTTTTGAAACAAGATGGCGAATGAAGCTGGCCAACGAACTCAGTGGAGACATTGCTATGTACTATGTACAGACCAAGTTACATCCAAATCGGTTCATAAATACGCCTGATATCGCGTGATAAAAATCAAGTAGTTTTAAAATGTCAGCCACAATAGAAATTCAAAATGCTATAACTCAGCCATTTTTTTAGATATAAACGAAACAAAAACTGTTCCGGAATCTTTGTATTAAGGTCAAACACATACAAAAAAATCTTTTTCATTTTCCAATTTTTTGGTATCTCATTTTAAATTTAAAATTTTTTTAATTTTTTAAATGGCCGCCATTTTGAAACAAGATGGCGGATGAAGCTGGACAACGAACTCGGTCGATATATTTGTATGTACTATGTACACACCAAGGTACATCCAAATTGGCTCATAAATACGCCAGTTATCACGTGACAAAAATCAGGACGTTTCAAAATGTCAGCCACGCTAGAAATTCAAAATGCTATAACTCAGCCATTTTTTAAGATATAGACAAAACAAAAACTGCTCCCGAATCTTTTTATCAAGTTCAAACACATAAGAAAAAAATATTTTTTCAATTTTCAATTTTTTGGTACCACATTTCAAATTTAATTTTTTCTTAAAAATTTAAATAGCCGCCATTTTTAAACAAGATGGCGGATGAAGCTGGCCAACGAATTCGGTCGAGACATTGGTATGTACTATGTATAAACGAAGATACATCCAAATCGGTTCATAAATACGCCTTTTATCGCGTGACAAAATTCAGGACGTTTCAAAATGTCAGCCACGCTAGAAATTCATAATGCTATAACTCAGCCATTTTTTAAGATATAGACGAAACAAAAACTGCTCCGGAATCTTTGTATAAAGATCAAATACATAAAAAAAAATATTTTTCCATTTTCAATTTTTTGGTACCACATTTCAAATTTTAAATTTTTTTTTAAATTTTAAATGGCCGCCATTTTGAAACAAAATGGCGGATGAAGCTGGCCAATGAACTCGGTCGAGACATTGGTATGTACTATGTACACACCGAATTACATCGAAATCGGTTCATAAATACGAGAGTTACAGTGTGACAAAGGTCAGATATTATATATATATATATATGGATATATATATATATACAGTAAAACCTCTGAATAGCGGCCACCACTGGGAGTACGATAAAGTGGCCGTACTTCGGAGGTTGCCGTTATTCAGAGGTTTCACTAAAAAATGCATACTATTATTAGGTAGCTTTCATTACAAAAAGCTACCTATTGCAGCCGTTCGGAGGAAAGCGATTTCAAAAAACTTTGGTATATTTTCATCGATCATGACCCCCAGACCCCGAAACCACCCTCCGTTCAAAAGTTGATATATATATATATATATATATATATATCTGACCTTTGTCATACTGTAACTCTCGAATTTATGAATCGATTTGGATGTAATTCGGTATGTACATAGTACATACCAATGTCTCGACCGAGTTCGTTGGCCAGCTTCATCCGCCATTTTGCTTCAAAATGGCGTCCATTTAAAAATTTTTTTAAAATTTTAAATTTGAAATGTGGTACCAAAGAATTGAAAATGGAAAAATATTTTTCTCTTATGTATTTGATCTTTATACAAAGATTCCGGAGCAGTTTTTGTTTCGTCTATATCTTAAAAAATGGCTGAGTTATAGCATTTTGAATTTCTAGCGTGGCTGACATTTTGAAACGTCCTTTTATTTGTCACCTGATAACAGGCGTATTTATGAACCGATTTGGATGTACCTTGGTGTGTACATAGTACATACAAATATCTCGACCGAGATCGTTGGCCAGCTTCATCCGCCATCTTGTTTCAAAATGGCGGCAATTTAAAAAAATTTAAAAAATTTAAAACTTAAAATGAGATACCAAAAAATTGGAAAATGAAAAAGATTTTTTTCGAATGTGTTTGACCTTAATACAAAGATTCCGGAACAGTTTTTGTTTCGTCTATATCTAAAAAAAATGGCTGAGTTATAGCATTTTGAATTTCTATTGTGGCTGACATTTTAAAACGACCTGATTTTTGTCACGCGATAACAAGCGTATTTATGAACCGATTTGGATGTTACTTGGTCTGTACATAGTACATACCAGTGTCTCGACCGAGTTCGTTGGCCAGCTTCATTCACCATCTTGTTTCAAAAGGGTTGCCATTTAAAAAAAAAATTAATTTAAAATTTAAAATGAGGTATTAAAAATTGGAAAATGAAAAAGATTTTTTTATGTGTTTGGCCTTGATACAAAGATTCCGGAGCAGATTTTGTTTCTGAAAATTTGTTCTTTTGTTTATATCTTAAAAAAGGTTGAATCATAGCACTTTGAATTTCTAGTATGGCTAACATTTTGAAACGATCTTGTATTTGTCACGCGATAACACACGTATTCGCCTATTTCCATCTAAGAAGGCATGTGGATAGTATACAGCAACATCTCAGCCAAATATAAGTTACTTTAAATAAAAGCAGCTTGGATAAAGCTGACTAATTTCGCGAAATTCTCATTCATAATGATTTAGTATTGATAAAAATTAGTGTTGAATCTCCTATATTCGGTTTCCACTAAATTGAGCTTCGTGTGTTTGAATAATATAAGTTGGCTTTTTTAAAATAAGGAATTTGAAAGCTACCTCTTCCTTCCGGCACTGGCCGGAAGGACTTTTTTTACTAATGAAATCACTTATTCGTTTTTTTTAAGCATATCTCTTTCTCTAAATGCATAACCATTGATACAGATTTGTTGTACATTTCGTTATTATTTTGAGTGTGCGCAAAATTTTTAATTTCTCTGAAGCTATAAAGAACATCAGAATATGATAGTACGCTACAATTTTGTGATAATTCCATATTATCTTCTGATTCATTCTCGTCGTCACTATTATTCTCATTGACCTTGCTTTCTATCAGTTCTTCTATCCTATTAAAAGTAGTAACTGCCAAATCATTATCCAGATTCACGTACTCGGTGGATTTAAGGGTCATTCTGACGCTATTTAAAATATCATTTAACTCAGCATCATCTACGATTATTTCTGTATTTTCGGATTCCTGGTTTGGAGAAATTTGTCATTAAATTTCAATTTTAATTCTACAGAATTGCAGTTAAAATTAACAAACAAACAAAAACAACAAAACAAAACAAAAAAAAAACTGACAACTATATAAAAATGTGAGAAAAAGGGTATATTTGAAAAACAAATGCTTTGGGGTGGCCGTTGTTCGGAATTCGTTGTTCAGAGGTTTAGTATAATGTTATTTCTATGAAATAACATTATATATATATATATATATATATATACATATATATATATATATATATATATATATATATATATATATATATATATATATATACATATATATATATATATATATATATATATATATATATATATATATATATATATACACACATATATATATATATATATATATATATATATATATATATATATATATAAATTTTGAACGGAGGGTGGTTTCGGGGTCTGGGGGTCATGATCGATGAAAATATACCAAAATTTTTTGAAATCGCTTTCCTCCGAACGGCTGCAATAGGTAGCTTTTTGTAATGAAAGCTACCTAATACGAAGTTTTCAGACATTAGAAGCGTTAATTTAAAAACGTTATGTAAGAATATTCTGAAATTTTTATGAGCTGCTAATTCTGGTATTTTTTTTAGTTAATAAAGTAGATTTCTTATTAGTGCAGGGTAGTGCGTAGTAGTCCCCCCCCCTCCCCCCCCCCCCGTGGTCTCATTAAATTTACATATGTAACTTTTTATTCATTGTGCTAGTGGTTATAGTAAATCTTAGATTGATTTTTACACTTCCGAGCCTTATTTTTTAATACTGGTGAACAGAAGATAATTTACATTGACGAAATTATATTGAAAGTTTAGGTTTTATGAACGAAAAAGTAATTTCCTTTTAAAAATAAAATAATTTTCATTCATATTTTATGAAATGAAACTGCCTTAGGAAGTAACACTCGTCAAAAAATATTTTTTCAGGCAATCTAATGTTTGACTTTTAAGAATGAAAATATTTATTTCCCGATACAATGACGTCAATTTCGGCAGAGATAATTTTTCGGTGCATAATTTTGACATTTACTATCTATTTGCTTTTCAAAAGTTTTTTCTTATTGAAATTTTCGATTAAAAATTAAACATTTCTGTTAGCCGTGTGTAGACGATAAACCGTGAGATATTGGAACATTTTTTTTTTTAATATTAAGAATTAATATCATAACACAAGGCCCTTTTATTTCAACCTCAAAGCATATTCGTTTTGTTTTTGATATGAGGTCAAATTCACCTTCTTTTCGTATTTTCGTTTTATTTCCAATATGAAGACATATATATTCATGTCTATTGTTTATTTCATTTTCCTCTTGCACATGAAAATCTATCAAATTAAAATTAACTGTTTAGGGTAAATTATTATTTCAGGATCTGATTTTTTTGGCAACGATAAAAAAAAAAAAGATTGTTAAATTTTATAGAAAAATGTCAATTTATTCCTTATGAAAATAATGAACTTTTTAATTTACAAGAAATATATTTGAACAAAATAAATAGAACATAGCCTGTCTTTATTTCTGGGGTAAAACCCATCTATATTTTTGTAAAGACAAAAAGGCATTAATTCATCCCTATTTGACGTTCATTTGACTTCAAACAATTACACATACAGTAAACTCCCGACTATCCGGCCCTCCGTACTAACCGGCCAAGTAAAAAGTTGAAAGTACTACTAGCAGTTGCAAGTGGCCGAGACAGGCAGGTTCCCGTCAGTGGGAAAGTGCTGACTCATGACAGGAAGGAGCAAGATGGGAATGCAAAATGCAATAACAGAGAATTCGAAACATAGTAATTGTAAGTTCTTGGAACATTCTTTTGGACCATGAAGGTGGGCATACACCTGTATGGAAATCTGAAGTGGAAGATGAGGACGATAAGCTTCTTTCGTTGCTAAAAAAATAGATCGGACTCTGACGATGTCAATGCAGAGGACATTACAGAATTGGCGGCAAACGACGGAGTTAATGAATTAACTGACAACGACATTGTAGAAATGGTGACAGAGGTAGAAGTAACAGATGAAATACAGGTGCAGGATTGCAAGAAAAATCTCATCCCACATTCGGGAGGTTTCAAAACGATTGAGGCAGCACTGCAGTACATTAGTCAGCAGGAGGAAGCGACGCCAGCTGATATCACATAGGCGTAACCAGGGGGGGTGCCTTGGGTGCCCGGGCACCCCCCCGCTTGCGCAGACTCAAGCACAATTATTTAAAAAAAATCGAAGTCTACAAAAGAAAAAAGAAGTGAAAGCAGAGTTCAATTAGTTTAGCAAATTAGTTTAGTTCAGATAACTAACAGCCTAAGTTTTGAACTGTGATAAAAAAAAAAAATCCACGTTCTTTTTTTTTAATTATGTTCTTTATCTTAGAATATTTACAAGAATCTGTATTAGTCGCAGTAAGCCAAAAAGCAGATTTTATAATCCCACTTTGACCTTTTTTTTTCACTAGATTAATATTAACACAATTATTCCAATTGGTAAACAAATCATATTAGATGTAAATTTCCAACTGGGCGAAAAATGTCCGGACCAGGATTCGAACCCGGGACCCGCTGGCTGAAGCCGTGAGCATTTTTCTGTACTCAATAGATAAATTTGTAATTTTTATTTTGTCAGTAGATTATATTTATCATAGAGCAGTCCATTTTATTTTATTATTTTGGTATTTGCTCGGAGATCAAAGTATTTTTTACTTGCCGGCTTCCATAGGGGTCGGATCACAAAAGAAAATAGCTTTCTTTCCCCCCTCCGGTTCGTCTCGTGCGATAATTTATAAACTCTGATAAGATACCACTTATTTTTACCCCCTGGACGGCTTCAGCCAGGGGGTCCCGGGTTCGAATCCTGGTCCGGACATTTTTCGCCCAGTTGGAAATTTACATCTAATATGATTTGTTTACCAATTGGAATAATTGTGTTAATATTAATCTAGTGTAATTTCGTATCCAGCGATTTCTGGAGTTCCATTACCTGAGATTTATTCTGTTGAGCTGAACCAAGTTTCAGACCAGATGCTGTAATCATCAAGGTTAGCTGGGTGAAAAAGTTCGACCAGAATCGTCCGGGATAGCTCAGATGGCAGAGCACTGGCGGCTTCAGCCAGGGGGTCCCGGGTTCGAATCCTGGTCCGGACATTTTTCGCCCAGTTAGAAATTTACATCTAATATACTTTTTTTTTTTTGCTTTTTTGTGGGAGATTTTTTTAACACCGTTCTTTCTATTGCATTTTTCTGCAATTTCATGAGAAATTAACGCAAGTTCTTGACGAGGATAGAAACAGAAATTATTTGTCTCTTTGATTTCGCAGTCTAAAGTCTAGAGTGAAGCAAAAAAATTTGAAAGGGAATGCACAGTAATTGTAAAATGTGATTAGCCGGGGGAAAGGTGGGGGTGCACAGACCCTCCCTCCTTTGAAAATGAGAAATAATAGCACTGAAAATTAAAATTAATCTGAAGTTTGTTGGTTGGTTGAATTTCGTGTTTCGCGACCATATTTTGACATTCGTAAAAGGAATATGGTTACAGTCTTTAAAGTCAATATAGTAATTTTTTTCCTCTCAAAATTTTAACGCGATTTTTGGAGTTTCTTCTCGTTTCGCGGAGTTCTTTTAAAACTAGGAAAAGGACCCGGTTTTAATGTTTTCGCCCAGTGCTTTAAATTTTGATGAAATTCGCGACTTTATTCTGCGATCATTACATGATATTTACAATTTTCCCCAAAATCATTTGACGAAATTCACGTCTTCCTACGCGATTTTTTGTCGAAATCCGCACTTTTCAACACTAACCTTTGACAAAATTCGTGTTTTTCACCGCCATCCTTTGATGAAATTCGATTTTTTACAGCGATATTTTGACGAAATTGGGATGTCTTTAGCACGATCCTTCGATGAAATTCGTGTTTTCTTTACACGATCTTTTGACAAAAATCGCTTTTTCTTTCCGTGACCTTTTGACGAAATTCGCATTTTCTTTCTGCGATCCTTCGACGAAATTCTCTTTTTCACCGGGATCCTTTGACGATTTTTTTTTTTTTTTTTTTTTTTTTTTTTTTTTTTTTTTTTTTTTTTTTTTTGGTGGGCGACCTATTCACGAAATTGTTTTTTTTTTTTTTTTTTTTTTTTTTTTTTTTTACAGGGATCATTTAACGAAATTCATGATAGTTTTGCTCCACCGATCGAGAAAATTCTCGATATCTTTCCGTACTAATTAACAAAATCCTCTGCTGTTTTCCGCGACTTTTTGAGGAAATTTGCAACATTTTCTCGTCAATCATTTATCGAAATTCTTGATTTTTTTGCGAAATCTTTGACAAAATTCGCGATTTCTTTCTGCACTCTTTTATCGAAATTCGCGATATTTTCCACGCTCGTTTGAAGAAATTCTTAAATTTTTCCGGGATCGAGTCACGAATTGATTTTAAGAAGTTCCACAAAAGAAATAAAAATCGTGGACTTAAAAGAAAAAAAAATTAAAATACTGACTGAAGAATCACAAGAATTTTAGGGGCGAAAATACTGCACAGCATTTTTTATTATACGAATCTCTCCTTTTCTGTACACAAATCACGCAATCCCACACGTTATTTCAAACTCTGCTCCTCAAAGAAAACTTCATTACTATTGGAGTTTCGCTGGTTGCTTTTTTTTAAACGAACATAGAATTAAAGAAATCTAGAATTGGGTGTGTGTGTGGGGGGGGGGGGGGGGTACCCCCGACCAAGCTACGACCACTTCCGACTCGAAACAAACGAATCCTGAATTATCGTGATTTTTTTTCCGAGCCAAATTAAATTTTCAGCTTTCTTATGAGAACTGATTTGACATTCTTTCAATTTGAATTTAATCACGGCAATTGCAAAAATTACCGGAGAGTTTTTTATGTTTCAAAAATGTCAAAAACTCGCCTCAAAGTGCTAAAAATTCGGAAAAGATTAAAGGACAGCAGGGAACGAAATTAACTAATTGGGTAAAATATTTAAACCGGATTTCTTTTAGGAACGTGAAAAAGACCCTCTAAAAATAACATTAAAAAATTGTTACAAATTGAAAAATTGCTCTAAGAATCTCGAAAAAACTTTATTGAAAAGAAGACAAAGTTTACTGGATAAAATATATAAATCAGATTCTTTTTTACTAATTTGAAAAAATTCGCATAAAAAATTAATTGAAAAATTCCAGAAATTGTCTTCGATATGCATGAGTTCAGGCAAACAGGTACTTTTCTGTCAAATCTTGCGGCTGTGAGGACTGCATTGTTTTTTCAGAGTTCAGCGCTCGCGTGTATACACACACACGGAGACAGACAAGCACCTGTCTTTATTATTACAGTCGCATCATGATAATATTTTTTTTTTTATCATCTTGAAAAAATTTAGTGTATTGCTTTACCTAATACATTGGACACATTCTGAGGTAAAAACATGAATTATTAATGAATATTGTAATTATTTATAATATTATAATAATTATTTATATGCACTTTCCTCCAAAATTTCTTGGTTCTCCCCCGGTGATCCCTAAGAAGTCATGGAGTCACATTCTGAAAAACTTTCGTGGGTATGTACATATGTACAGCATGTATTATCTCAGATTTATCATCCGGCAAAATTTTATTTACAAGACTTTGACATAGATAATGCTAGGTTTACGTCTCATGCAATGCCCCTGTGCCTATAAAAGTTTCCAGCAAGATTAAAGGCGTTTTTTAATCTTTGTAAGAAGTTAGGGTGCCAAAAAGTTTTACACTTGTGACCATACTTAGTCACTGTCTTATTTCACTGCTGCAAGGAGATTTACATATCTTTTTTTTTTTTTTTTTTTTTTTTTTTTTACCATTAGATTTAGTTTTGATGTTTTGAACCCCTTCTCACACCCCTCACGCAAACAAAAATCGCGTTTGAGCCCTTTTTAAATAAAATAACACACAATTATGAATTCTAAGAGGAAAACCTGTCTAAAACAGAAATTCGACCGGTTTAATGGCGTTCCGTTTTAGCAGGTTTTACTATATAAGATATTGTTTGTATCCAACATATTCTGGTTAAAAAGTCTGGGCACCCCCCCCCCCTTTGAAAAGGCTGGTTACGCCTATGTATCATCTGCTTACGTAAATGGAGGGACATTGCTTCGCGGAAGAGTGCTAACATGGAGAAGTAAAAAATCTAAACGCTTTTTCAAAAACTAAAAACTGTAAGATTTGACTATTTTATCTTATGCGTATCTTTTATCTTTTCATATTTGTGCAATTATTTATTAATAAACAGTAAAATAATATTTACTCATTTTTTACGAATTAGGCTTACATTTTACGTTAATGTTTTGCTTATTCTGAAACTGTATATATATATGAATTTATTTTAAAATGTGTAACATGTGTTTCCAATATCATGGCGGAAGGAGGACAAGAAAGGAGTAATTATTTATAAAACTCCGGCCTATCCGGCTTTTTTGTTATCCGGCCTACCCTTCCGCCACATTAGGCCGGATAGTCGGGAGTTTACTCTACTTTCACACCTACGATATTTTTAGGTGTAGTTCCGTTGCTAGACAACAGTTAAAAGAAAATTAAAACAATGAAATGTGTACATTTAAAAGAAATAAATTTATAAAAATATTTTATATTATTGGAACGCATATATAAAATCACCTCCATAAGTTATACATCGAATTTAAAAACTCTGACAAATGCATAGAGAAAATTTCAAACTAATATGAATAATGTATGATTCCTGTGCAAAATAAAATATTCTATATTTTCCGAACGCATGAACCAAATATAACAAAACACTATACAGCTAATTCCGCGGGTACCTCACCAACATGCCTCCTTCCCGTAAGGCATGGTGACGTCACGGCGACGTCGTTGTGAAGTCACACTGTGATTTTGTGACCGTCGATGTGACGTCACAGTGACTAGAATCACCGCCCCCTGAATACTAGGCCTGAGCGCTCATACGAAAATGACACAAAAATGGCGGCTGCCGAAGGCGGATTTTTTTTTAGCGTAGGTACGGTCCCTTAAATGTGGACACCAGTATTTTATAAAAGATTTCTCTACCTTGTTTATTCTCAGAAAAATTAAGCGGAAAAAACTTCAAAAAATTATTGGTAGGAATATTTAAGGGACCGTACACACGCTGAAAAAAATCCGCCTTCGGCAGCCGCCATTTTTGGTCCAGTGCTCAGGCCTAGTATTCAGGGGGCGGTGCTAGAATGCGAGGTCGTTATGGCCGTTTTAGAAGTCGTTTGTGACGTCACATTGTGACCACTCTGTGAAGTCACGGTGTGACTAATTTGTGAAAAGTGTGTCATTTGTGACTATTTTGGCATTAACTTTGTGACGAACCTGTGACGAAAGTGACAATGTTTTGAAGTCACACTGTGACCAGTTTGTGAAATATGTGTCATTTGTGACGAACTTGTCATAAACTCTGTGATGATTTCAAATGAAAATCAAATTTCAAATTAATTGCTTAAAAGGCGCAAAGGCGAACTAGTGAAAAAGATTCCATGCTGAAACTCGAACCCGGGCCATCAGTATAGCGCACTTACGTTCTACCGACTAAACCACATGGAACGATACCCAGCCTGGAAAATTTCTCACTATTACATGTTGGCAAGGCTACAAACGCAGCACAAGATGCAATATTTATCGTCAGCCACCGACATGGCGCAAACACGAAACTTAATTAAATCCAGCATCGATTGAAACTATATTAATACTTGGAAATTTTTTCAGAGAGAACCATTCGCCTTGCATACAATATTTCAAATGAAAATCAAATTTCAAATTAATAGCTTAAAAGGCAATTTTAATTTGAAATTTGATTTTCATTTGAAATACTGTATGCAAGGCGAATGTTTCTCTCTGGAAAAATGTCCAAGTATTAATATAGTTTCAATCGATGCTGGATTTAATTAAGTTTCGTGTTTGCCCCATGACGGTGGCTCACGATACATATTCCATCTTGTGCTGCGTTTGTAGCCTTGCCAACATGTAATAGGGAGAAAATTTCCAGGCTGGGTATCGTTCCATGTGGTTTAGTCGGTAGAATGTCAGTGCGCTATACTGATGACCCGGGATCGAGTCCCGGCGTGGATATTTTTCACTATGTTGGCCTTTGCGCCTTTTAAGCAATTTATTTGAAATTTGATTTTCATTTGAAATATTGTATGCAAGGCGAATGTTTCTCTCTGGAAAAATGTCCAAGTATTAATACTGTGATGATTCTTGTCATAAAAACTACGATAATTTTAAAGTAAAGTTTTGTTTGAAGTATAAAATTTTATCTTTTTACCGTACTTTTTAGCAAGATATCGCTATTTTGGAGTCCTATTCTTCTAAAATATTTTTAATTTTCCATTTAAAAAACAATGCTTATTAACTGACATCTTTTTTTATTAAGTTCTGAGCTTGATCTTGAATTCAAGTTTAATATTAAGAATGTGTAAGCTTTTTAATGTGTTATGATTTGTCATTGCTTTATTAAATACGAACAGGGAGTCTAACGGACATTAATACAACTGTTACTTATAGAACTACATGATAAGCCCTATTTATTTAAATTTTTTATTCCCGTATATATTGTATTTTGTGAATATGAGCTAATTAGATTTGGTATGTTTTATATGAAAAGACTGATCTGGGAAATAGAAACAACAAGTAAGATATATCATGCGTTAGGCATAGATTATAAAACACTTTCCAACTCTTCCTAAATGTTTTAACAAGACATCGGGGGAAATAACGTAAATAAGATAACTAAGTAAACATGAAAACGCGTAAAACATTTGAAAAACTGATTTACGCAGTTACCATCCACTAAGGTGTAAAAAAATCATAATTTAAAAAAAAAAAAAAAAAAAAAAAAAAATCGGATTTTTTTATTTAAATCAGATTTTTTTGATTTAAATCAGATTTTTATGATTTTTTTCCCAGCGTTCAAATACTGAATAGCTAGTTTTGGGTTTCCAAAACAATTACACCACTAATTGCTAACATAATCTATGTTTTTACACTTTAATTAATAAAATTATAATTGTTAGTTACACTGTAAAAAAAAATCTGTAAAGTTACTAAAGTTTTTCTAGGAAACTGAGATTCCAAGAAATCTTTATGTAACGGCAACAAGAAAAATTCCTGTAACAGCGTCTGTTACAGGATTTTTTCTTGTTGCCGTTACATAAAAATTTCTTGGAATCCCAGTTTCCTAGAAAAACTTTAGTAACTTTACAGATTTTTTTTTACAGTGTAGTAATTACAGAAATAAAAACTGCAAATTAGTAGTTTCATTAGGTAGTATTATACAATAATGTTATATACATTAATATTGAAATAATTATGTAAAACTTTATAAATACTAGTGATACTTAACATTTATGAAAATTATTAACTGCATTTTATATTAAATAGCTAACATTACTTTAAATTAATTATTAAACAATCAACTCTCTAATTAGGAACATATTATACATTTTTAAGCCTTAATTATTAAAATGATAATAATTCATTTTAGAAAGAAAAAGGGACAGGATGCTAGTTCAAAAAACGGGCACTATTTCATGAGGAAATATATTAGTAATGTGTTTAGTAATGATGTAAAAAAAAAAAAAAAAGAATATTTTTTAGCATTATAAGTAAAGTGTCCTTAATTTTTAATAATTTTATGGATAACAAATTGAAAAATACAATTAAATAACATATTTTAATAATATCCTGTTTTTTCTAAAGAAATAAAGTTCTATATTTTTGCAAGATTCTTTCCACATGAATTTAGAATACTGCTGAATGGGGAAGTTTTTACAAGAAATCTCTGGCTACAACTACAGGTAAATTTCAACTACAGAATTAATAAAAACTGCAAATAAGTAATTTCATTAGTTAGTAGCACAAATAACAAAACTAACAAATATTATTTGCAGCTCATTTTGCATTTGTATTTAGGAAAATTTCTGTAAACCACCAAAATCTATACTTGCACACATGTACGTGTATGCTAACAAAAAAAAAAAAAAAAAAAAAAAAAAATGAAAATGAGTTAAACCCATTCATATAGAATAAATATAAGTTAGCCACTAATATCTGAAATCCTCCAAATATTTAAGTAACAGCATTATTACCTCTATTAGCTTTCAATGGTTCAATTTTTTAGTATATATGAGTTACAAAAAAAAAAAAAAAAATTAAAAAAATAATAATAATAAGCCTTTATTCAGCCTATACCAAAGAAGCTCTTGCTGTGCTTAGCATTTTTATACCAATTATTTCTTTTTCTCTTATGCATCCATTTACAATTTAGCTGCTGAGCAGATGTCATTCTTTCATTCTTCTTTAACTTGAGATTGCTATTAATTACTATTTATTCTTTTACTTGTAGAAATGTAATTATACTTGCTATATGTATTTTATATAAAATAATGCATAAATTGATTACCTAAAGGAAATTATGACATTGCAAATTATGTTAGATTTAAATATCATTTTTAAATGAAACTGTTTTAATTTGGATAAAAACTTAAAATAGAATGCTTTTTACAAACTCAACTGTTTTTAATTTTTTACAATACTAATGAATTAAGCTTAGAAACAATTATTTAAAGCTCTTTTTTTGTTTATTCATAAGTCAAAATACCTGTAGAAACTTTCAAATTATGTTCATGTTAGATTTTAATACTTTTTTTTGACATTTTAAACATTTAGAAAATTTTTGATTTTAATCAATGATTTAAAAAAAAATCGGTTGATTAAAATCATGATTTAATCGCTGATTTAAATCAACCGATTAAAATCGTTGACACCCTACCATCCACAGCCAAATATGTTTTCTAATTCTTTTAAACAGTCCTGTATTTGATCTGTAGATTGATATATATATACTATATAATGGAAAAATTTAGTTTATCAAGGAAACGCATATCAGGTTGAAATTCTCTTTCAGCAATTTATACTAATATATGGAAACATACTTAAATAATTTTGTACAACCCTGTAATTTACCTAGAACCTTTATTACACGCCACTATTTAGTTAAAATTTAATTCAAGCTAAAACACTCTTAAAACTGCTGAAATCACATTTCCAGAAATTATAATTCATAGACGGCAACGTATCCAATTCTTTGCGTGACCCTGTATATCATTTTATCTATATACTACAAACATTTCTTAGTAAATTAAATACAGTGCAGCGTTAAAATGCATAACTTATTTAAAAACCACCTTTAAGCAATACCCAGTAACCCTTACGAATACTTTTGTATAGTCTTGTATATGAATTATAGCATATATATATACACCATATGCTATGCATAAATGTAGTGAATCATAAAAGTGCATATCATAATTAAAAATGTATTTCCAGCAATCATCACTAATGAACAGTACTTCGGATACAATATAGTATCTGAAATATTTTGTGTGTCCCTGTAAATGCTATATACACTTCGTATTATTCATGAAATAATTCATAGTATGTAAACCTCAACGACGTATATCAATTTCATTACATATCAAATAGATTAACATAAATAAAGTACGCCGCAAACAATTCCCTCCACCCCTATATCATTATGTATTGAAATTCCTTTTTTAGCCCTGTAAATGAACAATAACTATTCTTTGCATCGCATATTCTATGGAATGCACATTTTAGTGCGCTTCATAAATGCATATCAATTTTATTCTGTTTGAAAGCGTATAAAATCATTAAAAATCATTTGAAACGATTTTTTTTCCCACAGGCCGTAATGGAATGGAATACAATTGACTGTCCCTGTAAATGAACTAAACATGCTACAAACTTCATTACAAATAGGGGTCTTGCTATGGTAAACGTCAATAACATCCAAAAATTTTAGGTCAATCCGAGTATATTTACGCGAGTTAGAGCGCGGACAGACGGCCAGACAAACCGAAGTCATAAACACTTTTCAACTTTATCGGGCATGAAAAACACTTTATTTCAATTATTAAATATTATATTTTATTTTTTAATGCCAATAAAATAAATGTATCGAAAATGTAGAAAATGAGTTTACAATCAAAGAAAATTTAATAACTGATTCTGAATGTCTACAATTAAATGTTTGATTAAAATCACAAACAGTAAAAAAAATGCTTAAATACAATTAAAAAAATAAATATAGCAATTTGAAAAACACTAAATAATTAGTATTTATAATTGTACTATTAAACAACAACAAACTATAATAGATGAATTAAATGCATTTAACAATTTCTCAAAAATCTTTCCATCGCCATATTGCTTTTGAAAGGAATACCAGATCAGTCTCATTGCATATAACATACAACTATTTAACTCGTGATAATAATCTATCAAACAGGAACAAAAAATTTAAATTAAATAAGACATACATTTTAAGTTCCATAAATATTTTAATAATATCCGTATTTTATCCTAAATTGTCAGGCATATTTCTGTTAGCTTAAAAAAACTAACTTTCCGCGTCAGAACTTCTCTGATCCTTATTTTATTCTGCGGTTTAATCGAGCGCAGACGATATTTGAGCAAGCAGGTGCTCCTACTGTATTATATATATATATATATATATTTTTTTTTTTTTTGTACACAACAAATTTAGAGTTTAAATGCGCAGTAATTTTACCTTTATGAGAGTATCTGTAATGAATTTTTTCTATTTGAATGAAACACCTGCCTTTTTCTTTCTTTTTTTTTTTTAAAGTACAGTTTGTTTTACATTTAATAAATAAATACGTATCTTCTTAATAAATGAAAAGAGAGTATACAGGATAAAAAAAATTTCTTTGTCAATCTGTCATTTTTTTCATATTCATTTTCTGTAGAATAAAACAATTTTAAAATAACTTTTTTTAAAGTCATATCTCTAAAACACGAATTTGAAATACGAATAATTATATCATGGGTTTTGTATAAAATTTGTATACATATTTTTTCGGAAAATACTAATTTTATTTAAAAAGTCTGAAAGAAGTAGAATTTTTTAAAAAATAGTTATTTAAAATAGTTAAACACTAACAGGAAAAAATATGACTTGAATGGAAATTCTAAAGTAAGAAATGCATATATGACTAAACTCTGAGTATTCTTTCTACGTGCTCATTAAAAGCTACAGACTTAACTGTAATAGAAAATTTTAGTTTGAAACCACAGAAAGGTTTAGAATACCACTGGTCGACAAAAAAATAAAATAAAATAAAATAAAATAAAATAAATAAAAAAAACAACTTCCTCCCTGAAAACTAAATATGTAAAGTGTACAGATTTAATATTTCTAATTCTAAATATGTTATCCAAATTGCTCCAATACGTACCATTTTTCCGAGAAACACTTTTATAATAATAACAATCAGTGAAGGATTAAATTGCAATCTACTTATTATAAAAGCTGAGTGCACGTGACCGGCGGAACGATGCCGGTGCGAACCACTCTGGTCTGCGAAACGACCGTAGCTAAACGCCATGTTAGGCTTAATGAAAAACATATCTTAACATATGACAGCTAAATGATATTTTTTTCTCCTTAAAATCATGTCTGTTCAGCATATTTTCATATAAAACATGTGTATCATATCCATTTATAATGTATTAAGTTCTAAATTAAAATTAAGCTATTAGAAATCAAATCTAAACAAACGATACTGTTGCCATTCAGATTCAAATTCCAGCAAATTAAGAAACAAATGAATGACTCTTTGACGATTCATCAAAAAAAATACGGCTAACATCTGATTCTGCTTTAAATATATTTTTTAAAGCATATTAAAGCCTTTAAGTTTTTTGAAATGCGTTTTTCAATGCGTTTACATTTATAAGCAGCAATTTTATTTACGACTGTTTACATTTACAAGCAGTCAGTTTACGACATACATATGAAATATTACGTAATTTATTGAATAAATATTTTAAAAAACATTATTTAATGATTATTCATCATTATTCATATGAATCATTCATATGAATATTGATTCATATCAATGATTCATGTATTTCACTCTTCTGTAGTGGCAACAGTGAAACGCTGTGGCTGTTTCTTTAGGAAAAACAGAGGGATAAACGTGCTGATTTTTCGCCACTACTCGCTTTCATCTGTCAATAGTTATTTTTGAATGTTTTAAAAGTTTTTTTAATTTTTATTACGGACTTTCGGAAAGAAGGCGCCAATTGACCAGGAAAAGTATTGCGCGATCGCGGCAATCAACGGATTTCTCAGTTTGCCTGATAAACTCTGCTGAGTTTACACCGAACAGAATTAAACACCCATACGCACAATTTTTTGTTTATTTTTTATCTAAACTATGCATACTTTAAGTTCATGTTCATAAAGTGTTTATCACGCACAGGAACGTTTCATTATAATAAAGATTTAAAAATCAAAATTACATTTTTTTTAAATTTTACTAAATTTTTGTACCGTTAAAAAACATAGCTTTTTGTATGTGTATTACTTTCAATGATGCACATAATGGTGTTTTAGTTTTGGCCAAATATATGAATCAAATTTTAAAGTTTCATCTAAAATTAAAAAATAAACATCTGATTTTTTAAAGAAATGCCATATGTTTTTTGTTTTATTTTTAAGTTTCTTATTTCACCTATGCTGCATTTTTTAAGCTGAATTTAATATATTTCTGTGAATTATCTTTTGCTGTTTGAAAAATGCAACAGCTTTTTTTTTTTTTTTCAACTATGCATATATTTTTAAAAGCATTTACAGATATCACACTTTCCAGCGAAAACAGGGAATTCCATTTTTTCGGCACAATTTATCATCCCTGGGATTGATGCAAATCAATATTAAAATTTGTTGACATTTTTAGGACAAGAAGGAGGGGGGGTGGGGGGGGGTGGTAGCAGAATTTGACAAAATAAAAATGCGAGTACAAGCACAACTGCAATTTGAGTTTATTTCTAATCCTTTCCCATGACCTACTGTGCATTTAGTCCATGTATAGAAACAAACAGCATGAAAAAAAACAGCCAGGAGCTTGCAACTATCATCTGTCTGCTTTCCCCGAAGGATTGCAAAAATCATCAAAATATCGTAGAAAAAGGGTGGTTTCATCAAACGAATATGAATTCCATCAAAGGATCGCAGAAAAAAGCACAATTTTTCCCAAAGGGTCCTTTAGAATGCATGTTTCGTCTAAGGATCATGGAATATGTGAATGTCGCCTAATAATCGTGGAAAAAACATGAATTTCATCAGATGACTGCAGAAAAAATGCATTATTTGATCAAAGTATCGCGAAAAATGTGAATTTCGTCAAATAATCACAGAAAAAATATGTTTTTTGATTAGAGGATCACAGAGAAAACGAGATTTTCATCGAAATATTGCAAAAGTGCAAGTTTCAACATAAGATCCTAAAAATAAATGTAAATTTTGAAATCGGGGGATCTTGAAGCTTATTGGTTCATCAGTATCAGGTGAACCGTTAGTCAGCTAAATTTTCTGTTACGTAACTAATTTGCTGCATACATTCGGATGCACCTGTGCTTCTGTCAACGTATTTTGATTGTAAGGTAAGTCTCGCTTGCTCTGCTGTTTATTTCTTTTTTTATTAGGATTTTTGCATTAGCTGTTTAAAATGCACCCTTTATTGGTGAATATATCGATTTTTACATGGTTTACCGTTTTAGAGACAGACGATTCAGCCAACGGCTGCCGAAAAAATTCAGAGTCTGAAAACATCGAGGGTGTATTACCAAACATCCATCAAAATTTAAATTTAATTCAGTTAGAAGAGAAGTACCATACCTTGACAATGTTTCAGACCCTGTCTAGGATCCCTTTTTCTAAACATTAAATTGGTGATTTTTTTTTTAAATTTTAACTGATCGTTTGTTTTTTATGTAAATATTTGAAATTTTTCTTGTATGAAACTCCCCTTTTTTTTATGAATTGCCGTCTCATTTATTGGCATTTCTTTATATTTATCCTTTTACTTTTATTTTATGTTTAATAAATTTTTTGGCAGTTGTGAGCGAGATTTTACCTGCATTCGTAACAAATTTTTCAAGATGGCAGTAAAACTTTGTTTTTAAATCTTTATGTTACTTATAAATCCATGTTTTTACATCATTTTCTATTTTTTTGTGCAAATCATTGATTTATAAATAACATAAAGATTTAAAAATTGAGTTTTTCCGTCACCTTGAAAAGATTTTTGGCACAATTTTTTTCGCCAAGCGGCACAGGATGTGAAACTCTTCCCTGAATTTTGTCAAAGAAACGTGAGAGGTGTAATTCGTCAAAAAGGCGCAGGAAAAACGTGAATTTTGCAACAAATCCCGATAAAAACACTCATTTCGTGAAAGGATTGTGGTAAAAACAGTCATTTTGTCAAAAGGCTGCGAAAAAACACGAATTTCATCAGAGATGTGCAGAAAAAACGAGAATTTCACCATAAACATTAAATTATTGATTTTTTTTTTGTTTGTAAATTTTAACTGATTGTTTGTTTTTCGTGTAAGTATTTTTAGCTTTTTTTATATATTTTTTTCTGTATGAAACTCCCCTTTTTTCTGAATCGCCGTCTCATTTATTGGTATTTATTTATATTTATCTTTTTATTTTATATTAGTAAGTTTTTTGGTAGTTGTGAGCAAGATTTTACCGGCATTCGTAACAAATTTTTCAAGATGGCGGAAAAACTTCGGTTTTAAATCTTTGTTATTTATAAATCCGTGTTTTTACATCATTTTCTATTTTTTGGGCAAAATCATTGATTTATAAATAACAAAGATTTAAAAATGATGTTTTCCCGCCATCTTGAAAAGATTTTTGGCAAGATTTTGAACAATTTTTTTTTTTTTGCCAAGTGGCACTCTTCCTTGAATTTTGTCAAAGAAACGCGAGAGGTGTAATTCGTCAAAAGGGCGCAGAAAAAAAGCAAATTTTTCAACAAATCCTGATAAAAACACTCATTTCGTCAAAAGGCTGCGAAAAAAACACGAATTTCATCAAAGATGTCAAGAAAAAATGAGAATTTTGCCATAGGGTTGTTGGAAAAAGTTCTTTTTTTTTCCCCCGCATGAGGTGGTTCATATTTTCTTCATTTGAAGGTTGACTTTTACAAACACTATTTTTTTTAATGCTTTTGAGGACGTGCCACTATCTGAATAATCATGCATATCAATCACCTGTTTAATTGAGTCTGACTTAATGTTGTAAACTTACAATAACACTTTCCCGTCATTTTTGACGGGGCCATATGCTAGTGGTAGATAAAATTGAAATCATAAAAAAGTATACTTTCACTGTCTTAAATAACAAATTGATAAAATATAGCATGAAAATCTAGTTTGTTGATACTTCTACCGTGCATTTTCCTTTTTCTGCCCCCCCCCCTCTCTTATCGTGTCCGAATTTACTATTTCCTATCCACTAATATATTTTCATTCCTTATGTCGCTGTAACTCGGGCATGTAATATTTCTGTTCATTTTCAAAGATTTTTGATGTTCATATTTTTGTCACACTGTGACTTACAATATGGTGATTTTTTTCGTCAGAAATATAATTTTACATAAATAACATGTTTTGAATATTTTTTGTAATTTTTTAAAGTTTTCTAAGAAGTTCACGTCTCAGTCACAATGTGACATCACTGAGTGGTGGCATTTTGGTCACAGATGTGACGTGACCACAGTGACGTCACAACGACGTCACCACCACCATGCATGCTATGAGGGTTAATTGCAAGCTAATCGGATGCTTTTTACGGTAGTTATCGCGGAACAGACAGACAAACAAACAAACAAACGGAAACCAAAAACTTTTCGGGTCTCCACAGTAAACCTTCACTGACGTTTCGGCAATTAAATTAAAAAAAATAATATATGGATTTAAAATATTTATTCTTAGTAAGTTTATTTAAAAAATACGACAACAGGAAAAAAAATTGAAGCATTAAAGTTTTAGGTAGCATTCACGCCCCTCCCTCCTCTCTCTCCAATATCAATGACTTTTCAGATTCCTTATAAATCATTCTCCAAATATACAGCTCATATTCAAAATATTAGAATAGTTACTTTTTTTTTACAAATTGAAAATATCGTTTGGTAATTTAATGTCTTTTAATGCAAATATGCAAACGATATTTTTATTAAGAACTTATTGTTGATTAAACTTATTTATTATCTTAAAATTAATATCATTTTTGAAAAGATTAATCGAAAAAAAAAATTATCTTGAAAAGTCTTAAAATATTAGAATATTTATTCAAGTGGTTCAAAATAATAGAATATTTCACATTAGTTCTCCTTGAATTATCACCAATTCATAATTGGTGGCATCATTGATTAAATTCAAACGATTTTATTTAAAATCCGTATTCTTTTTGCAGTTTGTTTGCTTTTCCGTCATAAAATGGGTCGTGTGAGTGATATTCCTGAATCTATTAAACTTCGTATGGTTAATTTGTATAGGCACGGTAAAAATCAATGTTATATAGCGAATTATTTACATTGTTCGCAATCAAGCGTTAGTAAAATACTAACACATTATTCAAAAAATCGAAATTTTCACCATAATCGCCGAAATGGCGGCCGAAAACCAAAAACATCTGCTAGAGATGACAGGAAACTGAAGCGTATAGTTAACACTAGAAAGACGGCGAGCGGTCATTTTGACCGCTACCAAATGAATATATTGCGGTTCGAACCAGAATTTTTTTTATAAACCTAGTTTAAAAGGTAAAAAGAAAAAAACAGTTAAATAAATAAGTTAATAATTTAAAATAAAAATTCTGGTGCGAAACATTTTTTTTTAATAAAATTTGAGTAACATTCCCCGTTTTTCTAGTGTTAAGAAAAACCGTTTTAAAAGTGTGAGATTCTTGCACCGAAAATGGAAAGAAGGAGGAGTTGAAGTTTCTACATCGACAACATTAAGACGTCTCCATAAATTTAAGTTTAAATCTCCCGTACCGAAAACAAAACCTCTCATGACTGCGAAACAAAAGCGTATAAGATTGAATTCGTGTAAATCAAGACGTTTATGGAGCGAAGAAGATTGGAAAAGTATATTATTTAGTGATGAAAGTATGTTTTGTGTTTGATATGGTAATCAAGTTATTCGAGTTTGGAGAATGAAGCAAGAAGCATTTGATAAAGAATGCCTTAAATGTTCTGTAACATTTGCTGCTAGTGTCGTGGTATGGGGTTGGATGAATGCAGAAGGACCTGGAAAGTTATTCATCTTCTACGAAAAGGTTAACTCTCAGATATATCAAGCAATTTTGGAATATTACATGATTCCATCATCAGAAGATATATTTGAAGATGATTTCATCTTTCAACAAGATTTAGCGCCACCGCATACCTCGGTGTCAACTAAGAATTGGTTCCGCCAACGCAACATTTAGGTACTTCCTTGGCCACCAAACTCACCAGACCTTAATCCCATCGAAAACTTATGGCGTATAATGGAGAAAAAACTCCAAGAAAATCCTCCTCCAAGTAAAACTAAGTTAGTCGCACGTATAAAGTCTATTTGGGCTAATATTGATAGAAATGTTTGTAAACACCTTGTATATAGTATGCAATATCGATTTGAGTTGTTATGAAAGCGAAAGTGGATACTACAAAATATTAACTACCATTTACTTCAATTCATAAGGTAATATTGTTGTGTAAAATAAAATATTCTAATATTTTGAACAAATCTAAATTTTTTTCTAATATTTTGATGTGTTTCAGAAAGCTGTATACCTAATTTATTGTACTGCATTTTACATTTTGTAAATGTTAAAATCTTATCTAAACATTCCAGATTTAATTTATAAGGAATTTAATTGCTTTTACTTAGTATCAAAAATAAATAAAAGAAAAATAATTTTTTCTTATTATTTTTTCTCAATTATTCTAATATTTTGAATATGAGCTGTAGTACTTAAATGAATATTTCACATTCCTAATTTGCATGTATAAATCTAGTGCAATTTTTGGACACCATAACTTTGATATTATATTATTTACATAATAAGAATATACGAGTATTTATTCATTTTGACAAAAAAAATAACTCTAACTGGATTATTTACATTTTATTCACAATGATAATTTATTTACAATCACATTAATGAAAGATATAAAATTATTGTAGCCAATATCATGAAATTAACAATGGATCTCTGACATTCTAAAGGTTTTCGAGTATTTTAACAGTTGAAATATTAATATTTCCAATTTTATTTGCTTAAAAGGCATACAGCAGAGTGATAAAGTGTCCAAGCCGGAACTCGAACCCGGGTCATCGGTATAGTGCACCGACGTTCTATGAACTGAACAACTTGCAACAATACCCAGCCTGGCACTTCTCACTATACCGATGATCCGGGTTTGAATCGCGGCTCGGACACTTTTTCACTCTGTTGGCTATACGCCTTTTAAGCAATTAAAATTGGAAATATTACTGAATGCAAGGCGTGGGGAATTTTCTACAGAAAAATTTCCAAGAATTATATGATTTAAATATTGTCAATATTTAATTTTATTTCATAAAAACTCTTCTACAATAAATTGCTACCCATTAATCTCATATTTGCAATTAGAGTTTTTATTATTATATTTTTAATTCTCTTTTAGTTTCTACAACTAGTAAACAATAAATAATGTAACAGTGTGTCGGAAAATTAAATAAACAAAAATATTATTAATGTATATAAAAAAAATCTTAATGTCCCAGTGCATTAATAAATGTAATTGTAAAGACAATAAGTAAATGTATGTAATGCATGAGTATGCATAAATATGTACAATAGTATATCGCATTTTTTTATGTCCCGTGGATTAAAAAAAAAAAATTAAAAAGTTGGAAGTTTAGCTGCTGTTTCTGTATTTTTGCAGTAACGTATTTTTTCCCTCCTCCTTATTTTTCAGTTCAAATCATTTCATTTAAAATTTAAGTTTAGTTTTAGAAATTCTATCATAAATTATACTGGTCGGCACCAAAATCCTCTCTGTGAAAATGATAGATGATTCTTATATATTTCACTCATTTAAATATAAATGTTCTAAGGAAATTACTATATCACGTACCCTTTTTGGGGGGGGGGGAGGAGAGGGGTATTTTTTTTGTTGTTGTTGGTTTTTTTTTTGTTTTGTAGGAGGGTTTTCTTTTAAAATTAAGGTATTTTATATTTTGCTAAAACATAAACGAAAAATTTGTAAACCATAAAATGTAGATAATAATATGTAAATGACCTGTAAATAAATGTATAAATATGATTACCCGAGTTACAGCGGTATAAGGAATGAAAATATATTGGTGGATAGCAAATAGTAAATTCGATACGAAAGGGTGGGGACTGGAAGGGGCGTAGCTACAGATATTTGTTGAGGGGGGGGGGGGGGGGATTCAAGAATTTCCCAAATTGAAACAAACTACTGTAATTTCCAACTCAAATGATATGTGCAATGTATGGATGATAATAACAGTTATGTGTAAAAAAATTCCTTTCCAAATTAAAATACTGAAACTAAATACAGGAAAATTCTAATTATTGATTTGTTTAATAAAAGTTTAAATTCATCTCTATCACTTAGATAATTCAAATCAAAATTAGATTAGTTTCTATTTTCCTATCTTGGAATCATTCGGCATGAAAATAAAGATAAAAAGATAAGATAAACATTTTCAAAATGAATAGTTAGGCTAATGTCGTATTTTATATCTTGCTAAAACATAAGCGAAATATTTGTAAACCATAAAATGTAGATAATAATATGTAAATTACCTGTAAATAAATGTATAAATATGATTACCCGAGTTACAGCGGCATAAGGAATGAAAATATATTGGTGGATAGCAAATAGTAAATTCGATACGAAAGGGTGGGGACTGGAAGGGGCGTAGCTACAGATATTTGTTGAGGGAGGGGGGATTCAAGAATTTCCCAAATTGAAACAAACTACTGTAATTTCCAACTCAAATGATATGTGCAATGTATGGATGATAATAACAGTTATGTGTAAAAAAATTCCTTTCCAAATTAAAATACTGAAACTAAATACATGAAAATTCTAATTATTGATTTGTTTAATAAAAGTTTAAATTCATCTCTATCACTTAGATAATTCGAATCAAAATTAGATTAGTTTCTATTTTCCTATCTTGGAATCATTCGGAATGAAAATAAAGATAAAAAGATAAGATAAACATTTTCAAAATGAATAGTTAGGCTAATGTCAGACGAACGCCTTTTTGCACGCTTTTTTCTCTACATATCATTCCTACACAATGCTAGCGGCATTGTTTAGGATACGTAGGGAAAAAAGCATGCATTCTTTCTTTCTGAAACTGAAAATCTTGTTTATTCATGCACAGAAAGAAAAAAAATAACTTTTTGTTTCTTTTTTCTTAAAAATTAGTTATTCCATTTCAACTTATTTCTATTTGGGATCAAAATGAAGGGGAAAGAGCCATCGTGTTTTTCTTTTCTAGTATTAGAACAGAATGCTATTTTAAAAAGAAAATTTGTGATTAGTTAAAATCAGTTGCAGCTCTCAGAAAAGAAGTCACCAAAAAAAAAATCATATTTTTTTTACTATTTTTAAAAAAAAAAAAAAAAGAAAAAAGGTCTTTCAAAAATCTAGAATGTACTCTCTAAGCTGTACCAACTCTAAGCTCAAATTTCCAAAGTTCACAAATATTGGAGGGGGAAACTCTCCCCCCCCCCCATAACACCCCATGACGACGCCTCTGGGGGGGGGGGGAGGTTGTATAAAAAGAAAAATGCACTATACAAGTATCAACAAACTAGATTTTCATGCTATATTTTATCAATTTGATACCTAAGACAGTGAAAGCACTTTTTCATGATTTTTGATTTTATCTAGCATTGCAAACTATTATAATGATCCTTCACTATTTATTATTACTATAAAACTGTTTCTCTGAAAAAAGGTACATGCTGGAGCAATTTGGATATCATATTTAGAATTAGGAATATTAGATCTGTACAGTTTAGACATTTAGTTTGCAGGGAGGAAAAATTTATTTTTTTTACTGAACAGTGTCATTATTTACCTTTAACAAGCCCCTACTAGAATTTTGTTTTGGTGTTGGCTGTCTGTCTGTCCGTGTTCTAACTTACGTTTACGTAAATATAGTCCAATTGCCATGAAACGATATATGTTATTGGGGCTTACTATGGCATTTTCGGTTCATTTACAGGACTACTCAAATGAATTCCGTTATATTACGGTCTATGGGAAAAAATGGTTTGCGTATTTTAATGATATTACAGTATTTTAAACACATTGAAATTGATATACATCACTGAGATATACTACAAGGATCTTACTATAGAATATAGCGTGCATAGAAATTATCCCTCATTTTCAGTGACACACAAAAGAATTTGGCTATAGAAGAAAATGAGCAATAATTCTACTATTGAAGCCTACGAACAATAATTGCTGGGAGTGCGTTTTCAGTTCTGGTATGCGTTTTTAAGTTTAACTACTTTTTAAATATTACTTGGTGTGTATAAATTCTATAAATCATATACAGACAGGTTCGCACAAACGTTCTCAACAACATCCGTTTATCGGCGGAAATTGCCAAGTGGAAATTTTCAAATGCGTCCAAATTGTTTATTTTGACAGGTATTCTGAATGCGTTGGAAAGTGTTTCATAATCTATGCTGTAAGCATGATTTTTCGTTCTTGTTTTTCTTTGGTGTTAGGTGTTGTTTTTATCTAAAGTTAAACATTGATTTATTATTTTCAATTTGTCAGTCAATTGAAAACTGGTTTAAGGTAAATTCAGATAATTTATTAAAGAAATAATTTAATCCAACAGATTTTTGTTAACCTTTTATAATTTAAACAAAAGAAAATATGCTTATGTATTTTCAAAGTTCACCCTTCATTAAAAAGATCTTGAAAAATTAACTGTTTAGTAACCCAGTTAGCATCAAACATGGATTTTTTTTTATTTACTTTTTTCATTGAGCAACATCATGAAGTGATCATATATAAAGTTTTAATAAATAAATTTTGATTTACCAATTTGTTATTGTGTTTTTAAAATAATAATTTCCCTTTTACATTTGTGTGAGTGGTATGAATAATTTTAAAACATTTAACGCAGGCGAACAAATTGTAAATTTCCATAAATCTGAATGATTCGGTGATCCTTCTTATAAAAATAATATATGCACTTTTAATATTAAATCTTCATTTATAAGCCATGTAAAAATGTTTTTGGAAACAGAATAACAACTGAATCTGAAATGCGCTGTCGGTAAGGTCAATGTCAATCATCGCATTCACGGAAAGTGCTCTTCTATGTAAATAAGCCATACATTACCCTTTTTTATCGTTTTATAAAGTACAGCCAAACCTGTGAAAACGCAACCTATCTTTAAGGCTGTTCTCAAATCCAAAGGGTCAACTTTCTGACATAAGTTTTAATTCATTTTTGTTCGGAAACGCATGAAACTAGTAGGTGTTGTTATTCAGAAACTATGTCATCGAACTGTTTTTTCCGTTTTCTTGTAAACGCAATAGATCTTTTAGAAAATACTGTCAAAGCTGGTATTTTGAACTGAACATCCGAACGAAAGAAGAAAATCCAGTCAGTAAGGGGAGAAAAATGCCGCGTCACGTGATCAAAATCGCTTATAATTCAATAGGTAATTGATTGATCAAAAAATGGAAAACACAGTTCGATTCCAAATCGCTTCCATGGCCAGGCTTTCCAATTTTATATATTTCCGTTAAAAAATGAATTTGCAAATGTGTCATAAAGTTTTTCGCTTGTTGAGCAGAGCAGTTAAGAACAGCCTTAACGGATCTCTACCTTAATAATAAGAAAAAAAACGCGTTAAGCATAGATTATAAAACACTTTCCAACACTTCCTTAATGCTTTAACAAAACTTCACTAGTTAGGGAAATAAATTAAATTAGATAACTAAGTAAACATTTTAGAAAACGAATAAAACATTTGAAAAATTGATTTCAGCAGTTTCGCCCATAGCCAAATATGTATTCTAATCCTTTATTACACACCACTATTTAGCTAAAATTTTATTTAAACTAAAACAGTCTTAAAACTACTGAAATCACATTTTCAGATATTATCATCCATAGACGGTTATGTATCCAATTCTTTGCGTGACCCTGTATATCATTTCATCTATATTCAAAAACATTCCTTAGTAAACTAAATACAGTTCAGTATAAAAGTAGATAACTCCTTTAAAAACCACCTTTAAGCAATTACGCTCATACTCAGTAACTCTTACGAATTCTTTTGTGTAGCCCAGAATATCAACTATAGCATTTATACACATCATACAGTATGCATAATTATAGGGAAACATAAAAGCGCATATCATAATTAAAAATACATTTCCAGCAATCATCTCTTATATACAGTATACTTCGGACACAATAAAGTATCTGAAATATTTTGTGTGTTCCTGTAGATGCCATGCACTTCTTATTATGCATGAAATAACTTATAGTAAACCTCAGCGACGTATATCAATTTCATTATATATGAAATAGTTTAACATAATTAAAATATGCCGCAAACACCCCCCCCCCCCCCATCTCCATATCCTTATGCAACGGAATTATTTAGTGTGGCCCTGTTAATTAATAATATGTATTCATTGCACCGCATATTCTTCAGAATGCTTATTTTAGTGCACTTCATAAATGCATATAAATTACTTTATTCTTTTAAAGCCCGTATCATCATTAAAAATCATTTGAAACGATTTTTTCCCATAGGGGTCATTCCACGTAAAATGAGCAAAAATTAAAAAAAAGTCGTGGCCACATACTAACCAGTTTTAATAAAATTCGATGCAGACGTTCAATTCATATTCAAGTAATGCTCTGCAAAATATCTTGACAAAAAATAATTTTTTTTAGCAGTTTTGGACATTTAAAAAACTTGTGATCTAGAATGGCATGTGCGCAATCGGCCAAAGTTGCAAGTTTGAAGTTCTGTATCTTGAAAACTATTTAACAGAAAGGAATTTTTTTTATAATTTTGTAAACTCTGAAAAATTATCTTCCTATTTATTGAGTAATAATAATCTAGTAACAACATCATTAATTATATATTGCTTGTAAAAATTGAAAATTTGTGAATTTTGAGAAAATTAGAAACGTTATAAAAATCCAAGGAATTAAAAAACATCTGCGAAAATAATGCCTGATGTAGTATGACATATAGAGATCGAATTCCCCAAGTTTGAAAGTCGCTATTTATTTCCTTCATCTTAAAAAAATAATTAGAAATTTTAAAAAAAATTACAAAATCGTGATTTTTCCTCTTCTGTATGAGCCAAAAATAAATAAAGGACAGATCCGACATTAACAATATTGCTTAGACATAAAGATTAATAAGTCCATGATATGTTAAAAAAAATTCAAGATTGCCTTTTGATTCCTAACATAACAAAAATGGGTTCAAAGTAGTAATGTTAGCTACATTCCATTCGCTATAGCCCAGGCAATAGAGACCGTGTAGGGACTCTACCTAGCAAAATTAATGGTAGTACTGGAAATCGGCTTTCTAGATGTTTTTTATGGTCGCTGAATCTGAATTTGTAACTTCCCACCAAAATTTCCCCCGGCAACCCCCCAAATTTTGGTAAAAAGACCCCCCCCCCCCAAAAAAAAAGGTTTTTATTAAAAAATTCCAATTTTTTTATTGTTTTAGGGGGGAAAGTAGCTAGAAATTCAGATAGTAGACAAAATTTGCAACAAATTAGATACATGACATTATGACTTAGGATGAAGGGGAAGGGGGGATCTGCCTCGGAACATGCGCCGCAGTGCTGCGTGGACTAAGTTGCGCAATTCCACTTAACCACTCACACGTTTACATTAGCCCTCCCATCTTCCCTCCGAACTTTCTCTATAAGGTTTACTTTAAGTTTTTTGGGTCGCTGAATCCGAATTTTTAACTTACCCCCAAAATAACCTACTTATAAACTGATTTTCATTAAAATCTGTGACATGTCTGCCACAGCTGATTTGCTCATTTTGCATGGAATGACCCATAGGCCCTAATATAACGGAATACTTTTGACTGTCCCTGTAAATAAACATGCTACAAACGTCATTTGAAATAGGGATCGTACTATGGTGAACCTTAATAACATCCAAAAATTTCAGGGCAATCCGAGTATATTTACGAGAGTTAGAGCGCGCACAGACGGACAGACAACCCGAAATCATAAACATTTTTTCAACTTTGTTGGAAAGTGTTAAAAAAAGAAGAAAGAAATAGAAAAAAAAAGAAACATGGTCCCAAGGAAAGAGTACAATGCAATTTCAATACCTAAAACGGATTTCTTTTTCCAGATGTTTCCGATACCGTCTTAGCAGGTTTTACTGCAATGATTTGGGTGAGTGGGAGTATAGCGTGCCAGCTAAGTTCTAATTGCTGGACGATTCACTGAAAAACTAAGGTCTCAAAATTGAGTAAGAAGTACTCAACATTAAATGCGTCAATACTCAAAATAGTACCGATACAAATATACTCAAAATCAAGAAAGACGTCTACTCATTTTTGATTCCATGGTTGCGTTCAAATACGTACCGTTATATACCCGCCCCCATAAGGGGATTCTTCACGCACTTGAAAGCACACGCTCCGTAATGTTAATCCTATGGGCAGGTTATTTTCAAATTTCTGGTTTCAATTTTAATATTTTTAAACGATTTTTTTTTGCATAGGATAGCTGAGCTCAATCTTTAATATGACTCTTTTTCACTTTTTCGATTTGGGTTGCAGATTTTTTTTTTTTAAAGGTGCTTTCAGTTTCGAAATCTACCTTAAAAAACGCTTAAATACAACCCAAGTAAAATATCCTACTGTACAAAATTGGTATCCAGGCAACAGTTTCCCCCCATTATTCCATTTTAATGAAGCAAAAAGTGGTATATAAAATCCTTTAAGGCTTAATAGCAGGGGTGTAGTCGAGGGTATACGCAGGTATACGCCGTATACCATCTGGATTTTTTTAAGAAGCTCCGTATACCCTCTGTTTCACAAATAAAGCTATAGCGTATACCCTAGGCATGACATTCATGATTTTAGCGTATACACTGTGCCTATAGCGTATACCCTCTGGTTTTTTTACGACTACATCACTGCTTAATAGAGAATTTTATTTTCAATATGCTATGCGCTGGAAAGTACCGAGAAAAACAAGCGGTTAGTCGGCTTACGTTTTTAGTAAAACGAGTTGCAACCCGTCGAAATTCGACGTACTAAAATGTTTGAAAGGAACTGTCAGATCGAAATTATAATAAACCTACAAAAATAATTACAACAAAAAAATCATCTTACATTGGTTGTCTAACTCTTAAAACAAATAATATTTTAAACCCAAAATTACCAAAATATTATTTCTACAAACTTCAACTGCTTAAATTATTGAAAAATTAAACTGTATTCAAGATGACTAATTATGATGAAGTTATCGATGGAGCTTATGTTTGTTTTTACGGGATGAAAAATCAGTAAAAAGGATTTCGCTTTGTCACATCATAAAATTTTCCCCCATAAAATCTAAACTGTACGTTATTTTCACATTCTCGTAATTTACATACGCACCACTCAAATTCACAATTTGAAAGTATTTTAACGCGCAAAAGAATAGATTATTAATGAATGCATTTCCAAAGTTAAAGTCACGTTTGTCCGATACAACTTTTCATGTGAACATTCGCACAAACCTTAAGTTCTAATCTTAGTACCCGCGAAAAAAAAATTCAGAAATTTGACTTTTTGTCATAGTATTCGCCATTTATAGTATTCGTCAAATATTTAGTTTTATAAAAAAAAAATGATCGTTTTGTTTTAAATATATAATTTTTACTCAATGAATCATTTTGCCGAGCGCCTCAAACTCATTTATCAGCGTAATGTAAAAGTATTAAAATGTAGCTGATTTATGAAGAAGAATGCGTGTTTTATTTAATGTCTGACATCATTTTCTGTTCAAAAATTATAAAAAAGTCACTTTTATTTGTAATGTGAAAATGGCATCAATAAGGATATAATGAATAAAAATAATAAACCATGAATATTTTCCCTTTACTTTCAATATAAATGGAGTACTTCAGTTGCCACAATTACAAAATTTGTATTAAAAACTACAAAAATATTAATATCTCAAAAACAAATTGAGATACAGCTTTCAAACAAATAGTATTTAAAAGAGAATTTTTTTCCTTATACGATGGTGTAAAAAGTTAAAATGTGTGATGCATAGAAGTTTAAAAATTTGCAGTAGAGAAAATGCAAAACCAAAATTTTATTTCGAATTTCAAAGTGTTGCCATTCGCAAAATGACGTATGCGTTACGCACAGATATGTTTGTCCTTTATAATATAGATACTATAATTAAATTTATTGGCAACAATTTAAATTTAGGAACTATACAGTTTTTAGTAGGCTGCAGTCATTGTTTTTGTAATCTCAGTAGTTTCGAAACTGAAAGTACCTTTTTAAAACAAATCTGCAACCAAAATCGAAAAAGTTAAAAAAGAGTCATATTAAAGATTGAACTCAGCTATCCTATGCAAAAAAAAATCGTTTAAAAATATTAAAATTGAAACGAGAAATTCGAAAATAACCTGCCCATAGGATTAACATTACGGAGCGTTTGTTTTCAAGTGCGTGAAGAATCCCCTGAACCCCACGTTTACTACGGGTTGGGTTGATTTTTGACGGATATAGGCCCAAGGGAAAATGCCCTGTGTGGGGGTCTTTCTAAGGGAACCTAAGCTGTATTTACTCAAGGTTTCCCAAGGTCGTTTACTACGGATAAAAATAAAAATGCACTGACACTTATTTCCAGGTTCAAAATTATTAAAAAGAAACATTTAATTGATAATTTATTAAGGGAAAATTGCAAAATTATTATCAAGATACCCAAATCAAATATTTTTATGACAAGATAATTGTTTTCAAGCACTTTTAATTATTTGAAATTACTGTGCATCATTTAATATTTACATTAATGAACATCTATTATGCAGCCATGAATGAAATAAACCATTACAATAGTACAAAATTATCGTTTCAGTTGGGTTATATGATGTTCCAAAATTGAAAAAGTGCAAGTTCATTTTTGAACCAAACATACGGAATTCGATAGAAATACATCGATTTACTCTTTTTTTTTTTTTTTTTTTTTTTTTTTTTTTTCAGTGTGGCTGCTTTGGTCTTGGGCTGATTCCAGGCTTCTTTATTTTAAATCGAGTCTTAATACCAAATTACATATATATATATAACCCTACCCTATATATATAAAATCATAATGAAACGAATTGATGAAACAGATATATGAAACGACTAAAATTAAACGAATTTATGAAACGATTCTTTGAAACGACTGATTAAACAACTGATTACGTTTCACGGCGACTTCTCCTAAAATATGGAACCTTTGCGATGAAATCAACACCAAAAATCCATATTGATCCGCAGATCTCAAAACTGGTATTAGAATTTTTAAATTCGAATTAGTTTTCGAAATATTATTTTTTTTTCTAATTTTAAATACTTTTTTCTATGATGGCAACTCAAATTTTAATCATAACAGATATTTTTTTTTTTTCATATTTCAGAAAAGGTTTTTATAACTAATTTGGCGACCAGTTTGGCCTCCCTTAAATGTATGCTAAGAAATGCATCGTGTTACTTTTATTCATAATTCAATTTACTTGAACAATCTTTCGCCAAATCGAAAGATTCTGATACAGAAATCAAGAACTTGGTATTTTTGTGTTAGCGAGACGCAGGTGATAAATCGCCAAACATTTTTCACGTCGCATTTTTTTATATCTCATTAATTTCATTTAAAATATAATCCTTTCATTCATTTTATTTATAATACAAAACTTTCATTTAAAACTGAAACATTTAAAATTGAAGGCTTTCACTTCTTTCTTAAAAAAAATAAAATAAAAAAAATAAATAAATAAATAACCCCGAAAAGAAAAATATTAGGCAAGGATGTCATATACGCACCGGGGTACTTAATTGGCGCCAAAATGGCATTATTTTGATTGACATGGTAACCCGGCTATTGTTGTTTATTTAATAATAAATGTTTATTTACTTTTATTTCTTTTCTAAAATTATATAAATTATTTTGTGCTATAGTTATTATTTTTTTTTGTTATTTCCTTTTGAAAATAATAGAAAATAAGGTACTAATTAGTTATTCCGTCGACTAATTTCGCCAAATTATATAAATTGACATAATTTTTATTTTAAATAACGAAAGAACAAATAAATTAGTATAACATTAATAAATATACAAATAAAACGTCGAAATAAAAATCACTTGATGACGTAAACACGTGTAACTTGCTTAAAACCAAGTGCATGTGACATTTACGATCAACCATTATTGGCATTTAATCTTATAGTTGGCGATAGATTTTTGGTCGGCGGGATAACTAAGTAGTACCAAAATTGGTCGACGGGATAACTAAGTAGTACCAAAAATACATATGTAACTGGTATTCGAAAACGAGGTTTTCGCCAAATTTTCATTAAAAAAAATCACGCCAAGCCTGCGTTGCGTATATGACATCTGGCCAAATATTAAATAATGCAATAAACCATCACATTTAATTTCAACTTCAAATCAATGTGTTAATTTACCACTCGAAAAAAAAAAAATGCTAACTGGCGAATTGATAAAAAGCTAAAGGCGAGATTTGCACCCGGCTAGCGTAACAGTACCAAGAATTCTTTGCGACCATGATAAATTTTATGTAGTTTTATTCGATTTTTTTTTTTTTTTTTTTTTTTTTTTTTTTTTTTTTATCAAAATCGAAAACTTTCGGCACAGATGTCATATATGGCCCCGTATTGGCGCGATTTTTTTTCTGACGCAAATGTCATATGCGCAACGGGTACTTAACTGACGCCAAAGTATCGTTATTTTGCTTGATATAGTAAGCCGGATGTTGTTGTTTATGCTTTCCCGAAACTGGCGTCGGAAAAAAATCGCATCTGGCCAAACTTTCATATGGAAGGCGAAGGGATCAGACCGTATTTGTTTATGGCAGTTACATGACTTGAACTATTATAATATAGATTAAATGATGGCGATAGAATAATATTTGGCGACTTATCACCTGTGCCTGTTTTACATTAAAGTACCAAAATGGCACCTAGAGTATAAAAAGCGAAGTGGTCCGCCCGGAATTGTTGTTGATAGTCACATGACTTGAGCTATTGTAATAGAGATTGTTTTAAAATACCGGGAGACAAAGACTCTGTACACTTAATCCATTTTATTTTAGACTAGCTAACTTGCCCGGCGTTGCCCGGGTACGTAAAAAAACAGCATGAATTGCGAAAAACCTCTGAAAATCACAATAAGATATCGCGAAAAAATTTTAAATCGCTGCGCAAATTTCGAAAAGAGAAAAAAAATATATATATATTGTGTTCGAAGATTGAAAGTTGATTCAATTTGTATCAACGTCTTTCACTAATGTGAAAAAATGGTAGAAAATCGCTAAACTACACTAAAAATCACATACAAAATACCCGAAAAATTCGAAAATTGTTATACGAAATCCGAATAAACTTTATTGAAATGAAGGTAGAAATTACTTTAGTATTATGGATCAAAAACGGAATGTCAAAAAATTGCAGCAGATCGCGAAGAAACTTAAATATCGAATTAAAAATCACCTGATGACGTAACAAACACGTGTAAAGTATTTAATGTCAAGTAAATTTGACATTTACGATCACCCATTATTGGCATTTAATCTTATAGTTTGGCGATATTTTTTTTTTTTTTTGTTTTTTTTTTTTTTTTTTTTGGTCTATGGGATAATCAGGTAGAACCACAAATTATTTCTGTTCATATTTAAAAGTAGATAAATAGCTCTTTTTTATATAAATAAATAAAATAAATATTGAAAAAAAAATGCTTATATGTATATGAAAAGTAAATAGTTTGCCAGTAAATATACGTAAAATTCACTTCACTCGCCAAGGCCATTTTCTCTAACTCACCAAAGCCCATATATTAAAAATATACCAAATACCCTTCAATCTGTTACCTGATACTAAGTAATCACAATAATGTAAATAACTATAAGGCATAGATACGTACCGGGTTTGGCGCGATTTTTTTCACGCCAATTTGGTGAAAACATCGTTTTCGAATACCAGTTACATATATATATTTAAATTATTTTCTATTGTTTTAAAAGGAAATAGCAATAAATAATAAAAAGTTTAATTAATATCTATAGAACAAAACAGTTTATATAACTGTAAAAAAGAAAATAAAAGTAAATAAACAATTTATTAATAAATAAACAACAATAGCCGAGTTACCATGTCAGGCAAAATAACGCCATTTTGGAGCCCATTATGTACCATGGAGCGTATATGACATCTGTGCCAACAAAACTTTCAATAATATAGTAAATATGTCATTTGATGGTGGCTTGATTATCGAAGATTATAAAATATGTGTGTATATGGTACATTTTTACACTAAAATTTAAATACTTGACTACATAGTTATAATTTTAAATACTTTTTATATAATTTACATTTGAATATAAAGATTTACTCCAAAATTATCTCCTATACTTAAAAAAAAAATTATTGCGACCTTCGCCTGGCCTATTTCACGCTTCTGCCTTTGTGGCTTAAAATTGCATTGTTTGGCGACCAAGGTAATAATTAAATAGCATGTAACTCACAAATAAAGCCTTTCTCCTGTAAGACATACGATGGGAAAATTGCATAAAATGATAATTAAATTGAATTTTTAAAAAAAGGAGGACTAAAAGACTGTTACTTAAATTTTATTTCTTCAGGTTTTTTCAGGCACATTTTTATTAACCTGGCGAAGCGAAAAATCGCCAAATAATGTATCAATTGCTTCTTTCATACTAATTTATTATTTAAGTTTTATAAACATTCCTTTCATATTTAAATTAAATATTTTCATTTTATAAATTTTATCTCGCATTAAAAAGGTTTTTGATTCTGTTTTCTTTAAATTAAACAAATAACTGTTATTTTCTTTTAATTTCCGAGTTGTTTACATTATTTTATAACGGATATAGCCATTTCAATTCATTTATCAACTATAATTTTCGGAAAAATGACCACTGGCAACCCTTTCGTTGAAAATATCAATAAAATATAATAATCTAAGCATTGTATCATGTTACTTTTATTCACAATTTAATTTACTTGGATTCCCTTAAATATAATTAACATAATCCCTTAAGTTAATATTAGTTTTTGTTGCATTAAAATATTTCAATTTGTTGATTTTCTGTAAGCAAGTAATCCATATTGGTTTACAATGGAAGTCTATGGGAATTTGGCGAAATATTAGAGATATCGCCAAGTTGGCGTCACTTTTGGCGACTTATTTTGGTCGCCAAATTTGGCGATATACCGCCAAGTTGGCGAAAAACTTAGCTGCATTTGGCGACAGAACTATGTCCCTCTACGCCAACCTCCTTATAGGTATGGAAATGTATTAAATGCTGTTCAATAATTGCATAAAAAATTCGCTAAAAATTCAAAAATCGCTGCACGAATTCCGAATAAACTTTTTGAAAAGAGAACAAAATTTACTATATTGGGTTAAAAGAAAGAAACCACATTCTTCTCACTTAAATGGAAAAATCGCCTCGAAACATAAAAAAGCGCTAAAAATCGCATAAAAAATTAAATAAAAAAAATCTAATAAAAAAATCGAAAATCGGGCTTCGAGGTGCAAAACTTCATATATAGACGTACCTTTAACCCAAATTTTGTAGCTCTACGTGCAGTGGTCTCTTCAGAACGCCGTTGACACACTCACTCACTCACACACAAACTTCTTTCTTTATTATTATAGATTAATTAATTTACTTGGATTCCCTTAAATATAATTAACATAATCCCTTAAGTTAATATTAGTTTTTGTTGCCTTAAAATATTTCAATTTGTTGATTTTCTGTAAGCAAGTAATCCATATTGGTTTACAATGGAAGCCTATAGGAATTTGGCGAAATAGTAGAGATATCGCCAAGTTGGCGTCACTTTTGGCGACTCATTTTGGTCGCCAAATTTGGCGATATACCGCCAAGTTGGCGACAAACTTGGCGGTTATTTGGCGACAGAACTGTATCCCTCTACGGTAACTTCCTTATAGGTATGGAAATGCATTACATGCTGTTCAATAATTGCATAAAAAATTCGCTAAAAATTCAAAAATCGCTGCACAAATTCCGAATAAACTTTTTTGAAAAGAGAACAAAATTTACTATATTGGGTTAAAAGAAAGAAACCATATTCTTCTCACTTATATGGAAAAATCGCCTCGAAACTTAAAAAAGTGCTAAAAATCGCATAAAAAATTAAATTAAAAAAATCGAATCAAAAAATCGAAAATCGGGCTTCAAGGTGCAAAACTTCATATATAAACGTACCTTTTCCCCAAATTTTGTAGCTCTACGTGCAGGGGTTTCTTCAGAACACCGTCGACACACTCACTCACTCACACACAAACTTCTTTCTTTATTATTATAGATTCTTTTTAAATGTTTAACTGATCCTCTGTAATCAAACACGAAAACAGTCATTGGATGTCTTAAGGGTGTATTCGAAAAAATATTTTTTCACCCTCAACAGCTCGAAATTTTCTGAGACATTTTCAGACTCATTTTTAAAAGTAAAAACATGAAACTTGCTGGGGTGATTTCTGAAGACATGTATAAGGGGCCGTGTGATTTCATTTTTCTCTCAATTCATCAGAATTTGATTTTTAAACAATTATTTTCTCAGTATGACCATTTTTTTCATTCCCAGATCGTCCGCTTCGGAAAATTCGGTTCAAAAAGCCAACTCTGACAGCGTTTTTTACAGTATTTTCTGAATTTATCAAAAAATTAAGAAGCACGGCACATTATGTAGTTTCTAAACAAGAGGATTTCCCAGTTTGATGCGTTTGAGAGCAAAAATGAATTTTAAAATGAATCAGAAAATAAGCAGTTTGGATCGGAATACACCCTTAACAGCAACTGATTCGGCCTCAAATTTTCGCAATCAAAGGGAATTGAATGAAAACCCGTTTGCAGGGAGATCTGCACAGCTTTTTTCAGTATAATTCAGTCTTCTCTAATATTTTTAAAACCCCTCAGGATTAGCGTGTTTTTAGATTCTGCGGTGTCTGAACGGGGATTGGCGAGCGTAAGCTTGCACGGGGCAGAGCCCCCTAGTATATATATATATCCAGTGTGTCCACGTATAACCTAACCGACTTTTATTTTCACAACCGTTGGTCCTAGATGCATACTTCCAATTACAAAAATGGTTTAAATAAGGTAAAGAATTATTTTTAAAGCGATTTGGGTCAAGAAAAACATTTATTAAAAAAATACGAAATTTAAACTTTTATACTGTCCCCCGGCCCTATAAGTTATATTTTGTAAGATTTTCCTATTACACTGACAAGCAAGACAAAAAAATGTCCTGTTCATATAACACTAAAATAGACCCAGTTATGAAACTTTAAAAATGCATGACTTATACCACTTTATAGCATCTGAACACAAATGAGTTCCGCCACGCTTTGAGGGGTCATATACCAAGTGCTTAAAGTATTCGAAGAACTTATTTCACATGTATCTACGCTTTGAAAAAAATCGTACAAGCATTACGATTGAGTTAATTTCACTATTGAGTTAACTTCAGTTACGATTGAGTTAATTTCACTATTGAGTTAACTTCAGTTACGATTGAGTTAATTTCACTATTGAGTTAACTTCAGTTACGATTGAGTTAACTGAGTTATTAAGTTTCAGATTGACTAAAATAATTGTATTTTAACATATGTTTTATTTTGTAAGGATATGAGACTGTTTCTTTTCATGATTTCTTTTAACAAAAATTATGCTATTTTTATAAGTTTTTATTTAACTTCAACGGTTGTATGTATGCTTTTCCATTTCAAAATTTGTACTCGAATTTTAACTCCCTTTCAAATAGCCGACTGAGATTAAATTTTACATACAGACATAAATCTGATGACAATCTAATATTATGATTTTCGGTGGTTAATATTTATACTTAAATTACAGGATAACACAAAAAAGTTCGGATAGATTACCGCCAAAAAATTTAAGAAAAAGTTTTAGATTAGACAACACAAAACTGCGGTGGTTGTGTTTTTTAATTTTTATGTATTTTTTAACACTGAATCCGAAAATTTCCTTAATTTTTAACCATCATGTCGGGATTTTTCGCAAATCATAAATTGTCAAAGTTAAAAAAATAACAAAAATCGGATACTATAAAACTGAGAAGATGACTGTTATTTTTGTAACCTTTAATAATTGATTTTTTATGCACTTTTTAGCACTGAATCTGAAAATGACCTTAATTTTTAACCATTGCGTTAGAATTTTTTTGCAAATCGTAAATGTCAAAGTTAAAATATAGCGAAAATCTGACACTATAAAACAGATATAAAACTTATTTTATTTAAAGCGATAATTTATTCAATTTTTTGGCTTATACTGGGATTTTTGCAGCTTAACAGCTGAGGGGACCGATGAGGTGAGGAAGAGATTCACTTTTAACTTTGAAATTTACAATTTGCGAAAATCCTAACGTGATGGTTACAAATGAAGGTCATTTACTGATTGAGCGGTAAAAAATAAATAAAAATAAATTATGAAATTTAAGAACACAACAATGACATCTATTTTACTGTATTAAATTTTCGCTATTTTTTTCTTTTTTTTAACTTTAAAATTTACGATTTACCAAAACTCTTTACGTGATGGTAAAAAATGAAGGTAAATTTCGGATTCAGCGGTACAGAATACATAAGAATCAATTATCAAAAGCTAAAACTATTAATTTTCATCGTTTTATTTAACAAAAATTCTTTATTTTCCTCTTCTTATATGTTTATTACAAATTGTATATTTTGCATTAATGTCAGGATGATTAAAGATTTCAAATTTAGATTACAATGTTAATTTTACTCGCAACCATTTTTTTAGTATATCTGAGGATATTATATTTCTACTAAATTTGAGAATGATCTCTACTTTGCAGCAAAAAATATGCTCTAACTTTAAACAGTTATTATTCGGTCAATTTTAAGCGTAGAATATTGGGACTTTAAAATTTTACTAAATACAACTTATAGGTCCGGGGGACCGCATACAAATTTAAATTTCGTAATGTTTTAATAAATGTTTTCCTGACCCAAATAGCTTTAAAAATAATTCTTTGCTTTATTTAAATCATTTTTGTAATTGGAAGTATGCATCTAGGACCAACGGTTGCGAAAATAAAGATCAGTCAGGTTATGCGTGGACACCCTGTGTATGTATATATATATATATATATATATATATATATATACGTAACGCAGTGCGTAACGCTGACGTCCTTTTTTGAATGCCAACAGCACACTATCAAATTTAACTTTTATTTTTTTCATTTACTTTTATAGACATTTTTAAAATTTCTAAATATTGCACATTTTCAATTTTTACACCGTCGAATACAGAAAAATATGCATTTTCAAATACAATTTATTTTAAAACTGTATCGCAATTTCCTCAATTTTTATTATTTTAAAAATAATTTTTGAGCATGATTTTTTTTTAATCTTTTTTCTGTTGCTTGCAGAAAGACGATTACAAAAGATAAATAAATATTATTATAAATAGTTATAAAGAAGGAGCTTGGTGCAAAATAATAGAAGCGTAAAAATTACAACGTTAAAAGCACCAAAAATTTCAAATTTTAAGCATACCGGTTTCGGTAGCATATAGCATACCTTCCTCATACCTTCCTTTTGAAATTTTTGGTGCTTTTAACGTTGTATTTTTTACGCTTCTATGATAAATAAATATGTTTGCACTTAAATTAAACATACATAAATTAGTTCCTCCTTTCTTTCCGGCTTATGTTCCATAATCAAATTTAAACTTTATGAATCCATAAATTAAAAAATATATTAAACAAAACACAAATTTAAGACATGTAAACGAACCACACTTAAACAACTGGAATTATCAGAATAATAATTTAAAAAAAAAACAGCGATCTTTGGCGACTTTTTGGACTGTTAATTCCTGGAACGAGGCCAATGCGAAAGTGTCGCTTCTAATAAATATTAAAATTAAAATTTTATTTGAATATAATTGCAAACATATAAAAACGATTTTTGGTATTGTCAGTGAAAAATCTAAAATATGTATATTAAATGTAAAAATCTATTATACGTTTTCAATTAAAAAAACATATATACAGTAAAACCTCCATGTGCGACCCCCTCCCTGAATGACCAATTTTTCAGGGAACGAAATTTATTCCCATAGGATCAGTACTAAATTTACCTCCATTCAGAGACCATCCCAGATTGACCATCCCCTCCTTGAGAGACCAATTTCTTTGTTGAAAATTCTTTTTCCTAGTCGCTCGAAAAAGGATTTATTAGAAAAATAATTCCCGAGCGCGTATTAGTCATCAAACTTCTAAAGTAAGTTCAGATCTTTTTTTTTTTTCCCGGTAACTTTTAAGTGTTTAAACCCCTTTGTGCCTTTTTAGGCAAAGAATTTAACTCTGATGACAAATTAAGAATGACGGTCAATAAACTCCCTGCCCTATTCTGTCGGGAAACTCTCAAAGAAATAGATTAGATAAATTAATGAAATCGTCGTTATTTGTTCCGTCCAAAAAAATTGTATTTATTTATTGAACTTCGAAAGGACTGGGAAATAAAAGTTTTAAAAGATAAAACCGTAAAATCAAAGCAAACTTCATTGTATTCATTTTAACTCTGCAGTAATTAACTTATGTAATTAACTTTCGTTTTGATACTTAATTTTTTATATTTTTTCCTAATTTGAAAAAAAAAATCGTAACATTAATTGTGACCTTTTTTCAACAATTAAAATCTAGATTTAAATATGACCTCCATTAAGAGACCACCTCTCGGAGCAACCAATTTTTATTGGAACGGAACGTGGTCGCTTTAGGGAGGTTTTACTGTATATGGTTTTAACCTGTATGGGTTAGGAACTCCTTGTTTTTTAAATGAAATAAAAACTTACCTTAAAAATGATCTTTACCATAAACAAACCTATCCTCAGATACCTCAGACGAGAACGAGAGGTCATATAATTCTAAAACATAAAATGAACTTACGGCGAAGAAAAATACAGAAACGAAATAAAGAAAAACAGGACAGGGAGGGGGAATATTCCGAACCACATACGATTTATTTTTTCCTCATGCCGCAAATATCGAGTGGTGGAAACTAACAAATGTGTTGTTTAAAATCTTCCAAATTATTTATTACTCTATAATGAAAAGTGCCATTTCCTTCAATCATATACGCTGGTGCGTTGACAGATTGAATATCATCAGTGATAATATTAAAGAGATTTATTGGTGCCTATTTTTACAATAAATACTGCCATTTATCTATCAACAGTGGCATTGTACAGTTAGGAAATTTCCACTTACAAGCAATTAGAATTTAGAGGAAAAAGCAATAAATCATTGTCATCACTTAGCGCATTTCAATCAAGTATTACATTTAGCACAACAAAATAATGAGTCATATATTACTAGATAAATTCCGAATGCATGATTATTCAACGGTAGCACGGTACGCGTAAGAGGTTTGCGTGCATGCATGGAACCATTCCATACCCATCCCGGCCCGCGAAAAATAAAAGGAAATTTTCCAACGGGTCGGGCAGGCGCCCGGCGGATTAAAGACTTTTTTTTATGAGCCGGACCGGGCCGATGAAAAAAAAATAAGCGTATTTTCAGTGGACGCATATATTTAGACAGACTCAAGTCATTTTATCAGTTTTAGTATATTACAAGTTATTACAGGTCTTAATACATCATCCACAGCAGTAAATATGAATATGACTTGATATTTTATTTCTGAGTCTGGATTGGATAGAAGATTTACAGAAAAACTATACGGAGTTTCTAAATATGAAATAAATTATAGAGAAAATTTTATGAAATACTAGCCTGACCCGCCCGGCGTTGCCTGGCCCCGTGATGAATGATCCTTAAATGAAACTTAAATTTGTATGATTTTATGATTTCATATCTTTAACTCCATTTTGTCTGAATTTATATTTTTAAATGAAAAAATCGCGAAAAAATATTGAATTGAAAGTACCGGGTGCCCCAAAATTGAGTGATGGATTTTAAAATTCAGTAACTTGTAAACGGTGACGGATATTTAAAAAAATCTTGCAGGAGGGATATGTATGATGTCAGGAGATTTTTTACTGTGATTCTTGATTTTAGTTCGAATTTAAAACAATAGATGGCGCTGAGAACAATAGGTGCTCAGTCCAGACCCGATTTTTGGTACTTCGGGATCCATTCAATACATTTTAATCTCCTTTTTTCGCATGGAAGAAGAGAGAGGCCGAAAAATCGAGCCTGGATTTAGCGGTTGTTGCTTGCAGCGCCATCTATCGCTGCTATTTGTAACTAAAACTGAGAATTGCAGCATAAAAACTCCTGACATCTTACATAAAACTCTTGCAAGGATTTTTTTACAATCTGTCACCGTTTGCAAGTTATTGAATTTTAAAATTCATCAGTCATTTTTGGGACATTCGGTATAGGGTATTAGGTATTTTATTTTCTTCGTAATTTGTTTTCGGAGCCTATGCGTACCGAAAGCGAGTGAATCTACACTGTAAAAAAAAAAAAAAAGCTGTAGCTCTACAGATGTTAAGCTACATGCTTACTAAACTTTCATCTGTAACCGTACAAAGAAGCTGCTAATCTACCAAACTAGTTTTTGTAAAGCTACAGAAATCTGTAACTTTACAAATGAATCTGTTAAAATTACAGTAATCTTACTAAAATTTTATCTGTAACCCTGGTTGCAGTTACATGAAAAGTTCTAGGCGTACCAGTTTCCTAAAAATTTCTTAGTAACCTTACAGATTTTTTGATTTTCGGCGCAAAAGTGTGTCTGTTACATGAATTTTTGTTGTTGTCGTAAAAAGTTCTAGGAATCCCAGTTTCCTAGGAAAACTTTAGTAACTTTACGGATTTTTTTTTCTCTCTCAGTGTGGTAAATGTTCTGAACTGCTATTTTTGAATTGTAGCGATTTTTAATGCGATTTTCAATGCGATATTTTTTAGCGTTTATTTTCTTTTTTTAGAGTTCGCGGTGGTTTTTTGCGATACGGAAAAGGAATTCCGTTTCAAACTTTTAGCCTAATATAATAAATTTCCTCCTGTGAGATTTTTGCTATTTAACCGCTTTTTATCTCGCTTTTTTGGCGTTTTTCTGCGTTTCACGGCTTTACATTCATCAAAGGAATAACAGCGAAACTTCCATTTAAGGGTGTATTCCGATCCAAACTGCTTATTTTCTGATTCATTTTAAAATTCATTTTTGCTCTCAAACGCATCAAACTTGGAAATTCTCTTATTTAGAAACTATATAATGTACGGTGCTTCTTAATTTTTTGATAAATGCAGAAAATACTGTAAACAACGCTGTCAAAGTTGGCATTTTGAACCGAATTTTCCGAAGCGGGCGATCTCGGAATGAAAAAAAGGGTCATACTGAGAAAATAATTGTTTAAAAATCAAATTCTAATTAATTGAGCTGAAAATGAAATCACACGGCATGTTAAACATGTCTTCAGAAATCACCCCAGCAAGTTTCATGTTTTTACTTTTAAAAATGAGTCTGAAAATGTCTCAGAAAATTTCGAGCTGTTGAGGGTGGAAAAATATTTGTTCAAATACACCCTTAACGAAGTCTCATCGTTGCACTTAAACACTTCGTTATGAAGAAAATTCGTTAAACAGAAATCAACTCAAATTCATGACATTTGTATAATAAAATACACATGCATAAAATGAAAAATACACATAAAATGGAAATATTGGAAAAAAGTATTTGAATTCGGGCAGTAACATTTTCTTATGCAGTGTAGACATATGAGAAAAATTTAATTAGAGTAATGTCTAAAAAAAGCACCTAATAAAGAGAAGTAAACAAAAACTGAAGTTTAGCGTACAATTTCTCTTTTTTCTCAGTATTCTAAATCCTTATCTTTAAAAAAGTCTGTAATACAGGTTTCTTATAAGAAATACACTGTTCATAAAAAATTTTACACTTTTGGAAGTATCCGAAAAATTCATCTGTAACATTTTCGTGAAACGGGAATCCCCTTTTTATTCTATCGAAAGCTTTTAGCATATCTTCTTTAGAATGGAAATGATTAAATAAATAAATAGTTAGATTTTCATACAATCCGCAAAAATAAATTCATACATCCGTCGCTACAGCAAGCTCTCCATTTTGATTGCTGTATACGCACGAAAGTGCAATAAACTTCGTTATATGGAATATATTTTTCGTAATATATAGATTAATTTACATGTTAATGATGTCCAAAGTCGCGGTTCAGCAGAAAATTTCGTTAAGTGGAAAACTTCGTTAAATAGGGATTTCGTTAAAGGGAAGTTCGACTGTATATTTGAAACTTTTATACAAACGAGGTGGAACCCGCCGAATTTCGACGAAAGAAAATGTTTACAAAGGAGCTGTTGCATCAAATTTATAATACATCGACAACAATAATTACAATAAAAAATCCATCTTACACTTGTTATTTTAACTCTCCAACACTGTAAAAAAAAATCTGTAGTTCTACAGATGTAAAGTTACATGCTTACTAAACTTTTACCTGTAACTGTACGAAAAAAGCTGCAAATCTACAAAACTAGTTTTTGTAAAGCTACAAAAATCTGTAACTTTACAAATGAATCTGCTAAAATTTCAGTAATCTTACTAAACTTTTATTTGTAACCCTGGCTGCAGTTACATGAAAAGTTCTCGGAATCCCAGTTTCCAAAAAAATTCTTAGTAACCTTACAAATTTTTTGATTTTCGGCGCAAAAGTGTGTCTGTTACATGAAATTTTGTTGTTGCCGTTACATGAAAAGTTCTAGGAATCCCAGTTTCCTAGAAAAACTTTAGTAACTTCACAGATTTTTTTTTACAGTGAAAGACATATTCTAACCTAATTTTAACAAAATACTTTTTTCATAAACTTAAATTATTGTTAAAATTATTGAAAAATTAAATTTTATTCATATACGTAATCAGTAACATATAATCAAGATAAGTAATTTTGATTAAGTTATCAATCGGATTTTTTCAAGTATCAAGTTTTGATTAAGTTATTACGGAATGAAAAATCAGCAAAAATGATTTCACCTTGACATAATTATAGAATCCCCCCCCCCCCTTTAAATCTAAACCGAATCAAGTCATTTTCCACATTTCACATCTATATTAAACATTTAAAAACATTTTAACCCGCAATAGGTTATTAATAAATATTTTTTCAAGCTTGAAGCCACGTTTGTCGATTATTGCAACTTTCCTTGTTAAAATTCCCACTCGGGATTTGAGGTCTTAGTATAATCTCTGTACCTGCGCGTAAAAATTCCAGAAATTTATGACTTTTAGACGTATTCAAGGAGAAATATCTCGTTTTATCAAATAAAATTATCGTTTTATTTTAAATATGACGTCATTTTCAGCCGCTGAAATATTTTGCATTTTGTCTCAAACTCAATATCAGCGAAATGAAAAAATAGTGAAATATAACAGCATCGTCAGGGAAATAGTAATTTTTTTAAAACGTAACTTCATTTTCTGTTCAAATGTTTAAAAAAGATATTTTTAATTGCAATGAGAAAATGGCATCAGTAGGAATAAAATAAATAAAGATAACTAAACCACTTTTAATAGAAATGAAGTACTCAAGTTGCCACGATTAGAAAATTGGTATTAAAACTATAAAAAAATTAATATCTCAAAAATAAATTGAGATACAGCTTTCAAACAAATTGCATTTAAAAGTGCATTTTTTTCTGCATACGATGGTGTAAACATTTAAAATGTAGGATGTTTAGAAGTTTAAAAATTTGCAGTTGCAAAAATTGCAAAACCGAAATTTCATTTCAAATTTCAAAGTGTTGCCATTCGCAAAATGACGTATGCGTTACGCACAAATATGTTTGTCCTTTATTATATAGATAGATATAGTATATTTTGACCTGTTTTTACAGTGTACGACGAAATGTTCAGGTCTTTACTGTTTTCGTCGACATTTTCAAACATTTTTATTTTGTAGAAAAATATTTCTACCCGTCTGTACGTTTAAAAATTTTTGTAGGTGATGTAAATTGAGATGCTCTAAAAAGGTTATATTAAAATACGGACGTTTAGTTACTTTTAGCGTAGAAAAAAATATCGTCTCCCTGAAGCACGAAGTGAACTGCGTTCGTCGGTGTATTTGAAAGGATTAAAATTTATATATTTTAAAATTGATTACACCACCGATTAGAAGAAGGTTTCAGCTTTAAGAACATATTTTCAGTTTGTAATAACTCAACTACACTGTAAAAAGAAAATCTGTGAAGTTACTAAAATTTTCTAGGAAACTGGGATTCCTAGAACTTTTTATGTAACGGCAACAACAAAAATTCATGCAGCAGATACAGTTACGTGAATTTTTGTTGTTGCCGTTACATAAATAGTTTTAGGAATCCCAGTTTTCTAGAAAAATTTTAGTAACTTCACGTATTTATTTATTTTTTTTTTTTTTACAGTGTAATTATTAGAAATTTAAAATGCTGAGTCTTAATTACATCAGGAGAGTCTTTGGGCTAGACTCTCAAAAATTTTCAGCCTCGTACGTGCCGTAGATTTTGATCTCGCACACAGACACACAAACAAAGCGAAACTTTCTTTTATTAGTACACATTCCCGTTTTATTTTATTTTCAGTGGGTGCTTGGATAACACAAAGCGGTCCCACTCAGAATAATGCCAAAAGTTAAAATTTATCTATGTTTTGAAATCTAATCGTTGGAATGAGCTGTAAACTTACATACTCGTTTTTTTTTTCGTTTTATGTAAATATTCATGTGTGTTAAATTCATAACTGTTTTTGAATATTAATTAATTTTTAAATTTCATAATTAAAAATATGTTTTTGAATCGAAAAAATACATGGAATAAGTTTGAATCATTCATTTTATCTCATTAAAAAAAAAGGATAATGTTTTGGAAAGATATAAAATAAAGTTTATCACATGGATTTAACATTAACATCCTTAAATTTTGACCTCTTCTAACTGCATGAAAAAACATATAAACTATACTTTTTTAAGCTGCCTTCATCCAAGAAACTCGAATATGATGTCAAAGTGAATGTTATCATTCGAAATTCAAACTTCGTATAATTTATAACATGTCGACGATTCCTATTTTAACAAGTCGGAAATTGTACTTCAAACGTGGCAAATGAGGTGCGTTCGTATTATAACTAATTTTATAAATAGTCAGATCTTGGTGCAATAGCTGTTACACTCTTATGCAAAAATGCATGAATACAATATTTATTACGATTATCTATATTAAATTCAGTAATACGAAAATAATATGACACCATCATAAACAGGACGTAATCACCTTGGCAGCCTAGAATCATTACCTATCATGGGATATCACTGACTTAATTACGTTTAATAGGATTTAATAGAAAGAAAAAAACTTTTATTGAGATATTTTGAAGTTTTGAAGTTTTCATAAAATTTGAAAGGACTCGACAAAATTCTGCAACGAATATATATATATTAAATTTCAAACTATCCGGTTGGATAGTTTTTGCGCTGTTACATGCTGGTAGACAGACTGACGGATGGACCAGATGACAAACTATACGTGCGAAGGTTACATGGGGCAACTGGGTCATGATTTTGCAATATGACTCTAGAGATTCTGGCAATTCAGCTTCCAAAAGCTAATGTTCATTTGAATTAAAGTCTGAACCTTTGTAAATGTGTTCAGTTAGGTTCACTCTATCAGACAGAAATTTTCAAAATTATATTTTAATGTCTAAAAATAAAAAAAATACATATTTCATCTTTCTTTCTTCATGGGCCCAGTTGCCCCATAAAAATGAGGCAACTAGACCAGTTAGGTCCGTGTTCCACACGCGTTTGTTTGTTTTTTTTTTTAATATGGGGTATCAAGTCGTGTTTGAAAAAGTGTAAATAACGTGTAAAAAGTGTAAATAAAGTTAAACAATTTAAACCAGGCAGATCGTGTAAATTTTATAACAACTAAGGCAAACCTATGCTGCCAAGCAGTGGTGTAGTCGTAAAAAAACAAACAGAGGGTGTACGTTCTAAGCAGAGGGTATACGCTCAAGAAAGAGGGTATACCCTAGTGTATCTACTATAGCTTTCTTGAGGAACATCAGAGGGTATAAGGAGTTCCTTAAAAACATCCAGAGGGTATACGGCGTATACCCCCGTATACCCTCCACTACATCCCTGCTGCCAAGGTGTTTAAAAAAAGCACCAAATGTGAAAATAGTAGATTTATTTATACAAAAAACATAATAATTAAGTAAGTACTTATGTACAGTCGTGGAAAAAAAAAGTAAACACTCCCTACTAACTCCTCAACAAATTATCGTAGAAGAAAGCTACTGGTACCGGACGATTGGAAATAAAGTCTACTTTTAAATGATGTATATAAAATTTGCTTAGGGGGCTATCTACATATTAAAACGAATCCAAACTTCATTTTTTTTCAATGACAATACCCGATTTTAACAAGATATTTCAAATCTTCGGTTCAAATTATGCCTAGACACCGAATTTCAAGTCATTAGAATGATAAGTTTTTAAATTATAAACATTCAAAATTGAGTGCTTCTAATGTTAAATTACATTTTCAAATTTTTATTTATATCTCCTGAAATTATGCTCCTAATGTGCTAATTTTTTGTGTAGCAGTAATACTAATATACCCAAACATAAATACGCTGAATTTGCAATTTTTATAATTTTATGATATGAATTATGAAATTAATATTCGAAAAAATTATGAATTGCAACCTACAATTTTTTTGATGGATTTAGATTTATTAAGTCCTGCTTTATGTAAATCCAAAATTTCACATTTTTCTTCCAAGTAGTTTTCAAATTATGCTTTTAAAAAACAGCAAAATGATGGTTTAAGGGGCCGTCTATAATAGAAGTGACTAGATATTTTGAAATTTCTTTTGCTGTATTGTAAATCTAGCAGGCTTCATCGACTTCTTAAGGTGCCTTGATCAAGATGGGGGCTCTCTTGGTTAATAATCGATTTCCGAACTTCAATTTGGATACAGCCCTTAAAATACGCTCGCTTTAAAATAATTAATTTCTCGGAAACTTATGGTACGAATTGCATAAAAATTTGTTTTTAGGCTAATTGGAGGATGTAGAGTTCATTTATGATGTCAGAATTGTGTACTGATATTGAAAAAAACAAAGTTATGGTTCGTTTTAATATGTAGATGACCCCCTAAGCAATTTTTATCTATGTCATTTAAAAGTACACGTTATTTCCAATCGTTCGATACCAGTAACTTTCTTCTACGATAATTTGTTGAGGAGTTAGTGGGGGGGGGGGTTACTTTTTTTTCCACGACTGTACTTTAGTACAGGTAATAAATATAAAAGTTACATAGATATTTTAGGGGAAAAAATAAACAAGATAAATCTATGAACAAACGGGGACGTAAGTACTTAAGTATCGCATTCTCTTTTTAGGTGCGTTCGTAATTATATAAATACGTAGCACATATAGTCGTCGTTTAGTCCGTCTGTCCGTCTGTCCGTCCGTTCGTCTGTCCGTCCGTACGCATGTAACAGAGCAAAAACTACCCAACCGAATGGTCTGAAATTTTAAATATATGATTGTTGCAACATTTTGTCGAGCCATTTCACATTTTATGAAAATCGGATGTATAGTTTAATTACAGGGACAGTCAAAAGTTTTTCTTTACATTACGACCAATGGGAAAAATTATTGCAAGTGCATTTTAATGATGTTAAAGCTTTCCAAATGGTCTGAAATTTTAAACATATAATTATTGCGACATTTTGTCGAGCCATTTCAAATTTTATGAAAATCGGATGTGTAATTTAATTACAGGGACAGTCGAAAGTTTCTAGTTACATTAAGGGGAATGGGAAAAAATATTGCAAGTGCATTTTAATGATGTTACAAACTATGCACTTACGAAGTGCAAACAAATACAGATTCAGTACAATATGGGGTGCAAAAAATGATTATAAATCTAGTTATAGTACGAACGCACCTCATTTGCCACGTTTGACGAGCAATTTCCAACTTGTTTATTTAAATCAATGAAAGTTCGATAAGTCCAATAAATCTGTGGAGAATGTAACCACGTTTTTATATCGAGCAGAAGTATATTTGTTATTGGTTTCGATAATTTATTAACAATGTCACTTTTTCTTATGTACGCCACTTAATTTCTATTGTAAAATTTCAAAATTTGGCTATCTCACTTAAAAATTTGGTTTAATACCCGCTAACATGCTTTTTACAAATTTTATTATACAGTTTTAATAAGGTATTATGCATTTTCTTTATTGCAAGCACAAAAAAGAAAAAAAAAAATTAAAAAATGCAATTTAACAAATTACAACGACCATTTGGAAAATGGTCTTTTCTAAGACTAAAATTTAAGACATAAAAAATCGCACGGAGTGAAATAGTGTTACAAATAATAACAAATACTAATATACAGTAGTAATAGTAACAAAAATCGCCTGCGACTCGTAGGTATTTTATTAGCCACCTGAAACTTATGTATTATCCAAGCATTTCATTGGCTGTTCGGGAAAAGGCTTTTCCATCATCAGATTTCCAAGAAATCTGACGACCCATTTTAAATGAAATTTCATTCTTAAACTTCTAAACATCCCACAATATTACTTTTTACACTGTCGTATAGAGAAAAAAAAAGTACTTTTAAATGCAATTTGTTTGAAAGCTGTATCTCAATTTGTTTCTGAGTTATGAATTTTTTTTTTTTTTTTTTTTTGTATTTTTTATTACTTTTCTGTCATAGTGGCAACAGAAGGTATCCATCTCTGTTGAAAGTAAAGGGAAATACAGATTACTGTATAGACCAATCAGAAAACGAATAAAATGCTGATTAAACCAATCAAAAGCTTCAGATATACTTTTGATTGCCTACCCTGACGAGAACAATAACCATTTTTCCAAATGGTTAAAAAAAACAGGAGAAATTTATTTCCCGTAGTAAGAGAAACTACAAAAAATCATTTATAACTGTTTGTGTAACTGGATCCCACATGATCCAGTTACCCCTGATACATGTCCCAGTTACTCAATTCTTGAAAAATTTATGAGGTAACTGGAACACTGACCTTAATGAAGTAAATATGTATAGATACCTAATAATAATAATGTTTTTATATGCCTAATCTTTAAAAAAAGAGCTTGTTTAATAAAAGTACTTAGTATTTTAAGAAAAAGGCAAGGAAGTTCAACCAAATCGACGTTGTTTTTAGAAAAAGAAATCTAAATTTTCGTCAACCTATCACAGCAAAGACAGGGTTATGATTGAGCTGACATATGTTGTTTTAAGGAAATGGGGGTGCAATGTTGACAAAAGCTAAAACTTAATAGGCATCAATGGTTTTTATAAAATCAGTTACCTCGTGGGTCCAGTTACCCCAGCTTACCTTACGTAAATCATATAATTATTAAAGCATCTAAAAATTGCATTCATATTTGGAAAAAAGACAGTACAGAATTGCACCTCTCATTCCAAGTTCCCAGCGACATGGAAAGTCATGGAAAATCTGGAAAGTGAGGGAATTTCAAAGTAGTCAGGGAAATTTTAAAACATGTAAGAAAAGTCAGGGAATTTACAAATATTTTCTAAAAAGTCATGGAAAAGTCTGGGAGAAGGGAAATGAAAAATGACGCGAAATTCATTCGGGAAAAAATCGTGAAATTCTTCAAACGACTGCAAAAAAAACCGAGAAATTCGAAGAGCGATGGCAGAAAAAAATCGCTAATTTTGTCAAAAGGTTGCGGAAATAAATAGCGAATTTCGTTGTATGCCCGTTTGGTCAAGATGTAATTTTTTGAGATTTGGTCAGGGATATTGCCAGACATTTTTGCTGGGGACCTTAATGTCTCTCTGCGACAATTTAGTGAAAAATAAGTACTTTTTTCGGACTGGACTTAAACCAAGAAAACTTTTCCCTTGTCTTACAACATTAGCAACATGTATCAATAATTGACCCTATGTTAATTAAAAAAACTTCCTGCACTTGTTGACTTACAACGCTTCTCAGCAAAAATGTTAGAATTATAGATGCTTCTATAATTGCTGATTGAAATGGCTTATTTTTTTAATTAAAATATCTTTTTAATGACTGTATTTTAACAAATGCTTTTAAAATAATTAATAATAGTTATGACTAATAATAAAATAAAATAACTAATAAAATTTATGACTAAAGTGCAAGAATATGAGTACCAATCTTTTTATAAAAAAAATACGTATCTTTAACTTAATAAGCATTAATTTTCGTTATAAACCTCAGATGGAAAATCTGTTAGCATCTGAGAAGTAAATGCTATTTACTTAATACAGAATTTTTTTTAAAGGAAAATAGAATTTTTAAGCATAGTCTCTGTAGATCTCTCTCTCTCATTACACACACGCATAACAACAACAACAACAACAAAACAACAACAACAAAAAATCATGCGTTCAGAGTAGATTATGTAACATTTTCCAACACATTCAGTAAACTGTAACAAAACTTCATAGTTTATTAAGGTGAAATATGATGTCTAAATAGACCATTTGAAAAACTCGTACCGTATTTGACAACCCGATATCTGCTATTACAATAACGTCCATGGGACGTTATTTTCAAATCTCTCGCTTGCATTTTATTTATTTATTTTTATTTATTTATTTTTTATTTATTTTTTCATGCATAGGATACTCTGAGGTCGATCTCTAACCAAGTTAGTTTTTAATTTCTCCATTTTGGTTGCGTATTTTTTGTAGATAGTTATTTTCGCTTTTGGAACTGGTTCCGAAAGTGAAAGTAGTCTCATAAAAAAAAAAAAAACTGCAACCAAAATCAAAAAAGTAAAAACTTGTTTGGTCAGAGATCAACCTCAGCTATCCAATACAAAAAATAAAAAAAATAAAAAAATAATAATAATAATAAAATGCATTCAAAATTCTAAATAATAATTTTAAAAAAGTTACAGAGAGTACAATACTTAAGTCATATACATATAGCTGTAACAATATGTTATAATAATTTTCCAAACCGGGACAATATTTATCGTAATTTCACGAACCGAAATATCATTCCGGTTTACAACAGTACATTTCGATCATTGGTTCCTATACAGTGATGTAGTCGTAAAAAGAACAGAGGCTATACGCTCTAAGCAGAGGGTATACGCTGAAGGCAGAGCGTATACCCTAGAGTGTATATACTATAGCTTTCTTGAGAAACAGAGGGTATACGGTGTTCCTTAAAAAAAATACAGAGGGTATACGGCGTATACCCCCGTATACCCTCCACTACACCCCTGTTCCTATAAGACTTAAGATTAGCCTGCGCGTTTCTTCTCACGATTAGCGTTCCTAACTCACTTACTTCACTCACTGAGAAAACACACGCTCGCTAATGTTAATCCTATGGGAGAAGTTTTTAGGTATATTTCGTAAGAAGTACAACCTATTAGATTCTCACCTATGTTGGAATTTCTGAAAACATTTTGCAGATCTACGCCGATCATGACCCCCTTGAACCCAAAACCACCCACAGTTCAAACATTGGCGGATCTAAGGGGTGGGGGTGAGGCGGCGATCACCCCCCACTCACCTTGGGCAAATAAAGGGTTTTAAAATGGCATTATGCATCCTCACGGGAAATGACTTGGGGCGAAGCTCGAGTCCGGCGCGACCCGACCCGGGTCGCGCCAGTTTAAGTCCACGAGACTCGGAATGGGTAAGGTCTTATCTCTTTTAGAGCTGAGCCGTGCCCTGATCTTAAAATTTTCCTGCAAATTCGAGTCGGGCCAGACTTTTTTTTTTCCAGATCGAGCCACGTGCTGGACTTCATTCTTCCTAGAGGTCTGCACTGCCAAAATAAAATAAGATTAAAATAAAATTATGTTGAAGGATGCAATGAGGTACAATTATCCTGCATGTGCAGGACTGCGGTTTGTTAATGTTTGTTTAACAAGAATCGGGCTTTGTGAATACCCGAGTGCGAAATTAAAATATTACAGGTAAAGAGTGATTTGCCGCTTGCGTTCAGTTTGAAAGTTCAACTCCATCTCCCTCTTCTATTATAGTGTGGCTGCACTGCAAACCAGGAAGTGTCCTTGAACAATGTAATGTTCTTGATAGATATAAATAAATTACAACAGTTATTATCAGCAACTAAGAAAATGTCTAAGTAGAAAAGTATTTCAAATGATTTAAGGTTTCAAAATTGCTATAATTGCTAAAAGAAATATATTTCACAAAACAATGATGAAGTTATGAGATTGTTTATGTTCCAAGTAGCTATTTCTATCACCACAGGAAATGAGCTGTGGGATTTATGACTGATAAATGTTTTATATTACTCTTTCAATAAACATAAAAAAAAAGCTTTCTCCTAGATTATAATAACTGTTAAATAAATATTTATGTTCAAACATAAACGAACTGTGATTTTCTTTTATCATCCGTTTCTTTTACTCTAAACTGATTTTCTTACTGGATTTTCATTTGAATGTATTTGTCTAAGTAATGATTTTTACGTAGTATTTATGTACATAATTGTCTAAATAATCATTAATATTAATGTTTTTCTGTATTCATGAATTTCGAATATAATCTAAAATAAAATATGAGTATAAGTAAGTATGTTTTATGATTAATTTTAATTGCAAAATGCAGGCTGGGCTGGAGTCGATTTTTTAGCTTTTATACCAGGCCGAGTCAATATTTTTTTTTTTTTTTTTTTTTTTTTTTTTTTTTGTCTGGTTTGGACCTGGCAATTTCAGCCCGGGTAAATCTCTAACTGACATATCGAAGCAAGCTTTAATTAAAAAAAAAATACTTCTTTCAGCCATCATCCCATAGCTACTGAATATACCGAGTGTCCTAAAATGGACTGACTGATTTTAAATACAATTCAAGAACTTGCAAATGGCGAAAACTATTTTAAAAAATACTTGAAGGAGGGTTATGTAAGATGTCAGGAGCAGGGGTGATTATGTTCCGAATTATCCGAAAATTTAACCCTCTCGCTGTGCATCCCGCGATTTCCACGGCCAACGTAAAAGTGGCAAAATTTGCGCAACTCGCAATTTCCGCAGCAAATCTTTTTTTTTTATGATCTAATTCTATTTAAAAGAAAAATTCTTTCACAAAGATTTTGGACATATTTGAACTCTTATATATATATACATATACGCAGCGAGAGGGTTAAGGCATTCGGTTGCGAAAAATTAAAAAATTCATCAATCTGAAAATTCGGACATAATAATAATCGCGAATTTTGACAAGTGGTCGCAATAAAAAATCTATTTCGTCAATCGTTCGCAGAAAATAACTTCAATTTCGTCAAAGAAGCGCGGAAAAAACACAAATTTAATCAAAGGGACGCGGAAAAACGCGGCGAATTTCTTCAAAGAATCGCGTATTTTGTCAAAAAAACGCGAATTACGTCAAAGGATCGCGAAAAAATTCAAATTTTATCGAAGAATCGTTAAAGAAACGCATATTACATTAAAATGTCACGAAAGAAACGCGAATTTCATCAAAGGGTTGCGAAAAAAACTCTCATTTTAGCAAAGGAATCACGGAAAAAAGCGAATTTCTTCAAAGGATCGCTGAAAAAACGTAATTTTTGTCAAAGGACTACAAAATTACACTAATTTCGTCAAAGGGTTGCGGAAGAAATTTCTCACTAATTTCGTCAAAGGGAAAAGTAAGGAATGCTAATTTCATGAAACGGCTACGGAAAAATGCGAATTTTATCAAAGAGCTGCGAAAACATGCGAATTTCGTCAAAGAATTGCGGAAAAACGCGAATTTCGTCAAAGAGTCGTGGAAGATATGCCAATTTTATCAAAAAGTCGTGGAACAGCAAACATACAAACACCTATGTTTATTATTATAGGTATAGTTTTTAATCTGAAATGATATACTGAACTAACTTTTGATGAAAACAGGCTAACCCAAACCCAGCCTGCCGGAATCTACACTCAGCCTGAAATCGACCCGAATTGAAAGAAAACAGCTGACCCGACCTGCAACAAAAATAATTAGTGCCATGAGGGAATCTCCCCCCCCCCCCCCCCCTCTGCTGTTACATTTCAGAAAATTTACTTTAAATTTCAGATTTTTTTTTTTTTTACTGAGAATTACCCTTGATCAGGAGTTATTTTACTGCGATTCTTAATTTTAGTTCAAAATAGCAACGGCAGATGACGATAGACTCTATTGTAAAGTAAAATCAAGAATCGCCGTGAAAAATCTCCTAACATCTTACATAATCCTCCTGAAAGATTTTTTTTAATTACTGTCCCCATTTGCAAGTTATTGAATTTTAAAACCAGTCAGTCCATTTTAGGACACCCGGTATGTTTTTTAATAAGTTTCAAAGCATTCTTTACTGAATAACAACTGATCTTGGATACAAAGAGACAAGCAGTCTTATACCAAATTGGTATTTCTTATATAATCCTGAAGATTAAAAAGTATTATTAAATAATTGTTTGGTCGTGCACGTTACGGAGCTTTTAGTGTATATAGTTTTTATCTTAAAAAATACTTAGACCCTCTTTTCAAAATTAGGGTTGGCCCGAACCCTTTTCACAAGAGTGAAAACCCAATCCAAAACTGACCTAAACCCGAAATAATGTATGTCAATCTGCTCCTTACCCAACGCGCTAGGTGCAGCTAAAAAGTAGAAGTCAACCCGACCCGCAGCAGAAAAGTAGAAGTCAACCGGACCCAAACCCGTCCCACAGCAAAAAAGTATAAGTTAACCCGACCAGCAGTAAATAATAGAAGTCAACCGGACACAAACCCGACCCGCAGCAAAAAGTAGAAGTAACACGATCAGCAGTGAAAAAAATCAGCCCGGACCCGCGCATCAGATTGGAGTTTCCAAATTTCTAAAATCCTGCCCCCCCCCCCCTCTTGAGGACTCTCCAGATCCGCCCTTGAGTTCAAAAAATTATATATATATCACTTTTTTATGGACACGATAACTTCCATAATTCTGCACAAATCTCTCCCAAACTGATACATAAAATCAAGATGCAGAAAATCTCGGTCAAGTTTGTTAATGGTCAAAATCGGACCAAAGGGATGGGAATAGCGAGGTTTTTTGTAAAAACAGAAAAATCTCATAATTATAATACATATCAAATCAGTTTAAAGATATTATTACTTCTAGGAAAAGGGCAGCAAATTTATGTACGACTTATTTTTGATATAATTAAAAATGTGCTCAAGGGGAGAAAAAAATAGAGTTTTAAAAAGAAGAAAAAATCATAACTTCGTCAATTCACAAGATATCAAATCCACTTAAATTTATTATAAATCTTCTTAATCCTATGTACAACTTTTATATTGACAAGGTTTTGATAGGACAAACTCTTCCAGCAAAATAAAATAAAATAAAATAAAATAAAAATAAATAAAAACTAAAAAAAAAGAGGGGTGGGTGAAAAGGAGAAACAAATTCATAACTGCGTCAATTCACAAGATATCAAATCCGCTCGAGTTTATTATAAACCTTCTTAATATTATCTACAACTTTTATATTGACAAGTTTTTCATAGAACCAACTCTTACAGAAAAAAAATTAAAATAGGGGTTGAAGAAAAAATTATCGCACTAACATTTAAAAACTCGTCAAAAGCGGCCTCATAAAATTGCTAAACTGGGTTTATCTCTAATCTTGATTTAGTTTTTGTTGGTGAAATTAGTACTTCGAAATCCGCCTGTGCTTGTACACCGAGCCGGGAGAGATTTTTTAAATATCTCGTTTGCATCTCCATATTTTTAATTGATTTTTCTGGCATTGGGTAGCTGATGGCCGTTTTCTTACATTTGATTTCGTTTGCAGGTTTTTTGTTGTTGTTGTTGTTATTTTTTAATTAGAATACTTTCATTTGAAATTCATTCAATTTTTCTTATGCATTTTTTTCTCTGATTTTACTTTTTTCGAATTACAAATACAAGAAATCCATCTCTCCACAAAAACAAATCTCCACATAAAGAAATAAAAACATATATAGTTATTTTATTTATTATTTTAAATGTCACAAAATGTCTTTTAAATTAAATAAAATTCATTTAGCTAAATTGCTTTTTGTGTAGCGCATTGTATTTTAAAAAAATCTGTAATGTATTTTTATTGGTAATATTTATTAGCTTTAAAATTTTATAGTATAATTTTATTGTTATTTAACTATTACTTAGCCATTATGAACGAAAATATACTTGAATTTCAAGCTCATAGATGGCAGCACATCCAAGAAAATGTTTTATTTGCTAAATGCTTTGGCGTGGCGTTGGCGTTGGCGTCCTAAACCCTAAACCTTGGCACGTGGTGATGGTTTTATATTGTACAATTGACGTAACATTATTATTGATAATTCTATAGAAATAAAAAGTGTTTTACAGTGACTAAAGGTAACGTGTTTATATTTTATAAATTTTATATTATTAATTCCTGTATTTGTTATTTCTAACACTCTTTACATATTTCAGATTGTTTCTTTAAATTAAGAATATCCAAAGTGTTTTCCGATAAAATTTTCACGAACTCTGTTATTTATTCATTTATTTTAATACGGTTTTTAAAAATTAAAAGTATACCAATAACAGAAATTCATAAGTTATTTATACAGTCGAACCTCTATTTAACGAAACTCTATTTTGCGAATTTCTCTATTTTGCGAACTTTTCCTTGGAACCAAGAATATTTTGCGAATTTCTTCGTAAAATAACCTCCAAATAGCGAAGTGTATTCTCTATTTAACGAACATTTTCTTGTGATCAAAAAATTTTTTTCTCCCCATTTCTCAAAATATTTCTGGACATTTCAAACTTATTCTTTCTTTAAACACATTTTATGATGTTCAATGGCCTTGAACTGGTCTTACCAGGCTCCTTCTTTGTCAGCAGTGAGAAATCGGTAAGTACGGAGGACGAAGACGATAATCCCTTAGAGTAGGGATGCACAACCTGTGCCCCGCGAACTTCGCTAATTTATAACTAAAAATAATTACAATTTCTGTCCAAAGGTCGCAGGAATAAATCATGAATTTGTCAATTTGCCTCGGGAAAATTGAAATTTTCATCAGTCAGTTAAGAATCGCGAATTTCGTTGATCGAGTGCGGAAAAATAGCGAATTTTGTCGATGAGGCTCGGAAAAATCGCAAATTTGATTGATCGGACACAAAAAATCGCAAATTTTGTCGATGAGGCGCGGAAGAATTGCAAGTTTTGTTGGTCGTCAGCGGCAAAATCTTGAGTTTCGTCAGTCGCGAGAAGAAGTCGCGAATTTCGTCAATTTGCCGTGAGAAAAAATAGCAAATTTCGTCAGTCAGTTAAGAATCACGAATTTGGTGCGGAAAAATCTCAAAATTCGTTGATCGGCTGTAGAAAAATCGCGTGTTTCATCTGTTTATTGCGAATTTCGCCGATTTGCTGCGGGAAAATTGCAAATTCTGTCAGAATCAGTTACGAATCGCGAATTTCGTTGATCGAGTTCGGAAAAATCGCAAATTTCATCGATCAGGTGCGGGAAAATCGCTAATCGCTATTTTTTTATGTATATTTTTCAATTTGTTTTTAGAATTTTTCCACTGCTTTTTTCGTTTATATCAAAAATAATATTAAAACTTGACCTTATTTTCAAAAGTACATATTAAAAGTTCAGTTTATATATATATATATATATATATTACTGGTGCCTTTAACAAATTCTGTATGCTCTTTTTCACGGTGCATATATGCACCCATAGTCCCGAACTGATTAAGTAGTATTATTAACTTTTACTTTAATTTTCACGTATCGTCATATAAATCTCTTGTAAATTTTTTTATTACGTTTATTTTTTTCAGCTTATTATATGAATGTTAATTTAATTGCATTAATTTATATGCACATTTGAATTTTAATGAATACTTTTATACTTTAAAAAATTAAAAAATGTATGAAAATTTCACTCAACCCTTGGGATGAAATGTTGCAGTTACTTGAAATGTTTAAATCCACTTTTCTGAAGGTTTATTTAAAAAACAGATTTTATTTTATTTTTCAATATAAATATGTAGTTTTTTATGTTAAAACATAGTTTTGATTTTTTTTTTTTGTAATAATTTTAAAATTGTTAGGGATGTTAGAATTTTATACCGGAGTGGAGAGGGGGGGAGGGGGGATGGAGAAGCAGAAATTTCAAATATACTAGAAAATTAGTGAGGTAATTATTTATTTAATATTACCAAAATAAAGTAACAAAGGCAGATTCTTCATTTTTATTGGAATTTCAAAGGAATTATTCTCTGTGTAATAGAGAGAAACAAAAGAAAGGGGGCGGACATTTTGAAAGTAATCTAATTAATGAATTTAATGATTTTATTATTAATTCATAGTAAATACATGTTGAAAACTTTAGAAATAGCAATGATATTTTTAAAATTTCCTTGGTATAGAGGCAAATGGAAAAAGGGGTGACGTGTGTGTGTGTTGGATATATTGGGGGAGGAGGTGGCAAAATTCAGCTGATTTATTATTTATGTATTTTACTGATTGCTCTTTATTTTTATTTTTCAATAACATTAAAAAGAGAGAAAAAAATAAAATTTTAACCTGTATATTTTCAAGGAGGGAGGGAGAGTGGGGGTTAAAATTTCACATTTTCATCATATTTTGAATTAGATGATTTGTTTTGAAAAAGGCAAAATATTCCTCATAATCAAAAGTGAAAAATTCTCATTACTGTAAAAAAAGAAAATTTCAATTTAATAAAAACTTGGCCCCTCTATTGCGACCCCCCCCCCCAAATTTCGTTATGAGCAGGTGAGAAGTGTTAATGAATTATTTAAAGGGGAAGTTTCAGTATAAAAATAGAGGGTTGTCCCATTTTCCCTTAAAAACTGCTAGTTTTATTTAGTTAAAAGCAAAATGTTTAAAGCAGACAGCAGTAGTATATTTTTAGTTTCGTTTTGCTGTTGTTCTGCTAACATTATTGGAACCCGATAACAAGGAATGGGTTATTCTTTAAGTATTCTATGGCTCTCTGTGTATTTTTAACATAGTTTATTTATTAAATTTATTTGTGATATTTTTTATAAAAGATTTTTTGAAGAGTATTATTGTATTATTTTTGGTATTATTATTATTACTAGCTAACTTGCCCGGCGTTGCCCAGGTACGTCAAAAAACAGTACGAATCGTGAAAAAGTTCTGAAAATCACAATAAGACATCGCGAAAAAAATTATATATTGTGTTCGAAGATTGAAAGTTGATTCCTTTCACTAATGCGGAAAAATGGTAGGAAATCGCTAAAATACACTAAAAATCACTTGCAAAATTCCCAATTCGAAAATTGCTATACGAAATCCGAATAAACTTTATTGAAATGAGGGCAGAAATTACTTTAGTACTATAGGTCAAAAATGGAATGCCATAAAATTTCAGCAGATCGCGAAGAAACTTAAAAATCGAATTAAAAATCACAAAAAGCTCAAAAATCCCGAAAGTCAAAATTTACTATAATTGGATGAAAGTTTCAAATCTAATTCCTTTGACCCGAGGGCTCTCTTAACATTTATGTTTGGGAAAGCATGTTAAGCATTGTATCATGTTACTTTTATTCATAATTTAATTTATTTGGATTCCCTTTAATATAATTAATATAATCCCTTAAGTTAATATTAGTTTTTGTTGCATTAAAATATCTCAATTTGTTGATTTTCTGTAAGCAAGTAATCCCTATTGATTTACAATGGAAGTCTATGGTAATTTTGCAAAATATTAGTGATATCGCCAAGTTGGCCACGAACTTGGCGGTATTTGGCGACAGAACTGTGTCCCCTCTACGGTAACCCCCTTATAGGTATGGAGATGCATTAAATGCTCTTCAATAATCGCTTAAAAAATTCGCTAAAAATTCAAAAATCGCTTTACGAATTCCGAATAAACTTTTTTGAAAAGAGAACAAAATTTACTATATTGGGTTAAAAAAAGGGGGGGAACCGTATTCTTTTCACTAATGTGGGAAAATCACCTCAAAACTTAAAAAAGCGCTAAAAATCGCATAAAAAATTAAATTAAAAACATTTAATTCGAAAATCCGGCTTCGAGGTACCTTTTCCCCAAATTTTCTAGCTCGACATGCAGCGGCCTCTTCAGAACACCGTCGACACACTCACAAACTTCTTTCCTTATTATAGATAGATGGATGCTTTAAAACTCAAAAGAACCGGCTTGCGCTCGTTTTTCACATGCACGGCAAATATTCCGAAAACAGAACTTGTAAAGAATGATAGTGACATAAGTTTAATTAAAGATAAATATGCAAAATTACAAAACATACAAGCAGAATTAAATGATCTAGATAATAGAATTTTAGATTTGGTAACCGAGGATGGGACGGTCGCGGAACAAATTGTTTCCAATGAAATAGAAAATAGGAAAGCTTATTCCGATGATTTCATCTCGCTGACTCGTCAGTTTAATGAAAAATTTATAATTACAGACGATAGCTTCAGCATTACGGGCTATAAGATGAAGTCTTATAAGCTTCCGAAAATAGAATTAAAGAAATTCGACGGAGAATTAATTAATTGGCTGCTGTTCTGGTCCCAGTTTCAAACAATTCACGAGGACCCGAATCTACATGACATTGATAAATTTTCGATTTTCGATAAACTATGAAAATAGGGTCACGCGATAAGAAATTTATTGATAGTTACCCGATTACTTCCGATAGTTATAAAAATGCAGTTATGGCCTTGACAGAGCGTTTTGGGAAGCCTGATTTATTGATCGAAGTCTATATAAGGGAGTTAATTAAATTAATTATTTCGAATGTAAAAGCAGACAATCGAAATAAATTACCCCTGGATAAGCTTTACGATAAGATTGAAGACCAGTTGAGGGCTCTAGATTCATTAGGTCTAAAATCGAGTGAAAATACATCTTGGTTATATCCCAGGGTGGAGTCGAGCCTCACCGAGGACGTCTTGAAAGCGTGGCAGAGAAGTTCATTTTTCAATCAGCCTGAGGGAACAGATCTCTCTCGCTTCAATAATTTAATGAAATTCTTAAAAGCTGAATTTGAAGGTGAAGAGAGATTAAAACTAGCATGCAGAGGTTTTGAAAATAACAATCGTAAAGAAGAATATCATGATAAAGTAAGAGGTGAGGTAAGGGATAAATTCAAAAAACCTAATATTCCTACTGCATCAAATTTCCTAACGATTAAAGAGCGTTCGTGAATTTTTTGTGATAAAAATCATGATAGCAAAAATTGTTACGAAGCCCGTTTATTAACTCTAGAGGAAAAAATCGCTAAAGTTAAAGAGAAGAGGTGTTGTCTAAAGTGTTTAGAACCTAATCATGTCGCCAAATTTTGCAAGCAATTTGTACGTTGTTATTCTTGTGGCAGAACTCATTTGACTTCACTTTGCCCAGAAATGCATAAAAAAGGGGAACCACCCAAGTAAAAGGCGGTAACAGAACATGTACAAATGACCGTTGCCAGGCAAACTTGAACCGCGGAAGTAGTCATTAACGACTTTGCAGGTAAAAGTCACGGGTGCAAATAAAGTGAAAAAAGTCAGAGTACTTCTAGATTGTGGTTCGCAAAAGTTATATATTTTAGGGTCTTTCGCAGCCGAGTTGGGTTTACCAATTATTTCTAAAGAAATCATAGTTCACACTTTATTCGGGGGTGCTAGAACTGCTCCGAAATTGCACAACAAATATCGGGTAAAATTATGTTCACTAAATCAAAAGAAATATCCAAATTTAGAGTTTGATTTTTTGGACCAAGACGTAATCTGCGGTGACATTCCGCGTTTACTTAGAGGACCAATTTTAAGGGAATTGAAACGTAATAAAATTTGGTTATCTGATATGGGTGCAGATCATCCTAAAATTGAGATTCTTATAGGTAGTGATATATATGGGAAAATTCTCACAGGTCTAGTTAAGCAATTAAAAGGAAAATTAACCGCGGTTTGTACGAAGTTGGGTTGGGCCGTTTGCGGTGCATTAGATGATTTTTCTCCTCCTAAAGAGAAAGGGGCTACAACTTTGTGTACGAATTTGGCTATCAGAGATTTCAAAATTTCCGATCTTTGGAATTTAGAAACAATCGGAATATTAGATACGCCACAAAATTTGACTAAGGCTGCGAAGAAGAAATAGCCCGGGAACAATTCTTAGACTCTCTTACTCGAAACGAAGAGGGTCGTTACTGTGTGGGTTTACCATGGTTGGGAACCAATGTAAAGTTACCATCAAATCGTCATGTAGCTGAAAAGAGGCTTTTAAGTGTTTCCCGAAAATTTAAATCTTTGAATAAATTTGAGGAATATAATAGGGTTTTTGACGGCAGAGGGTGTAATTTAAGTAGTACCAGATACACAACTGGATACTAAGGGGCATTATCTTCCCCATCTCCCAGTGTTTAAACCAGATAGTGCCACAACTAAGATAAGACCTGTATTCGATGCGTCGTGCAAAGTGGGCAGAGCTCCCTCTCTCAACGACTGTTTATTTAAAAGACCAAATTTAACTGAAGGATTTCCTTCGATTTTGTTGCGATTTAGGGAAAAATGCATTGGGGTAACTTTCGATGTTAGACGCGCATTTTTGTAAATAGAATTAAGAAAAGAAGATAGGGATTTTTTGAGATTTTTATGGTGGGAGAGAGGGAATGTTATAAAAGTATTCCGCCATACTAAAGTAGTTTTTGGTGTTACCTCAAGCCCATTTTTATTAGGAGCGGTTATAAGATACCATTTGTCACAGGTGCCACCCGAAAATAGGTTTTTGGCTCAGAAAATAGATAAATCTTTATACATAAATAATTGCGTAACATCCATTGATAATCACCAAGAACTCACTTACGGATTTGAAATTGCCGCGGCGCATAGGGTTTGGTGATAGAAGCTTCTGGTCACTCCACGTTTTTTGTGACGCAAGCCAACACGCCTATGCGACCGTTATTTTTTTGAGATGTGAACACAACGGGGAAGTTATCGTAAGCTTAGTTATGGCTAAAGCGAGAGTCGCACCTTTAAAAAAGGTTACAATACCAACATTCGAACTTATGGCGTGTGTTTTAGGGGTACGTCTTTCTAAATATGTTACAGAAGCTCTTTCGTTACAGGACTGTTCAAAATATTTTTTTGACCGATTCCACCACCGCGTTATCCTGGATTAAAAGAAACGATAGTTTGGGGACGGAAAACGGGTGAAGGAAATTTGTGCTATCACAGAAGTGAATCAGTGGTCTTACGTTCCGACCCAATTTAATCCGGCAGATCTGCCTTCTCGCGTCTGCACCCCTCTTCGGTTTATGGAATATAAATGGTGGTATGGGCCTAGCTGGTTAAATGATCATAGAGACAACTGGCCAAAGCTAGAAATAGAGCCAGATGAGACTAGTTTTTTCTGAACGCAAGAAAGGAGTAAACGTAAATTTAAGTTTAAATATTATAAAGGATCCTAAAGAAATTAAATGGTATGAGAGATTCTCTAAATTTTCAAAGATGGGTTTTAAGTTGGGTAAAAAGGTTTATCAGTAATTGTTTAAAACGTAACGTTAATAAAGAACCCTTTCTATCTGCTTATGAAATTCAGGAATCTAAGAACGCACTTCTTTCACTCGTTCAGACGGAGAGTTTCTCAGAGACTGAAGACTCAGTTAACGGTCTCCTGCCTAAGAGAGATCAGAAAGCCCTACTAAGAGTAAAGACTAAAATTATAGAACGTGATTGTCATTACGCTTTCAGGTTTTCTATTTTGTTACCTTCCAAACATTACATTGTTCAATGTTTAATACGAGATTATCACTTGAGAAATGTCCCATGCTGGTATTCAGACTCTTACGGTCATATTACGAGGAGAGTTTTGGATCATAGCTGCTAGACGCACTATTAGATCAGTAATAAAGAAATGCATACCCTGTCAGAGATTTACAGTAAAGCCGCCAACTACTGCACCCATCCAATTACCATTAGACAGAGTTTGTGATGCCTTTAGTTTTGAATTAACAGGAATCGATTTATGTGGCCCTCTGATTCTCAAAAATAAAGTAAAAGCGTGGGTAGTTCTTTTTACGTGTGTTGTGTACGATGTGTACATTTAGAACTTGTTACTTCTATAAACACCGAGTACTTAATACAAGTTCTTCGCCGATTCATTGCCCGGAGAGGCCGTCCTTCTATAGTGTACATGGACAACGGCACGAGTTTTGTAGGAACGTCCACACCACTGAAAAAAAATTGATTGGGAGAAGGTAGTCTCTCATGAAACTCTAAATCCCATACAATGGAAATTTATTCCGCCTACTGCTGCATGGTGGGGCGGATGGTGGGAGCGATTAATCCGCACCACCAAAAATCTGCTTGTCAGAGTGCTAGGGTAAGCATCAGTAAATTATGAGGAACTGCTCACAATTATTTGTGACGCCGAAGACGTTATTAACTGTAGACCACTCACTTAGGTTTCAAACGATACGGAATATCTTGCACCATTGACTTCGTCGATGTTTTTACGCGATCTTTGAACATCCGGTGTAGTGGATTTGGACTTCATCGATAACAACAAAATGCTTGTTTGCCAACATCGATGTCAAGAACTTCGCGAACAATTTCGAATGAGGTTTCCCCAAGAATATCTTAGCCAATTAGCACAAAAACATGGTCAAAAGGACTGTGATCTCAAGGAAGGTGACATTGTGCTTATCGGTTCAGAGAACACCAAACGCATCAATTGGCCAATCGCTCGAGTACGGGAACTGTGTACGGGTCGAGACGGGCGTGCAAGAGTTTTTAAAGTTAAGACAAAAAATGGTACATTAGTGCGGCCTGTTCCTAAGCTTTATCCTTTAGAAGTGTGCTCCTGTCTAGAGATACAAAAATTAGTTTTTGATTTGACTCTCTCCAAATCAAAAGGTGGGAGTGTTGTGAAATGACTGTGTTTTCTTTCTTATTTGTAAATATTGCCTGAAGATGGCAGCACCAAAACTGCCCTTGTAGTTTCAATTTTCATTTCTATTTCTTATTTCTTATATATATTTTATATATTTTGAATATCTGTGTAATTTGTATTATTAAGGTTTCCTATTTTCGTTTTCAGTGTAAATGTAATAATGATTAATATTGCGTTAGATTATTTCTTGATATTAATTAATTATGTGATTATCTGATATATAAATATTTTAATTCCCGCCGATAGATGGCATAACAAGTTCATGAATCATATATATGAATGTACCGGTATGTTGCCTGTTCAGCGGATTTTTGTAGTAAGATTTCTGTTCTGAAAAATTTGTAGAGAAATGTAAATAGAAAGTAAAAATTATGTTTTGGGGGGTGAAGTTTTGTGTAACCCCCCTTTGTAGTGTAAACTAACTGGTAGTCAGTACATATAATTCGAGTATGTGAACGTTTGTGCTAATTCCTTTGTGACTATTAATTATTTCTTATTGAAGAACAATGCTGGCTACCCACGTAAGTACAATTTTCCTGTCTCTGTTTAACTTTTGTTATGAGCAGGTGAGAAAGTGTTAATGAATTATTTAAAGTGAAAGTTTCAGTATGAACATAGAGAGTTGGTCCCATTTTCCCTTAAAAACTGGTAGTTTTATTTAGTTAAAAGCAAAATGTTTAAAGCAGACAGCAGTAGTATATTTTTAGTTTCGTTTTGCTGTTGTTCTGCTAACAGTTCTCGTACTGCATCCCCGTGCAGGTTTTGTGATATCTTTGTTTTTTGTTTTGTGTGTTTTCTTGCAGATTGTCTGCTTCAGTTTGCGTAGCTATGCTAATAAGATATAGTGGAGAAATTTTAAACAAGGGGTGTTTTTGTATTCATATTATAAATAAAAGAAAATAGTTGAGGATAAAAGTAATAACGGTTTTATTATATCTTTAAACTTTACTTGCATAGTCATTTGTCATGTTATTGTTATTTTTTTTTTCGTTGATAACATTTATTTCCGCAGTGCCATCTGCATTTATATTGCAGAACTTTGTGTTATGAACACAGTTCAGCTTTTCGATGATCTTCAATTTTCCTGCCTGCATTTTATTTTTAAAAATACATGAAACCATCACTTATATCTTAATGTGAGTTTTACTTAATACCATGCAAGTTTAAAATATGATAGCAATAAGTTTCTCAGCCAGTGATCATTTATTCTCATTTCTTCATCATTATTGTTGTATTAGTTTGTGAATGTTACCGTGGATATCTTTTATCTTTAATTTGTACATATTATATTTATAAAGAAATATTTCGAGAGCTTTTGTTGTTTGTCATCCTTTATGCAAACACTTAAATAGCATAATATAACAATTGACGTAACGTACGTCACATGCAAATAAAAAGATAATTGCGATTGTACAATATAACATTTGTATTCAAAATTTCACTTGATCTTGATTAAAAAATTAACTAACTAAATTTATAGGTAAAATAATTTATGTTGCATACTATGGAGCTAAAAGTAACGAATCTAATTATCAAAATCTACCCGATTTTGATATTACTCAATCATTAATAAATTTCCCTTGTTATCTTGTTAACCCATCCAAGGAAGAGTGAATTATGCTATCTAGCCATATATGGGCCGGGCCGGATAAAACAGGTCGAACTTTCAAACGGGCCTGCCGGCCCGGGACGATAAGAAAAATTATAATAATTTAACCGTAGCCGATAAAATATAAGCCAATTTCAATAATTATGACATTCGCTAGAATAAGGCGTCACGAGCCAATCCTAGTTTGACAACAACGCAGGGCCGAAACTAGCCTTTTTGGCGCCCGGCGCAAACATGGATTTTGGCGCCCCCCCCCCCCCCCTCCACCACAAAGTAAATTTACAAAAAAGAATTTTACTAAATATCTAACAGACAACTTATTTTTAAATTTAAAATATATAAAACTGAACTACGTAATCAGCTTTGTCAAACATTGATCCATTAAAATCTTTAAAAAGTTATTGAAAAGAATTGCATTTTAATCTTTTTAAACTTTTTTTTTTTTTTTTTTTTTTTGCATACTCTAAATGAGGTCGATATCTAAAAAAGAAAGGTTTTACTAAGAATTTTACTCTGTGCATTCCCCATCCCGTTGTCCTGGGCAGTCAGCGCCCATGGCAAGACGGAAAAAAAAAAAAAAAAAAAAAAAAAAAGAAAGAAAGAAAGAAAGCTCAACACTGTTCAGCGGAAAAAAAACAAACAGCTTTCATGGAATTTTTTTATCTAGAAGAAAAATCAGACTGATGGGTCACTTCTCCTTTGGTAGTTATCCGTAGTGGACAGTAGGGTGTCCCACAATAGAGACTGACCTTGAAAAACGGTAATGATTCTCCCTCGGATTCTCCTCACAGGAAGTGATTTAAAAGATAGAAAGCAAACGCATAGGCATGATACTTTGAAATTTTGTATTGTAATGAATCTTTTTATCTATTTGTAAAGTTTAATGCATTTGGTTCAGTTTTTCTTTTAAATTTTCCAGCTGCGAGACATTTTTATACAAATTTCATAATATATATATATATACATTCTTGTGTCAAACGTCAAACAAAATCTTCATTTTGGCGCCCCCTTCACCTCCTGTTAAAGCGGCGCCCGGGGCACGTGCCCCCTCTGCCCCCCCCCCCTAGTTTCGGCCCTGCAACAACGATACAGAAATGTAACATGTCCAGCGTAGAGATCGGCATTCTGCAGTTACATGGGTCTGCGCCCGGAGTTTATTTTTTCAACAGACTCGTGCCGGGCAGCGATCGGGCTTGCATTTTATTTCTAGATAGTCGTACCACGACGGAACTAGACTTTTCTCAGAACGTGCAGGGCAGGCAGGATGTTTGTAAAAATATTAATAACTATAAGGAACTTCTCTTAACAGAATCTTTCGAAATAAGGCAGGGTTAGAAATTAGCGATCGTTAGTCGTCAAATGCAACTAAATTATTGCATTTCACGACCACAAAGTTATGCCTAGTCGTCAAATTTGACACCTAGCTTTCTTTCATTTTAATTTTTGTTTAACAAACGCTTTCATTCGTACTTTAGCATAAGTTCTCTTCGCCGTATGCACTTCACTTCGACAGCAATTGTTTTTTGATAAAAAAATCGAGCAGCGGCACGTGTCTTAGATTCCCTTGCACTTATCAATCACCTCTATATGTTCACTTCATTTTAACCAGATAGCTCGATTTTAAAACTAAATACAGTGGAACCCGGTTAAGACGCGTTTCAAGGGAGTGGTCAAAAGTCGCGTATTAAACGTGATTTGTATGAGGTTGCAGAAAATGGGCTTATTTACACATATAATCGTCTAAATGAACTTCAGAGCTTTCATTTATGCGCTTACGTTCGAAAATTGTGTCTTTTACATATCTTCAGATTGAAATTTAATTGTATTCAACTGTAACTCATTGTTTCTTTTTATATGACAAACTGGAATAATAACGGAAAATAAATGGATTCCAACATGACTTTATTGTCGATTAATACGTTGCAACCAAAAATAATTTTCCTACTACACTCATTTTTTAGCAGAAAGTAAGAAATATTAAATCTTTGCAGTACAACCTAGTTTTTAAATTCATATTTAGTACTTGTAATAATGAGTACCATTATAATCTGTTCTTCATTATTAATATAATAAGAAAAAATATCCTTATAAAATATTGTTATAGCACAAAGTAAAGTATACATAAAAGAATTATCCAATCGGAGTCGCATTTAATCTTTGCGAGTTTCCTTTTTTATTTTATTGCCTATAATATGCATTATAAAACATAGTAGCGATATAAAGTATATTTAAAATCTCTCTAACAATAGGTATGAACATCTCTAATCATAATAATTTTTATGGCGTATCTGAGTAACCCGGAAACATGGAATTGAAATCCTACTGATTCTCTTTCAGACGAAGACTTGAACAGGGCCGAAACCAGCCTTTTTTGAACTCGGGGCAAATATAGATTTTGGTGCCCCCCCCCCCCCTTCCGCCTCCGCAAAGTAAATTTGAAGAGAGAATTTTACTAAATTTCTAATAACCGAATTGTTATAAACTTTCTAAAATATGTAATAAAAAAATTCGTAATCAACTTTGTCAAATATTGATTCATTAAAAAAGACAAGATTCCGTTATAGACAGATATCATTTTCATAGATTTTACGGTATTTGTAAAATTACAAATGAGGCGTTTAACCGCAGTGATAGGAATCATATTGTCTTAAGGCTCTACACTAATCACGTGAAGAAACTTACAAGTTAATGTTAAACCTATGAGAGCGTTCTTTTCAAATTTCTCGTTTGCATTTTAATATTTTTAATTGATTTTTTCTGTTTGCGATAGCTGATGTTGATCTCTAATCGGGTTACTGTTTACTTTTTCGAAAGTTACTTTCCCTTTCGGAACCAGTTCCAAAACTAAAAGTAGCCTCATAAAAAAAATAACTCCAACCAAAACCAAAAACGTGCACACTAACAACGTTAAAGATCAACTTCATAATAAAAACAATCATTTAAAAATATTAAATGCAAACGGGAAATTTGAAAGGAATGCTCCCATAGATTTAACATTAGCTTACGAGATCCTTCGCGTGACTAGTGTAGGTTCTTAAGAACTCAAAAACCAATTTTCATTTGGCGCCCGTTCGTTTTCCGTTCTGATGCCCGGGGCACGTACCCCCTCTGCCCCCGTCTAGTTTCGTCCTTAGACTTCAACAATAAATCTGATATTTCAAATGGTGTAGTTCAGCGGTCCTCAACCTTTATTGGTACGCAACCCACCTTTATGTAAAAAAAAAAAAAAAAAAAATTCGTGATCCACCTAATTTAAGGTGTATATCAGTATGAAAATTGTTGTATGACCTCTGTAAGCAGGGTTCTCGTTGATTTTTAGCCAACGTTAGTAATTTGGCTAATCAGAAATGAAAAACAGTAGCCAAATGAGAAAAATGTTAACAAAAGAGATTCGTCGTGAAACTCTGAAAAAATCGATCTTTAATCCATTAATGTATCTTTTTTCCCCCAATATGTTCTAAAATAACCTAATATTTTGTAACTGCTTATAGATCAGTTATTCATCTAAATTAAACTATGCATTACGGAAAATATTAAAAGTAAGTACATTCTAAATGTCTTGCGCAACCGGGAAAAAAATACGAAACCCAATTTAACTCATTAAAATGTTATGAAATAAAAATTTCCAACCAAAGGTAACCCAGTATTACGATATTACATTTAATGAATTCTGAAAAATTCAAAATATAAATAACAAAATGTAAGTCAGATTCAAAAGTCTTTATTTTTCTAGAATTCTCCGGTTTTTTATTGCCCACACTTAAAAATTGTACTGTTGCATATTGGGTCTATTAATAACACATACTGAAAGGCATTATTGGCATTTCTTATACAGGGTGATTCATAAAAGATGGGCAGAACTTTAAGGGGTTATAGTACACTTAAAGACAAATAATATTAAATAGGAGACTAAGGGTCCCAGACGTATTCCCAAGGAGATAGGGGGCATTAAAGTTTAGGGTCCGAAATTTCAAATGATTATAAAACATGGAAAAATTGGTCGATTCGTTTGCGGTTTTTGCAAAAAATTTTCTTTATGCCAGTATTTTCTTGAAATAAAATTTTAAAGTTCAATTTCAAAAAATGCCGATAGGGGGCGCTTTAGACTTTGGAGTAACAAACAACTATTTTTTAACGTTATTTTTTGTATTTCTTTAAATGATTTCGAAAGCTTAGACTTAAACTTAAATTTTGATCTAAAAATCTGAGTCCTAACGAGTAGTTAAGTAGCATAACTGAAATTTGAAATTTGAAACCCTTCTCCCCCCAGAACAAAAATCAGTTATTCCCGATCTTTGTGTCGTAGATTAGGCTCTAACTACTGCCGCGTTTTGCTAAAATTATTCTTTATGTCAGTATTTTCTTGAAAATAAATTTTAAAGAAAATTTTCAAAAAATTTCGATAGAGGGCGCTTTAGACTTTGGAGTAACGAACAACTATTTTATACCGTTATTTTTTGTGTCTCATTAAATGCTTTCTAAAGCTTAGACTTAAACTTAAATTTTCAGCTCAAAATCTGAATCGCTGAGCGTGGTTCAGTAGCGAGGGGAGGGGGTTCAAATTTCAACTTCTGAACATAGTTCAGTTTGCACTACTTAACCATGCCCAACGATTCTGTGCTGTGATACGAGGCAAAAATACAACTTTCGTCAAGGACTGCATAGTCGGAATTCACTCATAAAGGCACTGGCACAGTTGGAAACGTCGCTCATGCAAACGTTAAAGCTCCATTCCTGACGCTAGTCACCGGGTGAAGAAGGAAACAGCCCAGATAGCAATTTTAATTTGCAGAAAATTTTCAGCAATCTTACTTTGCAAAGTTGCAAAGTTGCAGCAAGCTCAGCATGACAAGCCTGAAAGTTCATAACAAGACTGCAACAAGATTATGCAAACTCCGAAGTCACCATACTTTGAACTTGCAGCTAACTTGTCGTGCAAGTTGCAGTCTTGTTCTTCAAATTGACTGCAGACTCATAGCAAACTAGTAATATTGCCATGCAAATGCATTGTAAACTTGCAATCTAGCCATGACACACTATCTGCAAATGCATTGCAAACTTGGATTCTTGTCATGTCAAGCTATCTGCAAGTATGCTGTAATTTCATAGCAATGTTGTTAACTCTCTGAATTTTACGTGTAGTACAGGTAAAATAAGATTTTTTGAGACAAGTGATGGCCATTCACCAAAACTTGGGAAGAGCTTCGTTTTGATATTCGAAATGAAGATCCGATGAGTGCTAAAAAATAAAGTTGTTGTACCCTGTTTTGGGGACAAAAGACGGAGGCATTTTTAGCTCAGGGAGGGGGGGAGGGGGGACTCAAAAAGTTTTATGTAGGTGAATAGAACATTGTTTATTATGTAATTTATAATTCCGAATCAAATAAAATAATCTGCAAGTCGATACGATCATTTCTTACAAAGTTAAGTAGGTTTTATGAATACAAAGTCGAAAATTATACTTGTGCAGGTAAAATAGGTTTTTACAGTAATAACTGACTCCTATTCAGGAAAATTTGAGAAAAACATCGTTTTGGCACTAGAAATTAAAATACGTTGAGTCCCCAAAAATTAATGTTGTTCATCGTATTTTGGAGGCAAAAGTGGACATTTTAACACGAGAGGGGGGGGGGGGAGGACAGAATTCATTATTTTTTAAATAGGTCAAGTGGGATATAGTTTCATATGTATCTTTTAATTCTGATTCGAATAAAACCATCCGCAAGTCGATACGATCATTTGTGAGACAGTTACAGCAGGTTTTATGAATACAAAGTGGAAAATTATACTTTATTTTTTAGCATAGTTTTGTCACATTTATTTTATGTTCAAAACATGTTCTTTATATCATATTAAATCATTAAGTTTAATCATTATAATATCAAAATCCTTAAATGTCTTCAAAATAGCAATAATCAAAATCAGAATCGTTTGAGTTTACTCCAAAGCCATTTAAGTTGCCAAAATCCACTTATATCCTGCTTTAACTTTGTAATGAATGATCGTATCGGCTTGCGTACGGTGTCATTTGATTCAGAATTAAAAACATCACAACAAACGGTACCCCATTTGACCTATTTAAAATAATTTCAGTTCTTCTACCTTACAGAGTTAAAGCGTCCCCCCCCCCCAAAAAAAAAAAAACAAAAAACAAAAAAAAAAACAATAAAACTACTTTACTTTTTAGGAACTTATTGGATCTTCATTTCTAGTGTCAAAATGAAGTTCTTACCAAATTTTCGTGAATGGCCATCAGTTGCTGCTGTAAAAACCTATTTTACCTGCAGTAAAGTATAATTTTCGACTTCGGATTCATGAAACCTGTCGTAACTATGTAGCGAAAGATCGTATCTACTTGCGGATGGTATCATTCGATAAAAAAAAAATACATAATAAACGATAACCCTCTGTTGATCTACTTAAAATTTTTTTAGCTTTCCCCTTCCCCTTCCCTGAGTAAAAAATGCTCCCCAAAACATGGTTAAGTAACTTTATTTGGAGGGGGGAGTCAAGGATCTTCATTTTTTTATGTAAAAACGAAGTTCTTCCCAAATTTTGGTGAATGGCCATCAGTTGTCGTATATTACTCACTTATTGGTATATATATTTTACCTGTACACTAATAGTCGTACTTTTCAGGGTTGTGCGTGTTTTGTGTAAGATTCCGCATAATCGGAGGTTTGTCAGATGCTAAACATTTTTATGCTATATAGGGTGTATCTAAACTCTTGGGCAAAACTTTAAGGGGTGATAGTGCACATCAAGACAAACAATATTAAATAGGAAACTGAGGGTCCCAAACGTCTTCCGAATGAGATAGGCGCCATTAAAGTTTAGGGTCCAAAATTTCAAATGATTATAAAAAACGGAAAAATTGGTCGATTCGTTTGCGGTTTTCGCTAAAACTATTCTTTATGTCAGTATTTTCTTGAAAACGAATTTTAAAGGTAAGGTTCAAAAAATTCCGATAGAGGGCGCTTTAGACTTTGGAGTAACAAACAACTATTTTTTACCGTTATTTTTTGTATTTCATTAAATACTTTTAAAAGCTTAGACTTAAATTTTGAGCTCAAAATCTGAATTGTTGGGAGTGGTTAAGTAGCGCAAACTGAACTGTGATCAGGAATTGAAATTTGAACCCCCCCCCCCCCCCTGAACACAGTTCAGTTTCCGCTACTTAGCCACTCCCAACGATTCAGATTTTGAACTCAAAATTTAAGTTTAAGTCTAAACTTTTGAAAGCATTTAATGAAATACAAAAAATAACGGTAAAAAACAGTTGTTCGTTACTCCAAAGTCTAAAGCACCCTCTATCAGCATTTTTTGAACTTTACCTTTAAAATTTATTTTCAAGAAAATACTGACATAAAAAATAGTTTTAGCGAAAACCGCAAACGAATCGACAAATTTTTCCGTTTTTTATAATCATTTGAAAATTTGGACTCTAAACTTTAATGGCGCCTATCTCCTTCGGAAGACGTTTGGGACCCTTAGTTTCCTATTTAATATTGTTTGTCTTGATGTATACTATCACCCCTTAAAGTTTTGCCCAAGAGTTTAGATACACCCTGTATAGACTGAGTTGATAAGGACTTATAGTTTAAAGTAGATTCGAAAGCAATTCTAATTTTTTATACAACTAGCTGCCCCTGGCGACCTGTTTGGTTTTCTTTAAAATGTATAGTATCATTGTATCATGCTTTTTTTATTATTCATAATTCAATTTACTTGCTCAAATCTTCGCCAAATCAGAAGATTCTGATAGATAAATCAAGAACGCTGTACTTTTATGTCAGCACGGTGTAGGTGATAATGGCCAAATATCCAAAATTCCGCTGCATTTTTTCTTATTTCATTAATTTCATTTAAAATATAACCCTTTCATTCATTTTCTTTAAAATGCATAACTAATTTAAAACAGAAAAATTTTAAATCCAAGACTTTCACTTATTACAAAAGAATTAATTAAAAAAAACCCTGATAAATAACATAAACCAAGACATTTAATTTTAACATTAAAGCATTGTTTTAAGTTATCACGTGAAAAATAAAAAATGCTATTTGCGAGATTTGCACCTGGTTAACATAAAAGTACCAAGAACTCTTTGCGATCATGACAACATTTCATATATTTTTTGTTATTACGTATTTCATATTTCTTTACAAATGCAGCTTAAATCACTTAGTCATTTATGCTTCATGTCCATTTGCTTATCAATTGCAATATGTTAGATAACGCAGATTTTAAAACCTATTATCTTCCGTAATCGGGTCAATGGCCAATTGGCGTGTTTTAGCTAATAAGATTTGGTGCCATGGAATGTTTTTTTGTGAAAATCCTTTAATGATAGCTACATTTACATTAAGCTATATTGTTGCTAATATTCTTTTTGTTACACTTGAATCTTGGCAGTAGACTCGATTACGGAAGATTAGGTAATCAAATATCTTAGCTGAAATTCATCAATCTGATTTTATGTACTTAACAAATGCATATCAAATTACTGTTTTGAATGCATTTGGTCAATAAGAATGGTAAGTGTGTTTGGCAATTAACAATCATCATTTTGCATGATCTATCTTCTCGAGATGGATAACACATAAGTAGAAAATGAGTTGATCATTCGTTTTAAAATTTAATTAATTAAATATTTTTACAGATGCTGGATTTATTTGCATTTAACTTATATTAACCACTTGAGGGGCGATGGGATATATTTTATCTCACCTACGATTAATGAGATTTGCACCAGAAAAAATTTTATTAAATTTTACTTTTCTAAATTTGGTGGAAAAAAGTCGTAAACTTACTTTTCCTTATTATGCAATAAATCTTTTTGCGTATTCCGGTGTGAATTCGACATTTCAAAAACACAATTGCTTGGCCCTCAAAGGGTTAAGGAAAGATCGGCTATTTTTGAATTAGCCGGGAAAAGTGATAAATCCCCAAATATTGTTTCCCTTACCATCATTTACATTGCATTCATTTCATTTAAAACACACGGCTTTCATTTCAAATACATTCCTTTAAAAAAATGTATCATACACTTAACCCGGGAGAACTCGCTGCATGAGATTTTCTTTCACAGTCGTACTCTTTTAAGACTCTTATTTAAATCATTTTTCATTTTAATTAAAATTTCAAAATGTTTTACAATTATTTTACCTATTTTGTGAATAAAAGTACTAAGCCAACCAAAAAAAGTTGATATTATATGAATGTAAAGTAAAAGAAAAGCAATTGGGCATTCTCAATAGCGAGTTCTCCCGGGTTAAAATACATTGTTTTTGACTTACCTCAATTAAAACACAAAATAAAAAAATAACAGAAACAGAAACATTTTATCTCAGAATCAAAGCATTGTTTCTTACTTGCGCCCTCAAAAAATATGCAAAAAAAAAAAAATGCTAGCAGGTTTGATTTTCTAAACAAACTTATATACATATTATTTATTGATTGTCATTAAGAAAAATTCGTGGAACTCATTCCTTTCTGAAATAAATTTCATAAATAGCTATCAACATACAAACGGATATTGGATAAACCACAAAAATATTTCTCTAATAATATGCATACATTAGCATTAAATGTTTTTAAAGGCAACTAAGAAAACTGCAATAAATTTAAAAAGGCAAAATAACATCCTAAGGTAATTCGAAAATTAAACTAAAAATAGAATAATTGAATTTGCAAACTTAATAGCCATGTATTTCATCAAATGAAACTTATTTACGGATTTAGTAAAATATTTCTTTTTTTTTACTGTAACATAAATAAATGTTTATTAGAAATACCACACATTCTGGATATTACCACTGCATTTCAAAGGATTTTTTTTATCCTAAGATTTTTTGCATGATACAACATAAAAATACAATTTAAAGGTTTTCAGGAAATAGGCATACTTGCCTGTCTACTGATGAACTTTTTAGCTAATTTTATCAAAGATAATATAATTTATATGTTTTGCAGCCAAAATGTAATATATGGCTAAAGCAATGGAAGCAAAGCTTATCGGGAAAGAAAAATTAACTTCAAACTTGAAATGCTCGTATACTTAAATCCAAATTAATTTCTCTCTCTCTCTCTCTCTCTATATATATATATATATATATATAAATTATTTGAAAAGTTTCAAGAATTTAAAAAAGACAGAGTTTCAATAAAACAATACTAGTTATAAAATAGTTACAAAGTTTATTTTTGCACAAATACAAATAACACTTTATAAATAATAGTTTTAAAAAGTATTATTTTCTACATATTTTGAGTTAAGACTTTGTTACCTAAACAAAACACACAAAAAAAATAATAATTGAAAAAATAAATATTTAAATATATTTAACACCACTTTCCTGTTCTCCTCCCCCACCTGAGTCTGTTGCATCATGCAATTTTTCCACATTCTAATCCATGATTTTTCATGTATCTGCATCCTGAAAGAGGACAAAAAAAAAAAAGAATAAATTTTAAAAAATAGCAGGTTTATATTTTACAGCTTTCAAGAATTCTGTCTACAGTTAGTTTTTAAGGTGATCACAAATTACAACTTCTCCGTTAACAAAACTACCTTGATGTTAAGGGTGGAATTGCCGGGAGGTAATACAACTTAATAAAAACAATTAACCTTTAACTGATGTCACAGAAATTGTCACGTAACTAGTGTGAAGCGGTCTGTGAGACCACTGCAACGAAAGATGAATAAAAGGAACGATTAACTCATATGATTGTGTTTTTGTACTAAACTTTTTGCACAGGACTGTTATAATTAAAATTCACCCATTCAAAAGTCTCTGGTGATAGTACTAAAGTTCCAAACGGAACAAAATTTCGGTAGTGTTTGTAGTTAAACTGAAAAATGCAAGTTAAACTATAAAAAATGAAAAAGGCCGTGGTCTGAGAGACCGGTAACATCAGTTAAAGGTTAAATCGATTTTGCCGAGCAATAAGCCTTATCTTTCTAAGCGAACATTCAGGCAAACCAGACTTGACAGTAATGTGGGTTATGCTTCTGTCAAATTGTACAATACATAAGAATAAAGATTACTAAAAAAGACATAATTAACATAAACAATTTATTTTCTATATTGTTTAGACCCGAGAAGAACATATTAAGATAATTCATTCAGTTGGTTTGACATTTAATGTGAAATTTTTATCCCATGCGTTATCCCGTAAGGAATGAACGTATCAAAATTAAACGTAAAGTTTAATTAAACTTTTAGAGATTTCCATTTAAAATAATTTTACTTCTTAAAATATTTGTTTTTTCGAAGAGCAAACAAGATAAACCAGTAGAAATCAGAACATTTTTTAGTATAAAGTTTTAAATTCTTTAAACAGTCATCAAAGCATTACCAGCTTCTTTATTAAATATTTGAGAAAACGATTATGATTCTGCGTCGATAGGTACATCGAGCATCCGTCAACTCCTCCACTGAGCACTCACCAAGTAAAGTCAGTGTGTAACGAAAAAATACGATTTTCTCAAAAGTATGTGACTAGGATAATCGCTATAGTTTTCCTGTATGGCTTAAATAAACTTCTAGTACTATTTTTTCATAATTTTATTTACAGTACATTTGGTAATAGCGGGGAAGGAGGGGGGAGGACACATTTTTCCAGTACAGTGTTGAATTCAGACACTTCCCTCCGGGGGGGGGGGGGGGGATTGCACTTTTTGACCATTGAAAACACAAAATCGTAAATCTTCCGGGGGGGATCTCATTGTTCCGGAGGGAATGTCCCCCCGGGCCACCCCCTGAATTCGACACTGTTTTCGTCTATGTCTCTATAAATGTAATATCTAAATTACAACAAATACACTTTTGGTTTTCGTATTACAAGACCTTTCGAACGATACCCCACAGACTACACACACAAAAGAAAAAAAGAAAAGAAAAATAAGTAGCTTATTTCCCTAATTTTTTTCTAAAAATACTTGCGAATCGCTAATAATCAATAAGTATGTTGGTCAATAACCTTATAACTCTGCCAAGTTTGAAATTTCCATGTTCCGTAGTTTCGAAAAATTGACTATGCCAGACGGACAGAGAGACATACAAGTGACGTTTACAATTCTTCAGTTTTTACATTTTAAGTGCGGAAGCCAAAAAATTTAACTAAAATCAAAACTAGTTTATCTAGTCAGTTTGTCTAATTTATCTAGCAAAATTTCATCAGTTTAATCTAATTTATGTAGTCAAGTTAGATTAATCTAATTTTTCTACTTTAATCTAATCAGAGAGACAAACTAAACATTAACTAGTCAGTACCTAATCAGTACAAACGCAGAATAAAACTTTCAACCTCAGGTGAAAAGGATTTAAAAGATTTAAAAGGATTTAAAAATATTAAAATGCGAGCGAGATATCTGTAAATATCTCCCATATGATTAACATTAACTTGACCGTTTCTTCGAGTGACTAATGTAGGCTCTTAAGAAGTTACCTTTTATGAAAGATTGTTACCATAAAAAAAATAATAAATAAAAATACAGTTCAACACTTTTTTTACATGTAAAAGATAAAACAAAATAAAACATGTTCAATAAGAATACAAATAAACAATATTCAAATCTGACATTAATACTATAACATTGAGGTTTTGAAGTGGTTATTCAATGCATTTTAGTTATTAAACTTCAATTCATTACAAAAATACGCACCAATCAATATTAGTAAAAATTTTTACGGCAGGCCTCGAAATTGAAAAATCCACGAACAGGGACGCTATTTCAAAATTATCGTTGATTAAAACCTTCTTTTTTTTAAAAACTTTATGCAAATTTATGTCTAATCATACAAAGACAATTTAAAAACTGCATTCAAAATTCTAAATAATAAAAAAAAGTTATAGGCAGCGCAATAAAAGCCATGTGTATAAAATTGTAATAATATGTTTTAATAATTTCACAAATCACTAACCGGAACAATATTTGTCATAATTTCACGAACCGGAATATTGTTTCGATTTGCTCCGGTACATGCCTGATTTGCGGACGTGAAAAACTAAAAATTTAAAAATACTGATATTTAAAAGTTTTACAAAAATTTGGAAATAAAAAGATTTATACACATCCGATTAAGAAGCAGTTACATCAAAAGGAAAGGGAAATTGTTAAATAATTAAATAAAACGGACGTCGGTAGGAAATACTTTTAATAATTTCAATAAAAATTAGAAAAAAGCGGTACATTAGAAATCCAGGTTGATAAGCATAGAGCCAACTAAAAAACAGTTTAAAATTATACTTAATATTTAAATAGAGAAAAAAAGTTAATGTTAATGAAAAATTAATTTAAAGTTTAAAATAATACACTCGAACGCAATGTTGAATTCAGGGGGTGATCAGGAGGGGACATTCCCCCCGGAACATTGAAATGTCGTCCCGGAAGGTTTGAATTTTTATGCTTTTTAATGGACAAAAGTGCAATTTCCACCTCGGAATGTCCCCCCCCCCCTCCAGGGGCGTAGCTGCAAAAATTTTTACGGCGGGGGGGGGGGGGGGAGTTAAAAATTTTCCCAACATGAAAAAAAAATGATCTATTTTCCAGCTAAAATAATATGTTCAATGTGTCTTTAACGATAATGATACTTATATGCAAAAAAAAAAAAATCTTTCCTCAAAAAAAAATGCTGAAACTAAAAACATAAAAATTATAATTATTGGTTCATTTACTGAAAGTTTTTGTCTTCAATTGTGTACGAGTCATAATTGTACTTTATAGAAAATAGCCTCATATTTTTAGATTTTTGAGAAAGGAACAAAGTTTTGGAGGAAAGGTATTACAGACACTGTTGATGGACAACAGTAGAGAAATTCATGCCTGGTAGATGTATGATATTTTCGTTACACAGAGAAACAGAATGAGAAATTGAGTCTGGCTGCTTTTGTATTTCTTTTGAAAGTTTAACTATTTTACTATTACAGAACTCAGAAAGATCGTCTGCAAAACAATAAATAATTCTTTTTTTTTTTTTTTTTTTACTTAAAAAAAAAGAATAAGTGTTTCAAAAATCTATACTTTCCTCACTCTAAGCTCAAATTTCCCAAGTTCACATATATTGGGGGGGGGGGGGGGGTCTCCCACCATAACCCCTATCGCGACCCCTTCCCCTCACCCCCTCCACCTCATCCCGGAGCAACAGAAATCTCTCCCGGAGATAAACGTTTGAATTCAACACTGCTCCAGCAGCGTGAAAGGCAACAACAACAATAAAAAAAAAGCAAACGAAATCTTAAACTCCCTATAAAGTTCAGAAAAATTTATTAAAAAATATTTAACATGACCCAAAGCATAACTATTGAAAAACGTAGGCATTACTTAGAAAATCAACATAACTTTTAATTTATTAGAATTTTTGTTATGAAATAAGTTGTAGATTATAAAGAAATGTTACTTTAGAGAAAATAACCACATTTGAATAATTAAAATAAGAAATACCTTTATTTCTGGGTTCCTTTATTTGAACGATAATCAATGATCCGCTAATCACGAGATTCAATAACGATGTGTCTTTTTCTTTTGACTCTGAGCTCTGAATTTCCAGTCATACGCTGTTATCTATTCTGCTCTCAACAAAGGGAATTTTCGCTGACGTCGTTGAAATATGACAGTGCTGCAGCAGTTTTACTGCAAAATGGCATTGCAAGGGAGAGATCGATTTTGTTTCATCTGCCTTGCAGTACTTTTGAGTGAAAATTGTTGTGTCAAGTTTGTCAAGACAAGGAAATATCGAGAAAAAATCAAACTTACTGCAAACGTGCATGCTATCTGGGAGAAAGTATGCAAATGTCAAATGGGGAAGAAGAAGAACACGTATGCAAAATTTCGACACGATTCAGGCATAAAAACCACTGAACGGTGAGTCAAGTGTAAGTCGCTGTAGTAATGAATCGGAAGATGGTGCCCTTCACGAATAAGGAAAAGGCTGAGATGCATTTAATTTACGGAGCGGCAGATGGAAATGGTGGGCACAACGAATGTACGGAGAGCGATTTCCCAACAGGCGGTTGCCTAACCGCAAAACTTTCGAGCGCTTGCACAGACAGTTGTGTGAGACGGGATCATTTCTCGCTTCCCGGTCGAATGCAGGTCGTGCAAAAAAGGACGAATCAGTAGTTGTTGCAGAAGCCATTCTGGATGTAGTAGCGGCGCAGCCAAGTACAAGTACACGAACAGTGGCTAGGCAGGTGGATACCTCACAGGCCATGACTTGGAGGGTACTGAAGGATGAACATTTGCTCCCGTTTCATGTGCAACGAGTCCAGAAACTGTCTCCAGGGGATTATCCAAATCGTATTGAATTCGCCCGCTGGTTTCTGCAGCAGAACGCGCTAAATCCACATTTTGGACGAACTGTGCTTTTCACCGATGAATGTACCTTCACACGTGAAGGTACATTTAACACACACAATGCACATGTATGGGCGGATGTCAATCCACATGCTACGTATCCACATGCTCATCAGAGACGCTTTTCCATCAATGTTTGGGCAGGAATCCTCGGAGACCACCTAATCGGACCGTACCTTCTTCCTGAACGCCTCAACGGTAAAACATACCTCACATTTCTGCAACATGTGCTGCCAGACCTGTTAAACGTTGTTCCTCCACGCATCCGGCGGGTCATGTGGTTCCAGCACGATGGAGCGCCAGCCCATTACGTACGAGACGTCCGCAACTATCTGGACATCACATTTCCGAACAGATGGATTGGTCGAGGTGGTCCTGTTGCTTGGCCTGCTCGCTCGCCAGATCTTTCACCCCTCGATTTCTTTTTTTGGGGACGATTGAAGGCTCTTATGTATGAGACACCCACTGAATCCCCCGAGGAACTGGTCGCCAGACTTTCCGCCGCTGTAGGGGAAGTGCTCGAAAAGCCTGATGTTTTCGCGAATGTTCGCCGTTCCATTCTTCGCCGTTGTTCTGCGTGCATAACCTCTGGTGGTCACAATTTTGAACATTTATTGTAATTACATGTTAATAAATATGCTTTGGTAACATAATCCTAATTTGTGTCTTTTTACCTCGTATCACAGCACACAATGTGTGGACATGGTAAACTGAACTGTGCTCAGGAGTAGAAATTTCAAACCCCTCTCCCCAGAAACTTAACCACGTCTAACGATTCAGATTTTGGGCTGAAAATTTAAGTCTAAGCTTTAGAAAGCATTTAATGAGACACAAAAAATAACGGTATAAAATAGTTGTTCGTTACTCCAAAGTCTAAAGCGCCCTCTATCGGAATTTTTTGAAAATTTTCTTTAAAATTTATTTTCAAGAAAATACTGACATAAAGAATAATTTTAGCAAAACGCGGCATTAGTTAGAGCCTAATCTACGACACAAAGATCGGGAATAACTGATTTTTGTTCTGGGGGGAGAAGGGTTTCAAATTTCAAATTTCAGTTTACGCTACTTAACTACTCGTTAGGACTCAGATTTTTAGATCAAAATTTAAGTTTAAGTCTAAGCTTTCGAAATCATTTAAAGAAATACAAAAAATAACGTTAAAAAATAGTTGTTTGTTACTCCAAAGTCTAAAGCGCCCCCTATCGGCATTTTTTGAAATTGAACTTTAAAATTTTATTTCAAGAAAATACTGGCATAAAGAAAATTTTTTGCAAAAACCGCAAACGAATCGACCAATTTTTCCATGTTTTATAATCATTTGAAATTTCGGACCCTAAACTTTAATGCCCCCTATCTCCTTGGGAATACGTCTGGGACCCTTAGTCTCCTATTTAATATTATTTGTCTTTAAGTGTACTATAACCCCTTAAAGTTCTGCCCATCTTTTATGAATCACCCTGTATATACATTTGGCTTCTCAATTTAATTTTCGTTAAGTTCAATGTTCATTATGCTAAATACTCTCTTACAGTTCACGGAATGTTGTGGTAAGATTGCGGTAAACTGTACTGTGTTGTATGTTTTATAGGATAAAGCTGCTGCAGGTCGTTTCTTCGATTGAAATCTATGGTATCGCCCAAATTCTTAGTTCCGCAAGGAGAACTCAAATAATGCGAATAAGAGTGTCGCTTGTACTGAACGCACACATAAAGAAAAATAAAGCGCAAAAATTTAGCACTCGCAATTTGGCGAATTTATTCGTCCATTTACTCGCCAAATGAAGCGTTTTGTCGCAATTTGGCGCAATGGCGAACGACAACGAGAACCCTGTCTGTAAGATATCGGCTATTCTATCCTAAGAAAAGGGAAATTTTTCGTACGAATTATATGATACACTATCAACAAAAACAAGAATTGGTAATCCCAATGTGTGAAAGTAGAATCATAATTAAAACAACACGCAAACTACATAGATAATTAAAAATACGTTTAATTATTATATCAAAACATAACTTTATAATCATTGAGATTTCTGGCACTGTTTTCTTTTTTTTAGCGACGAGAGCATCTATATTAGGGTTAAAACTGGTTAATTTTAACCGTAAGACTGTTCTGAAATCCAAAAGGGCAACTTTATGGCATGGGCATAAACTTTTAGCTATTTTTGTTCGGAAATGCATAATGCGTGAAACTAGCAGGTGTTGTTGTTCAGAAACTATGTAATCAAATTGTGTTTCCCGTTTTTTTTTTTTTTTTTTGTAAACGCAATAGATTTTTCAGAAAATAGTGTCAAAGTGGTCGTTTAGAACCGAATTTCTGTACAAAAGAAGAATAACCACTCAAGGAAGGGTGAAAAACGTGTTTGTCATCTTATCAAAATCGCTTATAACTCATTAGGTAATTTATTGATTAAAAAAAATGGAAAAATGGCTAGTATAGGCCCTGAATATCGCACGGGCACCCGGGGCCCGTGCCTTGGACGAAAATTTTCTGAGGGACACGAAATTTATCATAATTTCATCTAAATTTCTATTAAAAAACCATAATTGTAAAGAAAATGCGATATTGGAGATATTAATGCGATAAAATGACAAAAATATTTCTCAATATATGGTTAAAAGCACATTTTAATAAATAATAGAAGAAATATTTTTATTAATGGAACCGTTTTTCAATTTGGCTTAGAAGTGTTATTATCCCGGGGTCTGCCATCTTGGATTTTTTTCTTGCATGAAAACTTTCTCGCCAAGTAGTAATGTCGCCAATGGTTAAATATTGTTGATAGGTTAATATAATATTGAAAAAAAAATGGAATATAATGATTATAACTATTAATAAAAAAATAATTTTTAATTCAAGCCAAGAAAAAAATCCAAGATGGTGGACCCCGGGATAATAATACATCTGTTCCTTCAATTTTCCGGAAAACATAATTTTTTGGGTTGGCACTTTTCGAATAAGTGTTTAAGATCAATAAATCAGTGAATCTAAGGGGGCACGAAAAATTGAAAGTGCCCTGGACACAGAAACTTGATAGTCAGGTCCTGAAAAATCAAGATTAAATAGATTTTCTTCGACCGGCTTCGAATAAAATTATAAATTTACTTTAATAAAATTATTTTATTAAATAAAAATAAAAATAAAATATTTAAATACAAGGGTTGGTTCGCTGATAAAAAAAAAAAAAAAAAAAAAAAAAAAAAAAAAAAAATCGCATTAAAGATGCGTTTAAATAGCTTACTTTAGAAAACTTTTGCTCTGTCTTTAGATTAAAAATTTTGTTTGTGTATTTATTTTAATTTATTTTATTAAAACACGATAGTAAGACTCTTCTTCACATTTATAGAAAGTTAATACTTTTGTCAACTGGAAAGATCATTTCTTTAACCAGTTCATAGATAGCAGCACTGAACAATATATTTTCCAAAGTACCTTTCCCGCCTAATGAATAGAAATAATGAAAATAAAAGATTATTAAAAATACATTTGGAAGTAAAACCATCCGCAGTTTCATTTTTGTATATATTTTAAGAAAAGTCTTTAAAAGTTATTCCAAATGATTAATTACCATTATACAACTCGACATACAGCAGGCACGTTTTATTAAATCAGCTGCCAAGAAAAGTAAGGATTAGTACACCACTTTACGTAAATATTTATCTTATTACAATTGGTTTCTACTAATTCGAAGTTGCAAAAATTTCATTATTTTATTTATTTATTTATTTTTAATGTATGTGATTTTAAAGAAAATACAAGTAATGAGTAATAAGTACATTAGTGAATCGTATTATACTAAATTTCTTAAATGAAAGCTTTGTTTAGTGTTTACTACATTTTCGTACGTGTATAATTGCGGTATTTTTTCTTTCTTTCTTTTCTGTTTCTTTCTTTTTTTTTTTCAAAACTTGCAGAATTATACAAATAGTGAACACTGTGCATTGCATGACTGCATTATGTTTGTAATTAGTTAATTTATACTCATCATTTCTTTATGATTTTTAATTAGTTTATTTAAGTTTAAGTGTTTAGACGAGTATTTATTTTCATATATAGCCAATAGATGGCAGTGAAAGAAAATCTACTATTTGAAATCTTTTATAAACGTAGTTGTTCCATGAGATTCCAACGTATATTTTTATTTCATGCATTGACTGCTAAATAAAAATTGAAAAATAAAATTACTGCCAGGATAAGTAAGTTCTTACTGTATACAAACTTTTCTACTCATTAATTTCTGTGATTAAAGCTCTGTGTTTTTTCTTTCGTTCTCATTGTTGTCACAATAGGGAAAATCTCCAATTTGTACAGGTTTCAACTAAATTCTGACCTTTTTTTAGGTGTGTTCGTAATTACATAAATATGTAGCACCTACAGGGCCCGACTTACGCAGGGGCTTGCGGGGCAGGGCCCCGGGCCCGCCTTCTTAAAGGGCCTCCCAAGAAAATAATCAGGATTTTCCTTAAAAGGTGCCAAATGATTCAAATAGCCAAAAGTGACCAAAATTCATATATTTTCAAACAATTAGGAAGTGCGATTCCCCTTCCCCTCTCTTCTTCCAGTTCCCCCTGCACCCATGCAAAAAACAAACAACATGATTAGAAAACTAATGATTAAAATTTTATCATTACAACTTAGTATTCTATTGTTTTCAAAAGAAATGCTTCGTTAACCTTTTCCTCGCAATGTGGCAAGTTAAAACCATTAATTATGATCAATTTGGGGCATTTTCTTTTAGACATCTTATAACGTAAGTAGATAAGCAAAGTAAAAGTTTACAAAAAAATACTCATGTCAACCAATCTATCATTTTTTTCTACTATTATCCTACTAGTATTTTTTCAAAGTTGTGACCATCATTTTGTGATACCCTGTTTACAGATGTGAGCAGTACCGGGTACAAAATTTATGCATACATACAATATGTACGAAGTTTAGTACTAACCACTTCCACATTATTCCAAAAGAATTCTACAGCTATATAGAAAAGCCCCCCCCCCCCAGAATGATGCTTGCCCCAGGGCCCCCCATAGCCCGGGCCCTGAGCACCTATAGTCGTCGTTCTGTCCGTCCGTCAGTCTGTCTGTCCGCATATAACAGCGCAAAAACTGCCCAACCGAATCGTTTGAAATTGAAAGTATATAATTATTGCATAATTTTGTCAAGTCTTTTCAAATGTTATGAAAATCGGATGTATAGTTTAATTACAGGGACAGTCAAAAGTTTACCGTTACATTACGGCCAATGGGAAAAAATTATTTCAAGTGCATTTTAATGATGTTACAGCTTTTTGAAAATGAATGAAATTGACATGCGTTTATGAAGTGCACTAAAATATACATTCAGTACAATATGCAGTGCAAAAAATATTTATAAAACTAGTTATAGTACGAACGCACCTCATTTCTCACATTTGACGTGCAATTTCCAAGTTGTTGTAACTTATAGTATACAATTTCCAGAAAAATAATATAGAACACGACATTTCATTAATTTGCTTAAATATTCATTTTCCATTAAGGAATTAACTAGTAATTTATGCGTCTGAAAATGTATTTTTCTCTCCTTTGGTTTAATTGTTTAACTAATAAACTTTTTTTCCAATTCGCGAACTAACATAAGTTGAAATAACGCAGAAATTTAATTTAATTAATTCTGCTGAACAACGCAATTTATATTTCAATAGCCAATGAAATTATTTTTATAGCTTGTAAATGAAGTACTTGAAAAAAATTAACCTTTTATTGTTACTTTAATTTAATGAAGGTTTTTTTTTCTTTCTTTCTTTCTTAAGTGTATTCTATTGTATGACAACTTTTTGCATGGGTTCTTTTAATTAAAAATTATTTTAAAATGTTTCATCTAAAAAAAATCACACTCTTTTTACAATGATAAACAGTTTTAAGGGAAAATTTCTTTATTGTAAAATTATTTGATGCAGTTGTCCGATCATAGTGTTTTAATAAAGAGCACTTAATTTTTTTTTTTGTCGAGAAGGTAAAAAATTACTTAAATCCTAGAACTGATCTAATTGTGACACTTCAGTGTAATCTTTGTTGACCTAGTTGTGATCAGGGCCGGCTCAAGGGGAGTGCGAAGTGTGCACGGGGCGCCTTGCCGAAGGGGCGGCCACCAGAGGAAAGGACAACCACAAGAGCACCGATTAAAACGATTATATGTACAGTCGTGGAAGAAAAAAAAAAGTAACCCCCTCCCCACACACACACACTAACTCCTCGACAAATTATCGTAGAAGAAAGTGACTGGTACCGAACTATTGCAAATAAAATCTACTTTTAAATGGTGTATATAAAATTTGCTTAGGGGACCATCTACATATTAAAACAAACCCAAACTTCATTTTTTTCAATGGCAATACCCAATTTTAACAAGATATTTCAAATCGTCGGTTCAAATTATGCCTAGACACCAAATTTCAAGTCCTTTGAATTAATAATGAATGAATAAGCCTTTGAATTATAAACATTCAAAATTTAGTGCTTCTAATGTTAAGTTACATTTTCATATTTTTATTCATATCGCCTGAAATTATACTAGGCCCCACCAGTGGCTGAGAGGTTCTGCTCTCGAAGCTGGTAGACGGGAGGTGCTGGGTTCGATCCCAATCGCGCCCGTCGGCCTAATCGTTCGGAGTTTTCGTGGTTTTCTTCGAACCTTGGATTTCCAAGCGTTAATACGGGTTAGGTTCCCTTAGAAAGACCCCCACGAAGGGCACGCCCCCTGGGCCTATATCCCTCGTGCAGGTAATTGGCCGTCATAAATACAACCAACCAACCTAATGTGCTAATTTTTTGTGTAGCAATAATACTAAAATACCCAAACATAAATACATTGAATATGCAATTTTTAAAATTTTATGATATAAATTATGAATTATGAAATTAATATTCGAAAAAAATTATGAATTGCAACCTACAATTTTTTTTTATGCATCTTGATTTATTAAGTTCTGCTTTATCGAAATCCAAAATTTCACATTTTTTTTTTTCCAAGTAGTCAACAAATTATACTTAAAAAACGGCAAAATGATAGTTTAAGGGGCCGGTCTATGATAGAAGTGGCTGGATATTTTGAAATGTCTTATGGTATCCTGTAATCTAGCGGTCTTCAAGGCACTTAAGATGCCTTGATCAAGAAGGAGGCTCTCTTGGTCAACAATCGAGTATCGAACTTCAATTTGGATACAGCCTTAAAGTACGCTCGTTTTAAAACAATTAATTTCTCGGTAACTTATCGTCCGAATTGCATAAAAAATTTGTTTTTAGGCTAATTGAAGGGTGTAGAGTTCATTTATGCAGTCAGAAATGTGCACTGCTATTGTAAAAAATCAAAGTTATGGTTCGTTTTAATATGTAGATGGCCCCCTAAGAAAATTTTATATACATCATTTAAAAGTAGACTTTATTACCAATCGTGTGGTACCAGTAACTTTCTCTAGGATAATTTTTTACAGAGTTCGTAAGGGGTGTTTACTTTTTTTTTCCACGACTGTACAAGTACATACATATAAATAGCTATCAGCCCCTTCCCCTCCCCAAGCGTTCGCGAATTTCTGTTACACATGACAAATTTACAAACTTAGGTTGGCAAATTTGTTTCAACACTTATAAAAAGAAAAAAAAAACTATAATACACGTTCTATATCTGATAGAATTGGCAAAAGTTACAAATATAATTGGGAATATTATTAAGCTTTTTACAAATAAGATCTATATTACATTCTCTAATTGCGGTAACTTGGCAAAATTATAAAAGAAGTTGGCAAACGTCGAGAACTATTTATTTTTGCTTCTCAATGAGTTGGCAAATACTGAAATTTGTCTTGGCAATTTAAGGTGCTCTCCTCCTCTCCCCCCCCCCCCCCCCCCCCCCAATAAAAAGCCTTAACGATGGCCCTGATAGGTACATATGTATATATTTGCATTTTCTACTGCTAGGCTCAGGATTGCAAAAACAGCCGGCTAAAATTAAAATAAGCCACGCAGGTGACTTTTATTGGTTTTAACCGGCTTTTTATTTTTGGCCAAAATTGGCTTACATTAAAGCATTTTAATTATAAACTACACATTTTTATGTGTTTTTTAATTAGTTTTAAAGACATTTAATTGAGGTTGAATTCAATATAACCCTATTTCTCAATAATAAAGACATTAATATTGGAATAAAAGGCCATACTAATTGTTTTCTCTAGTTTATACTGACCTTAACACCCCTCCCTTTTTTTTTTTTTTTTTTTTTTTTGCTGCTTTATATATCTAAAAAAGACAATGCTTGCTTAGTTACATATTTTGTTGCTTAACTAATTTTAAGGGCTAGTAATATACAAGTCTTATTTTATTTCTCATAAACATTTATTTAAAATCACACATAGTCATTTAATAAAAGCACCATTTCTCTCTATTAGAATAGTATTATGAATAAAGATGTGAATTTTCCGGAAGTTTTGAAGTGGTGGAAAAAAACCGGGTTTTTTACAGAAAAATTGATTTCTCACAAAATGTTTCTCAAAAATAAATTATATTTTCTTAAAAAATATAAAAAATTTCTTAAAAAATATAAATATCATGATTTTTAAATATTTATGCAGACTAAAAAAAAAATGATTTTCCCTTTACATGAATATATTATTAAAAAAGAAGGGGGGGGGGGGGGGAGGCCAGCTTTTAAAAGTTATCCTTTCAGTCTCAGGATTCTGACAGTAGCTTTTCTTGCTTAATTTAACACCAATGTCTGTAATGTATCATGTGTCTGTTGAAATGATTTTGCAGTAGCATTTGTTTAATTATATCAGTAGAACTAATTTTAAAAATAACAAGGAAAAAATATTAAGTTTTAACCAATATCACTACAGTTTGAAAGCAATTTTAAACTGTATTGTATATCCCATCTACATAGTAGTGGTTGTCAAATATATAAAGGATGCCAGTTTAAAAGAAACAAATTATTATAGTTCTGGTATTCTTATTAAATACTATTATAATTTTCCAATCTTCCATTATTTAAAAATTAGTATTATTTTACAATATTACATTTTATAATGATTTTATAGACAAAATTCAAAACTACAAACTTGAAAAAAACAACTTAAATTTCAGTCAATATCACTGCAGTCTGACAGCAATTTTAAACTGTATTGTACATCCCATTTACATAGTACTGGTTTTCAAATATATAAAGGATACCAGTTTAAAAGAACAAATTATTGTAGTTCTGGTATTATTATAAAGAAATTATTATTATCATTTTCAAATCTTCCATTGTTTAAAAATTAGTATTATTTTACAATATTACATTTCCCTCCCCCCCCCCCCTCCTCCTTACAGTTATAATTTTCATTTCCTGTATGTTTAGTTTTGATACGGCTTTCCAGTCTAAACCCAAACTATGCTTTAGTAAGTTTTAGATTCTTAATATTGAAAGTGGTTTTTTTTTTTTTTTCTCTCTCTTCACGAAACTTTTAAAACAAGTGGATTTTTCCATGTTAAAAAATTGTTTTCAACTAGATTTTTCACAGAGATTTGCTTACAATTTCTTTGCAAAATTTGTACGGATTTATATTTTTTAAAAATACATTTTAGACAACTCTAAGAACCTATATTTCCGGTAAAGATCATTTCAACTGCATGTTATTGTCAAAAGAAATTTTTCTGACAATAGTGAAAAATTACCGCTATGCAAAAAAATAAAAATAAATGTATGTTTCAAATTTTATGTTAAATTTTCCACCTTACCATTTTCATTAATTGGTATAATATTGAAATAATTTTTCACTTGAATTTTTATTTTTATCAAGAGAAGTTGCATTTAATTATCTTACCAGGGATTTGCTTGGATTTTTTTTCACACAATCATGTTTTTGCGAAATTGTAAATGTTTGTAAAAACTTGTAAAAAAAATGGGAATGAAATGTAAAAAATTTAATCGAAATTTTGTAAATCAGAAATTATCACATTTTATTCTTATTTAAACATTGAGATGGTCCTTTGTACATGTATGCAGCTAGATAGATAATAGATTCATTGGTGATTGCAGCAACAGGTTTATACAATAGGTTTTTTTTTTTTTTTTTTTTTTTTTTTTTTTTAATTCTAAAATCATTAAATTTCTGAAGGATTTATTTTGGAGATGGGAAAAAATTTCTGAAATGTCAATTTTTAAGAGAACGAATTTTGTTTTAAGGCGAAAAAACTGTGAAGGATCCTTTAAGGGACTCAAGTTCTTTCTAAAGAGATCCCTGATTACAGATAAGATTTTCCATGTTAAGGTTTTCATGAGGGACACTAAATATGAAAAAAAAAATATAAATAAAAGTATCAGAATATAGCAATTATAAAATTTTGACCACATTATTTTATAAATGAAATTTCAATTTTCCCAATTTGGAAAAATTGAAAAATAGCACTTCGGAAAAAAAAACCGGTTTTTTTCCCCAAAGTTTTCGGGATTTTTTTCGTGCATTCCCATCTCTAATTATGAATAACATATGCATTAATTTATGCATGAATATGCACTCTTTTAAATAGCATCAAACTTTTCAAAATTGTAATTCAACAAGTTTTATTTGTGGAATTTTTTTAAAATTGTTCTCTTTATTTTATGCACTCACATGCATACTAAAATTTCCTCAATTGTTATATCCTTTCTAATTTCTCTTTCAACATTGCTCATTCTGTGATTTTAATCTGTTTGTATGGACATATCTGGAATAAGTTACATAACAACTTAGTAGCAGAAAAAACTTTTTACACACATCACTTTTATAAGTTATCAGAATATCGACTGCTTATTACTGGGTGTTCGCAAGTATCATATAAGATAATTTCAGTTATTAAATGCATATAAGCTATTTAGTTGTAGTCAGTTTTGTTTCTGCTCTCGAAGCTGGTAGACGGGAGGTGCTGGTTTCGATCCCAATCGCGCCCGTCGGCCTAATCTTTCGGAGTTTTCGTGGTTTTCTTCGAACCTTGGTTTTCCAAGCGCAAATACGGGTTAGGTTCCCTTAGAAAGACCCCCACGTAGGGCACTCCTCCCACCTTAGGGCGTTAGGGCCTACATCCCTCGTGATGATAATTGGCCGTCATAAATATAACCAACCAACCAGTATGTAAGAATGTTTCTATTTTGATGTGTGACATTTTCTTATTGTTTCATATAATCTTTAAAATGTGTGGTATGTGTAGAGCTATATAATAAAGAATTCTAAACCATAACTTACAGTCTAATTTAATGTATTCTTCTGAATATATATATATACAGGGTGTTTCTAAACTCATGGTACATACGCTAGGGGGTGATAGAACACATCAAGACGAGTAATAGTGAATAGGAAACCAAGGGTCCCAAACGTCTTCCAAAGGAGATAGACGCCTTTAAAGTTTAGGCGCCAAAATTTCAAATGATTATAAAAAACGGAAAAATTGGTCGATTTGTTTGCGGTTTTCACTAAAACTATTCTTTATGTCAGTATTTTCTTGAAAATAAATTTTAAAGATACAGTTCAAAAAATGCCGATAGAGGGCGCTTTAGACTTTGAAGTAACCAACAACCATTTTTTACCGTTATTTTTTGTATCTCATTACATGCTTTCCAAAGCTTAGACTTAAACTTAAATTTTGAGCTCAAAATCTGAATCGTTGGGAGTGGTTAAGTAGCGCAAACTGAACTGTAGTCAGGAGTTAAAATTTCAAACGATTATAAAAAACGAAAAAATTGGTCGATTCGTTTGCGGTTTTCACTAAAACTATTCTTTATGTCAGTATTGTTTTGAAAATAAATTTTAAAGATAAAGTTAAAAAATACCGATAGAGGGCGCTTTAGACTTTGGAGTAACGAAAAACTATTTTTTACCGTTATTTTTTGTATCTCATTACATACTTTCATAAGCTTAGAATTAAACTTAAATTTTGAGCTCAAAATCTAAATCGCTGGGAGTGGTTAAGTAGCACAAATCGAACTGTGTTCAGGAGGGGGGTTCAAATTTCAACTCATGAACACAGTTCAGTTTGCGCTACTTAACCACTCCCACCGATTCAGATTTTGAGCTCAAAATTTAAGTCTAAGCTTTTGAAAGCATGTAATGAGATACAAAAAATAACGGTAAAAAATAGTTGTTCGTTACTCCAAAGTCTAAAGTGCCCTCTATCAGTATTTTTTAAACTGTATCTTTAAAATTTATTTTCAAGAAAATACTGACATAAAGAATAGTTTTAGTGAAAACCGCAAACAAATCGACCAATTTTTCCGTTTTTTATAATCATTTGAAATTTTGGTGCCTAAACTTTAAAGGCGCCTATCTCCTACGGAAGACGTTTGGGACCCTTGGTTTCCTATTCACTATTACTCGTCTTGATGTGTTCTATCACTCCCTAGCGTATGTACCATGAGTTTAGAAACACCCTGTATATATTTTCAGACATAATACCTTCACAGTTGCATTCTAAATTATAATATAATTAATATTATAGTTATAGAGGACTTATTTATTTGGCAAAATTTAATAGAAGTTTATATTTTGTTAGTGGATATTTATAAGCGTATTAAAAATAAATTAATCCAAATTTAATATGAATTATCTATTAACCACCTTTAAACAATAACAGCCGGCTTTTTTTAAGTGTTTAAAACGAAAAACGTTGTGTTTAAAACAGAATTCAAGGGTGCTGAATTTTCGCTAGCAGCTTCTGTTCTTTATTATCTGAGAAGAATAGAAATGCCTTTGAGGCCGTTCTCAAATACAAAGGATCTACTTTCTGACACATTTTTTAATTCAATTTTGTTTGAAAATGCATGATATTGGCAAGTGTTATTATTCAAAAACTATGTAATCCAAAGACACTTTCCATTTTTTGGTAATCGCAAAAAATCTTTTAGAAAATGCCATCAAATTTGGGATTTTGAACCAAATTTCCGAACGCAACACCGCGAGAAAGCAGAAAAACCGGTCGTCACGTGATCACAATTATTTACAACTCTATAAATAATTTATTTATCAAAAAATGAAAAACTCATTTCCAAATCGCTCCAATAGTCATCCCTGCCAATTTTATGTCTTTACGTTTAAAAATGTATCAGAAATTTCGCGTTTGTTGAGCAGTGAACTTGAGAAAAGGCTACGTCACTCACGCGAAAACACCCGCTCGCTAATGTTAATCCAGGAGAAATTCTTTTAAGTATCTCGTTTGCATTTCAATAGTTTTATTTTATTTTTATTTTTCCCATTGGATAGCTGAGATTGAACTGTACAAAAGCCGTTTCATACTTCTTCGATTTTTTTTTCTTTATGAGGATACTTTCATTTCAAAACAGGTCCCTAAAGGGAACGTATTCAAAAAAATAAAAGTAACTGTAAACAAAATCGAAAAAATAAAAAATGGCCTTTGTAGAGATCGACCTTAAATATCCAATTCAGGAAAAAAAACCAATTAAAAATGTTGAAATGCGAACGAGATATTTAAAAAAAATATTCTTCCACAGGAAAGACATTTTTAATGCTCAGACTGCTTCGTCATCTTGGAAAGAGAAACTAAACACGTGACAGTCGCAGAGAAAACCTCCGAAATTTTTCAGTTGGACGCAGAAAAACTATTGTGAATTTCGTCAATCTGTCGGAAGAAAAAACTGTGATATTTGCCGATTGATCGCGAAATTTGTCGGTTCGATCGCGAGACTTAATCGTCTTTTCAAAAAGGAAAATTCTGGGAAAATGTTGTTCTTGTTTTTTTTTTTTTTTTTTTTTTTTTTTTTTTTTTTTTTTTTTTGGAAGGGGGGGGGGGGGCTTCCCGCCCATGATATCCTTTTGGGCGGCATTTAAAATTGTTGGGCACGAATCCCGCCATCCCACCTCGAAATTTAAGCCCTTTAGTTATTCATTTAGAAGCTTTTTGTCTCATTAATAAATGTTTGAAAATGTCTTCTTATTGTAACAATTATCTTATTATTCATCTGCTTTCTGTACATTGCTCCTTGTCTTGGTACCAAATATTTGAAAATCTCCGTTTTATTTCCAATATGACGTCATAAAAACGATTTTTTTAATTCTTACAAAAAAAAAAAAACATAAATAAATAATAATAATAATTTCATTTTTTTCACGCGGAAATCGCATAAAAAGTTTAAATTTTACGGGAAATATGTCCATTCATTTTCAATGAAAATAACGAAGTTTTGAATTATTTTCAAAAATATTTAAATAAAGTAAAATAAACATAGCCTTATCTTACTTTCTGGGTTATAATACACCTCTATGTAAAGACATTTAATTTAGTCATCCATTTTGTCCCTGACGTCAGCCAAACATTTTAACGCTTTCAAATTTACAATTTTATTAAAATTAGGATAGACTAAAAAATTTTGTGGCATCAGGGGCAAAACGGTGGAAAGAAGTAAAAAAAAAAAAAAAAAAAAAAAGTTATAAGATTCATAGGTTTCACTGTGTTAAATTAACATTAAGAAATAACACTGAAAATAAATAAGTAATACTTAAACGTATATCTGTAATATATAATTACACGTATAAGTTTAATATACATAAAAATAATATATATTTATGTAACCATTAACATATATAACGTTTATTAAATAAATATCTGTTTATAATTATATAAAAACCCTGTTTTTCCGCCGTCTTGAAATATGTCAGCAAAATTTTAAAAGGGCCATATACCAATTACTTTATCTGGTTTAACCGTTATCTGTTTGTTTTTTTATCCGTTTTTTACCTTTAATCAACTTTTTTTTTCACTTTTTACTGCTTTATATAATTAAAGAGTACAATGATTTCTTAGTTATATGTTTTATTATTTAACTAATTTTAAGAGCTATAAATATATAGAAGTCTTATCTTATTTCTCATACTGCCCCCTACGAGCTACGCTCCCCATTCCCCGTTCAGAACACCGCAGACTCTAAACACACGCTAATTTGATCGGCTTTTTAAAGATTACTGAAGGTTGGATTATAAATAAAAACTAGTGGTGATTTCCCTGTAAACGGTTTTCCATTCATTTCCCTTTGAAAGGGGGGAATTTAAAGCTGAAGCAGCTGCTGTTAAGCGAGCTAATGGTTTTTTTCGTCTTTGATTAAATAAGATCAGTTAAACATTTGAAAATAAGCTAATATAAAATGAATTAAGTAAACAGTCTTTATCTCCCGGTATTTTTTAACAACGCTATAAGAAAGTTGATTTAAATAAGACATTTTAAATGCATCGTTGTAAATCTGACGTCATTTTCCACAAAGTTTTTTTTTTCTGTTTTTAATATTCACGTAAACATACTCTTGTTGTTAGGAAGGAAATATTATTTGCGCTGTCTTAGAACTCAAAACAATAGTTTAAAAGATCATCTCAAGATATCAAATAAATGTTTCGTGTAAATATATTTTTAAATTTAATCTGTTTTGCAAAATTATTATTTGGTCATTTTAAATAGGACATAATTTTCTCCTCTTTACTGCTTTTAAAGCATATTAAATTTATTATTTTAAAGTTTTCTTTCTCTTTTTAATATTCACGTGAAAATACTTTTTTTTTGCTAGAAGGGAAATATTTTTATTTGCGCTGTCTTAAAATTGGCAGCAATTGTTTAAAAGATCATCTAGAAATGTTAAATAAATATGTCGTGTAAATATATTTTTTAATTTAAACTGTTTGGCAATATTATTATTTGGCCATTTTAAATAGTTTGTAATTTCCTCCATTTACCGCTTTTAACGCATATTAATGTATTTATTATTTTTAAATTCACGTGTAAATATTGTTTTTATGACGTAATTTTCAATACTTTTCTGCTTTTAATACGTAATCATTTGATTCTAATTTGAAAGGTATTTTTTTCTGTTTATTATAGTCAAGTGTAAATAAATTTTTAATTTGAAGAAAATATTATTCTTTGCTCTGTTTTTACAATTGGCAACTATTTAAAATAATAATCTTTTCTAAAACATGTAAAAATTATCTCTCGAAATGTTGAACATTTGAATTTAAAATAGAAATAAACGCCCTCAAAAAAATGAGTCAAATTAAAAAAATGAATGCACTCTGCATATCGGGAGTTTCTAATGTATTATCCTTTGGAAAAATTAAATTCCTGTGTATAGTTTTTGCCAGGGCTGCGGAGTCGGAGTCGGAGTCGGTGTGATTTTTCGGTGAAAAGAGTCGGAGTCGGAGTCGTTAAAAATATGCCGACTCCGACTCCGACTCCAAACCGTTTTGTTGAACAGTTTGAAGTGAAATAAAAAATAAAACCAATTACGCTTAATTTTAAATTTATGAAGTGAATTACTACTTTATTTTTTAACTGTATACATTAATAAATGTTTAGTTATTTTTCAGTTTACTGACATGTTAATGAGTAAATATAAGACAAAAGGGCGGATGTGATTTTTTTGCTTACATCAGTCATTAAATTGATTCATTTACTTACTTCTTCAGCTCATAGACGACACTATTGTACAATAATTAAACTAAAGTGAGTTTTGAAAGGTTTTTGTTTTGTTTTGTTTTTTGTAAATTA